>CAWUFW010007844.1:107500-707500 GCA_963921515.1 Calotriton arnoldi
GATGTGTCTCTGTTGTAGTGTCGGCGCCACCTGGACCGCAATCGGCAATCTGTCACCCTGTGACAAAAGTCCCACAACATGAGCAACATGGACGTAAGGGGGAATCACTGACCCTACATTCATCCATACTTCCACTATTGAAAGATGATAGACATGACACATCTGTGTAAATATGAATGTTTATTGCACATTCAGTGGAGTGTTGAAGCTGGAGCAGTACCGGGCCATGCCAACTCCACTTTACATTGTTGGCCCATGGAGGGCCAGCCAGAGTCCTTCAGGGAATGACAGGTACATCAGGAGAGGAGGAGTTCAGTCCGCAGTCTGATGGCTGTGTCATTGGTGACCAAACAGAATATGGCAGTTCATGTCGAGGTCCAAGGTGAGTGTCGCAGAGTGCATCGGGGGACAGTGGAAGGTGATGATGCAGAGGGCAGAACCAAGCAGAAACAGGCCACATGGCGGAGATGAATGCTACTGCGTCCTTCTGACCACGAAGGCAGATTCATCCGCATCTTCATCCTCTGCTGTTGCATGTGCCTCACATGTGGGTGGTGGTGTTCTGTCTCCAGCACTGTGTGGCACTGACACATCAGGGGCCGGAGATGTGGATGGGGTGGTAGCAGCAGCATGCATCAGCGCCAGGCCTTGTGGCAGCAATGCCATGAGGAGGGTCTTTAGGGCATTGAGGGACCCAGCTACCTCTCGCTGGTGTGCAGCTGTGGCAGCCGCTCTTTCCGCCTGCGTCCGCTCCATGTTCTCCATGATCCTCCGCATGTGTCCCAACTCCCGGGCGAGATCGCTGGAGGCACTCTGACTAGACAGTCGTTCTTGTCGCAGAGTCAGTGCTCTAGCGATGTCAGCCATGGTCCGTTGGAGAGCATGGAGCGGACTGTGGGTGTCCGTTAGGGACTGTGAGTGGTCCCTGATGGGACTCAGACACCCACGTATGGCGTCTAGTTTGGCTGCCATGCGGTCGAACCCCACCTGCACCTGTTCAGCCAGCTTCTCCTGGCACCCCAACACATGGCGTTGGAAGGACATGTGTTCGTCGTGGGGGTCCTGGGAGGCAGCTGTGGTGGTGGGTGCTGCCTGCTGTGTGTTCTGTGCAGGGGGTGGGTTCTCCTCGTAGTAGCTGGGCTGCCCTGCTCCTGGAAGTGGGCTGCGGAGGCTCTCCACGAACTGTTGGAGGGCGTCGGAGTCGAAGGTGTGGTGGTCCTCTTCGTCATCAGAGAAGAGAGGTTCGGACTGCTCTGCAGGAGGTGTTGGATTTCCCCCTGCAATGTGAAGGGGAGATGCAGTTTAACATTGTGTTCACATGTATGTTGACGCATTGTACATGTTTACATTCAGACTGCATGACAATGTACATTGTGACTGTTTGGGGGGAGCTGCCTATTTGATGCGGGACAGTGGACATTCCGACTACATCACGGATGTGTGTTTGTACTTGTACATTGTCAACTCACATTTCCCTGCAATGCCAAATGTGATTGGCAAGTTTCTACGCACATGCGGCACCAGTTGTGTCCTCTGTTCTGTTGTGGACGTGTTGCAGTTTGTACCACATCGTTGTCAATGTTGATGTGCTCTGCATGTAATGTGTGTGTGCCGCATTTTGGGGGAGTCGCCCCTGCAGCTCTGATTTAGCTGCCCCTTATCCCTTACATGCGGTGTGCCTCGGGCTTCTGTGCTTATGCAGTGCTGAGATGTTGCATACCTGTGTGCATTGGTCTCTTGGTGGGATTTGGGGGCCTGGAGCATGGTTTGTCCGCTGATGTGCTATGCTTAATTGTGCATGTGTGCCATTGTGCCCATCTCCCCCCGTCCCCCCAGTCCCTGGTCATTACTCACCCTGTTGCTGTTATGTCCGGTCATGTTGAGCAGTGTCCGGTCCCCCGACTCCTGCCACCGTCTCCCCACTGATGACTGTGGACACCATTTCCTCCATCTTGTCCAGCTCCTCCTGTGGCGCTGGACTCCCACCTCCAGTCTGCATTGCTGCCTTCCGGTTGTTTGCGAGTTTCAGCTTGGTTTTGCGCTTCACATCATTCCAGAGCCTCTTGACCTCGTCCATTGTCCTCCTCAGCACTCCGACTGCATTCACCATGTCCACGATGGTCTGCCATATTCCATTTTTAGTTGCCAGTGACACAGTGGAGGTGACGAACAGTGGTTGATGGTGTCTATCACCTCCGTTATCAGGACTGAACCGCTTCTTCCTACTCTTCTTGTCCTTGCCCTTCCCTGACCCCGAGGTCACAGGCTGGTCCTCCGGGGGGCTTGAGGGGTTCTGGTTGTCCCCTGTTCTTGCTCCGGATGCCTCCATTGTGCTTCGCTGTTGTTTGGCTTTTGTTTATATGTTTTTTTTCTACTTTTATAGTGCATTTTCCCGCATGACGCGTGGGAATCGCAGGCCTGTGGCTGGTTTTCGCAGATTTTTGTATCGCAATTGGCATCATCGCTACTATTTTTGCGTTGGGGTTTCGCGTTTTTGCGGTGTTGCGTTGATTTTAACGCGTTTATTTGACGCGTTATCGTGTGACTATCGCATGGTACCGCCGTGTTGGGAATACCACGTTAACACAGCGTTATTTTCCTGCAATGGACTGCGATGTGAAGTGTTGCGTTAAGCTGAATTTGCGGTAGTTATCACACGTTCTTGAGAATATGCCCCACAGAAATTCTGCAAACAGAGAAAGTTTATTTTAAATGTAGTATTGGTGTGATTAAAATGATCGATACACTGGTGTTAGGAATGCATGGAGGGCCGAAGGAGGGAACCCGTGATTATTCAGAGGCATTGCTGCCTGTGCCGAAGGCGGCAGATTTGTCAGGGGTCAAATATGTCAGAGTGGTGACGTCTAGTTATGGGTTCTGTGAGCTTCAGCTATGGCCACCAGGGCGAGAGACTGATGTGAAGGCCTCCATGGGCCGAAGCAAGGTCAACATGGAAGCTGAAAAGCGCCTCCTGTCGGTTTAAGCTAACCAGGGCTCCCCATAGGCCTTTTTTGAACTGAAGGCACCTTTTTTGAACTGAAGGCATGGGACCCTGCGGACTGACAAAAGGTTCCCAGGGCAGCTCACCTGACCAGCAGTGTTGAGATAGTAATGCTCCACCCAATCTTCGGTCCGGGGAGACCCATGCGCAGCGTAGAGCACAGGGCTGGCTGCCGGGCTTTAATTTCCTCCCCCTATTATGGCATGTTTTTGTATGCCAATCACTGTATGGCTTTGAAATAAAGCCACAGAGTGATTGGTTATGCCCTTAATCATACTGCCCCTGCACTTACTTGAAAGCGTGGGCCCGCAAGGGCAGGCTTCTGAAACCAATCCAGGTTATGCTGTCATGCAGCTTTATACTTAACACTGCATGAGAGCAAACCAGCGATTGATTGGAGCAAGAGAACACAATGCTCCAAAGGAGGCCAGAGGGGCTGTGCTGTGTTCCCCCGGCTCCCAAACTGAGTGCTGGGTTCTAGGCCTGAAGTGCGCATGCCAGATCGGACAGAGTCCGAGACCTGTCCAACCCGACATACGCACTGGGGATGTCAGGTGATATGCAGGGTCGGATTGATAAGGCGGGCACTCGGGCAATGGCCGAGGGGCCGGTATCGAAGTTCCAGCTGTGGGCTGTTTTTATGGCAGCCTGGGGGGACGATTTGGGCTGTGTCTGGTGTGTTCAGATGTTGCCAGTGGCCCAGTGGGGATCTGAGTTGCATTTCTGGAGGCCGATGGGCGTCCATTACCTCCCTTTTATCAAGGGGCAGAGGTGTCACTCCCTTTCTCTCGCTGGGCCGGCCCATTAATGTGTGCATATTGAGTGGGGCAGGGGGCCTGAGCAGAAGTGGCCTCACTTGTTTTCAGGTGTATATAAAACTTTGCCGAAGCAGTGTTTTGCGGAAAGGCAATATGCAAATGTGGGCCACTTTTGTTTAGCATGCCTGGGCCAATTTCTAATCTCAATCCAACCCTGGTGATATGGTCGGCATTCACTGCCAATCCCCCAGATTGGAAATCCCCTGCTTTTAAACCCCCTGCCCCCTCAGGCTGCACCTACAGAGCAGCCACAGAGGCCAGTAGTCCTCCGACATGGAAAGAAGAACTTAATTTATACCACTGGTGGCTGGTGGGGCAATGCTCTTCCGCCCGAGGGGAAACCCGCAGCTGAATTGTTTACGCCCCAGGCAGATGGCCCTACTAACCACTGCCACTTGAGGGAAATTGCCAGCATGGTAGTTACCTTGCAAGCCGCAGGTATCTCATTTCGCCTTCAAACCGACCTTCTGCCTCCCGAGGTCCCTCACCAACAACACCTGCATAGAACACAGAACACAAAAAAAAACACTTGCCATGGAACAAGCTTTGGACTGTTCTGTTTCGTTACCTTGAGTGTCAAATGCTAGAGGAGAGTTCGGTGCTTGGTTTTGAGACTAATAGTAAGGTGCCACCTGATACCAGAGGTAAAAGGATTCCATTGAGACAATTGGAGCCAAATAACCCTGATTGCACTGGGACTCCCCGAACCCATCTACACACCTATCATTAAACTTTTTTATTTATGCATTTGCAGGTCTATCAGAAATTAAGATCTGAGTTTAAAAAATATTCCATTGGGCTACAAAATACCACACCAAGTAACAATAAAACCCGTTTACTCAACCAGATAAAAATCTTTTACAATGCTGGATTCCAGTACATATTAGCTGCAATTCACAAATACCACATAGGTACAGAATACAAAACTTAAGGGTAGTCCAACATAAACTACAAACTAATACATAATGAATGATAACAGACACAACAAGCACTGGCAAAGCCACTAGGTCTTGACAATGCAAGAGTTATTGCCGTTGTCAATGTCTTTTAGCCATGTGTACACACATTTTCATATCCAATACATACTTTTCAATTTTTTTATACATATAGTAATTAAACTAAACAAAAGCTTCTATTTAGTAGGCTGGACTGCATATAGGAGAGCTACTCACAGGTGGCTGAAGAGCCACCGGTAGCGCACAAGCTACTCGTTGGAGGAGCCTGAAAGAGACTGTTTCCCACAGTGAAACTTGAAGACACACATGCAACCCTCTACAATGCATTATAAAACGGACGTTGGACAATACTTTCATGGTTAGAAGTCTCTTTCAATCAGTCAATAATAAAAAAAGTAGTGTCCGGGTTGAAGACTGGCTCTTTCTCGGCTTGTTACCATGTCCTCTTGCACACATGGTCACAGAAGAGCACGTCACTTTCGGCTCTGCTAAGCAAAATAACATCAAGTGCAAGGGACACCATGAGCAGATAAGCACAAACCTCTCTGCACCACTGATACCCAGATCAGGGTGCTAGAAAGGAACCTTTATCCCCATGACAATCAACACTACAACCCTGCACGCTGACAGGCAATGTATGCGAGACCACGCCATGTGACGTCCACTTTCACGTTCCTTTACAGATTAAAGCATGGGCACCTGAGCCCTAGTTGTTCACTGTAAACAGAACAGCCATCTAGATTTTCCACAACTAATAGGTCAAACAACTAACGTACACTGAGTTAGTTATTAGGCTTCGGCCCATGATACAAAAGATGGATTGAAATGATTGTGACATCTGACATAGAACAAAGAATAGGTCATGTCATACCAGTGACATACCGGCCAACTCACACGGTGCCACCATGTGTCACACGATTTCGGCTCCCTTCACACTGTCACCCGGAGAGGAGCCAAAATCACATGGTAGCAGGGAAAACAAACTGAAAACCACTGTACACAGTGGATTTCCAGCTCGTTTTCAGAGACTGTAAGCAGCCGATGTCCATTAAAAGTTGTAAAAACACCCCAGGACATCAGCGACAGCCTTGATTACCCTTTTTTGTTTTTGGGAGGGGGTGGGGGCCTTGATGAGGGGCAGAGGGCCTCTTAGATAGCTCTGGCACGAGGCCCTGCCCCCTCCAAGGCCTCACCACCTCCTCACACGGTGAAGTTATTTTGCAAGTTGGCAGGCAAGCCGTGACCAAAAAGACAGCATTGATAGAATTTTTTTGCATTTTTTTTTTAGGGGATGTGCACTTTGCTATTGGTCAGTAAGTCATAAGAAGCTTTATAGCCACCAATTGCCCAGTATTTTGCGTAGCAACTTATCATGTTTTCATAACAATTGTCATACCAGCAGAACACTGTTGTGTATTAACACAAGTGACACATCATGGCTTTTTTTAGCTTCCCACAGTGCACTGCGAGGGGGAGTGATAGTCCAAGTTAACTATATACTAAATATTTCCTATCCTGGTCGCCATCTTAGAGCGGGGCACTTCTCAAAATGGCAGGTCTGCTAGAACAGTTTTAATCGAACTGGGCACATCATATTCCACTGATTATATAATGTAAGTAATCATTTTAGTAGTTACCATTCCATTCTAACTAAACTTATTCAAACCTTTTACAGACTGAGCATGCATCAAAAAGATCCACAGACTCAGCATGTCATAAGTACTAGATATTACAATCCTTGTTATTTTTCATACCTTGACGAGGCTTCGGAAATTAAAACACTTGTTTTGTCCTCGTTTGAGGTTTTATTTGAAGTAAAAATGACCCGCCCTAGTGTGGCAGGTGTGCTAAGAGGCTGGGTGTAGGCGGGGTCACCACAATGCAGCTCAGCGCCATATTACAGCAGTCAGTCTTTTCTGAGTTATTGGAAGCATGTTGTGTATCTTCTCTGAGAGTGAACATGGTTGTTGGGGAAAAATATATATACATCTATATCTATGCACTAAAGACACATCTGACCTTGCCTGAAAAAGCTTCAACAGCTGTTCAGCACCAACGTAGAAGTCACTTTGCATTTCCTGACTACCATGTTAGTTTGCTCATCAGGTTATTCATTTCTGCTTACACTGTATGTCTGTATTATAATTGGCACAATGTCGATCTTGCATTTCTCTGCTGCCCATATTTGTACCCTGTCCTTTTTTCAGTTCTGCTGAAGTTGCTTTAATAATTGTATATAGAGCCTAGAAACCAGGCACACAGGGAAGAAGCAGACTGAGAGCACCATTGTGTGCACTGACTTCTTCCTTGCTGGCCAGTAAGTATATATGGATACCATCAAATACATTTAATTCTGTTCCTGAGCAAACTGTTGTTTTGTGTGTTTCCTTCATTCCTCCGGGGAGGATGGAAAGGTATTTCCCTAACAACGGTACAGAAAGAGGCACCCCCAACAACACCAAAGCCATGGGAACTAACACAGTGTAAACGCTATGGTGTTTGGAGAATCTGCACAAGCGCTTGTGCACAAAGCAAGCAGCAATGAGGGAGGGAGTGGGGGAAAAGGAGCTCAGAGTGCTGGGAAGGAAGCTCAAAACAAGTTTAAATCCTGGCAAAAAAGGAACCAAAGCAAGCACTATTCCACAGAACGACAACAACATTTCCTATCCTGGTTGCCTAGACAATAAGAGTTACACAAAAATACACAGACACATCGATTATTTAGCATGACACAATTACAACACAAATTGCACAAAAATACAGGGACACATCGATTATTTAGCGCTACCAAGAAAATGGAAATATTCATCTATGTTACAGCAGCGTTTGTGACAAGATGAGAACAAGATTTGCAGACTGTTTACAGAAATGGAGCTCAGAGCTAGTTAAAAAAACAAGCTCTTGTGTAAAGTGCTCCAAATCAAAGAAAAAAGTAGTTGCGAAAACATTTGATAAAATGGGAGCTGGGGATAGATAGTAGTAATTGGTCCATGCTCTCAGGGCGGGTTAAACAAAGGAAGAGGCATGACGCATGCATGTCTAGGACAAATGGGGAGAAACAATATGAGAGCGCAGATGGAGCCAGCAAATGGGAAGCCTATGGGCAGGCTGAAGCCCACAAAGTATATACAACATGCCTCTTTGAGACCTAAAAAAAGAGTAAAACAATAAAAATCAACAGAAGTTCTTATTTCTGAAGATAAAAGAGTCAGATTTAATTGTATCGCTTAGGTTTCCAAAAACTCACAAGTAGCACATTGAAACCTCAAGGCTCCCCAAATGGCAAATCTGCACAAACCCTGTTGCAGGATTCATATCAGCAGATGATAGTGATACCCTCTGATGATGTCACTAAAGACAGTATGGCACTGAATAGAGAGTAAGTTCTCTATGGACATCAATTAAGGTTAGCCTGGAGCACCAGGTGATATAACAAACTTGGCATTTGGTACCCGGGTCAAAGCCTTTGCTATTCCTGATGCCACAGGGCATGAATGCACTCAAGGAACAAAATGTAAAACAGTCTCTAAAAACCCTGCTAGGTTCTACAGTTTACTCTTTCTTGGCCTTGAACTAGTTTCCCAGCAGCTAGGCTGTTGAAGGGCTAGGAGGGACATGGGGTAAAACCTGATTTCATTTGAGGTCTAAACATGTTCGGTGCCACTTTTGTTCTTACTGCATTTGTCTGAATGGATGTCCATGGCAATGACTGGGAGAAATTTGTGAATTTCATGGTATGGAACATTTATGAAATCTCCTAAAATTATGAATTACAGGATTTATGTATATTTTTTTCCTAAAAAGTGCATGTCACATTAAGAAATCTCATAAGATACAAGTGGGAGAGTGGTTTACACAGAAAAGGTCTCAAAGAGAGGAATTTTCAAGACAAACCAATGTCCTGCTGAGATTCTCGTGACACTTTTTGTATGCAAGATATGCCATTGAATAAAATAAATGACGTGAGATACCGGTAAGTGACAAAACCATAATTTTATGCAATTTTAATGAAAAAAATACACCTAGCCTCAACAGCGGCATATTGTCTAGAGCAATCATCTCCAATTAGCAGCTCATGAGCGACCTATACAAGCCCTCCTGTATGTAACCCAGCCTTCTAAATTATACACTTTTTCCTGGTTGAATTGATATATGCATACCAAAACTGAAAAGTGTGTGTGAGACAAATTGTGTGTATTTTCAGAATATATCAGCTGATGTTTGTAAAAAATAGATGACATATCCAAAATATATTTAAAGCTGATCTTTGACCGATAAATCATGTAGTTTGGAGAGACTTATTACTAATATTACTGCCTGGATGCCAGGGCCACGGCTGAGATACATACTCAATTAGACGGCTCCCACGTTGAGGGAGACTTTTTTACTTTACTGCTGGCAACGATGTCCAATAAACTGAGGTGATCCCTGCTTATAATCTTGCACATCACTGCCACTAATGTAATCTTGACTATTAGTAGCTTAGAATGATTTTATTTAAACATAGGTAGCCCTTTTTACTGTAAAGGTTGGAGTCTCCTGGTCTACAAAGTCATGGCCAGCTGGTACACTAAGGTTTGGATTCTGGCAACAGGACTGAAATCCAAGCTGTTTGGCCTGGTGAAGTGAAAAACTCCAACATTGGCCAAATGTTTTGTGGAGGATATCAGAAGTTTAAGGACAGAAATATAGTCCTCCAATATGGCCACAATATTGATAACCAAACCATCCTATTGGTAAGTATAACTAAGAAAGCAATGATTTACTATTCTTCACATCTAAGTACTTTGGAGATTTATATATATTTACTATTCTCTACTCCACAGCCACTTATTTTGCAGCTATAGACAGATATACATATTACACTGTGACGATCACCACTGTGTAATTGTTAATGGAAAGTTTCACACTGATCCATCAAATGGAGCCTAGCACAAGGAGGGATCCTAAAAGTGTGATTCCCTATGTTAATTCCCATACAAAACATTTTTCTCTGATACAGAAAAAATGGCCAAAAGTAATTACAAAATTTTGGCAAAGTGTTAGACCTTGACTTAGAAACCATGCTTTTTGTAATTTAGTGTAAATCTGTTCAGTTATTTTGCAAGAAATTGGCATTTAAAGAGGGGCTTGAGCTGGGCATGAAGTGGTTAACCTTCAGAAAAGGTTCCTGATATCTGGACTGTAAGTGCCCAAATATGCTCTGACTAGCCAGTTTGAAGGGCACTAGTCAATCATGATTGGCAGGCCACAACAAGAACTATATATTGTGCCAGCCATTACAGGACTCAGGGACATGGTTCCTGCATCCTTAAAATTAATGTAAAATATATATATATAGGAGGGCAGGGTGAGCACAACCCGACTACCTGGGGGATGTGAGGGGATTCTTTGAGAACCCCCACCACTTGGGTTTGTTGCAGTTTTCTTTCATTAGAAATATATTTGCTTAATAATATCAGTTATTTACAATTGAAACAAATGTTTTGATGTGAACACATTTTTTGTGGCCTAATGCGATCTAGGCCTCAGCTATTCATTGTGTGTTTATATTTCCCCATTGATACCACATGCAGCACGATGTGCACTGCTTAGTTTGCATGACATGTTGTCCTTGAAGGCTGTGTAGGACACCTTTACATACTTTTCAAGATTCTTCCTGCTGGCACACTGTAGTGCATTCATTCAAGAGATCTTTTATTGTTCATGTAACTAGTTTATTCTGACACGTTAGGTCAGAAGCAGTGAATCAATATTCATGTAGTGGAATAGAGTTACAGTGGTAGGTTCACATGACATTTTATAATGCTGAAATGTGATTTGCTAACATGACAATACTGTTGCTCGCACCGTGCTGACATTGCAGTTTCCATAATTTTCTATGGTGGGTCCCATGCTCACTGTGTCACTGGAACTAAGCTGAACCCGGCAGATGAGCCCATAACTAGGGTAAAATCTGTCCTGGTTTGCTTATGTTCTGGTTCAGGGAGGACCTGGCTTGGCAGCTCTGACTGGACTGTTCCAATGAGGAGCAGGGTCAAGACTGATTTGCATATGGCTGGGTCTAAACTGAGGAGGCATGGTGAGCAAAAGAGCAATGGGTTGGAGTGCTACCTGAGCTATTGCCAGCGGTTAGACTTATTGCAAGCAGTCATCCCATTACCATTTGTGTGTTTACAGTCACTCATTATAACGTTATCGTCACTCATGACATCTTGCATCCAATCCTCATCAAGACTTGGACTCAATGTCTAGGCTCTGGCAAAACCCTGCACCCATCTCTCCGCAAGCCTTAAACCTCCACTGCACATGATTTTCAGCCATACATAGGAGAGTTTGACAGAGGGCTTAGCATGTAACCAGACCCTGCACCAACCCTTCCAGAAGTGGCCAACTCCTACTATGCACAGACTTTGGACGCCGTGGAGGTTGTTTGAAAGGCCTGGTATAACATGTAAGTTCATAAGAAGTGCATGATGGGGGCTCAAGTTCTAGTTAGGTCATTAACTTATAACTGGCATATTTCAATGTTTTTTAGTTTTTAACGTTTGCTCATGTCTCATTCCAATACCTAACTATAACGTCACTTTAACAGTTTATTTTTTTTAGAATAACATAACATAAAATGTATTTGTAAAGTGCATGTTCACCCTGAACGGCCTCTTGGCACTGAATAACATACTCATTGTATCAACCTCAGAAGGATGAAAGGCTGATGGGACCCATCAGAATTTGAAATTGTGGCCATGAGGTCAAACACAGGCCACTGCAGTGGACACATTAGTCCACTGAGCCACTGTTTAGAATATATATGTATCAATATACACAGTGGTGTGAAGTAACTGTGGTGCCATTTTATGAATGTATACATATATAACATCATGACCCACTAAAGACCACACTCAACAGTGGTAAGAAAAAGTATATTATACGCTTCATATCTGCAAAGATAGATAGATAGATAGATAGATGGATGGATGGATGGATGGATAGATGGATGGATGGATGGATGGATAGATTAAACCTATACTTACTCATATATAGTTACATTGATAATATTTTGGTCACAACACTTTTTGTAAGACAATATGTTGTGCATGATATTCTGGTACTATACTGACCCAGTGGTTTACGCAGATGCGTTTGACACGCTAGTTGGAAGGATGTGCAAAGAGCCGAAAATAATTGATATACATCCTTTTCAAAAGGGAACAGGGGACAACCAGCTGGATGATGGGCAAGGCTGGCTCTGAGGGCTCCTCGAAACCCTGCTGTAATATCCCCAGGAAAACGCAACAGTCTTGGTAACCGACATCTTAGCATCTTGAATGGGCAGAGTCCACAAAACTGCTGTTCCATCAATCTCACAGAGCCAAACTCCTCTATAGCCACTTGTAGTATATTATAGGAATTATCAAAACGTTTTCTTGCTGTTTAATGCTGCCACCCACCCAGGGTTTTAAGTGGCCTGGGTCCTGCCAGTGCTGCTAAAAAGCAGGTGCTGAGACGGGTCCCTATCTGTCTCTCCAATTTTGCCCTCACACTTAGGGTGAAAAAAAATCTTAACTCTGCAGCAGTGCCACCTTTCACTGCCTTTGATATTACTTCAGAGACTAGTTATAGTTATTTCACAGACTCATCATTTCAGAACTGAAGCATTTCCAATATTATAAACAACAAAGTCATAGTTGTTGCTTATACATCTTATGGAACTAACAACCATTGACAAAATAGTCCTGGCTTGTTGTAGGTGTAATGTTACTTATTGTATTATATATCTGGATGCAATGACAGAAACAGCAAAATACCAGTTGGGTGGCAAACTAGGCTAAGCACAGATTTTTAGTTTCTGTGATTTAAGCCACGCCCTTATTTACATTGGCTACTCCCCTTTGAAAGACCCCCAATTTTTTCATCCCACTTAAAGCCCTGCACCCACCCATCTTTCACCCCCTCAACCAGTGCCGCCCTTCCTATTTTCTGCAGTGCCGCCAAGCAAAGCAGCTATGTTTGATTTTTCCTGCTAAGGCCACAGTCCTGTTATTTCCTCCGCTCCCATAATTATGGGAATTTGGAGCAGCCGCGCTGCTCAGGGTGATTACATCCGAGAATTAAAGTGCTGTTTCCATGAGAACTACAGAAAAGATGGGGGCGCCCGGAATATTAGGCACAACAGTATCTCTGCATCTGCATGAAATGGAGACGCGACGTCTTCGAACAACGAGGAAAAGGTCTCGGCCCTCTGTGATTCCATTAAAGTGAATACACACACCGGCACCCTGTGAATTTGAGTACAGGACACTTGCGCTGCTCTGTTCTGACAGTGCTATTAAAAATCAGAGCGCCAAATACCAAGGGTGCTTAGTGTTGAATTCACCTCAATCCTCGTTCATCCAGTACCAGACACTGCTTGCTCCTTTATCTCACTATTGCCAGTCCCTGCTTTATCCTTTGTATCGTTTTTCTGTCTTTCTCTTCCTCCTTCATCCCCATTTGTGTGTTTTTCTCTCTCTCTTGCTCGCAGTCAATATCTGATGAGGAAAATTAAGTGCTGGTCCCCAAAAATGAGTACAGGTGTGTCCCACTGGCATCCACCGGCTCAAATTAAGCACAGGTTAGGAGGACCCTGGCCTGCACTTTAGCAAAGTCTATATGAATGCAGCAGATATCCACTACCTAACTGGCCCTGTGACCCCGAATCCAGAGCTTGTGGAGTGGACCTCAAGGCCTGTTTGTGACTGGTTGGCCTCCTGTCCTGGATTAGGTATTCACTCTTTGATGGACATGCAGATTTTCTGTCCCTTCACAAATTACCAAGGGTTCCAGGATCATTGGGTGGAAGGAGATATCACCCAGTAGCGGCCGGCAAGTTGGCAGAGTGGCAGGGTGAGGTGGGTAACGGGAAAGGGGGAGAGGGAGAGGTGGGTAACGGGGACAGGGGGGAAGACAAATACATTTTTTTAAAACACTTACCTGCTTGCCGTATCGTGCTCCTCGCTTCTCCAGGCACAGGCTCCCAGATTCGGCCAATCCTGACGCTGCTTTCATGCTGCTGATAGCAGCGTCAGGATTGGCCTGAGTGCCCGTGATTTGCACTCCCACATGGACTGGGAGCCTGTGCCTGCTCTCCAACCTGGCAACGTAGCTGGGGTTGGAGAGAGCTTCACTGTGCATGTGGGTTTGGCTGGCCTGAGACAGCCGGCCAAACCCACATGCGCAGTGAAGGCAGTGCCCAACACTCCCCCTCCAGCCTGTCACCACCCTGGTCCCGCCCCCAAGCCTTGCCTCCAAGAGAAAAATAAAACGATAATAAACATGAGTTTATTATCGTTTTATTATCAAATATTTCGGCTGCTGGCAGGTGGGCGACATGCTGCTATCACCAACATAGTAAGCCAGCTGCAAGATCCCTAGGGTTAGGGAGCGCCAGCCCTCACAGCAAAAGGCTTAGGTTTTTCTGTTTCGAGATCGAGTACGGGCCCATGAATTGAGGAACAGGGTACTATTTGGCTAATCTAACAAATGAGCGCTAAAGACTAAAGACTACGGCCATTTTTATTTTGATTGTACTCAGGGCCGGACTGGGAACCGAAACAGGCCCTGGCAAACTGCTCGGCCAGCCCCCCTGCAGGGGAGGGGGGTTGCGGCCGAGCTGTTTGTTAGGGCCGGTTTCAGCTGATTTTGTTACAGGGGCCTGATATTGCCGATCCCCGGTAACAAAAACGGCCCCCCAGGGGCCGAAAACCGGCCCCCACCCTGGTGGCCCACCGTGGAAATGCCCGGTGCCCGCTACGGCCAGTCCGGCCCTTATTGTACTGTGATCTTGAGATGTTCATTGAACTGACATTTCATTTGCAGTGATATAATTTGCTGGCCCTTCAGGCGTAGTGTGTTTCTGGTAGTTACGTAACACCGTATCTGAACGAACTTTTGCGCCATCTTTTCTCTCCTAGGCCATGACTGATCGACTGCGCCATCCCCACTGAGAGAGGGAGGCTTGGAGACCCAGCTTTCTATCTCAGACCCAGTACCCAGCATTTAGTCAGTGTGGAACAACATCACGGATCTGGCAAAAGTCCTTATGGCTTCGATCACCAAATTCTCAATTCTTTCTATAATTGACAGGCCTGGACTGATAATGCTTTCAACCCCTGTCCCCTTTTTCACTGTTCCCCTTTTACCCATATGTTCCTTTTCATGCTCTTGGTGCTGCTACCCAGTTTCTTCACCCCTCACCTCTCTCTCACCCTTGTGCTCATTCCTACTCCCATGCTTTTTACCTGCCCATAGACACTGGGCTTTCTCCCCCTCTATCCTCTCCTCTCCCACTATAAATTCACGTAATTATGACCTTGCGGACGACCTTTCACCTAGTACTTTTTCAAAAAGTAAGCTTGTGATCACCAAAGGGTCCAGGAAGACAGGGGTGGTGCGGATTATTAAAACCTATAAAAGAACAGGCACACAGTCCTTGGGGTCTCAGGGTTTATTACTGCTTGACCTACATTTTTCCTGCTTTTAAAGGTTCTTAAGGATTCTCTCCTTTTCCCACTTCAAAGCCACCGTTTAACCTTCAGTCTTTTACTCTGTGTTCAGGGTTAATTCCAGTTCCTGGTGGAAGAGATAAGGCGCATGTGGGGGTCTTCCTTGGGATGCCAGACTCTCCCTGCCACCTCCCTCCAGTGTTTCCTCCAAAGCCAAAGAAAGAGCGGGTGCGTCACTTTTAATAGAGGAAAAAGGGACATACCGGTGGCGCAAGGGGCTTGTAAATAAGCCCCAGCATTTTCCTGGGTAAAGGACGGAGCACGGCTTCCTTTGGGATACCAGCTTCTCCCTCTGACCCAATCTGTTCTTCTCAGGCTGTCAGACTCAATCTGACAGCGGGGGCTTGGGATACCTAGTCTTGGGCCTCATCACCTCATACTGTTTTATAAAAGTCGCAGCTTTGTTTTCTTATTAATCTGTGGCGCGCGGTCACAGGTGAGTTGGTTCACAGGGTCGGCGCTGTTCCCTCTTCCCCTGTTGATTTGTAGACTTATATAAGAAGAGGAAAGTGTGTGTCTGTTCTACATCACTAGCTACAATCCCATTGGCCACGGCTGAGTCACTGTGGAACTCATTAGGCCTTGTATAGTCGCGTGAGCTGTGGCTGAACCAGGAAAGTGATCTAGCTACGCAATTTCATAACGTCCTTTTAGAAAGGCCTCTGGGCCTCATTTAGGAGGTTTTGACGTAGGGTAGTGCGGCAAGGAATCTTGCTGCGCTGCCCTACATGAAAACAAATGGGCAGGAATGCGCAGTATCTATGTGATACGGCATATTCCTGTCATTTTCCCCAACACCGGTGCACAATGGCCTGCCGTGCACCAACGCAGGCACCCTTGCATCATTGTGCAAGGTGCCTGCGTTGTGGGGCTGATTGATATTGAGCAGGAAGGGACACCTTTGTATGTTTCATATAGATGCCCTAATATAGGCATGGTTTGAGATGCCCTAATATAGGCATAATCTTTCACCTACACTAGTTCCCTATTCTCCACAATAACGGGCGCTGAGGGCTGAACCTTATCTAGACTGTGGTTTGGGTACAGAAGGAGGGTTTTTCCCGAACAATGGCCTCCAATACCATCTTCGATGTGCTCATCCAGTATGATTAAATATTCATAAGAGTTCTAGGAAACCAGGCAGGGGCTAGGATCCACCTGCATAAACATCTACATAACCGGTTCATCCCATACGTCATCTTCCTACCCAACAGTGGCTAACACAAGACACAAGGGACAAAGGGATTCTATACTTTTCTGTATAAATACAGCACCTCTTGCTATCAGTAGGGAGAGGGAACCGAGACTTCCAGGCCGACACACTGACCAGAGACGCTGAGGCTCCTGCATGCAGTCACTCCAGCTGACAGTGGTCTAATCATCCCTTGCGGGGTGTCCAACTCGAGACCAGGACGAGGTCCCACACTCTCATTATTCAGGTAATGGGGTTTGACTAAATCCTAGCTGGATTCTTGGCTTCTTTCACACCTACTCACATGCTAGGTACACTTAGGTACATCTAGACAGGCATCGTAGGAGTATGCACTTTATTTTATAAATGCATTTTATATTCATGTATATGTTCATGACTATTGCAAAATGGTAGAACTGTACTATCCCTTTTTATTCACTGTACTGCACTATCCCTTTTTATTCACTGTACTGCTGATCATATATCTCTGCTACTGTTTAACAGTTGTCGCAGCACATATATTTTATACTAGAAGAACAACTGTGCAATAAATTCTTATTGTAAACACGCTCAACTGTTTCTTCTGTGTAACTCTCTGAGACCAAATGAGCAAGCACGAGTGACTGAGCGAAAAGTAGTACATTGTTTCCACGAGTCTGAGGAATCAGGGTTGTCGTGTTGTGAGGTTGCCAAAAACTAATCTCTCTGATAAAAAGGAGATTCTAGTGGCACTGTGAGCTAGCTAATGCAAACAGGCTAACATACGTGGTGTGGGTGCTCAGAATCAGTCTGCCACCAGGCCCACAGTGTATGTTATCCAAAAGCGCAGGTCCTGCAGGGGTACTATAGGAACTACACTACATGGCGCCACCAACGTTGGTTTGGTACTTATTTAACAGTAGAATCTGAGTAGTTCAGTCGTGCTTATTCTCAGAGACCCCTACTCACAAAAACCAGAGACGTCTGGAGTGGGTGGGCACAAACTCCGCCACAGCTGAGTAGGCGAGATATCCTATTTATTGGCTGTTGGTTAATCAAGCTTGAGGGACATTTAGTTCCCAAAATTGTGCAAAACACCTTATCTTAATTTCCTTGGACAGTTATTCCGTGTTCTTAACACAATGACTACCGAAAACGGAGAATTAGACCCGCTGGCACAAGTAGGTCAGTCAGATGAGGAAGATGCCAATGCAATACATATTGCACCCAATGTAAGACACACACTCACAGTTAAACTCCTCAAAAATGGTGTACCAGCCAGAGGAGGTGTAGTAATATTCGTGATAGAGGGACACGAAGATTTCCAAACAGAGGTGTTCTATTCATGGGTTACATTCCCAGCAGCAAATGCTGTAACAAAAACATTTCATTATTATACACATGAAGACGTCCCAGCGGTCTACACTCCGTTTGAGGAGATTGAAATTCCGCTTACCTACCAGGAACATAATTTCTGGTTTAATGGCGCCCTACCCAACTCAAGAAGAAGAGTGTTAGACCTGGCACCATTGGCGTGGGTCTCCCTTCCATTTTTTGCTGTTGCCTCTTATGTTTTGCTGGTTTTAGATGCTTTTGGGCACTGTGCCACTGCTGTTCAGTGCCACAGTGCAAGTGCTCCCTATGGTAAATTGATGTATGGATTAGTGACTCCATGATTGGCTGGTTTGGTTTACTTGTCAGACCCTAGTACAGTGCACTGCGTGTGCCCAGGGCTTGTAAATCAAATGCTGCTGGTGGGCTTGCAGCACTGGTTGTACCACCCACCAGAGCAGCTTGTAAAGTGTGTCTCAGGTCTGCCATTGCAGAGCCTGTGTGCAGTCTGGTACTGCCATGTTGACTGGGCAAGTGCACCCACTTGCCAGTCCCTAAACCTTCCCTTTTATACATATTAGTCACCTATATGGTAGGCCTAAGGGCAGGGTGCATTGTAGGTAAAAGGTAGGACATGCCCTGATGTGTGTGGCATGTCCTAATAGTGAATTACAGCCATTTTCGTTTTTCACTATTGCAAGGCTACCTGTTCCCCATAGGCCAGAATGGGCAGTTAGATTATTACATCTTATAATCCTAACTGACTCAGGGAACCAGGTAGAAATTCGAGTTTAGTATGCCTGAACTCAGAATGATAAAATAAATCTTTTAGTGAAGTTGGTTTTAACATTCTGTGTTTGAAAATACCACTTTTAGAAAGTAGGTATTTTCTTGCCTAACTATCCAAGCCTGCCTCTGCTAGGTTGTGTATTCCTTGTCTGGAGTTTGAGTGACAGGGGCTGGGGGATTCCAGGAGAAAGGGTGAGTCAGCACAGAGCTGAATAGAGAGATCTGCATGCAGATGGGAGGGAGGAGTTGCACCTGGGACCTGAATAGGGCTGTGCCTTTCCTCCACAATGCTGGCTCCACCTCCTGTGGTGTGCCTGATGGCCCTGGCCTGCACTGTCAAAGGAAGAGAAGGAGTCCTGTAAACAAAGTGCTCCAGGACTGACCAGAACTGGTTTGGACTAGGCCAAGGCCTCTCTGCCTTCAGAGAACAAAGAGAAAAGTAGTATAAATATTGGGACCCAGACCCAAGAACTTTAGATCACTTCTGGGAATCAAGACGAACCTTTGCTGAGGAGAAGAACCAGGAAGCTGAAGGAGGAGACTACCCCTGTGCTGTGTGTTTGGGGGTTGGCCTGCAGTGGTTGCTTCATTACCAAAGAGAGGAGAAAAGGACTGAGTGTGCTTTCTATCAACTTGAAGAAGAATCTCCAAGGGCTTGAACCAGAGCTTGCCTCCTGCCTGAAGTCTCAGGGATACAAGACTTCACCAACCAGCTCCCCCCTGAATTCCCTTGCTGGGAATTGAAGTGCCTGCTGTTGTGCTGGGCCTTCTGAGAGACTGCGTGTCGCTGGGAGCTGGAAGCGCGACGCAATGACGAGAAGCGTGTCGCCGCCGCTGTCATCGCATCGCCGAGGAAGCGAGACGCCGCTGCCATCATCTCATCGCCGAAGCGCGGCGCATCGCCGGAGAAGCGGGACGCTGCCACAGAGGTCATCGTCGCATCACCGGAGAAGCGCGTCTCAGGGCCTGTCGCGGCTCCAAAGATCATCGAGTCGCCGCACGGCCGTCGGGCGTGCACGCATCACACCAACGTTGTCGCATCGCAACCAAGACGCCATTTTGTCGCATCGCACCGGAGAAGAGTATCGCATCGAGGTGCCATCTTGTCTCATCGCACCGGAGAGCAGTAAGAAACCGACGCATCACCTCCCCACACAGTAAGGAAGCGAGCATCAACTCCCTGCGCAGCAGTAAGGAACCGACGCATCCACTCCCCTGAGTGTAAGGAACCAACGCATCACCTTCCCTGCGACCCTTTTGTTTTCTTTGCGTTACGCATTCAAGGTACATTGAGAGTAAAGTGTCGCATCTACAACTTGAGAGAACTGAGCTATTTTTTAACATTTTTAAGACTATTTTTGAGTACAGTATAGTGGATTTTTGTCGTTTGGTCTTGTGTTAAGTCTATATAAAAATACTATTTTTATAAATACAACCTGTGTGGTGTCCATCTGTAGTGTTGTCACTGTATTACTGTATGTGTTCACAAATGCTTTACACACTGCCTCTGAGATAAGCCTGCCTGCTCGTGCCAAGCTACCAAGGGGGTGAGCAGGGGTTATTTTAGGAGTGTAGCCCCTTACCCTGACTAGACGCAAGGGTCCCTATTTGTCACAGGTACCTACCTATGCCAACTAGAGACCCCCAAATCTAACATTGGTGGTCAGCGGTGAGGATTTGGACTTGCATTTGTGATTCATATACAGTGATTGGTGTACACTACTAGTGAGTGCAGACCATAACGCAACCACATACTTTTTGAGAGTATTTTTCCTTGGAACTTCTCTTCTATTTTTGATTCCTGAGAACTGCCAGTCTTTTTGCTACCATGAGCAAGTCAGCATCCATAGTATCTGTAGACATCATATTGGAAGAAGAGAGAATTGATACTTACACTGTGCCTTATCTCAAAGCTTTGTGCAAGAAATTTAAAATCTCTGTGAAAGGCCTCACCAGGAAAGAGGAATACCAGAAGGCGCTGAGGGCCTGGGTAGAATCTAGGAATGTCAGTGAGCATCCTGAGGAGCCAGCAATGGAGGCAGAGGATTTAAATGGGCAGCTTGAGGGGCCAGTGGTCCTAACTGGAGGGAAAGCACCTTCAGGGGCGGGCAGCAGTGTTTCTTCCAAGGGATTGTCCCCAGGAGAGCTGGAGGACAGAGCAAAGGAGAGGATGCATAAGTTGGAGCTAGCTAGGCTCAAAATGGATGGTCAGAAAGACATAGATAGCAAGAAAATAGAGCTTGGGATGGAATTAGAGATGAAGAAGTTAGCCTTAGAGGAAAAGAGAATGCATTTTGAGCATGAGAGAGGATTGAGGGAATTGGAACTCAAGGCCAAAAGTTTAGAGGTTCCTCCCTCTGGTGGCAGCACATTGCCAGTGCATGTAGAAGCAAGAGCCTACATTCCCAAAGATGTAGTTAAAGATTTCCACAAGAATGAGGATATTGGTCAGTGGTTTAGGGCTTATGAAGCTGCAATGTTGGCCCACTGGGTCCCTGAGAAGGATTGGGGAGCGGGGTTGTGGGGCCGCTTTGTTAGTGATGGGAGGGACACTTTGTTGGATTTGCCTACAGAGGAGCAGATGTCCTATACCCACATGAAGGGAGCCCTAATGTCCAGATTTGGTTTGACCCCAGAGCTATACAGACAAAGGTTTAGAAATTGCAGAAAACTGGAGTCTACCACTTCGGTGGAATATGTGTCTTTCTTTTGCAGAGCATTGGATGGTTGGGTGAAGGGTAGCAAAGTGGATAATTTTGAGGCGCTCTATGATTTGCTTGCATGGGAGCCCTTGTCAAATAACTGTTTTCCAGAGCTACGCCAGCATCTTATTGATAGCAAGCTGACTAACCCTAGGAAGCTTGCTGAGGAGAGCGGACCGCTGGGTGAGCACCCGGGTCCAGAAGGGTCATGTGGGAGACTTCGCCAAAGGTGGGCAGGGTCCCCAGCAGAAGAGTGGGGGGGACAAGGGTAAACAGAGGGAGTTCCAGAAAGGGCCCCAATGTAATCCCCAAGGGAACCAAGGGAAAGGTTCCTAGCCTCCCCCTGAGAAGAAGGCAGTGGCTCCGACAGATAAGCCTGTTCACAAGGGGCACAAGACCTGTTTTAAGTGTGGTCTAGTAGGCCACTGTTCTTATGATGCTAGATGTCCCTTGTATGAGAAGACAGCACCCACTGGTGCACCACCCCGGCAGTTGGCTAGTGTAGCCCTGGGGGAGGAGATGGGTGCCCAAGGTGGGTGGGGTCCCGCAGAGATGTCCCTTGTCTCTTTAGGAGACTGTGAGGTGGTCCCCAGGACCCAGCTGCCTAACAACACTAAAAAATACAGGCAGTGGGTGACCATCAATGGCAAGAGGTTGGAAGCTCTTAGAGACACCGGAGCCAGTGTGACAGCTGTCAGTTGTCGGCTGGTGTCTGAAGAGCAGGTAGTCCCCAATGCATTTTACCCAGTTGTTGCCGCTGACAACACAGAGAGCCACTGCAAGGTGGCACAGGTTCCCTTTGAATGGGGGGGGGGTCTCAGGGACTCTTCAAGTAGCTGTGAGGCCAGCCATGCCTGTTGAATGTCTGTTAGGTAACGATTTGGAGAGCTCCCCTTGGGCTAAGGTGGAGCGAAGAGCTCATTTAGAGATGTTGGGTTTGCCTGAGTGTGCCTGCGTGACCACTCGGTTTATGGCAGCCAGTAAGGGTGTTCAAGAGGACCTGGAGCCAGAGAAAATGGCCCAGGTGCCTGCCTTAAAGAGAAGAGGTAGGGGGCACGGGAAACTGGCCCCTGAGATTCCCACGGCCCAGGAGGAAGCAGACCCTGAGGGGGATGCCCTGGAGCCTACCGGGGAAGAGATTGCTGAACTGGGAGACCTGCCTGAGCTGACCCATTGGCAGCAAGAAGGAGGTCCCTCCAGGGAAGAGTTCTGTGAGGAGCAGAACAAGTGCCCTTCTCTTGTGGGTTTGTGGCAGCAGGCTGCAAACCAGGCCACAGGTGATCAGTCTGGATCACATTGGATCTACTGGGAGAATGGTCTCCTGTATAGTGAGCCTAAGGTTGCTGAGCCTGGGTCAGCCCGTGTGCTGGTGGTACCCCAGCGCTTCAGAGCCTTCCTACTGGGGCTGGCTCATGATGTGCCTTTAGCAGTACATTTGGGGCAGGACAAGACCTTTGAAAGGCTTGTCACCCACTTTTATTGGCCCCAAATGCGCAAGAGTTCAGACACTCATTGCAGGACCTGTCAGACTTGCCAGGCAAGTGGAAAGAGTGGGAGGAAGCACAAGGCTCCTCTCCAGCCATTACCTGTGGTCAGCACCCCCTTTGAAAGGGTGGGCATTGACATTGTGGGGCCTCTGGATCCCAAGACAGCCATGGGCAACAGGTTCATCCTGGTCTTGGTGGACCATGCCACCCGGTACCCGGAAGCCATCCCTCTCAGGACAGTGACGGCCCCCGTGGTGGGACGTGCACTGATGGAGATTTTCTCCTGCGTGGGGTTTCCCAGAGAGGTGGTGTCAGACCGAGGTACCAGCTTCATTTCTAAGTATATGAAGTCCCTGTGGCAGGAGTGTGGTGTAACCTACAAGTTCACCACTCCTTACCACCCCCAAGGTAATGGGCTGGTTGAGAGATTCAACCGGACCCTCAAAGGCATGATTATGGGTCTTGAGGAACCCATGAGGCGTAAGTGGGACGTCCTCTTACCATGCCTTCTCTTTGCATACCGTGAGGTGCCACAGAAGTCCCTAGGGTTCATCCCCTTTGAACTTCTCTATGGTCACCCAGTGAGAGGACCTTTGAGTTTGGTCAAGGAAGGCTGGGAGCAATCTCCCAGGAAACCTCCCCAGGATGTATATAGCTACATGCTGGCCTTCAGGAACCAAACTAGGCGATTCAGAAAACTCGCTGAGGCGAATCTGGAAGCCAGCCAGGAGGAGATGAAGCGGTGGTACTACCAGAATGCCACTCTGGTTGAGCTTCAGCCTGGTCAGAAAGTGTGGGTCATGGCCCCAGTGGAGCCCTGTGCGCTCCAGGATAAGTGGACCGGACCATTTGAGGTGGTGGAGCGCAAAGTCCGGTTACCTACTTGGTGGACTTGCGGTCTCCCAGGAACCCCTTGCGGGTCCTGCATGTCAACCGCCTGAAGCCCCACTTAGAGAGGTCCGAAGTGGGCATGCTCTTAGCAACAGATGCTGGAATGGAGGAGGAGACTGAGCCTCTTCCTGACCTCCTGTCTGCAACAGAGCAAGATGGGTCAGTGGATGGAGTGAACCTCTCTTCCACCCTGACCACTGAGCAGCAGAATGACCGTCACCAGTTGCTGGGACAGTTTTCTGACCTGTTCTCCCTGATTCCCAGTGACACTGATTGGTGCGTCCATGATGTAGACACTGGGGACAGTCCTCCGGTCAAGCACAAAACTTACAGGGTGACTGACAGGGTGAGTGCTTGCATCAAGGAGGAGGTCTCCAAGATGCTTGCTTTGGGGGTGATTGAGTCCTCTAACAGTCATTGGGCCAGCCCAGTGGTCTTGGTCCCAAAGGCTGCCGCACCGGGTGTCTCACCAGAGCTGAGGTTCTGTGTGGACTACCGAGGGCTCAATTCAGTCACCAGGACTGACGCGCACCCCATCCCCAGAGCTGATGAGCTCATTGATCGGTTAGGGGCTGCCTGGTACCTCAGCACGTTTGACTTAACGTCTGGGTACTGGCAGATCGCCTTGACTGATGGGGCAAGAGAGAGGTCAGCATTCTCCACACCAGATGGGCACTACCAATTCCGGGTTATGCCCTTTGGGATGAAGAATGCCCCTGCCACCTTTCAGAGGTTGGTCAACTAGGTGTTGGCTGGACTGGAAGAGTTCAGTGCCGCCTACCTGGATGACATCGCAGTGTTCAGCGCCAGTTGGGAAGAACATCTGCGCCTCCTCTGGGAAGTGTTGATGGCGCTGCGGAGAGCAGGCCTCACGATCAAGGCGAGTAAGTGCCAGATCGGGCAGGGTTCCGTGGTGCACTTGGGACACCAGGTTGGGAGCAGCCAGGTGGCGCCCCTACAGCCCAAGATTGAGACCATCCTGACTTGGGAACCCCCCAAGATCCAGACAGAGGTGAGAGCCTTTTTAGGACTCACTGGGTATTACAGGAGGTTTGTCAAGGGGTATGGCAGCATTGTTGCACCCTTGACAGAGCTGACTTCCAGGAAGCAGCCCAAGAGAGTGATTCGGACTGACACCTGTCAGAGAGCTTTTGATGCCCTGAAGACTGCCATGTGCACGGCGCCCGTGCTCCTGGCACCCAGCTTCTCAAAAGAGTTTATTGTTCAAACAGACGCTTCAGAGCATGGTGTGGGGGCTGTTCTATCACAGATTAATGAGGAGGGCCTAGACCAACCTATAGCCTTCATCAGTAGGAGGTTACTTCCACGGGAACAGAGGTGGAGTGCAATTGAGCGTGAGGCATTTGCTGTGGTCTGGGCACTGAAGAAGTTGAGACCATACTTGTTTGGGACTCACTTCCGGGTTCAGACAGACCACAGGCCCCTCAGATGGTTGATGCAGATGAGGGGTGAGAATCCAAAGCTGTTGAGGTGGTCCATATCCCTACAGGGGATGGACTTTACGGTGGAACACCGCCCTGGTACAGAACACGCCAATGCTGATGGTCTGTCCAGATTTTTCCGCCTTAGTGATGAGAACTCTCCGGAGGTAGGGTAGTTCTCCCCACATTTCAGCTGGAGGGGACACGTGTTAGACCTGGCACCATTGGCGTGGGTCTCCCTTCCATTTTTGCTGTTGCCTCTTATGTTTTGCTGGTTTTAGATGCTTTTGGGCACTGTGCCACTGCTGTTCAGTGCCACAGTGCAAGTGCTCCCTATGGTAAATTGATGTATGGATTAGTGACTCCATGATTGGCTGGTTTGGTTTACTTGTCAGACCCTAGTACAGTGCACTGCGTGTGCCCAGGGCTTGTAAATCAAATGCTGCTGGTGGGCTTGCAGCACTGGTTGTGCCACCCACCGGAGCAGCTTGTAAAGTGTGTCTCAGGTCTGCCATTGCAGAGCCTGTGTGCAGTCTGGTACTGCCATGTTGACTGGGCAAGTGCACCCACTTGCCAGTCCCTAAACCTTCCCTTTTATACATATTAGTCACCCCTATGGTCGGCCCAAGGGCAGGGTGCATTGTAGGTAAAAGGTAGGACATGCCGTGATGTGTGTGGCATGTCCTAATAGTGAATTACAGCCATTTTCGTTTTTCACTATTGCAAGGCTACCTGTTCCCCATAGGCCAGAATGGGCAGTTAGATTATTACATCTTATAATCCTAACTGACTCAGAGAACCAGGTAGAAATTCGAGTTTAGTATGCCTGAACTCAGAATGATAAAATACATCTTTTAGTGAAGTTGGTTTTAACATTCTGTGTTTGAAAATACCACTTTTAGAAATTAGGTATTTTCTTGCCTAACTATCCAAGCCTGCCTCTGCTAGGTTGTGTATTCCTTGTCTGGAGTTTGAGTGACAGGGGCTGGGGGATTCCAGGAGACAGGGTGAGTCAGCACAGAGCTGAATAGAGAGATCTGCATGCAGATGGGAGGGAGGAGTTGTACCTGGGCCCTGAATAGGGCTGTGCCTTTCCTCCACAATGCTGGCTCCACCTCCTGTGGTGTGTCTGATGTCCCTGGCCTGCACTGTCAAAGGAAGAGAAGGAGTCCTGTAAACAAAGTGCTCCAGGACTGACCAGAACTGGTTTGGACTAGGCAAAGGCCTCTCTGCCTTCAGAGAACAAAGAGAAAAGTAGTATAAATATTGGGACCCAGACCCAAGAACTTTAGATCACTTCTGGAATCAAGACAAACCTTTGCTGAGGAGAAGAACCAGGAAGCTGAAGGAGGAGACTACCCCTGTGCTGTGTGTTTGGGGGTTGGCCTGCAGTGGTTGCTTCATTACCAAAGAGAGGAGAAAAGGACTGAGTGTGCTTTCTATCAACTTGAAGAAAAATCTCCAAGGGCTTGAACTAGAGCTTGCCTCCTGCCTGAAGTCTCAGGGATACAAGACTTCACCAACCAGCTCCCCCCTGAATTCCCTTGCTGGGAATTGAAGTGCCTGCTGTTGTGCTGGGCCTTCTGAGAGACTGCGTGTCGCTGGGAGCTGGAAGCGCTACGCAACGACGAGAAGCGTGTCGCCGCTGCAGCCGCTGTCATCGCAACGCCGAGGAAGCGATACGCCGCTGTCATCATCTCATCGCCGAAGCGCGGCGCATCGCCGGAGAAGCGGGACGCTGCCACAGAGGTCATCGTCGCATCACCGGAGAAGCGCGTCTCAGGGCCTGTCGCGGCTCCAAAGATCATCGAGTTGCCGCACGGCCGTCGGGCGTGCACGCATCACACCAACGTTGTCGCATCGCAACCAAGACGCCATTTTGTCGCATCGCACCGGAGAAGAGTATCGCATCGAGGTGCCATCTTGTCGCATCGCACCGGAGATCAGTAAGAAACCGATGTATCACCTCCCCACACAGTAAGGAAGCGAGCATCAACTCCCCTGCGCAGCAGTAAGGAACCAACGCATCCACTCCCCTGAGTGTAAGGAACCGACGCATCACCTTCCCTGCGACCCTTTTGTTTTCTTTGCGTTACGCATTCAAGGTACATTGAGAGTAAAGTGTCGCATCTACAACTTGAGAGAACTGAGCTTTTTATAACATTTTAAAGTCTATTTTTGAGTACAGTATTGTGGATTTTTGTCGTTTGGTCTTGTGTTAAGTCTATATAAAAATACTATTTTTATAAATACAACCTGTGTGGTGTCCATCTGTAGTGTTGTCACTGTATTACTGTATGTGTTCACAAATGCTTTACACACTGCCTCTGAGATAAGCCTGCCTGCTCGTGCCAAGCTACCAAGGGGGTGAGCAGGGGTTATTTTAGGAGTGTAGCCCCTTACCCTGACTAGACGCAAGGGTCCCTATTTGTCACAGGTACCTACCTATGCCAGATAGAGACCCCCAAATCTAACAAAGAGCAAGACTCGGTCCATTAGGAAGACCAGGAGCAACATGGCCGATATTAGCGACCTATGCACCACATCCTGACATTGACACAATGCCAAATGATGAATTGCTTTTTCAACACAAAGAGTTGATAAAACTTTACAGAAACATGACACAATTCGTCATGAGGACACTTGCGGTCCAACCAACAGTAATTACACCAAATACAGCTCCTACACAGAGCACAGCTACTAAAATTACTCCACAAACATTACACGCGGTAATGGGTAAAATGCCCACAAAACGTGAACAAATTCCTTTCTGGGTAGCTCAGAAAATAACCCAGTTAGAAGCAGTATTCCCAAATACCACACCATTTGAAAAACACAGAATGTTAACAATCTGCTTGCCCATGGGGATTACACCACAGTTAGAGGATTGTACCTCTTGTGGTACAGTCTTTGCTGCCATATATACCAGAACTCATGGAATTCCTTCATTAGCAGTGATACCAGATGTATTAAGACAAATACAAAATGAGTACGGAGCAGAGCCTGCTCTGAACTTAGGGATGAAGTTATTAAATAACTACGACCAGGTATCAGCCATAATACTAGCTAACATTAAAGGGGAAGCAGCATCAGTGGCAATCCGCCAACGCCTACGGGAGTTCTCTCCATTAGAGCAGGAGAATGAACTACCCAAAATAATTGAAAATGTGTATGCAGAGTTAGGCAGGGATAGTTTGGGGGGAAAAGCTGTAAAACCTCAACTAATGGGCAGTCCCGAAAAGGACACTTCTAAGCAGACACTGACTTCTTCTAAAAAGAAGTGGGATAATAAAAAACAACAAAAATTTAAAGACAACAGATCTCAGTCCCGAGGTAGGTCTCCTCACATGAAATAACACTCCGGATGGAGGGGGACAAGCCCAGGAAAGTAAAAGGTCTCTTTTGGAAGAACTTATCATCTGGGTATGACATCCTGTTAGCCGAACAAGATTGGCCGCCAGCATTCGCAATGGAGTGCCCCAGGGGAGAAAGTATAATTTTTCCTGCATTTTCCGACCATGTTCCCGTTCACCTTAAACATACATATGCACGGGAGTGGGCAGTAGCCCAAGCTCCAGCATTGTACAAAAATCACGCTCGGTGGGATGAGGATTCAACCTACCACGTGATCCCGTTAAAAGTTTCACCTAATGCTCAGAGGCAATACCCAATAAAGCAAGAAGCTAAAAAACAGGTCAGGAGATCTTAGATCAACTTGAATACCAGAGGGTCATTGAAAAATGTACCTCTCCAATGAACAATCCTTTGTTTCCCGTCTCTAAACCCGACAATACATATCGTCTAGTTTTAGATTACAGACATTTAAACTCATGCACAAAGACATTTGCTGTCCAAAATGCACATAGTGCCGCATTAATGAATAACATTGTGCGGAAAAAATACAAAACAACACTTGATATCTCAAATGGATTTTTTGCCAAAATATAGCACCTGAAAGCAGGTATCTGACCGCATTCTCAGCGTTAGGGTCCCAGCGACAATTTTGTCGACTTCCCCCAAGGGTATAAGAATAGCCCCGGGGTATTTTCAGGAAGGGTAACAGAGTTACTTCAAAAAGTTGATGAAGAAGCGTTGTCCTATGTGGATGATATTTATCTAACGGACGACGACTTAGAGAGGCATTTGACCAGGGTAAGCACCATTATTAGGGATTTGCCACTGAGGGCTACAAATGTAACTTTAAAAAATCAAAAATAGCCCACCTCAATGTCCTATTTTTGGGATATGAGCTGTCAAGTGAAGGGAAAAGTCTAGCAGCAAACTTTTTAGAAAAATGTGCGCTGCTCCAGCCTCCAAAATCATAAAAAAAATTACAATCAATACTGGGATTCCTAAATTTCGGCAGAACATACATTTTAGATTACGCAAAAAGGGTAAAACCTTTCTACGACCTAATAAAACCTGACTTTTCAGCCAGAAATTGGACAGAAAAACATACTAATATTCTTCGTTCACTCCAGGAAGACATGATAGCTTCCAAACACTTGCAAACACGCGTAAACGTACGCCACTTGGTGATCCGTATAATTGCGTGTCAATGCGGGTACACTTACTTAACCTTCAATGAAGGAGAAACAGTACCAATCGCATACAAATCACACCTGTACACAAATGCAGAAATGCGTTTCACTTCAACAGAAAAAATCCTGACAGCTGTTCAGACCGCTGTAGCAAGAGAAAGAGCACTGGCTCAGGGGAAACGCATAATTGTCGTAACCCCAGTACCAGCTTTAGAAGCTGTTACAAAGGCAAGCATTCCAAACGCGAAAGCCTTACATCTAAGATGGATACAATGGGCTAATTCTCTTACTGCAACGGACGTTGAATACAGATTTGATCCAAGTTTAAAAACACAGGCATTCCTGCAATATGAACACGGATATCCTCTACCAAATGAAATCTTGCCTCTCGATCAGTATGAATATATTATTTATACTGACGGATCTGCTCAACCAGCCATAGGAAGTAAGCAGCAATACAGCGCAGCGTGTGCTATCATTAAAGGTCGCATGCAGGATGGAAGGTTCTATCCGAGTTGCACAAAAACGCAATCGCTAGGAGACTGCACGGCACAGTTGGCAGAGTTAAAAGCACTGATACTGGCACTTGTAAATACCGATCACGAATTCGCCACACTAATCGTGTATGATTCGTTTTACTGTGTTCAGTCATATAATGAATACCTATACCATTGGGAGCAAAACGGGTTTAAAGATGCGAAAGGTGGCACAATTAAGCATAAAATGCTATGGGAACAGGTAGCAGAGTTGAAGAACGAACTACCTAGGGCTCACGTGATCCATACACTGAGTCATCAACGTGATGGTGTTCACGTTGAAGGGAATTCATTGGCTGATGAAGCCGTAAAGGGGGCTGTTCGCACGGCTTCCGTAGCTGCACTCACTCGTTCCAAAACAAGAATAGACGGTGAGATTATGGTAGCTGTCATTGCTTCACGCAAAGGCAGCACAGCAGTACCTAAACAATTTCCACTCAAATACTCCTACAAGTTAGATGCAAGTAACATTCCACATGCTCAGATTCCTGGAGTGGGGGATAGGGTAATACCAAATATGGATCGTAGGCAGGGTTTAATACTAGCAGCACACAAGGGTTTGGGCTCTGCGCACACAGGCGTTACAGCAACTATTTCTTTACTGAAACAGCGCTATTGGTGGCCAGGGTTAACTAAGCAAACTAAAGACTATGTCTTGAATTGCGACATCTGCCAGCAGATGAAAGGCTCCACGGTAGCAAACCCCGTGCAGACGCCATTATTAAAATCAGACAAACCTCTCGCATGTGTGTACTTGGACCACTGCGGCCCCTTACAAACGGACGGGGCTTACAAATATATCATGGCTGCAGTGGATTCCTGCTCAAGATTCCTATGGGTATGGCCTCAGCGCTCGGCTGACGCTCGAACTATTATCAAAGATTTGCGAGTCTTTATCGGCACATACGCAGTTAGCACATTACATTCTGACTGCGGCCCTGCGTTTAGCTCTCTGGCTTACAAAGAGGCCATGGAAGGAATGGGCGTAGCATTGCGGTACTCCTCTCCATACCATCCCGAGGGAAATTCGGTTGTGGAGAGGAAAAACCGGGACTTAACGCAATCTTTAACAGCTGGGGTATTAGGCAAGGGCAGTAGTTGGGTCAAACACCTTTATGGGGTACAGCGGGCGTTAAACAACCAGCCAAGAAACTCTCTAGGGGGTGTCACTCCATATGAAGTCCTCTTTGGGACACGAATGTGGGTACCTGATCTTGATTGTGAAGGCGCAGTGGCGGATGAAAAACCATTTGATATCCATGATCGTTTGGCTGTTTTACAGGACCTAAATGAATCCAGGGCAAAATAAAGCAATGTCCGACTAAAGCAGACCGCCACTGGGCAAGTCAAGGCAGACACGGCAAGACCTGTCTGGATCCCAAAAGTCGGGGATCTGGTCAGAGAGAAAATTGCGGACAAAAAGGAATTTGGACCTTCATACAGAACACCTGTACCAGTCCTTGCAGTACAAGGAACAAGAACTGTACTTTTGCCGCCTCTTGCCGGGAAAAAGGAGAAAAGATTTGTCTCAATCGACTTAATCAAACCACACTATGTGGCCATTAATAAGCAGTAGGTCTCATGGTCTTCACAGTAGCAGACGCCCTCCTCTAGCTACAATCCAAGAAGTTCAAACAGAAAGACTCATCACGTTTGAAGAGCCACCTGTAAGGAATGAAGGACTAAGCAACAATGCTATGGAACTTGTTGCACTTGAACCTGACATTCAAATTCAAAATGAACATCAGATTAATTCACAAGTTGCAATTAGACTTAATACAGAAGTCTACATCAACATGCTTCGTCAAGAGCAAAATAACATTTCAACTAATGCCGATGCAATTCCTACAATTGATCAAACTGCTTCTGGCTATTTCATGAACTTTGATACGTTTTCTCTGGATCCAAGCGAGCCAGAAACGATGCCAGCCAAAACACCATTCAAGCAGCAAATAAAGAACTTTCTTCACTTTCTAAAAAAGACATACCTGGTATCGCCTTGGATTGAACTCTGGGTAATTTCTGGGATATTATTTTTTCTTTTCTGGCTTGGCTTAGTACTAACTTTTAGTATGCTTATTAATGGACGCTATCTTCAACAAAGCTCCACAGCCCTTAAGGTCAACATACTACTGAAGCCACATCCATCATCACATCGTGAGCAAAGAGACTTGTCATCAGTGAACATTACAGCAGTTCCTAGACCGGATGGTATAGCATGGGACAAGATTGATTTTAACATATATGGTCCGACCGAACTTTTAAAAATTAATCATATATTTAAAATTTCATTAAATGATATCATTACCTCAAGTACATTTTCTGATGATTGGGACTCTGAAACAGTTAATAACATGTTGTATGATTTAGAGAAAACTGCTGCATTTTCTAATAATGAAATGTTAGAGGGTTCTTCAGATTATGACACATTGTACTGTTACCAACATTATGGTCATCATTTCCTGCACAAATCCATTTCACCTAGGAATGTTTTTGAGTACCATCAGTGGGAACATTGCCCAAGACCACCAAAAAGTAGTTCACAAACGTTTGCACAGAAATTTTCATACTTTTCAGGGTTTAACACCACAGATCCAGCCTCATATTACTACAAGGTTGCACCAACATCAGCTCTGAAAATTATGTTGACAAACACTAAACAGATTTACTCTGCTTCCATTTTGGCCCAATTGTCTGAACAGGGTTTCGACCTATGGAAAGACGAAATTGACTTACAATCAGTTTGGGGTTCAAGGGACTGGCAAGTCCAGGGTACAGAGGCACTATTTAGAGCATGCCTCATTCCACAGCAGATAATCTTTTTAAATGATACTGTGCAACAGACATCCTGTCTTGGACTAGCCAAGAGCAAGGAACTGAACACCCCTAGGTTTCCAACACCGACATATGGGGGGGTGGCAGAATTCAACTACAAAAGAAGGGGCAACAGTGGATGACATCTTAAAGTACAATAGAACAGACCCAAATTGGAAACAGTGGGTGGTTTGGCCCTTAGACACAAATAGCTGTCATAAGTGATTCCTGAACATCACCAAGGGACTCAGTATCCATAGGCCAGACCCACGTTATGTACAGAGAGAACATCCAGGGGTAGTGACATCCTATAGTGTTGGGAAGTTGTGCCTCGGTTGGCTAGAAACCTCAACACTTGCAGAAGTGAAACAACACTTATCTTTACTCTCACTTGACATGGATCTTAGGGACTTTTTACTAGGACCCAGGAAAACACGTCATAAATGTTTCATATATGCAGGCATATATGCTGCCTAGAATGAAAACTGGAAGATTTCCCAACAAGAGGCCGCAGAGAGAATACGGGAAATAGACCATATAAACTTAGAAAAAGCTTTAGCTGTGGTAGATAATGGGTTAACAACTTTGACCTCCAGGATATATTCATTGGGCAACATTCTATCTTCTGCTATCGACATACTAGAACAGGATTTAGCCATATTACAACATGGCATATCTCAGTTACATTCTATTATGTTATTAAGCTGGACTCTGCAATCTTTGCATGCAGGCTTTGTGCCTTGGCGTTTTATAAACAGTACGTCTCTGTTTTCTGGATACAATCTAACAGATACACAGATAGAAATGGCACAAAGGGGAGCTAAATATACAATGCTGCGTTTTGAAAAACTGGACAGGCTACCATTTACAGTGGCGGAATCACCATCAACAGAATGGCTAATCCACGGCCATATCACTCTCCCGGTCACGACCTTTCAGTTTCAGTATTGCCTTGAGCAAAGGCAGGCAGGCAGATATGAAAAATTGGGTACATTAAGGAATCCTGGGAATTACCATATAGATTTCGATGCCGGAGTGGGGATCGTGAAGTGTTTCTGAGTGGTACAAACTGCAAGAACGCTTTAAGCGGCTCTCTCATGTGTCAGGACATTATTTTACACGGAGCTTGTAATGGTTCGGTGGCGAATCTGTCTTGCCACATGAAAGGAACTCCAGCTGCCGTGATCACACCAGTTTTCGAGTTACTCTCGAATGGGAGTTACTTGATGCTGAATGATCAAGGTTGCTGTGGCATGCTTCCGGGCATCGCCTATCTGGTCACCGTGAACGCCAGGGTTACTTGCTGTATGCAAGTATTGTTTCCCCAACAAGTACAGTCAGGGAGGCGCCTTTGTGGCCTTCGTTAGAGATATCTTTTATAAAATTTGACACTTTGAGCAGAATGAAAGCCATGCTTTTATAGCAAACTGTAGCCTTAACCTCCGCTCGAGAGACCTTTGATCTTCAAGTTGCAAGGACCTCGACCGAGATACAGGCACTTATTCGTACAAACTGCCCCTTTCATTTCGTAGAAATGGTGGGTCGTATCTTTAACATGTCTGATACGAGTGGTATTGTACACCTATTTAAGACCATAGGGTCAGGTTTTCTAAGCACCTTCCAAACAGTCCTCGGAGTTATCCCAAATTTTATACACTCCGTATTTGGAAGCATCTTTGGAGGTTTACCTCTTATACTGCTTTTAATAACTGGAATCCTGATCGTCATTTTCCTGATACGTAATGGACGGCCCAATCACGAACGAAATGGCGAAAGCTCTTCTGGAACGTAGATACAGTGAGCGCATGGTACAACATCTGGGCGCGCCTCGCCTACGAGAACTGAGTGCTTCTTGGTTCTTATCGTTTAGGCCAGTCTGGTTGGACTGCATATTACCTGTTCTTTGATGCCTGTTTTGCGGTGAAGAATGCGTGTTGGACATTTGTCTGACACTCGAGTCGGAAACGCCTGCGGACTTGAACACGAGGCTAGAACCGCTGAGGTCCCACACTCGGCTATGTCCCCAGCGTATTCCTATCCTGACGAATGCATTCCTTGAAAACCCGCAGGTGCCTTTTGCTACAACTGGGGTGAGCATCAGCTCAGCCACCACTAGCGCTGACACCAGCACAAGTGCTACAACTAGCACTACGGGCACTGAGGTATCGACTACAGCACCGGCTGCCGATATGCCAACTATGGGCAGTACTGAATATCATCTGTGCTCCATCGACGTACTGTATGAAATATTACAATTCCCGTCCCCTACAGCAAGTGACTGTGATGTTGCGTCTCCCAGCCAGGACACTTATTCTTCAATTGGCTCATCATGTGCTGGGAAAGAATTCGGAGTTTCCTTTTTCATTTCGACTCTGATTAAATTTGGAACATTTCCTACTAAATTGACACTATTGCTAGAGAAAGCATGGACTTCTAAAACGCTTGTAAGAGTTTTAAATTCTATAAATGAACTCAGCTAGACCTTTAGCTTGAGTACAAATTCAAAAACTGACTGTACACATTTTTCCCCTCTTAGAAATGTTTTTAATATGCTTTTAAACTTTTAAAAATGTTTTTATGTGACTCACTGACAATTATATCCGCTACCACCTAGTATAAATTAGTAGTTTGCGGTCATGGTTTATTATTGTTGACTATTAAGAGGAGTGGCTGTTATGTTTCATATAGATGCCCTAATATAGGCATGGTTTGAGATGCCCTAATATAGGCATAATCTTTCACCTACACTTGTTCCCTATTCTCCACAATAACGGGCGCTGAGGGCTGAACCTTATCTAGACTATGGTTTGGGTACAGAAGGAGGGCTTTTCCCGAACAATGGCCTCCTATACCATCTTCGATGTGCTCATCCAGTATGATTAAATATTCATAAGAGTTCTAGGAAACCAGGCAGGGGCTAGGATCCACCTGCATAAACATCTACGTAACCGGTTCATCCCATACGTCATCTTCCTACCCAACAATGGCTAACACAAGACACAAGGGACAAAGGGACTCTATACTTTTCTGTATAAATACAGCACCTCTTGCTATCAGTAGGGAGAGGGAACCGAGACTTCCAGGCCGACACACTGACCAGAGACGCTGAGGCTCCTGCATGCAGTCGCTCCAGCTGACAGTAGTCTAATCATCCCTTGCGGGGTGTCCAACTCGAGACCAGGACGAGGTCCCACACTCTCATTGTTCAGGTAATGGGGTTTGACTAAATCCTAGCGGGATTCTTGGCTTCTTTCGCACCTACTCCCATGCTAGGTACACTTAGGTACATCTAGACAGGCATCGTAGGAGTATGCGCTTTATTTTATAAATGCATTTTATATTCATGTATATGTTCATGACTATTGCAAAATGGTAGAACTGTACTATCCCTTTTTATTCACTGTACTGCTGATCATATATCTCTGCTACTGTTTAACAGTTGTCGCAGCACATATATTTTATACTAGAAGAACAACTGTGCAATAAATTCTTATTGTAAACACGCTCGACTGTTTCTTCTGTGTAACTCTCTGAGACCAAATGAGCAAGCATGAGTGACTGAGCGAAAAGTAGTACATTGTTTCCACGAGTCTGAGGAATCAGGGTTGCCGTGTTCTGAGGTTGCCAAAAACGAATCTCTCTGATAAAAACGAGATTCTAGTGGCACTGTGAGCTAGCTAATGCAAACAGGCTAACATACGTGGTGGGGGTGCTCAGAATCAGTCTGCCACCAGGCCCACAGTGTATGTTATCCAAAAGCGCAGGTCCTGCAGGGGTACTATAGGAACTACACTACACCTTCTTTCACAAAGTCAGTCAATTCAGGCAATTTCCCTTTTTCGATGTGCGGTGCATTCAAAGGATATCACGAGGAGAAATAAAAAAATATCTCCTCATTGTGCCTTCCTAACGCCACCCCTGGGGTGGGGTTAGGTTCTGACGCATTCCCAGGTTTACGATCTCTAGTAAATCTGGAAATGTGTCAGGTTCCATGAGTGTTGCGTGGGAACACCCACAGCAACACCCATGGAACGCCCCTTTCATGCAGTTTTCAGCATGAAAGGGGCACTTATTTATAAGGCCATGAAAAGCCAAGTAAAGTGGCTTTACGTGGCCTTATAGATATGCTGTGGCACATATCGCCCACAGAACATCAAAAAAGTGACGTTTTGGCGGCGCAAAACTGCATAAATGAGGCCCTCTGTTCCTATCATGGCTGCTGGCCGATGGGGTCTGCGGTAATGACGTATGTTTGTGTATAAGAGCAGGTTTAATTCGTGGCCCCCTGGGTCAGCTGCTTACACCACCTATGTTGTGCTCTGCCCTGCCTGCCAATAAGTTCTTGCACTGCTCATAGTCCGCCTGCCATGTCCTGCACGCGGAGGGTAGACTAATGGCGGTCTCTAGCCATGTCATGCATGCAAGGAACATGACAGGAAGCAAAGGGGCTGTCCACGCCTTCTCAGTAATATGCTATATATTTCGAAACCATTTCCATTTTGTTTGAACATTTCTGTTTCTATTGTAAGGCGCTTTTTCAATAGCTCCATATACTTAAATTCAGTAAAATTAAACTTAAATCAGAATTTCAGTAGGATGGAGTGTAGGAAGTGAATTCAGGACTGGATATTTGGCCCAACCAGCCCCGTGAAATTAGTTCTGAAAGAATTTTCTGAAATGCACATAGATCGTTCGCTGCTACAGAGAAATAATGGTTCAGGGTTCGATGCCAGCTCTTAAGATTCTGAAATACTGCACAAGTTTCTCTTAGCAGTGCTTGTAAAAACACATGGGGGCAGATTTACAAGAAACTGACGCCTCTGTAGAGATGCGTCAGTTTCCCTGCGCCCGCCTGCAATACCCCTGCGCCACCATGGATGCGCCGTATTGCACCATGGCGCAAGGATTGATAGATGCGTCAGAAATTCTGACGCATCTGTTGGCCCAAAAGTCACGCATTGCTGGAGTCGTGTCGCAAGCACGACGCAACTCCAGCAATGCATGTTGAGGCCTATACTTATTGTACTGCATCACTCCTTACACCTGCTTCAAGCAGGCATAAGGTTTTGATGCAGTGGCGTCCTAGAAGTGGCGCAGTGAATCTTGTAGATTTCACTGTGTCACTTTACGAGGTTTTACTGCGTGGGAACGCCCACCCTGTATACATTATACCTAACACAGGTATAATGTGATGAGGGCTTTACAACGTGACGCATCTCCCTAGAAACGTCACGTTGTAAATTAGCCGCATTGTTTACGCTGTCGCTTCGTCACAAAAGTGATGCAACAGCGGCTCAAAAGTGTCGCAAGGGGCTTGTAAATCTGCCCCATGGTTCTTAAAGCAGTACATTTGGAAAAATGTCCGTTAAAAGGGGTTGCATTGCCCTGTTGCTTAAACAAACATTGACAAAGCTAATAGTTCTAGGTTGAACTTTGTGTCGCAAGCCTGAACCTTTGGCTTTACCACTGCTTGTTATCAGGGACCCAAAGGCAAGATGAGAAGGAGGCTCTAGTCTCAATGAAAAACAGGAACAGCTCAGTGGAAGGATGAAGAGGAAGTGCCAAGCATGCTGAAAGGCAGCAGCACAGAAGTAGAATGACAGGGACCTGCCGGGCCTACAGAAAGTTAGATGGACTCATGAAGTCTTGAGCGATTGAGTCTCAGTTTGGCTGCCTTGGCCTGGGGTCATCACGCAGCAGGCTACCAGCTGTATGTACGGAACAACTGTGCATGAAGAAAAGTAGAAGCCCATCAGCTAGATGGACGAGCATTGGCACAACCAATCCATCTCACTTTTTAGGTCTCGCCTAGCGACACAGCGCATGCGCTGCTCGCCTTGGCGAGATCTATTGTTGTCGGTTTGGTGGGCGAAGGGGGACAGGACATGTGCACGTGTGTTAAAGACAGGACATGTGCACGCGTACGTCTAACAGCTTAGCGGAAGACACAGCAGATGTGCGCGTATGGGTGACAGGAGATGTGCACGCGTACGGCTCTGCTCGGTTGCTCCCTCTCTCCTTCCGTGTCTGTGCGCACGCAGGACAAAACATATGCACGCGCTCTGCTTCCGTTGTTAAGGACAAAACATATGCACGCGCTCTGCTTCCGTTGTTAAGGACAAAACATATGCACGCGCTCTGCTTTCGTTGTTAAGGACAAAACATATGCACGCGCTGTGCTTTCGTTGTTAAGGACAAAACATATGCATGCGCTCTGCTTCCTTTGTTAAGGACAAAACATATGCACGCGCTCTGCTTTTGTTCTCCCACCTTAACACACAATAGCTGCCTTTTATACAACCTTCCATTCACCCCTCATTACTAACTATTTTCCTTTTCCGACAGTCTTTTTACCCTCCATTCTGTGTTGCAACATGTAAAAACCAACCGTTGCTATGCACCAGCACAGGACATTACCTCAACTCCTACTCGCTCGCTTCCTCTTTCCTTCCCTGTCTTTATCAGGCCCCTTTTGCTTCTATTAAATGCCGCTACTGTTTGCTTTTCCTCTTCACCGCACGTTCCCTCCTTTTCTCCCTCCATTACGGCCCTTTCCAAAGCTCATCAAACCCAACGTTGCTATATGCAGCTACTGTCTATGCTTTATGCCGCTACATTGCTCCCTATTTCCCTTCCCCTACAGCCTTTCACACTCCATTCTGTATTAAAGCCAAACATTGCTATGCCCCGGAACATTATGCACCGCTACCGTCTATGCTTCACGCCACTACATTACTCCCTATTTCCCTTCCCTTACAGCCTTTTGCCCTACATTCTGTATTACAAGATCAGCGCTCGTCAAAGGCACACTTTCTATTACGGCCTCTATCAGGCCCCTCCTGCTTTTGTGATATCCCACCCTACCACAACAATACATGCCCCCATGTATGCTTTTTACCTAGCGCATGCAGCACAGGACATATGCACACGTTCAACTCGCGGCATTTGCCCAACTACTAGTCCCTCGCTCCCTCCCTGTCGTTATCAAGCTCCTCTTGCTTCTTGCTTTATTAACTGCTGCTCGTATTTACTTTTGGTTTTCACCATTCGCTTGTCCCTTTTCTTCCTCCATCTTTACCACTTTCTTCCTGTTATGCACGTCATTTTTGCCGCTCAACACACAATAGTGCCGTTCCATACACACTTCCCTTCCCTACGTGCACAAAGGGCAGCACAAATGCACGTGTACAGCTCGCAGCGTTAGCCGTGCTCCTTCTTCTCGCTCCCTTCCTGTCTTTATCAGGCCTCTTCTGTTTCCAAAGACAAACAATGTTATACACTGCCACTTTATATGTTTTACACCACTGCTAAAAACAATACATATTATACATGCCACGCGTTCAGTTACTATGTTTCGTCCCAGTCATACCTTAATGCTTACTTTATATAGTGCCCCTTCTACATCCATTCATATTTGTGCACTCACCCTTTGCCACTTTTTTTCCTACTCTGCGCGCTCATTTGTCCCACCTTAAACACAATAGCGGCCTTCCATACAGCCTTCCATTCACCCCTCATTACTATCTATTTCCTTTTCCAACAGTCTTTCTGCCCTCCATTCTATGCTACAACATTTCAAAACCAACCTTTTTTATGCACCAGCACTGGGCAGTCGCTCAATTACTGCTCGCTCGCTACCTCCTTCTCTGCCTTTATTAGGGCCCTTCTGCTTCTATTAAATGTTGCTACTGTTTGCTTTTCCTCTTTAACACACGCTCCCTCCTTTTTTCTCTCCATTAGGGCCCTTTCCAAAGCTCATCAAACCCAAACGTTGCAATACAGGGCCACTATTTATGCTTCATTACTCCCTATTACCCTTCCCCTACAGTCTTTCTACCCTCCATTCTGTATTAAGGCAGGCCGTGACCCTATGCACCACCACTGTCTATGCTTCACACCCTACATTACTCCCTATTTCCCTTCCCCTACAGTCTTTCCACCCTCCATTCTATATTAACACACATCAATCTTTCCTATCTCTATCAGGTCCCTTCTGCTTCCATTCAATGCCGCTCCTATTTGCTTTCCCTCTTCTCTTTCTAATACTCCTTTTCTGCCTCCGTTAGGCCCCTTCTTAACGCTCGTCAAAGCCAAACTTTGCTATCGCTTAGCTACATTCAATTATTACTTAATCGTTGTTTTGTATTTAATACCTGTTATATGTCTGCTACCATGTTTATAACACACTCACTTAAGTGCAAGTAGAAATTTGGAACAATACAGGAGGGGGTTTGGGGGCGCAGTAAAGCGCAGCAAATTTTAAAACCACATAAATAAAAGGCATTGTCATTTACAATGCCAATAGCTGAAACTCTCGCAAATGCGAGACCTATTGCATTGCAAATGCTTGTTGGCTTTAGCAGTGGTTTCTGCAAATGCTGTTCAGCGTCAGCAAAAAAATAGAAAAAAGGACACAATGAGGGGCACTCAGGGCCGGACTGGCAGTAGCGGGCACCAGGTGTTTTCCTGGTGAGCCGTAAGGGTGGGGGCCGGTTTTGGACCGTGGGGGCAGTTTTTGCTACTGGAGAACGGTTTTGCAGCAGTGCTGCAATATTGGACCCCTGAAACAAAGGTAGCAGCAATGTTTCCCACCAGCATCTCCCCCGCCTCCCCGGGGCCTGTCAGACTTAATTGCCAGGGCTGGTGTGCGTCCTCAGTCAGGCCCTGGGGATACTCGAACAGTCAGTTGATGCCACTGAGGGGCGAGGGCAGTTTAGAGGGGGTGAGGGCGCAATAGAGCAGTGAGGAGAGTTTTTTTTTTAAACCCAGACGTAGAGGGGCGAGGGATGTAATGGAATAGTTATGGCAACAAGGAGAGTAGGCGGAACTTAAAGTCGGAAGCAGCCAGTGGGTTAGCTAGGGGGCAGTGGGGCAGTCCACCCCGGGTCACACTTTTTTTGGGTCGGCAGGTGAGGTGAGCAATTTCGGCGACCACAAAGTAAGTGGTTTTCTTTTTTTAATTTTATTTTCCCTCGTCGTGGTCTGTTGACCCCCCGCACTCTTAGCTGCACCGGACGTCACTGGGTGGCAAACTCTGGGACCGCCCCGGGCGGCAAAAGCTCTAGCTACGCCACTGGAAGCATCACTCAAGGGAGAGAGCGAGAAGGCATATGCAGTCTCATGAAATACCAACAGAAACCAGTCCCTGAATGCAAGCAATGAAGGACACAAGCAATCAATCAGAACATAATAAGGAAGAAATGCTTCAGGGGTGGGACAAAAAAAAGGATAGGGAGGAAATCCATCAAATAAGATGCAGCGAAAGGAGATAGACAAAAAAATCCATACAATCAAGAGCACGGACCTGTCCCAAGGTCCTCTACATGCATATATTTTAATGTATTAAAAACAGTACAAAAGCTTTGTGTACGCAAGACTTGAAAACGAGGCTCACAGCACGTGAAAAAGCAGCATTGACTAATGAAACGATGAGAGGAGCATGCTGGAAGGTAAATGGCTGGCTGAAGACTCACCATATTGGGCTCAGTCCATCCAATTGTAAAACACAATACTTGTTCATCCTAGTGTCGGGCTCACACCCACCCACCAACTAAAGCTATTAAAAAATGCATGCTACAGTTAAAATTGTAAAACACGATCTGTGTACAACATACATGCATGAGATAATGATATTATTGTGTGATGGGTGGGTGTACTCTGAAGATGTAAAACAGCCCTTTGTGAATTCCATTGAAAGGCACATCCAAATATCAAAGAGAAATACTCCTTTTGGGGGAATCAAAATCCACTCTATGTATATTTTGAAGAGTTGCTAACTGTGGGTCTGAGAGACAGCTAAAGCTATCTGTGGCCAGCCATAATATAGCAAACACAAGGAGATGATGGACGGAGCACTGAAACTTTTCAGACACTCACCCCCAGTCACAGATCTGGGTTGAATCCATCAGCATTCTTTAGCTCACTTTGCCACCTCAGTTCAGACCCAGCTATATTGCAAATCAGTCTTGACCCTGTGCCTCATGGGAACAGTCCAGCCCGAACTTCCAAGCCAGGTCTTCCCTGAACCGGAAACAAGCATCCTGGGACCGGTTTCGGGCTAACAGCCCTCATCAGCCAGGCTAGCTTGAATCCAGTGGCAAAGTGAGCAAGGGACCCACGTCTGGGCATACCCTGCCAACTAAGGGCGAACAAAGCAAACACAAGGAGATGATGGACGGAGCGCTGAAACTTTTCAGACACTCACCCCCAGTCACAGATCTGGGTTGAATCCATCATCATTCTTTAGCTCACTTCGCCACCTGAGTTCAGACCCAGCTGTATGCAAATCAGTCTTGACCCTGTGCCTCATGGGAACAGTCCAGCCCGAACTGCCAAGCCAGGTCTTCCCTGAACCGGAAACAAGCATCCTGGGACCGGTTTCGGGCTATCAGCCCTCATCTGCCAGGCTAGCTTGAATCCAGTGGCAAAGTGAGCAAGGGACCCACGTCTGGGCATACCCTGCCAACTAAGGGCGAACAAAGCAAACACAAGGAGATGATGGACGGAGCGCTGAAACTTTTCAGACACTCACCCCCAGTCACAGATCTGGGTTGAATCCATCATCATTCTTTAGCTCACTTCGCCACCTCAGTTCATGAGGCACAGGGTCAAGACTGATTTGCGTATGGCTGGGTTCAAACTGGAATGGCATGGTGAGCAAAAAAACGATGGATTTAGGCCCAGATCTCTGTACTGGGGTGAATGTATGACATTGTTCTGCATTCTGTCCATCAACTGTTGTTTTTGCATTTGTCACCCCGAGTGGGACGGGTATGCCCAGACGTGGGTCCCGTGCTCTCCATGCCACTGGAATCAAGCTATCCTGGCTGAAGAGGGGTGAAACACCGAAACCGGTCCTAGGATGCTTGTTTCCAGTCCAGGTAGGACCTGGCTTGGCAGTTCGGGCTGGACTGTTCCCATGAAGCACAGGTCAAGACTGATTTGCATATGGCTGGGTTCAAACTGGAATGGCATGGTGAGCAAAAAACGATGGATTTAGGCCCAGATCTCTGTACTGGGGTGAATGTATGACATTGTTCTGCATTCTGTCCATCAACTGTTGTTTTTGCATTTGTCACCCGAGTGGGACGGGTATGCCCAGACGTGGGTCCCGTGCTCTCCATGCCACTGGAATCAAGCTATCCTGGCTGAAGAGGGTGAAACACCGAAACCGGTCCTAGGATGCTTGTTTCCAGTCCAGGTAGGACCTGGCTTGGCAGTTCGGGCTGGACTGTTCCCATGAAGCACAGGTCAAGACTGATTTGCATATGGCTGGGTTCAAACTGGAATGGCATGGTGAGCAAAAAAACGATGGATTTAGGCCCAGATCTCTGTACTGGGGTGAATGTATGACATTGTTCTGCATTCTGTCCATCAACTGTTGTTTTTGCAGCCATAATATAGCATTGATAACAATAGGCCTATTGATAGTTAAAGGTGTTTTTAGACAGGCCTAAAAAGATGTTATGAGGTCATAACATCTTTAAAATCACCAAACTGGCTTTTGCAGTTTTTGTTAATGCTAATCTAAGGCTGGTATTGAATAACCCTGGGCGTAGTTCGCGAAGTAGCGCTTCGCGAAGCTACGCAAAGTGAAGTTCGCACTACGCGAGCTTCGCGTAGCACTACGCGAACTGCGTAGTGCGTGTTCGCAATGATTACACAGTGCCGGATGCTTGTCCGCACTGTGCAATCATTGAAAGCGGCATCTTGCACAGTGCGAGCTGTCTTTTACTGCCGCTCGAGTAGATTTTTACTCGAGTGGCAGCTTCTCAACGCGGACTGGTAGTTTCTCATCACCGAGCGGTCGCGAGCATACGCGACCACTCGCAATGAGAAACCTGACCTCCCGCGTTGAGAATCTCGCCGGGAGGTTTATTTTCCACGCTCGCGATCGGCAACTTGTGTTGCTGATCGCGAACGAGAAAAGTCTCGCCAGGATGTCATTTTGCTTGCTCGCGGTCGCCAACTTGGCGTTGAGGACCGCGAGCAAGCAAAAGTGACCGCTGCACTACGCTACGCTACGCGTGTTTGCACTGTGCTACGTGCAATTCGCGTTGTGCGAAGTAGCGCAAACTTCGCAAACTACGCGAGCGTAGCGTAGTTTTCCGCCCAGGTCTAGTATTGAAGGCATTTTCCAGGGCTGCTTTTAGCTCCCTGGTCCTTCTCATATTTTCCACTTCTTGATTTCAGTACACAGTAGGTGTAACAAGGCGATACGGATCAATGGTTCTTTTGCAAGCCCACATGTAGGACAGGTTTCATCACGGCATGGGATCTCGAATACAAGTTGAATGTATTTAATAATTGCTGGAATGGTTCTTCCTGAAAGTAATGCAGCCGTGATGTAGTTGGCAGATGCTCCCCAACCCAAAGCAACTTATTGTATTGAAGGTTCGGATGAACAGCAGAGAATGTTTAGCGCTGATTGATGGCCTACCTAAGACAACAATTAAGGGCCTGTTTACCATACCAGGGGTTGTATTAGAACATTGTCTCGGGGGTGCAATGGGGATTTGTGCCCACTTTGTGCATCTCTGGGGCACTTTGATATTACAGAAGGCGATGCAGATGTTTGTGAGGCTTATTGTGTATTACAGATCATGCAAGTGCTAAATGTGTGCTGGTGTCATCTCAAGGGGCTATTCCTTCATTTGCATGAGGTTGTGGCAATATGCAAATTATGGAATCCTTTCTCTTTGTGACCACGATGCATTCTAGATGCAGGCACCATGGTAAATAGGCTGCCAGGGGCACGTCATTGTGCGCCACGTAGAGGTAGTGCACAGTCAGTGGACACCCCCCCCGAGGCACTTTATTTGAAGGGGGATAAGGAGGTCCTATGGACTCCACGGACATCTACTGCAGGTGTGTGCAGTCTCTCACTGTACCCACCTTCAGGAGGATCACTGAACCCCTTAAAATGCAGGCGTTGTTGCTGCCTACACAATGAAGGGCAGGCCCACCAATTCAGTGGTGTGCGCCAACACTAGAAACAGTGCATTCTTTGTGACAGGGCGCACTGACCAGCCTGCGCCCTGTGCACCAGGTAAAGGTGCACCTATCACATACCAGGGAAGTACACCCTTTCGGTAATATGGGCCCAAGGATTTTAAGCGCAATCTATACCACCACAGCTGTGTCTGAAGTCCATAATCAAAGACCTACCATGTTTCTGATTGCGGTTGATGCGCATAGGGATTCACATGGCACTAGTTTCAAGATCAGTGCATAAAGAGCATATCTGCAATGCTATGCACCACCCTCCAGAGGAACGCAGCCACCTGCCCCGCATTTGTTATATTCTGTTATGTTTATAGCACAAAAACCCCAAAGTGGACCTTCCTTCACTATAACACTATGGGTGCAGGTGAAAGTGACAAAGAGACAGAGAAGGGCATTAGGAGTGGGTTGGATATGGCACAGCCTCTTGACATCAGTGGATGCCCCATTCGCCAAACCTGGGGCTTCTCAGACTCATTTACAGGTAGGGGAACTGCTTGTTTTCTGACAGCAGAGCCCAGCTTGCTGAACGCTCAGAAACTTTTAGCTGGCGGCCCATCCATCTCAGGGCCATTGGCTATAGAACACTGGAAGGACTGCCTTCCTTAGGGCAAGCCTTCAGATGCTGAACTTTCGGCCCCCATTCCAAACGTAAACATAAAAACATGTCCCGGACACACAGTGAGAAAACTCCCTTGAGGTCAGGGACATTTGTTTCTAGTTTTTCACAAACAGCCCCCTGCCTGGACATTTATTTCTGAAAAACAAAAAAACACAAGTTGAGCGGGCATCACATGGTGGCCTGCCCGACATGTATTTTTAACAAAAGCACTCTGGTCTTATAGGCAGAAACACTCTGGATGAAAATGAGCACAGTCAAACAGGTAGGATCCCCAAATGTAGCCGGAGGGTTTTGACTAGACTAGCAAAGGTCGGTTGGCTGTCAGGACACCCACCAAACTAAAAATATGCCTGGGAGTGCTTCCCAAATCACTAACTGGTGAAACTTGGGGGCATATTTACGTTCCCTGGCGCATCCCTGCATATCAGCAGGGATGCGCCAGGGAAAATGCGTCACGCAAGTTTACCCTTGCGCCACGTCCGATGTGCCGCATTTACAATGCGGCGCATCGTGGCGCAGAGATAAGCAGATGCGTGACGCATCTGCCAGCGGAAGGTTGGCGCAGAGCTGAAGTTGTGTCGCAAGCGCGACGCAACTCCAGCACTGTTCCAACCTTCCCTATCCCTAACATGGTGCGTCAATCCTTACGCCTGCTTGAAGCAGGCGTAAGGATTTGACGCTACCAGCGTCGAAAAAGTGACTGCGTGACATCTTGTAGATTTCACTACGTCACTTTTCCGAGGCGTTCCTGCGCCGGAACACCCCCTGCGCCGATGCGTCCACATGAAACCTGACGCAGGTTTCATGTGGCGCAGGGGTTTACTACGTGACGCATCTCCCTAGATGCGTCACGTTGTAAATATAGCGCAACGCGGCGCATGGTTTGCATCGCCGCTGCGTCACATGCGTGACGCAACGGCGGCGCAAAAGTGGCGCAAGGGGCTTGTAAATATGCCCCTTGGTGTATAGGGGTCTGGACTTCCATACATTGAGGTCACACAGAAGCCTTAAGGCCCCAACTGGTGTAAAATTACTACAAACGGTGTGACAACTGCCTTTTGGGGTGTTGTTGAGGCGAGAAATGCTTCTTACAGTGAAGCATTACATTCAATAAATGTAGGACCACATTTATGAGGCCCCTTGCGCCGTCGGAACGTCACTTTGGGGTGCTGTGGGGGGTGCACGTTGTCTTGGTCCCTGCAGTTAGAAGGGCAACTAACGTCATAAATGAACATTAATTTACCCTTAGTCACCGGGACTCAAGTGCGTGCGGTCCCTTTCGAGTGAAACATGCGCAGTTTCGATGCCTGCCTGAGAGAAACAAATCTGTCACTAAAGCCAGCAGAGAAAAAGTTATTTCAAAACGTTAAATTTAAGAAAAGCCTTTAAAATTTAACGGCAGTCAGACGGATGACCGGTGTGTGCGGGCCCCGCAGAAACCGTATCGTAAAAGGAGCGGGAAATGTGGTGTGCCGCAGGGCAAGAATAACCATGAGTTTCAGACGGGGATCAGTGGCAGCTTTTCAAGCTAGACACTGTCTAGCTAAAAGATTTTAATTTACCTTTATTGTATGCTAATTGTTATTACGGCAATATTTAGAAAATCTTCCAGATTCACCCTCAGCAATTCACTCACTTCACTCTTTTTGACATTAAGGGTTAATGCAGGGTCATTAATTCTTGGAAGAGGAGAATAAGGCATGGGGGACCGGCAAAATCCACATTTTATTTTGGGCAGTTTTACATAAAGTGAGCCACGCCCAGGAAGCACTTCATAACAGACGAAGACTATGATGCACTTTTTGTTTGGCACAGGGATTTTTTCCAGCACTCATAGGATGCTAAGGCAAGGCCAGGATTTGAACCCAGGTCCTGAGGATACACAGACAGCAGCTGTAGCCACTAGGTTACATCATCTCCCATAAAAGATTGGCTCGTGTTGGACTCGAGGTTCCAAAAGGACCTGGAGCCGAGCCAGACTTTAGGCTCCAGCCTGGCTCAAGCTTTAAGTTGTTTGCCCCGACAGTGCCTAGTTTGTAAAGGAATAATTGCGGGGGCCCTGTGTTTTGCTCTCAGCCCCCCATGGCTGATACTGCGAATACCAGGGTGCTGAAACCACGGCTGCATAGTCTTGATTTCACCTTACACCTCTTTCATTCACCACCAGACACTCCCTGCCCTTTATCTCACTCTTACAGGTTCTTTTTCATCCCTGCTTTCTCCTTTTACCACTGTTGTTCCATCTTCGTTTTCCTCTTTCTTTCCCCCTTTGTATTTTTCTCTCTCTTGCTTGGGATGTAAGTCTAATGAGGAAAAGTCAGTTCCTGGTCCCCAAAAATGAGTGTGGGTGGGCCCCACTTGCGACCACTGGCTCACAGTAAGCACTGCTCTCACACCTCCTGTGCTGTTCAACATGGTAGAACATTGAAAAAGCCAATACCTCAGGCAGGCGAGACCTCTTGGCTTTGCAAATGCTTCTTTTCATTACGTAATGTAAATACGTATTGTAACTCATGCTCTGGGCAAAAATAAGTGTGGGGCCTGGAGCAAAGAGCCGAGGCTTTACTCCCCTTGCGATGTCCATTCTGCAGAGACCCCACCAAACAAGGCATGGATGCCCAATGGCAGACGCGCAACCTGCCCACAAGGTGACACCTGTCGGTGACGTCAGCAGTGGGCCTCTGCCGAGCATGGAGTGCGCCTGTCCCTCCCTAGGATTAAACAGGGGCATGTTTGATACTCTATCAGTTGTTTTTAGCGTCCTGCCCTCCGTGGCAGCCAGAAGGGCCTTTCCATAGGTTAATTAGGCCTTATTTCATTTGAAATTACACCGCCATATTTCTGCTCTAATTAAGTGCCTTTAAAACATGGCCGCACCGTGACTCAGTGACTCATAATTACAGCAGCCCTGACTTGTGCTATACGGCACGGAACTAATACCCATGAAGTATGGAGCGTCTCGCGAGCAGCAAATTAGGCGGCCTCGCCGCTTCTTTTGGCTGGGAGGGATTTTCTCTTTTTTACGGAGTCATGAGCACATTTTTCAGAAATAAATATTACATGTCATCAGAATTGCAGATTGGATTTCTATCTTCATTCAGAGCTCGAATTTTTACTTTAGTGAAGGCGTCTGTGTGGGTGCGAAAGAAGATGGAAGAGGGGAAGAGACAGAGAAAAGGAGGGCAGATGAAGCGGAAGAAGATACATTTTAGTGGTCTGCAAATTTTGTATAGTTTTTATTAACGTAATTATGCAAAATGTAGTAACAAATTTGTAAAATTAGGCTGCCCACAAACCCCGCACTTAGTGCTATTTTTTAGAGCAATGTGTCCTTGCGTAAAATTGTTTGCAAAGTTACTGTATTAAAAACATTCCGCTTAAGTGCCGGTGTCGGCTCCTCCGCTATGGCGGAGGAGCGTTGCCCCACTGCTTTTAAGCAGTAAAGTAAAGGAAACATAAAATGATAAGAACTTTAAGTTATCATTTTATGCTTCCTGCTGTTTTGCGGGCGGGCGGGTGGGCGGAGCTGCTCTGCTCTTGGAACAGCAGGGCAGGAGAGGAGTGGTTTGCCCACTCCTAAGTGCGCAATGACTGATAGGTCAAATGCAAAAAGAACAATTGATGGACAAAATGCAGAACAATGTTATACATTCACACCAGTACAAAGATCTGGGCCTAAATCCATCGTTTTTTTGCTCACCATGCCATTCCAGTTTGGACCCAGTCATTTGCAAATCAGTCTTGACCCTGCGCCCAATGGGAACAGTCCAGCCCGAACTGCCAGGCCAGGTCCTCCCTGGACTGGAAACAAGCAACCTAGGACCGGTTTCGGGCTTTCAGCCCTCATCAGCCAAGATAGCTTGACTCCAGTGGCATGGAGAGCACGGGACCCACGTCTGGGCATACCCGTCCCACTCGGGGTGACAAATGCAAAAAGAACAATTGATGGGCAGAATGCAGAACAATGTCATACATTCACCCCAGTACAGAGATCTGGGCCTAAATCCATCGTTTATTTGCTCACCATGCCATTCCAGTTTGGACCCAGCCATATGCAAATCAGTCTTGACCCTGCGCCCAATGGGAACAGTCCAGCCCGAACTGCCAGGCCAGGTCCTCCCTGGACTGCAAACAAGCATCCTAGGACCGGTTTCGGGCTTTCAGCACTCATCAGCCAGGATAGCTTGACTCCAGTGGCATGGAGAGACGTGGGTCCTGGGCTCACTGTGCCACTGGATTCAAGCTATCCTGGCTTGGCAGTTCGGGCTGGACTGTTCCCATGAGGCACAGGGCCAAGACTGATTTGCATATGGCCAGGTCTAAACTGGGGTGGCATGGTGAGCAAAAGAATGAAGGATTTATCCCAGATCTCTTAACTGGGGGTGAATGTTTTGATTTGTTCGGCATTCTGTCCATCAATTGTGTGTCTTTTGCTTTCTCGCCCTAAGTGCACCAGGTATGCCCAGACGTGGGTCCTGGGCTCACTGTGCCACTGGAATCAAGCTATCCTGGCTGAAGAGGGGTGAAATCCCGAAACCGGTCCTAGGATGCTTGTTTTCGGTCCAGGGAGGACCTGGCTTGGCAGTTCGGGCTGGACTGTTCCCATGAGGCACAGGGTCAAGACTGATTTGCATATGCCCAGGTCTAAACTGGGGTGGCATGGTGAGCAAAAGAATGATGGATTTATCCCAGATCTCTTGACTGGGGGTGAATGTTTTGATGTGTTCTGCATTCTGTCCATCAATTGTGTGTCTTTTGCTTTCTCGCCCTAAGTGCGCCAGGTTTGCCCAGACGTGGGTCCTGGGCTCACTGTGCCACTGGAATCAAGCAAGCCTGGCTGAAGAGGGGTGAAACCCCGAAACCGGTCCTAGGATGCTTGTTTCCGGTCCAGGGAGGACCTGGCTTGGCAGTTCGGGCTGGACTGTTCCCATGAGGCACAGGGTCAAGACTGATTTGCATTTGGCCAGGTCTAAACTGGGGTGGCATGGTGAGCAAAAGAATGATGGATTTATCCCAGATCTCTTGACCGGGGGTGAATGTTTTGATTTGTTCTGCATTCTGTCCATCAATTGTGTATCTTTTGCTTTCTCGCCCTAAGTGCGCCAGGTATGCCCAGATGTGGGTCCTGGGCTCACTGTGCCACTGGAATCAAGCTATCCTGGCTGAAGAGGGGTGAAACCCCGAAACCGGTCCTAGGATGCTTGTTTCCGGTCCAGGGAGGACCTGGCTTGGCAGTTCGGGCTGGACTGTTCCCATGAGGCACAGGGTCAAGACTGATTTGCATATGGCCAGGTCTAAACTGGGGTGGCATGGTGAGCAAAAGAATGATGGATTTATCCCAGATCTCTTGACTGGGGGTGAATGTTTTGATTTTGTTCTGCATTCTGTCCATCAATTGTGTGTCTTTTGCTTTCTCGCCCTAAGTGCGCCAGGTATGCCCAGACGTGGGTCCTGGGCTCACTGTGCCACTGGAATCAAGCTATCCTGGCTGAAGAGGTGTGAAACCCGAAACCGGTCCTAGGATGCTTGTTTCCGGTCCAGGGAGGACCTGGCTTGGCAGTTCGGGCTGGACTGTTCCCATGAGGCACAGGGTCAAGACTGATTTGCATATGGCCAGGTCTAAACTGGGGTGGCATGGTGAGCAAAAGAATGATGGATTTATCCCAGATCTCTTGACTGGGGGTGAATGTTTTGATTTGTTCTGCATTCTGTCCATCAATTGTTTGTCTTTTGCTTTCTCGCCCTAAGTGCGCCAGGTATGCCCAGACGTGAGTCCTGGGCTCACTGTGACACTGGAATCAAGCTATCCTGGCTGAAGAGGGGTGAAACCCCGAAACCGGTCCTAGGATGCTTGTTTCCGGTCCAGGGAGGACCTGGCTTGGCAGTTCGGGCTGGACTGTTCCCATGAGGCACAGGGTCAAGACTGATTTGCATATGGCCAGGTCTAAACTGGGGTGGCATGGTGAGCAAAAGAATGATGGATTTATCCCAGATCTCTTGACTGGGGGTGAATGTTTTGATTTGTTCTGCATTCTGTCCATCAATTGTGTGTCTTTTGCTTTCTTGCCCTAAGTGCGCCAGGTATGCCCAGACGTGGGTCCTGGGCTCACTGTGCCACTGGAATCAAGCTATCCTGGCTGAAGAGGGGTGAAACCCGAAACCGGTCCTAGGATGCTTGTTTCCGATCCAGGAGGACCTGGCTTGGCAGTTCGGGCTGGACTGTTCCCATGAGGCACAGGGTCAAGACTGATTTGCATATGGCCAGGTCTAAACTGGAGTGGCATGGTGAGCAAAAGAATGATGGATTTATCCCAGATCTCTTGACTGGGGGTGAATGTTTTGATTTGTTCTGCATTCTGTCCATCAATTGTGTGTCTTTTGCTTTCTCGCCCTAAGTGCGCCAGGTATGCTCAGACGTGGGTCCTGGGCTCACTGTGCCACTGGAATCAAGCTATCCTGGCTGAAGAGGGGTGAAACCCCAAAACCGGTCCTAGGATGCTTGTTTCCGGTCCAGGGAGGACCTGGGTTGGCAGTTCGGGCTGGACTGTTCCCATGAGGCACAGGGTCAAGACTGATTTGCATATGGCCAGGTCTAAACTGGGGTGGCATGGTGCGCAAAAGAATGATGGATTTATCCCAGATCTCTTGACTGGGGGTGAATGTTTTGATTTGTTCTGCATTCTGTCCATCAATTGTGTGTCTTTTGCTTTCTCGCCCCATGACTGTTAGGTCGGCCCACTCGGGCCACCCAAACCAGTCATGCGCACTTTCCCCGTTCTCCATGCAGGCTGCATTACAGCCTGCATGGAGAACAAGCCCAGGCTCCCATTCCCTGGTTGAGCGTCCAACCAGGATGCTGAAAACCAATCAGAACGCTGCATTGCAGGGTTGTGATTGGTCAGGAGAGCCTGGGTGCCTACCAATCACAACGCTACATGGCAGCATTGTGATTGGTCAGGGGAGCCTTTACAGTGCTTCCTGTGCCTTTGTCCGGCGAGAATAGCAGGAGCAGAGACGCAGGACCGGCGTGGCAAGGTAAGTGTTGCTTTTATTTTATTTTTTAATTTTATTACCGTCTCCCCCCCACACCAACCCCGTGCGCCCTCACCCACCCCGCCACCCACAAATAATGTTGGCCGCCACTGTAAAGTTCACTTTGCACCTGTAATAGGACGTTTCCCTAAACGGCCAGAAAATATGCGCAACATGGCCTAATGGCATAATGTCAGGCATTTTGCATAACAAGCATAAACTTAACTGCCTGAAACTATTCAAGAGTATGTCAGTATAATGAAACGTTTGGCTGGGCCTAGAGAGAACGAATTAAGGAACTGAACGCCAAGGCCCAGATTTACTAAGCCTTTGTGTTGCACAATGCAAGGTCACCAGGACAACGCAAAGGATTCAGCAAGATTCAGAAAGCAATGCAAGGGGCTATTTGCACCACCTTAAGCGAGTTTGTAAAGAAATGTAACGCAATGCAGTGGCTTGCACTGTGTTGCGTTACATTTCTAGCTGGTAAGAGTTCCATGGGTGGAGCATGAGCATTCTCGTGCATTCATCTATGGATGTGACGCAATTCAACTTTTGCAAAGGTTTGCAAACCTGGGATTCCAACAGTGGCGGTTCCTCCGCTAAGGCGGAAGAGCGTCGCCCCACTGCTCTTAGAGCAGTGATGGAGGGGAAAATAAAATGATAATAACTGAACGTTATTATCATTTTCTTTTTGATTGCTGCGAGGCTGGGTTAGGGCGGGCGGGGCTGGTGGCTCAGGGAGGAGGAGTGGACTATGCACACTAAGTGCACATGAGTGCTTGGTTGCCCATTTTGGCCGGCCAAGCAGTCATGCGCACTTTGCATATTCTCAACCAGGCTGTAGTGGACAGCCTGGTGGGGAATATGCACAGGCTCCCTGTCCGGATCTGAGCACCGATCCACGGCACTCGGACAAATCATAACTCTGCATTACAGCGTTGTGATTGGCTCAGGGGAACCTGTGTGCCTGGGTGCTTCCTGCAGCTTCTTCTGGACTGGAGTCAGGAAGAGCAGAGAAGCGGAGGAGAGATGCTTGCCGGCGGAAAAGGTGAGTGTTTTTTAAAAAATATTTTCAACCTCCGTCGTCCCCCCACTGCCCCGCCAACCCCATTCCCTATTAGCCACTACTGGATTGCATCCAGGGGAGGCTTTAGCGCCAGTGGCGCCTGGTGCCACAATCTTTTTTTGGCGCCCCTCATGACCTCCTTCTCCATGACTTCCCTCACTGCCACTCTTCAACAGTGCACCTCATCTCTCCATAGCCTCTCTCTAACGTACATTTCATTTTTTATAGTGTTACTCATAGTTCACTCACACTCAGTTCTGTGATCTGTATGGTGCACGTTCTTTGCAGCAGGCACATTAACCCTCTGCACTACTTTATGATGAGCCAAAACTGCCACCCTACAAAATTCCGATCTCTCACCAGGAGGAACATTAATCACCTAAGTTATCTTGACAATTGTATTGTTACCTGAAAACTGCTGGACACAGAAGGAAGTTCATGTGCTTTTAAACCAAAAGTTATTTTTAAACACAGCGCCCCCCCCCCCCACCAAAGTCAGCACCAGGTGCTGCTGCACCGTTCGCACCGCACTAAAGCCTGCCTTGATTGCATCAAATCAGTACCCATCCCAGAGGATGAAGTAATCAAGAAAAAGTACTTTTTTTCTCCTTGTTATTTCCTCTTTCTATGCTTGATGCATTCTGCATCACATTTAGAAATAGGAAAATGCCTCTTTTGATTGCTTTTGTGCAGGAAAGTATTCCTTCCTGCACAAAATCAATCCTGCCCACAACGCAGGTATCCTTGCAGCATGGTGCAAGGGTGCCTGGATTGGCGCCAGGCAGTGCACAGAGGGCCCGCGCTATGAGAGAGCAGAAGAGCACCATATCTTAGAAGATATGGTACATTTTTCTCTTTTCGTTTCACGTAACCCGGTGCAGCAACTTTGCTTGCTGGCCTGTGTTGCGGATACATTAGTAAATATATTCTCAAGAATAGAGAGAGGAAATTAATGGGTGGAAGGGGAAAGAGGGAGATAGAAAAAAAGGAGGACAGAAAAAAGATGGTCAGGAATTTGGGTAGAGAGGAATCTAATACATCTCAGTGCAATCTATCTGCCAGGGAAACAGATCTACTGAGTTGCTCGTTTCCAATCTCGACCACATTGTATTGCCATCTGAAGGTGTTCGAAACACTGACTCAGAAACTCAGAGTCCATTCAGTCCATTGTTTGCATCTTTATGCTTTCTTCTGCAATTTTGTTCTCTTCAACAATCCAAACTAGCATGGGCCCTGGATGCTCTATAGATTGCGTGGCCTCAGGGATTACTGTATGCCTTCCCCCCAATTCCTTTGCTCCTCAGAGTTATTTAGAAGATCCAAAAGGATCATGCGCAAGTATTGTTAGTAGCACCCTATTGGCCTCACAGGAATTGATTAACTCTGCAGCCTGTCAATCTCCCCACCTAGGATCTTTCATGTTCATCCATCGCCTTTGACGGTTCTGAAGCTGGACCAGGAAACTTTGAAGTAGTTACACTTAGGGATTCGGAACTTGAGAGGGTGAATCTCAGGTGTCATGATTGTTTAGTGGAGGTTGCACTAGATGTTCAGGAATAAAGGTATCCAGCAAGCTTGAAAGTTTATAACCGTCATTTGAATTCCTTCTTGAAATAGTGTAGATCAAAAGAGTCATGCCCCACCTCGTGTGAGCCTGTGAAAATACTAGACTTCCTGAGGGATGGTTTCATTTTTGGGGTTAGCAGTTTCAACGGGAAACAGCGTTTACAATGCTGTTTCCACAACTCATGGCTTTACAACGCAGTCGTTACAACGACCACGTTGTTACCACGCATGCCATTACATCGCAAGTCGTATCAACGACTTGCTGTAGGGAGCGTGCAACACCAGGGAATGTGTTGGATTTTAAATCCAACACCTTCCCTGCTGTTGCGCAAACTGGAGTAGGAATAGTAATTAACACTATTCCTAAGTCCAGCGCACCCCCTACAGCAAGTCGTTGATACGACTTGCAATGTAATGGCTTGCGTTGTAACAACGCGGTCGTTGTAACGACCGTGTTGTAAAGCCATGCATGGTGAATGTATGCGTAGAAACGTCATACATTCGTTTCAACCCTTAGAATTCAATGGGTCACAATTCAAGCTTTTTAAGGAGCAGACTGCTCGGAGATAGGTGCTCTGGTAGGCAGATTACTGGGGAGTTTCTCACCGAAGAGACCTTTGTTACACTTCCCTATACCCTCTTGGGATTTACCATTGGTTTAAAGGGTCCTCACGCCCCACCCGTTGAACCTCAGTAGATCTTAAACAATTGTCATTGAAGATGCTATTTTTGGTGGCGATTTGTTCAGGCGTTTTGGAGAATTAGGTGATTTATTGTTGTCTGAACCCTTTCTGCAATGTCTTGCTGACAAGGTGATTTTAAGGCTTGATTCATCTTTTCTACCTGGGGTCCCATATGCATTCCATATCTCTCAGGATTTCGTGTTTCCTTTTTTTCATGCCAGTCCTAGTTCCTCAGAAGAAGTTTAATTGCACACTCTAGATGATCATTGGGCACCCTCCATTTATATAAGAAGAGCAACTTTATTCAAGAAAGTAGACTCATTGTTTGTCACATTCAGATGGCCTGGACAAGGTTTAAAGCTTCAGGCCTCCACACTGAGTAGGTGGGTGAGATCTACAATTATCAGTGATATGAGGCAGAAACTTCCAGAAACGATTCAAGCTAGATCCACAGGTGACGTGGCTGCCTCCTGGGCCTTTTTAAAGAGGGCATCAATGAAGGACATCTGAGCTGCTGCTATGTGGTCTACCCATCACACATTTATGACTCACTGTAGACTTCAAGTGGGAGGGGAGACCTCTTCGGACTTTGGGGTAAAAGTACAGAAATGAGTAGACTCATTGTAAATTCACTGAACGTATGAACAATAGATCACAGGGTGTAGCAGTTTACATCATGTTTCTGGTTTTACTGGCTGTTTGAAGTCTGCTTGGGTACATACTCCACAGGTGAGGACTGTGGCGAGGATGGGGGGAGGAGGTAATGACCTGGTTCCTTACCAGTAATCTTCATTACTTTGACTCCAGGTCTTCCTCGCCACAATCCACGTTTACCCTTCTTCCCCTTGCGAGGTCCAAAAAGCAAGTATTTCTTTCCTTTCTAAACTTGGTTATTAAATGGAAATGTATTAGCCCCATCCCGCTTATATGCGTCATGGCAAGAAATAGCGGGTGGCCATTTTGGTAGTTTTTATTTTCGTCTTGGAAAGTGATCGGAGATGGGAGGGAACTCTACAGATAAGGACGGTGGCGAGGACAACCTGGAGTCGGAGTATTGAAGATTACCAATAAGAAACTAGGTCATTTTTTCCAGTGTAGGAAGAAAGTAAGATGAGGGAGTATGAAAGAGGAGCATATGAGGAAATTCGTAAATTACTTGTAATATTACTTTTTGGGAAGTCACAGATAGGATCCCACCCTCTTAGTGGCAGAGAATCTGTGATTATTGTTATTTAGAGGCCAGATGGTCTAACCTTGAAGTTCACAGTGCCTGGTGATGGTAGAGAAGATTGCAAAGTGGTTGTGGTTGACCCTAGTGACACTGGTGTTTTTACAGCGTAGAGTAAAGGTTGAAACTTTGATGGATGAAAGTATGGAAACTATAAAGACATTTGTAACAGGAATACCAAGGGAAGGAGGCATCAGAGATGGATGGGCCATTCTGCCACTCTGGCATTGTATCTGTGAGCTGGAAACTAGGTGCTGCTATGCAGGATAGGCTGTCATAACTCAACCATGCCCCAAAGTCCCATGAGTCTTCCGGCCTCCTGTAGTGCTGGGCTGGTTTGAATACATTTGCCACATCTGATTTTGGTTCCCAGCCCATCACTGGCATGAGTGACGCCTCAAGAATGTGCATTTTGAGAGATACGTGAAAAGTTATTGGCGAAGAAGGTATTTTGATAAGAGATGGTAAGATTACAGCCGCAAGATCATTAAGGGAACACTTGGGACACTGATAATGAAAGTGATTTAGGGATTTATTTTACAGTGAGGAGAACGCAAGATGTTTATGTTGTTCAGAAATAATTATCAGTGGGTACTAGTTCAGAGAGTTGCCAGGGCAATCTGAGGTTACCGGGCTTCAGTTGTGTCAAGTGGGGCCTTTTTCCTTGGTTATGTTTTAGCCACCTTAATACTGGACTCCAAAATGAGAAGCCAGTATCCATTTTACACTTGAAACTCAAAATTCGGGAGAGGCAATAGTAGCCCTCAATAAATCTACCTATTCAGGCAAATAATTTACTTTAAAAAGAAAACATACTTTATTCTACTATAGCCTTATAGCCCGCCATAAAAGTCCCGCTCCAGATTTAAAGGCCTGAGCCGAAGAGGTGGGTCTTTAACAAGGGTGCGGGCCTTTAATGCTGGTATGGCCCAGCTACGGAGGGCTATAAGGCTATTAGAACATTCCGCTACTAGAGGGCAGAATGTTCTAGCAAATAAAACAAAGGCCTCACGGAGCCCGAGGGGATTGAAATCCCCTCAGGCTCCGTGAGGCCTTTGTTCACAGCAAATTCTGTTAACAACAATATTGGAATGCTTGCGCTGCGGGCTTCTACCGGTCATTAGAAGCCTGGAGCACTCCATTGTGTTCAATGGAGCTCCCAACATTCCAGTGTTCTAATCTCTGCTAAATACTTCACATAAAACATACAAGGTAGAGCAATGAACATAGTGGTAAACTACAAAATGATCACACAATATGCCAATAGCGGGAGAAAAACAGTATTCCAGCTTCATAAGCTCTCTGGAAGCTACTAGAACAGAGGGCCGGCTACACTTCTTTCTAGGCCGCTTCCTGTGTCTCGCAGACATAGTTACTTTGTTGCAGTCTTTATACTTTTCAACAGTTTACATAATACAGAGCCACTTTAATAAATGCCCTGGTTCTACTGTATTAAGGAATAGTGTGCGCAGCCTTCTACTGCCGTCAGCACTCACTCTTCACTCTGTTCTCAGCTTTAGGACCTGAAGCCCCCAGTCCGGACGGCATCCCCTCCCAACCCAAACAAGTCAATGACAAGACTACAGACTGCTTTTGGGAGATGGGTCATGTTTATTGCAGCAACAATCGAAACATGACAAATTACCATGTTTATTAACATTACCTCTATTTAGTCACAGCAAACATAGCTAGGAAAATAACGAACACAGCATATAAAATTGTTTACAATTGACAGTTCTATGATGAAAATTGTTCAGGTATGAAGTTCCTAACAATTGGGACCTCCATGTGGAATCATACCAACACTAAGGTCCAGTCAACCCTTCATCTAAGAAGAACTACACAGGTGGACCCCACCTTCATCTCTGAGGGGCGGTCCCCACTCACTATATCCTTGCCCTCACCCCAGGGCACACCCCTCCAACACCAGGCATTCTCCTGAGCTCCAAGAAGTGTGACCAGGGGCTGCAGCCGCGTGCCCCAAACCGATGAACCGTTCATCCTTGCCTCAAGTCGGTGTGACCATTCTTTCTCGGGATTCTGATTGCTGTCTCCACCCTTAGTGCTGCACTAGGAAGAATGATTTGGAGGACCCCACCCCCGATGTTGTAAATCAACCTTTCTGTCCTGTCCTTCGTCCCCCCACCAAAAAACAAGTTCTGAATAAGCGCCCAAATGTCATAGATAAACAGATTAGTCCCCAGGTAAGACAAGAGGACTCCATCACTGTGAAACATTGGGGTACCCCTGATCAATTTGTGGGGAACATTCCAAAGATATCCTGGCCCAGGGCAAAACTTTGCCATTTCTGAGTTCAGACCCCTAAATGACTCCTTGAGTGCTCTAGACTTCACGTTTGTGCCCCAATTGTAGAGCAGAATCATGTGTGACCATGCGATAACCACTTCCGGTAAGATCCTACCCAACCAAGCAAGCTCGTCCAAAGAGCCTCCCTGACCGTTCTGCGCCCCAAATTCACCGAGTCATTATGGCCATTGTGTACAATTACAACTTTTTGTTTCCTCCACCAGCTGGTGAAACTGAGAAATCCGGAGGCCACCCAACTCCACACCATCTGAAGAAGATGTCCATCAGCTTACGATGTTGTTGCAACCTGTAGGCTGTCCGCCGCAGAAAGGAATGGCCGATCTCCCACACAATCTTGGAAGGCGTACCATTAAAAATAGAGCAGAAAAACAAAGTGAAACAAACGCAATGAAGTGGGAAAAGCATAGTATGAGAATTGGCAGACTCACAGTAACTCTGAACGTATATAGTGCTTAATATAAGATAAGGACCACCGGCCAATCCACTTGACATCATTATGTGACAAACCAGAACCCGCAAAGAGTGTGATGAATAACTCGAAGGGTCAGTCCCCACCACCCTGAGGGTGTGTGCAACACCGCTGAGAACTGATACTGAGAGAAGCAATCACCGTAAGAATAAATGAAGAGCGCAGATGATTGGACGGTATGCTAGACCGAGATATAAGTTCTCGTGCAAGTAACTGAGCAAATAAGAGAACCCTGGGTTGCCTTAAGTCACACCACAGCCCCTTTTCCCTGTGGATTGGTCTTGGCTCTCCTTAGCCTAAGGAAAAGCCTGTCCTAACATACCTGGATGTTGATCAACTGTGAACCCCGTAAATATTCGGTTTTGGATGAGCCAACTCAACCATCCTGAAGGCCCCGCAGAAGGTAGCAGAGAATGCAGCAGCGAACATTGCTACCTCATAACGAGAGCTACAAACCTTATGGAGGTTATCCAAAATAGCACCACAAATCTGTGTGTCGAGTGGCCTCCTTCAGTTCTTAACTGCACCCCCCCAATCTTGCCCAACCCTCAAGTGCCTTCCCCACCAGGAAACAGTTGCCCACATCAGGTATGCCCCTTAGCTTTGCAAAAAAGCTGATGGCCGCTAAATGTGCACTTGCATAAGACACCGGCCTGCCCTGATCTCTCAAAGCCTTATGAAAGAGACAAATGTCACTGGCTGAAATAACTCTGAAACGCTCGCTCACTCAAAAAGGACCTCTACATCTTAAAGCTTTCTCATATGCCCCCTGCGTGCGCATAGCCAGGGAAGCTACAACTAGATCCTGGAAGGCAGGGCTCCAATCCTCCACAGATATGTCAGGAACTCCGTCATCCACTCCGCCGCCTATGGGTGGCCCTAAATACAATAATCAGTCTCAAACAAAGTAAAACCAGGTATTTCAACAGTCTCAAAACCTGCCTGAAGGAGGCCCTCTGTCTGTTAATGGCCCCAATTACAGACATATTGTCAGACCAGAAGGTAGCAGTCCTCTTCCTAAACACTTCAGACCATATGGACACTGTGACCACAATTGGGAACAGTTCTAGAAAGGCAATGTTCCTGGTCACCCCACTGTTGTGCTAAGAAGCCAGCCAGCCTGCCCTGCCCCACTCTGCCCCCAGAATGGCCCTGAAGCCTACACTGCTGGCAGGGCTGGTAAAAAGACACAGAGTTTGGTTGGAAACGGGAGGAGCTGGCCATACCAACGATTCATTGAACTGTTGCAAGAAGTTGTGCATATCCTTAAATCCTCCTTCATTTCGGCCTGCAGTCTGGTCCGGTGGTGCTTCTGAATGAGGCCCGTCGTAGCCCTGGCTATAGACCTAGAGAAGGGGCGACCCATGGGAATAATTCTTAATGCAAAGTTAAGATGGCCCACCAACATTTGGAGCTGGTGTAGAGTGACCTTTTTGAGAGTAAGAATTAAGTCAATGAACTGACTGAAGGCCCGTACTTTATTAGGAGGGAGTCTGCACTGCAACCGTATCAATCTTGATACCTACGAAAAAAATACAAGTGGATGGGCCCACTTTTTTCCCTGAATAAGTAAATCAGCTCCACTAAGGCCAAAAGGCATGTCTCTGAACCAGGGGGCCGATGATCAGGAAGTCATCAAGGTAATGTATAATATCATGGTGAACAGTCTTCTAAGTGAACAGCCATGCAGCATAGAACTGAACTGCTCAAAATAAGTGCAAGAGACTGAACAATCCATGGGCATGCATTTGTCGTAAAAATAATGACACCTGAATTGGAAACCCATTAAGCGATAATCAGGGTGTACTGGAAGAAGCCTGAATGCAGACTCAATATATGTTTTTGCCAAAAGCGCCCTGGGACCCAGTCGCCGCAGCCTAGACAATGCCATGTCTACAAATGCCTATTTTACTCAACAGAAATCAGGATCAATCACATAGTTAATTGAAGACCATCTGGGAGCAGAGAGATTATGAATTAATCTAAATTGTCTGGGCTCTTTCTTTGAAACCAAACCTGTTGGGGAACAAACAAAACCATCTAAAGGCAGACCAAAAAAGGGGCCAGAGATCCTACCCAATGAGCTCTCTTCTTTCAGCTTCCTCTCTACTACCCCTGCTTGTGAGCAAGCTGACAACAAATTTCTATAATGTGGAACGGGTAGGACTCCTTGAGTAGGAATTCGGAAGCTGATGGAAAATCCCAGGAACAGTAGTTGAGCCACCCTCTTATTGGGGTACAAATTAAGCCAGGGGAGTAACTAGTTAATCTGAGCTGCTGTGGGTAAGGTATTGCTGGCCTGCTGACTTAGGGTTCTCTTTTTCTCTCTCCTTGGATTTCTCAACACATTTAAACTCAGGATGTGAGGTGTGCCCACAGTCAGAACAGACATGTTTTAATGTGCAGGACCCTGCATTGCGGGTGCACTACATTCGATTGAATGCCCAACAAGATCCCTTCCTGTCACCTAGGCCTGTTGTGGTTAAAAGTTTGCTTAATCGGGGTTTTGTTGTTAACACTTTCTAGCCACACATTGACTTCTGTCTGGTCCCAACCACTGCCGGAGTCCTCCACCCGTGCCAATCTAAAGTCCTGATCATAATCCAGCCGTGCCGTACAACCATAGACATGATGCAATTTCAGTATTTTGTTAGCATAAAATACTATGGCCGTGGCTACCTCAGATTTCTTTTACAACATGACAGTCATATAAACTTTAAAACCAAATAACCAATTAGTAATTGACTCTTCAAACTTAGGCTTAGTTTCCTTTGAGGAGGTATCCTTCCCATCTTTTTGTCATAACTCCCCCTCTCTTCTTTTGGACCACATCAAAGAGAAAATATCCAACAAATCACCCTTCCATAATTTTTCCTTAACCTCTGGTGGGAGGTGGGATGTCAGTTTCCTGGCCCGGATAATAAAGTGCTCTGCCCTCCCATCCCCCTCAGTGCTGTAGAGGACTCAATCCCTGACCCGTCAGTCTCTTTACCTCATGTCGTTGTGGAGGGTTTCCTATTTGACAACGAGTCCCCTGCACCATCCTTTCAACTGTGTTCTTCCATTGCCCGACTAAGCGCTTTTGCGATAATGTTGACTTGCCTCTGCAAGTCAGTGATGGCCGACATAAGTGTGGAAGAAGGAGCCCAGCGGAAAGGCAACAAAGGGGCCCATTGCAGACCCACCACTGGGTTTGCTAAGTGAGAAAGCAGGGATGCCACTGAAGAAAGCACCCCAGCTGTAGGGTCCGTGGCATGATCCCCCAAGACTCCTCCAACACCGGCTGGTGCCGGTGGTTGGGTTGCCACTAAAAGCTGACCTAAAGCCCCGACCCAGGGCTGCAGACTAGGAACCGGTGTTGGCTGCCTGGAGGGAGACTCCTTTTGGCCCTCAGAGAGCGTTTTCAATGAATGCCTGATTTCGGCCAATGCAGACAAAACTTCATTGGAGTCCGAAATCAGAGAGGCGTGTGGCTCGAGAGCCATTGTGGATGGGGCACACCTAGGAGGAAGCAGTGGGGCCTGCCTACCGCCATCAGCTACCAAGGTACCTGTGCTGGATCCCTTGACTACTGCAGGAGTGAAAGTGACATGCCAATCTCACTCGCCACTTCCTGTTCACTCTACCGACCCCCGATATGCTGGGTCGGCCCCTGGAGGCCCATCCCTGACCCGGAAGAGCTCCCCTCTCCCCGACACAGCCAGAGAGTTGCATGTGTGGGAGGGGGCAGGGTTCTCGGGGCCCCTGTTCCTAACATCGAGCCCTGGTGAGGCATGGCGTTTTGTGCATTGTCAGTTCTACCAGCTTCGGCATCAGCGGAATTCTCCATATGTGCATGTGTACTACCTGGGGGCTTCAGTAAGGTTGCAGGGGAACTATGAGAAGATGAGTCCCGAGCCAAGAGGCTCCTCGACACAGAAGCACTACTCTAGATGGAAGAGAGGAACCAAACTTCAAACTCAACCATTGAGGAGAGGCATGTGCAGCTTTCTCCTTTACTTCCTTGGGCCCAGGAAAAATCCTGCCATCCAACAAGAAAGGGGACCAGCCCAAGCACACAGAGCGAATACTTAAAAGGAGTAGAGGGGCAGTCCAGCGGGAAAGGAGCTCTGATGGGGGCCTATAGTTGCTTATAATAACTGTGCCTAGAATGCTTGAGGAGTGTTATGAGGAATGAAAGGAGGAAGCAACTTTGGAACCACTGGATATGGTTAAGACTTTCTCCTCGCCATATTTACCAATACGAGAAGGATTAGTTAATAAAAACTGCCTGGTCTGTTGCAAAGAAATATATATATTAACAAAAAAAGAAAGCAGTTTGGAGGAGCAGCAATGGGGAGCAGGTGGTTGGGAGGGGAAAGCAGAACTCGAAGGTGAAGTACACGAGCAAGAATTCAACATGGAGGGGTGGAGAAGCACACAGACAAGAGAAAGCAACACTGAGAGGGAAGAGAATTGCACAAAGGAGACAGCCAGAAAACATGCAGTCTCATGGAGTGCTTAAAGAAAAAGAAAACAAAAGTAACTTAAAAATAAGCAGTGGAACAACACAAGTAATGAGGATATGCTCCAGGGCTTAGACAAACACAAGAAGAGGAAGGAAAACCCAAACAAACAAATAAAAAGCAAATAAATGAGACTGAATATAAAGACAACCAATGGTAGGCAATGGGCAGGCGCTAAGCCCACTTTTGGCTGATAATAAGGGCCTGATTGTGATCTAGGCAGAAGGAATACTCCTTCACAAATGTGACGGCTATCCCGTACGCCATATTACAAGTGCCATAGGATATAATGCACTTGTAATACAGCGGACAGGATATCCGTCACGTTTGTGGTGGTGTATCCCCTCCGCAAAGATCTAAATCAGGCCCTAAGTCTTTTTGCTACCAGACAGCTTGCACTGACTGGTAGGGGAGACCGAAAAATGGTAATGAGTTAATGTGCAACAGAGAATAAATCACAGAAGACTTTGATACCACCATTGTGTTAGTGGAGTGTCTTGGATTACCATGAGAGAAGGTAGGAATAGGCATTATGGGATTTGTGTAAAATGATGACCTTACAGCGAGGTACATAGCTACCACTTGCAGGCAGTGTATCAGCCATAGCTCCCGCACTTATCCATGCAATATGGCAGTGCCTACCACCTGCTGGCATCACCTGTCCTCCTGCCACCTCGTCTAGGCAGTCCACTGCCAACCTGAACACCACCCCAAGCTCATCTCTCCTCTTCCCCGCAGGTTCTACCTCTGTAAAGAGCAGTGGTGGCCAGCAATTTTAGGAGGGAGGAGGCAAAAGGGACGCACACACACATACACTTTCACGCACACCCATGCATTCACACACACACACGTGCACACACATTCATTCACAACACTCATTCCCAAATATTCCTACTTCAATGCACGCACACACCAAATATTAAAAAACATCACACTTACCTGTGCAGCTCTACCTCGGAGGTCTCAGGAGGGTTGGGACTGCTGCTTTCTGTCATTGGCTGTCCCTAGGTCAGCCAATGAGGGGAGTCAGCAGTCCCCACCTCGTTACAGACTGGGATAGAGTCAGTGAGAGCTGCCGACCCACCTCACCCTGTGATGAGGTGTCAATGATTAACACTCAACCCTGGGCACTTCAGAGCTTAAAACTGAAACGCCCAGGTACGAGGCAATCAGTGATGCTCCGCCTCGACACAAGGGTCACAAGGGGATGTAGAGGTTATGCCCAAGGGAGCTGTGATATCTTCATCCCGGCAAATTTCATCTCAGGCAGCCAGGAGCCTGTACATTTAGCGCATGTCTTGCTCCTGGCTGTCTGACCTGAAAATAAAGAGTGTCTGTCAGGCTGACCTGTGCTCAGTCTGACAGACACTCTTCTTGTTGGGCAAAAGGTGAGGGGGTGTGGCCACTCTGCCTGTTAGGACAGGCTGCGGCTGATAAAGAGAGGTTGCCACGGCTGTCCTTGGTATTTTGTGGTTCAGCATGTCCCATGGAAGGGACATCCTGCACCAGGAAGTCCCATGTGCAGAGTAGCCAGATGGTTTCAATGACACTTTGGGCAAAGACGGATGCACACTTTAAACTCTGGTTTTCTGAAGAGAAAGGCAATTTCAAGACAACAGTGGCATAGTTAAAACCTTCGCCTAACATGTCTCGTGAAGTAATCATTCCATTTCAGAATAGTGTATGTGGATTGTGGGAGTTGTAGTCTGAGGCGGAGAGAGTACTCGCATCCTGCACTGGCAGAAGGAAGCTGTTTCAGCCTTTCTCGTTAGGATGAATAACTCTTCATAGGGAGGTTACTGTCGGGCCGCAAACTTCTGTTAGGGAGGACAGAGGGTGGAGCAAGTGCAGATACTAAAGTCGCTGTCCATCTTGAGGGAGAGGACAGTGGATGGGGCAGTTTGTGATGTGCCTGTGCAATTCTTTTATAGAAAATAAGGGCTGGAGGAGAAGCCCATTTTGGACATTGTTGGTGGACGCTTACAGCAAGACTTGCCCAGTGCTCAAAGAGGAGCAAGGGCAGTTACTTCCAGGTCGCTGTAGGCCTGGTGTAGAGGTTGGGAGGTGGAGGGCCTTTCTTCCAACCCCTAAGAAGGAGGACAGGGGATGGGAGAGCAACAGGGGATGGGAGAGCAACAGGGGATGGGAGAACAACAGGGGATGGGAGAGCAACAGGGGATGGGAGAGCGACTCAGAGTCTTGTGGGAGAGAATAGGGTTGCAGGATATGGTGAAGTTACTGTCATGCCCACTCAGCCGGAACAGAGGATGGGAAAGGCCGCTGCCAGACCTGTATAGTCTGGGCAAATCAGGAATGGGGGGCAGTTACTTCAGCCCTCCCCACAGACTGTAGGAGAGGAGTTGGATAGTTTGTACCAGGTTGTCCAGTTGTACTGCAGAGGACAGGGGATGAAGGGACAGTTGTTGCCAGGCCCTTAAAGACCTTGGGCAAAGGATGGGAGGCAATTCCTGACAGTCTGCTTCCGTCTCGATACCTAACTCATAGGCTTGAATCAACACTAAATCTGGACGAAATATAAATTATGCTAGCACAATTCACATATTTTCAGGAATTTTTCATTATGCGTGTTACGTGAAATTCCTGAAACGACACTATGTTGAGTAACTATGCTGTATTCGTGGAAAAATTATCATGCCAGCTGATTGATTGATTGATTGATCATGTGTGAACAAGAATGACCAGAATGTGAATGCTGCTGTTATTTGCAGCACTTGTGCTTTCGGTGCTAATGTTTAGCATGAAATACATCCTTGTGTCCAAGATGGATGCAAGGATGCATTTTGCACTAAAATATAGTGCTAAATGCCTGACCTGCACTTCGGGTAAATTCGCAGGCTTCACCTAAAATTTCACATAATTACTTGAAATTAAATTACACGAATTTTGCACACCCCTACTTCAACACTCCAGGAGCCTATTTACAAGCCCCTATCGGCACAGGAACGTCATTTTTAGTGACGTTCCTGTGGCGATAAACCCTTCGCCTTATTTACAAGGCGGCGTTTAAGCTACTTAACGTGGCTTAACGCAGCCTTGGAAATAAGGCCCCCTTTCACGCTACACTTAGCGTGAAAGGGGCTATAGCTAGCATAAAAGGGGCATGCAATGGTGTGTTGTGGTGGGCATTCCGCTGCAACACCCATTGATTTTGATGCTGCCCCCTGTTTACAAGGGTGGCATTAATAGGAGGCAGTGCCTAAATTAAGACCAGGGAAAACCTGTTCTTAACATGGCGAAAGGAGGAGAAATGCTTTATTTCTCCTCGTTTTCGCTGTTTTTATGTGTGCTACACAAATAGAAACAGCAAAACGCCATGCATGATTGTTTATGTGCAGGAAGGTGTCCCTTCCTGCGCAGAAAAAATAATTTAAAAAATGACAATTTGCAACTTCTATGTGTGCTGCACAATGCAGCACACATAGAAGCGCAGGGGAGCACCGTATTATTGTAAATACTGTGCATCCCTGCGTTTCTAAAGTGACGGAGCACGGAGTTAGCAATTTTGGAGCTAACCCGCGCTCCCCCACAATCTTATACATATGCCCCAGAACTCTTTACCTTGTGATTAGCCCCGAATCCAAGATCTGGAGAAGCATCCTCTCTCTGCTAGAGGCTACCCTGCGCTTGCAACCTTTGTAGACTTTCAGCAGCCTTGTTTTTCTTTTTTGCAGTTTTATATAGCGAAAAGGAATTGGAGGCTTTGCATGAGCACCAGTTATGATATACAAGGATGCATTCATTTTTTTGGGCGGCATGGGGAGATTAAGTGATTTGCCCAGAATCACAGGATGTTGAGCCGACGCCGAGACTCGAACCTGGTTCCCCAGTTCAGAAGTAGGCAGCTCTGTCCGTTACGCCACATCCTCGGTTGTGCTTAGCATTTTCCAGTTTGCTTTATTCTCTCTGCCGCGGGGCTGTTCGCATGTGGGAACGCGTGTTAACACATGCGGGTTAAACAGGCTGCCTGTAACCCCAACGCGCCGCTAATGATGTGTGTGCTTGGCGGGTGGAAGAGTCAGCAGCCGCATCCGATGCCCGGTGACTGGCAGACACTCGTCTGGGACCCGTCCCTGGGCTGCGGGCCCGCCTGGCCTTCAAAGGAAGAGGAGCCGAGGGGTTATCGCTGTTGGTAGGATCCATGGAGTCAGCCGGCCGGCCGGAGACGCAGAACAATACGTACAGCTCTGGCCCTCAAGGCTCGGAAGAAGCATGCTCTGCATTTGTAATGCTGTTTTTACCTCTGTGTGCTGAACCTTCAGGCTCTGCAAGAGCTCAGCCTCGGAACAAGCCCGGGAATATATCAGATATTCCAGAACTGTCTGCTCCACTCCCACACCGATAGAGTTTGGAAGATGTGTGCGCACGGGCGAGATCTGCCACAGGTGGGATCATGTAAGGACCCCCTCTAGCAGCTGTCCCATCCCCGACTCCTGGCTTTTGCACCCCGAAAGTTCCTCTGTTTCTAACTTGTACAACCTTTCGGCGTGAGGATCCCGCTAATCAGCCAGCAGCCGCCTATCATGAGCAACCAGGTAGACAAACATAAAAAAAACCTCCTCCTTTCATCCACAGGGAATTGATTAATTTGTGTTCCCTTGAGTCCATGGGCCCTTACCCTATAACTGTCACCTTTCAGTTGCTTATTGTTATATTTTGGTGCGAAACTGGTACTAATGCCCAGACAGTACTGTTAACATGTGTGACAAAATAAAGAAGTAATTCTATCACACAATTTGACTTTTCTTGATGCATAAATTAGTGGACCTGGCTTTATAGCATGGTCATCTCCTACCGCATAATTCTCTAGTCAAGGGGAACACCTTGAAGAGGTGTTTCTGATGTCTGGCTAGGGAGTCGGAATCAAAACTCATCTGGAGCCCAAACAAGAGCTGCTGCACCAGCTACAATAGAAAAGCTCACAAAGAAGTTCTTGCTCGTGATATGCCAGATTTTCAGAACAGAATAAATACTGGACCCATAGGGCTATTACTTTGAAGCAACTTGACTGGAAACTTTGGCTGTAAGACGTGTTTGCTGAAGAGCTTCCCAAAGTCTCAAAAGCTCCTTCAGCTCAAGTCAGTGACCAGTCCTGCTGCTTTGCTCCAAAGTCTGTGAATGCTCCTTGGATGAGAGAGAAGAGAGCCACAAGAGGAGGGGAGAGACCCTCTTCCCCTCACGGGTGGTGGGCAGGGACCGGGATGGACCCGCCCTGGAACTCACCCTGGAACCCGCCCGGCCGGAACCCACCCTGGAACCTGCCTTGAAACCCACCATGAAACCCACCCTGGAACCCAACCTGGAACCCACCCTGGAACCCAACCTGGAACTCACCCTTGAACCCACCCTGAAACCAACCCTGGAACCTGCTCTGAAACCCACCCTGGAACCCGCCCTAGAACCCTCCCCGAAACCCACCCTGGATGCCACCCTGATACCCACCCTGGAACCCGCCCTGATCCTCACCTTGGAACCCGCCTGGAACTTGTCCTAATACCCACCCTGGAACCCACCCTAGAACCCCCCTGAAACCCACCCTGGAAGCCACCCTGGAACCTGCCTTGAAACCCACCATGAAACCCAACCTGGAACTCACCCTTGAATCCACCCTAAAACCCACCCTGGAACCCGCCCTAGAAGCCCCCCCCCCTCTGAAACCCACCCTGGATGCCACCCTGATACCCACCCTGGAACCCGCCCTGATACTCACCTTGGAACCCGCCTGGAACTTGTCCTAATACCCACCCTCTCTGAAAGGGGTAATTGGGAAAGGCACAGGTAGGGGCAGGAGGCAATGACGTTGTGGCCATGTTGTCGCCGCATTGACAAAAGCTCATCAGCTTGAGCAGGAGACAACCATTTTCTTCTGCTCAGCTAAGAGGAGGATGGTGGCCAGGCGTACCCCACACCAAAGGCACATCAAGGAAACACTGGCAGTGGCGTGAGTGACAGAGGTTGCTGCCAGGTGGTCGCACCCACCTGCGATGCCGGGATCGGGCCGTAGGCTTCAACGTTTGACATCAACGGACCATGCGAGCATGTGGCTCCCCACCATTGTGGGGGAGGAGGGCGAGTGGATAATTGCTGAGGCCATCGCTCTATCAAGTTTGGGGAACTGAGTGCTGGATCACACAGGGAGGGGACACTAGGCCCCTAGAAAGATGTGGGCAAGGGGTGCCTCAGTTAAAAGTGGCCCTGTTGCTCAACACCAAGAGACAGACACGCAAGGGTGAGGTCACCACCAGAAAAACAAAAAAACTCTTCAGTCACAACAGGCAAGGGCAAGTGGTACCTTCTGTACCACCAACAACCAGGGAGCATGACAAGAGGTGCAGTAGGAATAAGGAACTGCGAGACATGGGACAAGAGCCTGAGCTGGACCAGCAACAAGGAAGTTCATGATGAGGGGGGTACTTCAAGAGGGGAGAGCAGGGCCTAGTCCAGGACCCCAGTCCAGAGGGGCAGGTTCACTTGGGCATGGGTCCCCAAGGCCTTGGTCAAAGGTAGTTGGAAGTGGGTTGGCAAATTGACCGTGTTAGGGAGGGCAGAGGAGCAGTGTGCCCCCTGTCTCAGGAAAATCTTCATATCATATCAATGACGTGCTGAGGCTTGGGGGCTTAACTATGGGGGCAAGAGGAGCCAGTGGAGCCAAAGGGCACATAGTTGTCCTGCACGCAGCAGTGATTGTAGTGCGCTAGACAGGTGATGGGCCAGGGAAGGGGGTACGGGCCCAACAAGCTAAGAGTGATCACGGTACAGCTGAGGAGCCGCATAGTGTGGGGTACAGAAAGGTGTGGAGGAATAGAGAGAAGAGTAGACGGACAGTCAAGGGTTGAAGATGGCAGACAGGTCATTCTGGAGAGAAGGCCCACAAGGGAACAGGAAGGAAGGACAATTTCAGCTGCTGCACCAAGATTTTGTCTTCGAGAGAGAGTGTTCAAGATTCCAAAGATGAGGTGGAGATTCAAGAGGGCCACATATGGTAGTGGCTGATCATTTGGGTGAAAATCTGGTTTTGGATACTAAGGTAAAGGTGTTGTAAAATAAATATATTGTTATATTTGAAAATCTACTTACAGAGACTAGGTGTAAACAGGTTCTAAGGCTGAGGAGAGGGGGCTAACCCGACACTCAACAGCACCAACTAACATTGATACATGGATGCCAGCACTCATCACCGATGCCAGTAATATCGCTGAGAAACTTCCTGAGTCGAGTGTGATCAGAATGACCAGTATGAGTTTTTAAGGAATAGTGCAGCTATGCTATGATGAAGAGTTCAAGTCAAGGAGGAGTGTGAAGCCCAAAAAATCATGAGTTGATTTTGATACTGAACTATGGCTGAAGTTCATAGTTCCTATGTGGCCCATGCCTGCGATACATGCGCCAAGCAGGTTCTATTTGTTATTTACACCTTCTCCATGGCATCCCAACCCCATGGGCCAAAGGCTGGGCCCAGTCTGGCCTGTTGGATGTTCAGAGATGGAGCTTGCACCCAATACACTTGCAGGCACTGGAATGATTGTGCAAAGTAGGGGCGCAAGCAGCCTGTCATTCAGTGCTTCGGGAAGGGTTGGCAAACGTGCAGGACGTTGGAGTAGGGACAGAGGTGAAGGTAGATGAGCACTGTGGAAGGGCAATTACTTCAGTAATGGGAAGGGTTGATGTGTAGGTGCCAGGATGGGGCAGTGACCATGCTTTAGAGGGAAAGGTAAAGGAACAATTTTAGGTTTCCTTATTCGTCTCCAATGAAAGGTAGCAGGCACAGAATTAAGGCCTTGAAAAAAGCAAAACGGAAGTTAAACATGGCAAGCTGATGATGGAAATGAAATGTTGGAGAAAGGCAGCCCTTACAGCCTCCTCACCTATGGTGAATCCATAATTTCTCCACTGGGTGTGATTCCAAAAAAGGCTGAGTGAGAGTTCCTTCTGGTGAGGAATGTGGGAGAGGGTTAATATGTCTCCTGCGAAGCACATTATGTAACACGCAGACAAAATATTTTTATTTTATGTAAATGGGTAAGTGGGTTACTGCTTTTAAGACACAGACCCTTTTGTTACTTGCAGTTCATAAATTGTAATCCTTCTAATATAGAACAGTGAGGTATGAAGGACATGTGACTTCTACACCTTATAACCCTCACTGTCTTATGTAGCACATCCTTTATATTGATGTACGCACATATGATTTATTGTCAATGTTTAATCTGTACATATGATGTAAAGCACTCTGACACCCTGCATTGGGATGAGTAGTGCTAAAGCACTATGAAAGAAATAAAATGAAATAGCGGTATTTAAATTGTTATTTGTGTAAATACTGGGGCGACCAACACCCCTGACATTCTTACAGTGTATGCATATCTCTTATATAAAGGGACTGAACAAAGTCAAAAGCATTTCCCTTTTTTCAGTACCTGTGCAGGGATAAGATTTGAACCTTTGTTTCCCCTCCATTGCATCTAGTTGTGAGGTTCTCAATAGCTCCCAGCTAGGATACTACAACAAAAAGAGGCCAAATGGCCCCTTAACTCCAGCTTTTGCTATGGGTGAAGCTGAAATCTAATAAGCCCTTTCTCCGCCTGCACATTGCTGCTCGGAACAAAAGCAGACAACGTGCAGATGCTGCTGAAAGTGTCCTGGTGTCAGAAAATGACACGGGGATGAGTTCAGCATATTTCTGTGAATTCCAAGAGAAGTAGGAAAGTAACGTGGCACCCCGCAGAAAGTGTCCAGCTTTGCAGCAGGGTAGACAGCGCTTACCCTCTAAAAATAGTGGGTAGATGGCATCCACCTGCATCTACCCTCGACTCGAGACCTGGTGGAAGGACATGGTGGTGCATTGAGACAGGATGTGGGTATGGGAGTGTGGTGAGAGACCGGACAGATGGGGAGTGAGTATTAGAGTGTGAATTGGGTCATCTGTATTACAGATAGGACGCACTGTCCTTGTTTGCACCACTGCACACCTTTTAACAGGTGCATTGGGCACATACAGAGACAGTGCACACTATTACAATAAATGAAATGCCCTCAGGGCAGGTGCAAGCCTACTCCTACCCTGGGGCAGCGCATTCAGTAAAATACAGAGCAGCTGTTTATAAACTGCTTCGTGTTTCACTGTGCAAGTGGGAAAAGAAGGAATAAGGGTTCCCCTGCAGGCGGGTGCAGTGAGTGGCTGCACTCACCTTCAGGAGGATATCTGGGGTGTCCATGAGTCCCCCTTTCCCACATGTAGAAGGCTAGCCTCAGGAGCCGCACTGACAGTGCTCCACCTTTTTGTGGCGCACTATAAGTGCACCTCCTAAGGGCCTATAGGCCCCTGCACCCATGTTCATAATATGGTGCGGGTGCTCAGGCAAAGTAATTCCCTCATTTGCATGGGGCCACGCCCTCATGCAAATGGGGGAATGCCCTCTGATGATAGCGCTGGCATTACATGTGCGACAGCGCTATCAGTAGTACAGAAGGCTTTGCACATGTGTCTGCGTCCCCTTCTACAATACCATAGTGCCTCGGGTGCACAAAAAGCAGACACCCAGGCCCATTGTGTGCCCCGGGCACCATATGTAATACGTCTCCTTGTGTGGTTGCAATAAGGCAATCCAGCAAGTTTAGGAGCTTTGTGAGAATGAGGGGGGCGGGGGATGGTCAAAACAGGGCGCTGTGTTGGAATGTGGATGGAAAGAAACTGATTGACAAGCAACTGTTGGAGAGTTTGTGTAAATGGTAGAGGCAATGCGGATTGAATATTGGCTTCTTCAGCACCAATTTATTGTGGATGGGGCAGCAACTGAGGGTTTCATGCTAGAGCTTAGTGAGGGCAAGTTGAAGGGCATGGGGAGATGAGAGAACCACTCCAGGCGGGGGAATGTGCACCTAAGAAGTAGGCGTTCTGAGGACAGGTACTAACAGCTGTTTCGGTCTTCCAGGTCCATTATCTCAGGGTAGTTGGAAAAAAAGAGTTTTGGATTTGTTTTCCAGCCTGGGACTTCTGCCAGAGGAGAAAGCGATGCAAAAATACTAAAAGGCTGCAAAGTGTAGAAGCAGGAAGATTTGAAGTTAAGGGCCCCATTTACTGCCTCATTACTTTTCTATAAAATGTCTGCGGGGGGCGTGGCCAAGGTGGCGGCGGAGTAGCTGCGTTTCTACTGAGCTCCACTCGCCAAGGCCGGTTCATTAGCCCCAAATAGCTCTAATGGGTCTTTGACCAGCCCGGAATTGCCCCCAAATACACCGGGCATGCATAGACCACTTGCGGGGTCCTGCGGGTGGCGACGGACCCGATCTAGAAGCGGTGAGGCTGCCGCCGGCGCCCTGGGGGATGGAGCGTGGTGCGCGGCGGGGCCTACTCCGGAGATTGAGCGAGTCGCTGAGCGCGGAGATGGAGCTGCCATTGGGCGCCCTCCGAGAGCTGAGGGGATGCCCGATGAAGAGGTGAAGACGATCCCGGCCTGTAGCTGACCGTCCTGCAATCTGGGCACACTTGAGACGCCTGGGGGGGCCTCCAGGTAGCGTCAGACCTGGCTCTGGTGCAGACGCACTCCTACCTGCTGCCCGGGAGTCGAGGTGAGGAGAGTGAAGGGGCCTGCTGCCAGGGGCTGAAAGTAGCACTCTATGTGGAGCCGGAGCCTCTGCGAGGAGCCCGCCATGCGGGGGGAGCTCCTACCAAGATAGCACGGCTGAATCCCTCCCGGACTCAATTAAGAAGAGGAGGCCTGAGCGCGCCGGGGCCCGTGCGTGAGGGATCGCGCGTTACTAGGCCCTGTGAAGATCCAGACGGCGCCCTGGGAGAAGCGGACCTGCCTCCCCCCTTTGGTGGATCTAGGTGGCGGTGAGCTGTGGGCCTCGAGGGCGGACCACAATATTTGAGTGCTGTGGGACGGAGGGGTTGCGGAAACCGGCGAAAGAAAGTGCCTGGGTCTGCCCAGGCCCGAGCCTCAGGAGTGATCCCAAACCCCCTTAAGCTTCAGGGCTCAGGCATCACACTGCTCGCACGCCCAGACAGGGGACAGCGCTGATTTGCCCCCAACCACTGACCAGAGCACAGCACCCGGTGAGAGGAGAGGGGCCCACAGACCGGCACGAGGGTCACAGGACGTGATGACCGGGATACCTGGTACCCCACATCAGAGCCTTCAGGCGGACTTGTGAACCAGTGGCAGTGCAGTACGCCGTGAGTCAGGCCTACCACAGCAGCACACCCCACTGACTGGGTTCTACTTCCGGCCTTAAGGTTGAGGGGCCCCGGTGCTTTCAGGGCTCTTTGGAGCGTGGCTGGCAGAGTCATAGGGTGTAGGCCCGAAACCTGCAGCATCGGAACTGTGCACAACAGTGAACTGGTGACTGGGCTCATACGGAGGAGCCCCATCGCCCCGCCTGGACAGAGACCCCTGTAGGGACCTGGGATTGGGCCCGAATCGAACCCGGGCGATCAAGCTACCAGAGAGTGAGTGTCTGGGACCCGTAGAGATGACCACACACCGTACAAATAAAGATCCCACAATCAAGGACCTCCTGCAGAAACCAGGTTCCAAGAAGGGGGATCAGCCGATGGCCCAACAACAGGAGAAGGAGGTAGACTCTCCTGGTGAGCGCCAAGAGGAACCCATCACTCGAGGCTTCCTGAAGCAACTGTTCGGGACCCTGAGAGAGGACTTCGCGAGCCTGAGACAGGACGTCACCTCGGATATCAAGCAGATCAGAGCGGAGGTGCAGGAAATCGGCGACCGGGTCGACTCTCTGGAAAGGAATGGTGATCGGAAGGAAGAGGAGATCACCGAGCAGACCCGAGAGTTGCTGGAGCTCAAGGACCGGAACGAGGAGCTATACCTCCGCCTTGAAGACCTGGAGAATCACTCTCGGAGGTCCAACATACGCATCAAAGGTGTACCTCTCTTGGCAGATGGGGGGAAGTTGGAAAAATGGGTGACCCGCTTCTTCCGTCATGTGGCACCGGCACTCGGCGACAAGGAAATCATCCTAGACCGCACTCACCGCGCAGGCCGCCTGGCTAGGGATCTGGGAGAACAACAGGACATTCTCACATGTCTCCACTCTTTCCAACAAAAAGAGATCATCATGGCCGACACCAGGGACAAAGCGACACTGGCGTTTGAGGAGCTGCAGGTTGGCATTTATCAGGACTTGTCCCCACTGACTCTCCAATGGCGTAAGGCTCTGAGGCCGGCCACAGCTTACCTGCGAGACAAGGGAGTCAGGTATTGTTGGGGGCACCCATTTCGGCTTTCCTTTATATGGGATAAGGAGCTGCGTTCTGTGCGGTCACTGAAGGAGGCACACGAGGTACTTGGGCTCGACCTGGAGGAAGGGGACTCCCCTGGGCGGTCTGCTGAAGACAACGCTGCACGAGAGCCGAAAAAACCCGGACGACGGAGGGGGACCAGGCATGAAAAACCCGCCAAACCCACAGCTACGGAGAGCCAGAAGGAACGAGAGGCGCTGATCTGACAAATACAGAGCCGAGATGAAACCGGAGACAGCTTAAGTGTCTGAGCATGGGCCCCGAGGTCTGCCTATATGACTGAGACATAGAAACGCTGCGTTAAGCCCAGAGATGAAGAAACCCCGCCTCGGCGGGGGGAGCTCCCGTTTGCTGACGAGATGACCACCTGGTGGACACATGGACCCATGCACAACGGTGCGGTTTATGCCAGGTTTTTGGCACTCTCTCAATGTTTGTTCGCATGCTTGCTCTTTCTATCTCTTCTTTTCTCTACTTCTCTTTCCTTAGCTAGAGGGGATTCCTACTTCCACCGGAACCACAGGAGGGGCGGGGCGGTAAGGGAATGGCTTGGGGTCACACTGAATCATGGGGGGAATCACGGTTCACGCAAAGGGGAGTCGATGTCAGGCTCGGGGGCCGCTCCCATCCCATATGGTGTCCTAAGCATGCGCACGGGGCACTATGACATACTTGTTACAATGGTTGGGACATGGGGAGACATCCAGCATGAGACCCAACGATCTTGGAGTGGTAGGGCCTGGTGGGAGATAGGATGGGACATTTCTGTACATGAGTTAAGACACCACATGGGGTCATGGGGGGCTTTGGAAGGGAGGGGGTGACTCCTTACTTCAGCACATCCTCTGACATGGTTCCCTGCATGCTATCCAGGAGACTAATATGTCTACAATTAAGGTTAAGATAATGAGCTTCAACATCCGGGGACTCAATACCCCGGTTAGGCGACGTGCCCTTCTTGCATTGCTTAGAAAAGAGGGTTGCGATATTTGCTTATTGCAAGAGACGCACTTAATGCGCCAGATTGGAGGCGTCTCCGCTCCAAATGGTACGACAGGCAATATTTTTCCTCAACTCAGGGTAAGAAGGCGGGGGTGGCCATACTAGTGGCTTCCCACTTCCCGGGAACTGTTAGGGAGGTCCATGCAGAAATTCCAGGCAGGATGTTAGCATTGCGAATGCTGGTGGGCTCACACACCTACACCATAGCCTCCATATACAGCCCTAATGAACACCAGGAAGCTTTCCTTCGGGATACATTAAACATGATTGGGGACTCGCCAGACGACGACTTGGTACCGGGGGGGATTTTAACATCGTGCCGGACCCACAGCTGGACAGATCCGTGTTACGGGTGGGCCATTCGGGATCTCTCTCGGAGTCCATGCTCCAGAGACTTGGGGAGATGGGTCTGACGGAAGCCTGGAGACACGGCAATCCCTCAGCCAGAGAATACACCTTTTTCTCGGCGTCGCACCAAACATATGCGAGGATTGACTTGTTTTGGGTCTCCCAACGGGTAATGGGATATGTCCAGGATGTAACGGTGGGGACAGCGGCCCTATCAGACCACTCCCCGATCGGACTGGTCTTACACCTGCCGGGGGGACCACCCCGCCAATGCTCGTGGAGGCTCAATCATAAGTTACTCACATACGACTCTAACATTGCTGACATAAGGGCAGCGATCCGAGATTATATAGCAACTAACGATGTCGGATGGGTCCCAGTTCCCCAGATCTGGGATACCCTTAAGACGGTAATTAGGGGGCGGTTCTTGTCTATCGCTGCTGGGCTCAATAAGGACAGGAGACATAAAAGAGAGCTACTTGAGGCGCAGGTCAGGGAGTTAGGAGGGGTTCACCACCGTACGGGAGCAATCCAGGCATAAAGGTAACTTAATACCGCGCGGAAGCAAATGAAGGCGCTGCATTATGATCGGGCGGACTATGCACTCCTATGTACTAAGCAGCGATATAATGAAGGGGGAAACAAGGCTGAGAAGTTGCTAGCACACCTCCTGCAGTCACAGATGAACGCACAACGAATTGCGGGTATAAAGAACCCCCGTGGAGAGCTTCTCCAGGGGGACACAGACATTGCGGCCGAGTTTTAGGCCTTTTACGCCTCATTGTATACGGTGGACTTCTTAGACGAGACTGCAGCCAGAGACTATGTTCAACAGGCACTAGTAACACCCCTTCCCCCGACTGATGCTGCGGCAATGGACGCAGACATCCGCCCTGAAGAGGTCCTACGCGCTATACAGAAACTCCCGGCAGGTAAGGTGCCAGGGGGAGATGGTTTCCCTTTTTATGTTTTTAGTGACACGGGCTCGATAACCCCCACAATGGCAATGGAAGACATGGTGGTGATACTGAAGCCCAGTAAAGACCCGGCAGATTGCGCTTCATAACATCTGATTTCTTTATTGAATGTGGATCTAAAGATATTCACTAGCATATTGGCGGCACTGCTGGCTCCACATATGCAAGGTCTGGTTGACCCAGATCAATCAGGCTTCATCCCTGAGCGCAGCTGTAGCGACGGAACGAGGCGCCTCTGTCACTTACTGGAGAAAACTCAGCGCACACAACAACCTACGGTTCTTTCATCGGTTGATGCCGAAAAGGCATTTGACCGGGTGCACAGGCCATACCTGCAACGGGTCTTGGATAGGTTTGGGGTTGGGGAACGCTTCCAAAGATGGGTGCAGTGCATATACCGGGCGCCGGAAGCGCGTATTAAAGTGAATGCGATAACTTACCGACCGGTGCGATTAGGACGGGGGACTCACCAGGGGTGCCCTCTGTCCCCCTTACTTTTCACGCTCTACATGGAGCCATTTGCCGAGAGGGTCCGTCAGCTCCAGATGATCACAGGGATCCGTATGGGTGACAGGGAGCACAAAATATCCCTATATGCGGATGACATGATGTTGTTCCTCACGCAGCCAACATTGTCATTCCCTCCCCTGTTGGAAGAGTTCACTTCATTTAGTGGGGTCTCGGGCTTCAAGATTAATCTAAAAAAAAGACAAGCTCTTAGCCTTACACTTCCCCGCGTGATGCAGGAGCAGCTGAGGCAGGAATTCCCCTTTGCATGGTCACAGGGGGGCGTCCAGTACTTAGGGCTGCAAATATTCCCCATGATGGAAAGCACGACCAAGGCCAACTACTCCGCCTTGTTGGACGATACCCGGCGGGAGCTCCTCAGTTGGAGGAAACACGCCATGTCCTGGCTGGGTAGGCTGGTGTCCGTTAAAATGACCCTTCTGCCCCGCATCCTTTATGTGATTCAGACGCTACCACTAAGCCCACCACCCCAAGTGCTGGCGCAACTACAACATCTAATTGGGAACTTTATCTGGGAGGGGAAAAGAGCCCGTATGGCACGACATCAAACCTTTCTTAGTCAGGCAGACGGGGGACTCGGGGTACCACACCTAGTGAAGTATTTCCAAGCAGCGCAACTGTGCTATATGGTTGAGTTGTATAAGCTAGAATCTGAGAAACATTGGTGCGTCATTGATCGCGGCGTTGCGGGGATGCACATATGGAAGGTCCCTTGGCTACCCAAATGATATAGACCATTAGGAGCTTATCTATCACCAGTACTGAAGGCTACTATGGGGGCATGGGACAGAGTGCAGAAAACCAACGGCCTTTCGACCCCTGTCTCCCCGCTAACCCCCATCATAGGCAACCCCGATTTCCCCCCAGCGCTGGAAGGGAATGGGTATTTGAAATGGCAAGAATCCAACTGTAAAAGGATTGGTGACCTATTCAACAAGAAAGGGATCATGGACTTTGACACGTTGGTATCTGGTTTTGGACTCTCCCGAGAAGCTTACTGGCAGTACTTGGTGATCCGGCACTGGGTAACTCGACCACAGGTGCAACCTCATGCTAGCCGCCCTCTCACAAAATTTGTACTATGGTACATCACACGCACATCAGACAGCGCCTACTCTCTGACATCTACTCCTTCCTCAATAAGCCTAAACACAGTGGTAAAACCCCAGCACAGCGTAGATGGGAACCGGAGCTGGAGCGAGAGTTCTCCCCCAAAGAATGGCAGGACATCATCCATAGGGCCAGAGCCTCCTCTTGCAGCACTGCAGGAAAAGAGATGTTTTTAAAGTTAGCCCACCATTGGTACTACACTCCGGTTAGACTTGCTAAATGGAAACCCGGTGCCAGCAATCTATGTTGGCATAACTGTGGACAGCTGGGTACGCTAACCCATATTCTCTGGCATTGCCCGAAAATACAGCCCTTCTCGAACACAATCCTTCAGGAATTAGATTCCATACATCACACCGAAATTCCCAGATGCCCCAGTTACACTCTGTTGGGATTGCCCAACCCCCTGACCTACCCCCTTAAATCATGCAGAGGAAGAGCTATCACCTTAACCCTGGGAGCCGCCAAACAGGCGCTATTGTCTAGATGGGGAACTGATGAGGTCCCAACTAAATTAGATTGGTTGTATCGGATATGGGAGATAGTGGGAATGGAAAAGATCACAGCTGGCTTGTCCCGCACTCTCCCCAGGTTCGACAAAACGTGGGGTACCACTATCGACTTTCTCTCCTCCGAATTTGTGGAACTTACTTGTCCACGATACTTGCGAGTTCCCCGTCTCTCCACCACGCAGACCCAGAATGGTGACCAACCCCAACCAAAGACTTAACCCCTTCTGTGACCGCCAGCAAGACAGGGGTTATCCAGCTTCCCACTCTAACTACTATCTTCTCTAATTCCTATCTTCCTTCATCTTATCTTCTATCTCTCTTCTCGCTACCTTTGTTAAATGATCTTCTAGTATTGCTCCCCACCGGCCAATGGATGTAGGTGGCGGCTAATGTTCATCTTTGCATCTTAAAAATTAATAAAAAGATTTAAACCATAAAATGTCTGCCAGGTTTAATCTTTGCAAAGCTCAAGATGTTTAAAACAATGCAAAGTTGTGAGGTCTTCAGCTTTGCACACCACTATTATAAACCCTATTTCCTTCACAAATCATATCTTTCCCATTTTGTAGACTCTACTGGACTTTTTGGCCAAACTTCAGTAGAAGGGCATAAACCTGCATAGCTACAATCAGCTTCAACCAGTCAGTTCTACTGCACTTAGCTCACACCCAAAGAGCATGTGTATCCATTCATTGCTGTTAACCTTCTAGGCGGTAAGACAGTAAGCCCTAAAGTCTGGAACCCTTATGAAGCACTTACAAAGTTGTCCCCATAGGCCAGATTTGGACGATTTTGGGGGTCTTATATCAAAACCAATTTGTGCTTGACAATTCTTAGATTATTTCAATGGTTATATTATTCAATTGGTGTATTAAGGATGTGCTGTCTTTTGTTATTACGTTTTATAAAAAACACTCATCTCAACTGTTTTTCTTGGCGCTGATTGGTTAAATGCAAGGCACCATTTGCTTAGTGAAAAGTCAGATTTCCAAACATTTACAAAATTCAATATAGTTATCGTCTGACCTCAAGATCAAATAAATTAAGAGATACACTCACTCACACCGCCCTGCTGAACCTCACCTCAGTCCCTTAAAAACAAACAGCAATACCTGGGTAGACAGGTGTTTCTAGATCTCTAGCCCGCACTTGTGTGGCAACCTGCACCAGAACTCCGCAGTCTCCTTGAATTCAGAAAAAAAGCTGAAAATATGGCAATACTAAATGAGTCAACTTCTTGCTTCTCTCTCAAATCCAACTCAGAATGCTCTCCATTTCACCCACATATAAGCAATTCATTCATGCAGTGCGTGCAAAATAAAGTACCTAAAATTTAAAATCAATTAATTAAAAAACCTCAAGGAGTGAGGAAGTTATTTCACAGAACGGCTGTTCGCACAGAAAAAAGTGGCATTATATTGGATTGTCCTAACATGAGGAATGCCCAGAAGACTCTTTGGGACATATGTACAAGCCCATATCGCCACGGGAACGTCACTTTTTTCGACGTTCCTGTGGCGATAGGGGCTTCGCCTTATTTACAAGTAGGGCTCCCGGTTTTATGGTATTTTTTTTTAACATTTCCGTCTGTATTTATCCATATTTATTTTTGCTCATTTTTCCTGTATTTATCCATTTTTATTTTGTGTTTTCTGTATAAATAAAGCCTCAATGGGTATTTTTCCACATTTATTTAACTGATAAATGTATGTTCGCATTTGAATGTCCAAAAGGTTTCAGTAGTATACAGTGCAATGGCGTTATCTGAAAACACTTACATTATAAAATAGCATAAATAACTGTAAATATGCACATAATTAATCTTGATTAGGAAATCAAATGTCTTTTTTCAATCTCCCCTACCTCTCAATCTGTACACCTACTGACCTGGCACTCATGACTGACAGTAGAAAAACATCATCCAAAGAAGGCCTATTTTCCGTATTTTTCTGTATTTAAAAATAAATATAGACAGGAAAATAAATAGTGTTCTGTCTGCATTTATCTGTAAAAATCAGTAACAATGGAAAACTGGGAGCCCTATTTACAAGGCACCCTTTCACGCTGTATTTAGCGTGAAAGGGGAGGGCAATGGGTGATGCAGTAGGGTGTTTCACCGCAACACCCATTGCTTCTGACGCTGACTCCTATTTACAAGGGAGGGGTAAATAGGAGGCAGCGGCAGAAATAAGACCAGGGAAAACCTGGTCTTAACCTGGTGAAGCGAGGAGAAATGTTTCATTTCTCCTTGTTTTTGCTGTTTTCATGTGTGCTGCGTTGTGCAGCACACATGAAAACAGCAAAAGGCCAATGATTGTTTATGTACAGGAAGGTCCCCCTTCCTGCACATAAACAATAATTTTTTTAAAATGCCGTTTTGCAACTTCTGTGTGTGCTGCATTAAGCAGCACACATAGAAGTTACAAAATGGCATTTCAAGATTGTTTGGTGCAAGGGTACCTGCGTTGGCGCTAAGCTGCTAAACATAGCGCCAGCACAGGGGGAAACGCAGGGCTGCACCATATTCTTGTAAATATGGTGCAGCCCTACATTTCAGAAGTGGGGGAGCGTGGTGTTAAGCCAGGGAGGCTAACGACACGCTCCGCCACTTTCCTTGTACATGTGGCCGTTTGTTGCCCCCCAAGGGATGGATTGATGTGTAGCACTGAAAGTGATGCATAATCAATGAAATGTCAATTCCGTGGATAGCCTTGAGTACTCCACGCAGTGACTTCCATCAGTGTATTGATAAAACAGGATCCCGGGTAACCTTGTGACTACAGTTAACTGGGGCTGACAATGCCCAAAGTCAGTCACCAGTGGCGGCTCCTCCGCTAAGGCGGAAGAGCGTCACCCCACTGCTCTCGGAGCAGTGTAAAAGCACAAATAAAATGATAATAATAGAAGTTAGGCTGGGTCTGGTGGCTTAGTGGACCAATGCATCCACTGCTGGGGCCTGTGTTCAACCTCATGGTCACATGTTCAAATCCTGGCGGGTCCACTCAGCCTCTCATCCTTTCTGAGATCAATAAAATGAGTACCATTGAGTTGGGTAACAATAAACATCTGTTATTCAGCGCCAAGATGCCCCGTTGAGGATGAACGTGCGCTTTACAAACACACATGTTATTATTATTTTATTTTTAGTACCAGCCAGCCTGGGTGGGGCAGGGCTGAGCTCCTGTGACGTCCGGAAGGAGGAGTGGTTGCTGCATTCCATAGTGGGAATAACTGCTTGGCCGGCCCTTTCGGGCCGGCCAAACAGTCATGTGCAAACTGCATATTCCCTACCAGGCTGCATTACACAGCCTGATGGGGAACATGCCCAGCCTCCCATTCCCCGTCTGAGCGCGGGGCCACAGCGCTCAGACCATTCACAACACTGCACTGCTTAGGGGAGGGAGCCTGTGTGCTTCCTGGTTCCGGCCACAGAGGGACAGCGGCGGTGGTGACGGTGAGGAGGTAAGTGTGTTTTTATTTAATTTTGTACCCCCGACCCCACTCCACCCCGGCTGCTACTGTCAGTTACAAGACTAGGAAAACCTCTGGCTGGAGACTTAGGGGCCGATTCCGATTCGGGCCAGAAAACGTACCGACTGACTTGGATCCGGAATTTATTCCGACTGACACGTACCGGTGCAGCCCGACCCGCAAAGTACGATGAAATGCGTGCAAAATCCGACCGACTCGTACGGAACACAATGCAAACGACCGAACCGCGCGGAAAACAGCTATCCGGCCGGAAAACCGCGCGAATCGAACCGACCAACACGCACCAGGAAGGAACCCGAACGAAACGTACCCGCAAACTCCGAGCCGCGCAGTACGATGCATCGCGTGGAAAACACGACCGAGTCGCACGGAGCCCAAGCCGTACGACCGACACGCATACAAAACAGCGAGCCGAAGCAACCCAATACACCGCGACCGATGCGTACGCAGCACATAAAACAGCACAAACACAGCGTGAACGACTCGGAGAAGCTCGCACGAGACAACTGCAGGGTCCGACTCGGTCAGAAGAACGTCTCCTACATGCACAAAAAGTACAAAGCGAAAAACACAAAAAAAAAGGCAAAACAAGCAATTACAAAGCCAATAAATACTGGGGGGGGGGGGGAAACAGGGAACAAAGACACACCCACAACTCCACCCATATAAAGGACACAAATCCCTACCATGATCCTTTGCAAATTCAAATTACCTGCCAGCACAGAACACCATCAGACAGCAACCACAGACACACCCACAACTCATCCATCACACAAGCCACACACCATTAGCACCTCAACAAATAGCACCCTCATATACACCCAGCAAAACACACACTCACACACCCTCACTTGCACACCAACACACACATCACTCACCACCACCACCCATCACCATGCCCCCCAAGAAGAATCCAAAGTTCCTAGATAGTGAATTGGAAGTCCTGGTAGATGAGATCCTCAGGGTAGAGCCACAGCTGTTTGGTACACTGGTCCAACAGACCCCCATGTCGCAGAAAACCAAGATGTGGGAGAGGATCGTCGACAGGGTGAATGCACAATCACCATGTTTGCGCACAAAGGAAGACATCCAGAACAGGTGGTATGACGTGCGCAGGAGGGTCAGGGACCTACTGAAGAAGGATTACATCTTGAGCCAACACACCGGCAGTGACCCTCCTGCCAAACCAGTATACCTCAGGCCCTGGGAGGAGAAGGTGCGGGCCATCCTACCACCAGTGAGCGTATATGGACTAGAAAACATCCCAGAGCCTGGTGAGTACACAACCAATATACCCAATATTGTGTGACAATACACACACATCACTGTCAAGGGGATAGTCAAACCATGCACCCTTAGCAAATCCACAGCAACAAAACCAGAATCATCCCAAGATGTGTAAGTCAGTCAGATAAACACAATACATGCCATCTCATAGTGATATGTAACTGTGTCATGACATGTACAAACCCTACAACAAATAAAGCTAGGCAGTGGCACAAATCTAACCAACAAACACTGTCAGATATGTAGCCACCACTACAACACCACCACACAGGGAATCCCACAGAAAGGAAGGAATTCTGTGTATGCTGGTCAAGTCAGTGTAGCCAATAGCATCATGGGAGTTGTAGTCACAGATATTGCCCACCCTCACAATACGCCCATCAACACCACTAAGAACCATGCTCACATCACAGGGAGTGGAAAACAACTGACAAGATGGCTGACACTGGCTACTGCTGTGGGGAGCACAAGGCCCTGCTGGGAACTGGGCACCAACAAACAGCAGGACACCACTGACTGACATCCTGAAAGCCAACTTGCACTCCCTGCAATGGAAGCACGTTCCATGGTGGGATATCTGGCTGGGTGGGAAGGAGGACTGACAGCTATGACCATAGTTACCAGCAGCTCTTTTCACACACACCCCTAACACAAACTACACACAACTCACCTGGGAAAATGCATTGCCTCACACTAAAATTAATTATTCCACAAAGAACCACCACCCTGGGTCATGCTGTGGGAAGCACAGTGACACACATGGGACTTGTAGCCAAACAAACGCCAGGACAACACTGTCAGCCATCCATTCAGCACAGGCACACTACCCCACAGGGAAGCAGAGTCAGAAGGAAGGAAGTATGGGCAAGCTGGGAAGGGGGTGGAGGCAATAGCATGATGGGAGTGGTAGTCACAGCTCAACATCCCCCACCCACATGGCCCAGCAAGTTCACACTCAAGCATGCACACCTCACAGAGAGTGGAAAGCCCCATCAAAGATGTCTGACACTGGTGCTCTGTTATGGGGAGCACAAGGCCATGCTGGGAACAGCAGGACACCACTGTCAGCCATCTTGCCATTGCTGTCACACCCACACACAGTGAAGTACACTCAAAAGGAAGGAAGTATGGGCATGCTGGGAAGGGGGGTGGAGGCAATAGCATGATGGGAGTGGTAGTCACAGCTCAACATCCCCCACACACATGGCCCAGCAAGCTCACACTCAAGCATGCACACCTCACAGAGAGTGGAAAGCCCCATCAAAGATGTCTGACACTGGTGCTCTGTTGTGGGGAGCACAAGGCCATGCTGGGAACTGGCCACCAACCAACAGCAGGACACCACTGTCAGCCATCTTGCCATTGCTGTCACACCCACACACAGTGAAGTACACTCAAAAGGAAGGAAGTATGGGCATGCTGGGAAGGGGGTGGAGGCAATAGCATGATGGCAGTGGTAGTCACAGCTCAACATCCCCCACCCACATGGCCCAGCAAGCTCACACTCAAGCATGCACACCTCACAGAGAGTGGAAAGCCCCATCAAAGATGTCTGACACTGGTGCTCTGTTGTGGGGAGCACAAGGCCATGCTGGGAACTGGCCACCAACCAACAGCAGGACACCACTGACTGACATCCTGAGAGTCAACCTGCACCCACTGCAAGGGTGGCATGCTTCATGGTGGGATAACTGGGCTGGAGGGAGAAGGATGTCCTGATGTCAACAAAATGCCACCAATGCTGGCCATGCACACACCTCAACATTCACATTGAAATGCTTCAAGTTGTCAGGACAATGCGCTACACCAATATCAACAGCTGACTGTGACAACTTAGGACAATGCAATGTACAGGCCCGCATCCAGAGGTACAGTCACAACTGTCAGGTGTTTGAACCATTGATGCCTGTAGAAACATTACATACATTGTGTGTCTCTTCTAAATACAGGTGATGATGGGGACACAGCAGCAGACGCTGAGGAGTCCCTGTCACAGGCTCCGGGGACACTGAGCTCACTGGTGTGGAACAGCCTCTGCCCACCTCGGATGACGAAGACCTACCTGGCACCTCCGGAGTGAGTCATCATGCAGCACCAGCAGGACCACCAGCTGCACCCCCTGCACCCATCCCTCCAACAACTGCAACACACAGACCACCCCTGCCGACACGGACAGACCAAGGACCACCACCACCAACAGCACACGGACCACGGCCCAATGTGGAGCTACGGACACCAACACCAGCAACAACCCCCAAGGGGGCCCAGGGTCACCTGTGCGTGCCACCGCAGGTCCTGCACGTGTCGCCAGGGGTGGTGGGAGGGGTGGTAGACATAGGTCGCTGCTTGTAGAGGGGTCTGGACTGCATGATGACCCACAACTGGTACGCATAGCTGATGCGTACCAGACTAGCACCGGAGAGTTCAGCCAGGTAGTGGGGATCCTCAAGGACATTCAACAGCAGCAGGCTGCCCATCATGCCCGCTTGGACTTACACATGTCCCGCATGGAGTCCAAGTGGGACACATTGCAAGAACAGACGGCGGTGCATAGGGACATATTACAATGCCTCCGCCAGATGTGCACCAACATGTCAACACCTCCCTGTGTGCCCACAACATCTGGTGCTGCAACAACTGCAACTGCCACAGGGAGGGAGGATGACTCTGGCGGAGAGTCCCCTGCACCGCAGCAGCCTGCACTTGAGGGTCCCCCCCAAGAAGAGGGGTCGTCCGAGGAAGGACAACTGAGAGGCCGATGGCCATGCACAACCCCCAGGAAGCCAACACCTGTTCGGGAAAATCACCTTTGTGCGCAAACTCTTCACCCTGTCGAATGCAACACAACTCTCCCACATGACATGGGGAGCTCAAGTTGGACCAATGTATCAGATGACTGTGGACTTTACTCAGGACATTTCTGCTATCAGGACTTCCAAATCATCTAGGAACTTTGGATTACAATCACAATGTACAGCACCCACCATCCTGTGCACTATACTCACACATGTATGTCAATAAACTCACTAATACACCATACTTGCCTCTGTTGTGATTCCAACGTTGTTTCTGAAGTGGAGATGATGATCTGTGAAATGACACTGTGCATGCTAACTGCTACAGCAAGTACAACACCGGCATGTGAGTCATGGCGACGTGACACATATGAGGGAGACACACCACCAGGGCTACACAACGCATACACATCAGGGCCATCTGACTCATCGCCTACACTGATGTTGCCAGGAAATACGGTGCAATGCACAGACCCAACACCTATTCACAGTCTGTGTTAACTAGCCCACTGGTGCAGTAAGCAAATGTCAGTCAGATGTGTGACCACAGACAACGCACATCACAAAGTGAAGCACAGGTTTATTACACATTTGCAACATGTTGTAACCACTACAGATGCAAGGTAATCCCACCTGGTAGTGGGCACACAGTCAACAAGTATAGAAGAAAGGAAGTCCATGGGTGTGGCGCACATCACCTGTAGGGAAACGACAGCTACCACCCTGGAAGTTGATTCACGGTGTTGGGGGATCACAGTTGACCAAACTACTCTGAAAGTACCCTGTGAAGGACAGAAATGACACACAGTCAAAAGCACTGAAGAACAGGACAGAACTGCAATACTCATGCCCAATACATGTCACAAGATACCCACCCAGAACCAAGTTAGCATGTCAACACTGTTGTGGAGTACAGACTACCTGTAAGGACACATCGCTGCACGCATACAGTCATGTAGCACATGGACACACTCAAACAGCACCAGAGCACCACCAACACATATCATGCAAACTCACATCATTGACATAACATCCCTGGATACTCACATTCAGCTGAAGAAGTTGGTGATGAGCTGTGTGCGGACATCACCCTCATCATCATCATCATCACTGGCATCGTGGTCCAGGCCAGGATCCTCCACAGGTGGCGGATGTTGGTCATCGTCATCCAGGATGAGAGGCAACTCCTTCCGCACTGCCAAGTTGTGTAGCATGCAGCAGACGATGACAATCTTGCACACCTTTGCAGGGGCATATGGGAGGGCCCCTCCTGTGTTGTCCAGGCAGCGGAAGCGGCTCTTCAGGAGACCAAATGTCCGCTCAATCACTCTCCTGGTCCGACCATGTGCCTCATTGTAGCGCATCTGGGCTGGTGTCACAGGGTTCCTGAGGGGCGTCAGCAACCACGGCATGTTGGGGTATCCGGAGTCATCTACATACAGACAATTGCACATTAGCTGAGTTGGAAAAGAGGGTGGAACACTACATTGCAGAACACACACAATGGTACAAAGTCAGTACACACCAACAAGCCAGGCACGCTGGTTCCGCATCTGTGACATCATCCTCGGGATGCGACTACTCCTCATCACGTAGGCATCGTGTGCAGAACCGGGGAAACGGGCACAGACGTGTGAGATGCTCATATCTGCAAGACATACCACCAGTGCATTGACCGAATGGTAGTGTTTGCGGTTCCTGTATGCCTGCTCTTGGGCCTGTGGTGGTACCAAAGCCACATGTGTCCCATCAATGGAGCCAATGACATGCGGCATCCTCCCCAGGGCATAGAAGTCACTCTTCACGTCAGTGAGTTGTTGATGTCTAGGGAAATAGATGTACTGGTTCAGGTATCTCAACATAGCCTCCAAAACATCGCGTAGCACACGGCTGAACATGGTCTGTGACATCCCACCAGCAGACGCCACAGTGTGTTGAAAGGTACCGGTGGCAAAGAAGTGTAGGGCTGCCATCACCTTCACCTTGGGGGTCAGCGCTCTAGGGTATGTCCGGCCAGGTTGCAAATGTGGGGCCAACCGCACCGTCAATTCCTCAATCAGCGGCCTGGTGAAGCGGTACCGTCGGATGCAGTCCCGTTCGACCATGGTTGCAAGGTCAGGGAATGGTCTATGGACAGCTGGTGCCCTGCAGTGCATAGGTGAAGAAAGAAAGATTGTCAGTCACCCCACATATGTGGCATTGACCATACTCAATTTCACATGATACATCATTATGAGACACAAGTACATGATGTGTGCAGTCCCGTAAGGACATGTATGGCACCTACATGGCCAACATCTAACATCACAGTTCAACAAGTGGCATCAACAAGTCCCAGGTTGTGCCATGGGATATCATTAGGCTGTGGCACAGTTCCCATCTACTGCTGTCACGTTCCAAACACACCCCACAGTGACATGTGAGGACAGATGTGCCCCAGGCATCACAGCTCATCGACAGGTAGATTCACAGGGACCCTGTATTGCCACATGGACACTGGCATGACATGGTGCATCATGAATACACCACAGCAAAACAACCATGACCCCCACAGGTAGTGGTCCCTGTTGCCTCGTCAGGACAGACATGGCCGTCTGTGACACACACACGCACAACATCAAAGTCCATGCACAAACAACGTGGATGTGGAGACTGTCTCCCATTGTGCCCATGGAATCAGAGACATTGTAAACACAACATGCACACAGACTGTGGAGGGCCATCACTATTGTGGCAATGGGTCACCCTGGGACGTACATACCGTCCCACATGGGACTCAGGGGGTATGTGACATGGCATACACATACACAACCGTGAAATGTGACCATGCCACATGCTCTGAAATGAACAGTTGCACATCACAGTGGTCATGTGAACGACACACCAAGGATTCTGTCCCCATGAACACGTGCACAGCCTGGGAGTGGCTGCCCCCAAGTGCCACCCACAGAACAACATGTTGACCCCCATACACGGAATAGGTAATGCAGCCTTACATGCCTTAGGATACAGTGTGGACAGGCTGTGGTGTTGTAGGTGTGCCCCTCACTCCCTGGGAAGTATATGTGGCTGGCATATGTTCACCTGTGACAGGCATAGTGACATATGCCAGTGACTTGTACAGGGACGCGTTGTACAGCAATGGACCGATCGGTGCGCACACATTGGCCATTGCATACGATGTGAGCGGGTACGCGTTGTATTCGCAATACGCGTTGTACAGCAATGGACCGATCGGTGCGCACACATTGGCCATTGCATACGATGTGAGCGGGTACGCGTTGTATTCGCAATACGCGTTGTACAGCAATGGACCGATCGGTGCGCACACATTGGCCATTGCATACGATGTGAGCGGGTACGCGTTGTACAGCAATGTACCGATCGGTGCGCACGCATTGGCCATTGCATACAATGTGAGCGGGTACGCGTTGTCATCCGATGTACGCGTTGTACAGCAATGAACTGATCGGTGCGCACCCATTGGCCATTGCATACGATGTGAGCGGGTACGCGTTGTACAGCAATGGACTGATCGGTGCGCACGCATTGGCCACTGCATACAATGTGAGCGGGTACGCGTTGTCATCCGATGTACGCGTTGTACAGCAATGGACCGATCGGTGCGCACACATTGGCCATTGCATACGATGTGAGCGGGTACGCATTGTACAGCAATGGACCGATCGGTGCGCACGCATTGGCCATTGCATACAATGTGAGCGGGTACGCGTTGTCATCCGATGTACGCGTTGTACAGCAATGGACCGATCGGTGCGCATCCATTGGCCATTGCATACGATGTGAGCGGGTACGCGTTGTACAGCAATGGACCGATCGGTGCGCACGCATTGGCCATTGCATACAATGTGAGCGGGTACGCGTTGTCATCCGATGTACGCACTGTACAGCAATGGACCGATCGGTGCGCACCCATTGGCCATTGCATACGATGTGAGCGGGTACGCGTTGTACAGCAATGGACCGATCGGTGCGCACGCATTGGCCATTGCATACAATGTGAGCGGGTACGCGTTGTCATCCGATGTACGCGTTGTACAGCAATGGACCGATCGGTGCGCACACATTGGCCATTGCATACGATGTGAGCGGGTACGCGTTGTACAGCAATGGACCGATCGGTGCGCACACATTGGCCATTGCATACAATGTGAGCGGGTACGCGTTGCATTCGCAATACGCGTTGTACAGCAATGGACCGATCGGTGCGCACCCATTGGCTATGGCCTGGCCTGGCAACGGACGCGTTTTCAAATCTTTAAAGAGTCTGATGCTGTAAATTCAGTTGGTCACCCACAACAATGTTGCAAATTCATGGGTGTCATGAAGTTGAACTTTTGAAGGATGCTGTGGGCGTGTGTAAGTGGTGCAATTCCATGGATTGGCCAGATTCAGAAGATGCAAACGACTTGGACCTATTACTTTGGACACATGGGACAGTATCTGCCTCTGCAGCACACATATAATGCTGGCTGTTCCCCTGAGAGCTCACTTGCCTGCACTACATGCTCCAGGACGACTTCTGCACCACCACTGCTGCTGTATCTGCACCCTCTGGATCCTGCAATGGCATGTACTGTGGAGAGAGCCCCAGCCTTCAGCACTGAGGAGAACCAGGCCCTGCTGGACAGCCTCCTTCCACAGTACAGCAAGCTGTATGGGAAAACAGGGGAGCAGGTGAGTGTGCTGTCCACTGCCTTACTAAATGTGCATGTTGTCTGACTAGCAAGACTTACAGTCTGCATGCCACTGGCTAGCAGGCTCACTGAGTAGTTGTCACCCCCCATAGTGTGTAGTTACATGCACTGAACAGGTATAGTGCAGTGACAGTGCATTTAAACAAGGTTTTACTTCCCAGGCAATGATACCATGTAGTAACTGATGGCAAACTGTCCATAGCCATCGTTGCACTGCCTGTGTACATCATGTGCCCCTGTGATTGAGACATGTATATCCAACTGTGTGATGCACGGATATGTTGAATGTGTAGTAATGGCATTTTCACTTTGTCATCCTCACAGGTTGATGCCCACCAGAAGCAGCAGATATGGCTGACCATCGTCCGGGCAGTGAGATCCGTGGGGGTCTACAAGCGCCGGATCCGCAACTGCCAGAAGAGGTGGCAGGACCTTCGGGGCTGGACCCGGAGGATCGCACGGGTCCAGCTGAAGCTGTCGCCTCCTCGCAGGAGGGGTGGACACCGGACCCTGACCCCCACATGCTCAGGATCCTGGCGGTGGTCTTCCCTGATCTGGATGGGCAGCTGAAGGCCAGACAGCAGCAAGGAGGGGGTGAGTCCATGACTGCATTGTGAACTTTGTCTGCCATGCTATGTGCCCTCCTCTGGCCTGGTTAAACTTCCACAGTACATCAGTCATGTGGTCCAGGACCCATGTCCCTCAATTGTGCACTGCCCACTCCTCATCTGATACCCAGGTGGGGCCCTTACAGTCAGGGAATTGTGTCACTTGGGTACTGTGTCCTTGCAGTTTGCTTAGCTCAAGGTGGGGGACAGCATTTGTTCCCCTAACTCTGTGGTGGGCATCATGGGTGGGTCCATTGCTTACACAATGCCTGTGTTCTGACATGTAATCTGCGTGTTACTTTGATATGTGGTCCAATTGCTGAGCTGATCCACCACATGTGCCTGGGGTATCTGGCACACACCCATGCTGCAGGTGGGAACAATGTTTGGGCCCCAGGAGTGTGTATATTACGTGTGTCACACATACCTAGCCACCTGCCTACTGTCCAGGGCTCATCCCTCATTCACGTGGGGCAGGACAGTCATGCCTACTCCAGGCCATACAATACACTCTGTACTCCCACTCACGTGTATCAGCTGACACGTTGTGCTCAGTGATATGTCCCCTCAGGTGTCTGCCTCTGTGTCAGTGTGCTGTGGCTTCGTTGTCAGGACTACTGGGGTGTTTCTCGGTTGGTGCTCAGCATGCCACCGGAGATGTGACCATAGGAGACGATACTTGTGTGACACATAGGTGTTTGATCACCTGACCGTGCAGACTGGGGTATGCGAATGTGAAGTTCAGGCAGCTGTTTCCCATTCACAGCAGATTGTGAGGTGCTCAGGTTCAGAGGGTTGTGTTACAGGTCTCCCATATGTCCAATTGGTATGACGTGGACAGATAAGGGTTCAGATGATGTGGTGTGTGGGGGATGTACATGTGCACTTGTTCAGCTCCAGGACTTGCATTCCCCATGACCTACTATTGTGACACAGTGCAGACTGTTGTTGTCTGGCTGCCCTGCCCATGTGACTGGAGACAGTGATGTATGACTTAGCAGGCATGCCTGTGCCATGGCATGAAACTTCCTATGAGTGATCCTGCAGGGGAGTGACATGTGCTACATGCACACCATTGTGGCAATGACTATCAGGACATGGGTGCATCATGGTGTCTGTCGCTGGTATGCATCACATGCATTTCAAAATTGACTCTGGGCATCCCTTTCTCCGGACACCTGTACTGACTCAGTGGCAAGAGTTGTGATGTGTGCATGTTCACATGCTTCACCGTGTTCTCTGCACTGTCCAACTACTGTGTAGGTGGTGCATGTGTCCACACTGGGGTATTGCCATCCAACAGACACCAGACAGATGGGTGCAAGGCCAGGAGGGATGTGAGTGCCATGGTTGACCATTAGACTGACAATTGGCTTCTCCTACTCTGTTTGGGCACTTTTGGCAATGTTCAACTAAGAATGCCAGGGCTTGCTCTGTAATGTGCTGTACTTACTGTGGTGTGTGCGTTCGGTGCAGGTGACTGATGTCTGTCTGTTTCCCTATTGTTTGCAGATACATCCACGGCCACAGGAGGGGACAGCTCCACGGACCAGGAGGAGCCGCAGAGCCAAACTGGGTCAGCAGCCGAGGAGTGGTCAGAGGGACCCAGTGGCACGGAGGGCGAGGGGAGCCACACCGAGGAGTCCTCAGCACCATCCACCTCAGCTGAGGACCACAGCAGCTCGGAGGATGACTCCCTTGTGGAGGCGGGTGTCAGCAGCCACCACACCCCAGCTAGTGTTGCTGTCCCCGCCACCACCACCACCACCACCGCCCTCCCATCGGCTCCCATTCCCGAGGTCCGTGGAGGCTCCCATGTTCGGGAGCGTGTCTCCTTCAGGCCAGGCACCGCACCCCCTGCCCCTGTGTCCCCTGCTGCCCTGAGTGAGGAGTCTGTGTACCTCCTTCGCCAGCTCCATGTAGGGCAGACAGCGATGCTGAGTGTCCTCCATGCACACACCACTCTGTTGACTCAGCTGGTGTCATTCATGGAGGGCATCTCATCGGGCATGTCTGCCCTACAGAGGGGCAATAGGTCCATGGACTCCTCCCTGACGGCAGTAGTGTCCCTCCTCCGACAGTCCCTCACCCCTCCTACCTCTGCCCCATCCACACTCCCCAGCACCTTACCTGTCCCAAGCACACACACACCGGCACAGGCACACACCAGCACAGACACAAGCAGCACACAGACACACACGCCAAAATCCAGACGCACACGCACGCACAGTCAGGGGACTGAAACCACACTCACAGGGGATGGGGCCCAGGCACACACACACGCATCCACGAGCACTGCGCAGTCCTCAGTTACCTCTCCCTCCAAGGCCCCTTCCCTTGCCTCACCTGCAACCCCAAAGACACAGCGGGTCTTCCTCAGTGACCTCGGCCTCTTCCCCTCCGATCCAGCTGATACAGCATTCAGGGGGAAGAGGAAGCCCACCCACACGGAGGGGAGTGCCCCTCGCCCCCGGACACCCTCTCCCAGGCGCAGACCGACTGACGCCCCCATCCGCAAGTCCCCCCGGGCCCGGAAGAGCAAGACCCCTCCGCCGCCCTGCAGCTCAAGCACCAAGTCTTCTTCCTCCATCCCTCAGGCCCCCACTCCACAGGTGCCCCCACCACACCCTGCCCCAGGTTCCCCCACCCATAGATACACCATCCCCAAAATGATCCGGCCTTCTCCCCCTGCCACTTGCTCTTCCGGCACCACACCCCCGCTGCGCATGTCTGTGCCACTGGTGTGGAGACGGTGTCCTCCCCTCTGTCCTGCCCACCTTACCTGAACCCCATTCTCCTCCCCTGGAGGTAGGCACTGCAGTGGAGTCCACTACCACCCCGTCTGACTTGGGCACTGCAGTGGGGAACCTGTCCACTCCATCTGCACGGCCCACTGCAGTCGTGCCGGCACCCACACCATCTGAGTCATGCCCCCCAGTTGTGCCGGCACACACCATGTCAGACACCTCCACTGCAGTTGTCAGTGGCTGTCCAGCACCCACCACCCCTTCCCTGCCTCCTTCTGGTGAGCCCTGATCCTGTCCCTGCGGTGCCTGGCCTGCCCCCGTATGCCCCTCCGAGGGGATTGTCCCTGGTGTGTAGAAGTGCAGGCATGCGTAGGGTGACATCTGCCACTGTCACCCTGTTTTGACTTTCAGAATGGACTGGCCATTGGCCTTTGTTTCTTTTTTCTGGACTTTAACTTTTGAACCCATATATGCTGAATAAAGCTACTTTCTGTTCTCTAGTGGTTTTGCTTCTGATGTACATGATGTTGATGATGCTAACCATGCCCTTGCTGCAGTGATGGTGATTTTTGATATCAGGAAAATGAAGTGTTACTGTGCAGGACCCCATGTGGTCCAGGGGGAATGTGTCCTATACTGGTGTGTATCCATGTCATCCTTTGCAGCATATGAGGGTGTCATGTTTTCAATATTTGGCAATGGGATTTCCTACTTACATTTGCAATATCACATCTGTGGCTTCCACCCCTGCACATCTGTTGTGCTTGCCATTGTTCAATTAGTCTACTTCCCTGACCGTGTGGCCATCTCCACTGGACATGCAAGTTTGGTCATCAATGGGGAAGGACTCATCTGTGTTGTCAGTGCAACTTGCTATACATGTGTTTTGGATCTGTGCTGATGATTTCGTTGACACTCCCATGACCAGGCTGATATGACGGGAGCCTTCATTTCGTGCTAATTGTTGACTGTGTGACCAAGTGTTCTGCTGACATGATGGAGCCCTACTGAGGCAACATATGGCACAGCTTTCCTCACACAGGAGTGGAGTCCCCTCATGGCAGTGTGTAATCCTGTGACATTGCCTGAGCCCAAGGTGTGTGTTGTGTGAGCATGTCTGTGTGTGTTCACTTCCATTTTGCTGTGCATGCTGGGATCCCTAGTGATGTTCCTGTTTATGATGCTTGCTGAGTTGACCTATGTGCGCCCAAAGTCTTCTCCCTGGGTTCTCTGTGATGTGGGTGCATGGCACATTACTGGTCATCAGGGTGTCACCCATAGGTGTGTTTGCTGTCAGGGCTGAGTTTGTGGGCAAACGCAGATGGGACACAGTCAGGATTCCCCTTGGCACTTGTTGTTTAGACCTGTCATGTAATTTCCAGTTTGTGTTAGCTTTCAGTGATTGTGACACGTTGTGTGTGTGACTGCTGGCACTCCTCAGGGTCAGGGCTGCAATGTTGGTAGTTGTCTATGTGTGTTCTTTGTGGGTGACCTTGGCTTCTTCATTGGTGTGGGACTGTGGCTGGGATCCCATTGGTTGGTGTGGTATTGCCGTCATGTCCATGTACAGCGTAGTGTGCAGTGTGTCAGACATTCAGGAGTCTTGTTGAGTGGCCATGTGTGATGTGTTTCTGCACCTTAGTTCCCACCACCACCCATGGGATTGTCATGGGTGCATGTGCAATGTCACCAGTGCATGTGAGCTTCGCTGCTGCACATTGTTGGAGGTCGAGGTGTGTGGTGTTGAGTGTGTGCAGATGAGAGTTGTTGCCCGGCTAGACCCCTGCCTCCATGTTGGCCTTGGCTTACTGGCCGTGCTGATTGATTTGTGCTTGTGTAGGTGTGATGGTAGTTTGTTGCTCAGGACACATGACTGTGGTTCACAGTGTGAACGACATCTAGCTTTGTCATCACAGTGGGATTGTCATGCAGCCCAGGGTCACCACATTGTGGGGACCCTGGGGGTAGTGCTGTGGTGTGTCTGTGTCTTTCTGTGTCAGTTGCTGTTCCTACATGCTTGTGTGACATGTGTGATTTGTGCTCCCTCTCATCTAACAATGCCTGATTGCCCACATAGGGGATTTGGATCCATGAGTTACTTTTGTGTGGCACTGTATGCGCATCTGTGTAATTGGTATTCAGGCCTCATCATGTGTTGTGTGGTTGCCTGGGGACACTGGCACCCCCCCCCCCCACCTCACCTGTTGTGTTTGATGTGCAGTGTGGGGCTGCCTGTTTGTGTTTGTGCATCTGCACCACTGCAGTGGCATATCTTTAGTGTGCCATTGGCTGTATGTTGTTTGGTGGGTTTCACCTGCTGTCCCTGGGACTCCTAGGTCATCAGTCAGCACAATGATCATTGTTTGTGTGTCCCATTGCTGCCATGGTATGGTATTTGTTCACCTCACATCTGCAGTCTCCACAGGATATCTACATTTGTGTGCCCATTGGTGCAAATATGTGGGTCTGCATTATGATGGTCACTTCTGTCATTGTGTCATTGATGAATGTTGACAGTGTCAGCCCCCATGGGTGATGTTTGTCTGCACATGGCCAAAGGTATGTCTTATTTGCACTGCACTGTTTGCCTCCCCCAATCTATGTTGCTATGGGACACAAGCACTACTTTGCCACTGATGTGTTTGTTGTTCTGTGACCAGGAATCATCCATGCAGTTTGGCAGTTGCAGCTTTTTCAATGTCAACACTTACATTTTGGTCACTGTGATGATGGGGGTTGGACCCCATTGCCACAATGTTCAAAATGTGCTTCAGCTATGGACCCCACACTTACATTTTGGTCACTGTGATGATGGGGGCTTAGACCCCATTGCCACAATGTTCAAGATGTGCTTCAGCTATGGACCCCACACTTACATTTTGGTCACTGTGATGATGGGGGCTTAGACCCCATTGCCACAATGTTCAAGATGTGCTTCAGCTATGGCCCCACACTTACATTTTGGTCACTGTGATGATGGGGGCTTAGACTCCATTGCCACAATGTTCAAAATGTGCTTCAGCTATGGACTCCACACTTACATTTTGGTCACTGTGATGATGGGGGCTTAGACCCCATTGCCACAATGTTCAAGATGTGCTTCAGCTATGGACCCCACACTTACATTTTGGTCACTGTGATGATGGGGGCTTAGACCCCATTGCCACAATGTTCAAAATGTGCTTCAGCTATGGACCCCACACTTACATTTTGGTCACTGTGATGATGGGGGCTTAGACCCCATTGCCACAATGTTCAAAATGTGCTTCAGCTATGGACCCCACACTTATATTTTGGTCACTGTGATGATGGGGGTTTGACCCCATTGCCACAGTGGTCATGGTCTGCTTGCATTGTGGAGGCCACACACATTTATGTGTGACACATGTGACATTGTATGTTCAAAGTCATGTTCAGTGTTGTAGGCATTTGACACAGTCTACACACGCTTGTCATGGTGTTGGGGGGATGTCTTTTTCTTACATTCCTTAGGTTGTAGTGTGCTGGTTGTGTCATGCATTGTCCATCCTATGAGTGGGGGTGGTGTTGGTGGTAGGCATCCAGCCCCCCCTGAGTAGGGGTGGTCGTAGTGGTAGGCATCTAGCACCCCTGGGTAGGGGTGGTAGGCATCCAGCCCCCCTGGGTAGGGGTGGTAGTAGTGGTAGGCATCCAGCCCCCATGGGTAGGGGTGGTGGTAGTGGTGAGGCATCCAGCCCCCCTGAGTAGGGGTGGTAGTAGTGGTAGGCATCTAGCACCCCCTGAGTGGGGGTGGTAGTAGTGGTAGGCATCTAACACCCCCTGGGTAGGGGTGGTAGGCATCCAGCCCCCCCTGGGTATGGGTGGTAGTAGTGGTAGGCATCTAGCACCCCCTGGGTAGGGGTGGTAGGCATCCAGCCCCCCCTGGGTAGGGGTGGTAGTAGTGGTAGGCATCCAGCCCCCCATGGGTATGGGTGGTGGTAGTGGTAGGCATCCAGCCCCCCCTGAGTAGGGGTGGTAGTAGTGGTAGGCATCCAGCCCCCCATGGGTAGGGGTGGTGGTAGTGGTAGGCATCCAGCCCCATGAGTAGGGGTGGTAGTAGTGGTAGGCATCTAGCACCCCCTGAGTGGGGGTGGTAGTAGTGGTAGGCATCTAGCACCCCCTGAGTGGGGGTGGTAGTAGTGGTAGGCATCTAGCACCCCCTGGGTAGGGGTGGTAGGCATCCAGCCCCCCCTGGGTAGGGGTGGTAGTAGTGGTAGGCATCTAGCACCCCCTGAGTAGGGGTGGTAGTAGTGGTAGGCATCTAGCACCCCCTGAGTGGGGGTGGTAGTAGTGGTAGGCATCTAGCACCCCCTGGGTAGGGGTGGTAGGCATCCAGCCCCCCCTGGGTAGGGGTGGTAGTAGTGGTAGGCATCTAGCACCCCCTGAGTGGGGGTGGTAGTAGTGGTAGGCATCCAGCCCCCCCTGGGTAGGGGTGGTAGTAGTGACAGGCATCCAGCCCCCCTGAGTAGTGGTGGTAGTAGTGATAGGCATCCAGCCCCCCCTGAGAAGGGGTGGTGGTAGTGGTAGGCATCTAGCACCCCCTGGGTAGGGGTGGTAGTAGTGGTAGGCATCTAGCACCCCCTGAGTGGGGGTGGTAGTAGTGGTAGAAATCTAGCACCCCCTGGGTAGGGGTGGTAGTAGTGGTAGGCATCTAGCACACCCTGGGTAGGGGTGGTAGTAGTGATAGGCATCCAGCCCCCCATGGGTAGGGGTGGTAGTAGTGGTAGGCATCTAGCACCCCCTGGGTAGGGGTGGTAGTAGTGGTAGGCATCTAGCACCCCCTGAGTGGGGGTGGTAGTAGTGGTAGGCATCCAGCCCCCATGGGTAGGGGTGGTGGTAGTGGTAGGCATCCAGCCCCCCTGAGTAGGGGTGGTAGTAGTGGTAGGCATCTAGCACCCCTGAGTGGGGGTGGTAGTAGTGGTAGGCATCCAGCCCCCCTGGGTAGGGGTGGTAGTAGTGGTAGGCATCTAGCACCCCTGGGTAGGGGTGGTAGTAGTGATAGGCATCCAGCCCCCATGGGTAGGGGTGGTAGTAGTGGTAGGCATCTAGCACCCCCTGGGTAGGGGTGGTAGTAGTGGTAGGCATCTAGCACCCCTGGGTAGGGGTGGTAGTAGTGGTAGGCATCTAGCACCCCTGAGTGGGGGTGGTAGTAGTGGTAGGCATCCACCCCCCATGGGTAGGGGTGGTGGTAGTGGTAGGCATCCAGCCCCCCCTGCGTAGGGGTGGTAGTAGTGGTAGGCATCTAGCACCCCCTGAGTGGGGGTGGTAGTAGTGGTAGGCATCCAGCCCCCCCTGGGTAGGGGTGGTAGTAGTGGTAGGCATCTAGCACCCCCTGGGTAGGGGTGGTAGTAGTGATAGGCATCCAGCCCCCCATGGGTAGGGGTGGTAGTAGTGGTAGGCATCTAGCACCCCCTGGGTAGGGGTGGTAGGCATCCAGCCCCCCCTGGGTAGGGGTGGTAGTAGTGGTAGGCATCCAGCCCCCCCATGGGTAGGGGTGGTGGTAGTGGTAGGCATCCAGCCCCCCCTGAGTAGGGGTGGTAGTAGTGACAGGCATCCAGCCCCCCATGGGTAGGGGTGGTAGTAGTGGTAGGCATCTAGCACCCCCTGGGTAGGGGTGGTAGTAGTGGTAGGCATCCAGCCCCCCCTGAGTAGGGGTGGTGGTAGTGGTAGGCATCTAGCACCCCCTGGGTAGGGGTGGTAGTAGTGGTAGGCATCTAGCACCCCCTGAGTGGGGGTGGTAGTAGTGGTAGGCATCTAGCACTCCCTGGGTAGGGGTGGTAGTAGTGGCAGGCATCTAGCACCCCCTGGGTAGGGGTGGTAGTAGTGGTAGGCATCTAGCACCCCCTGAGTGGGGGTGGTAGTAGTGGTAGGCATCCAGCCCCCCATGGGTAGGGGTGGTGGTAGTGGTAGTGGTAGGCATCCAGCCCCCCCTGAGTAGGGGTGGTAGTAGTGGTAGGCATCTAGCACCCCCTGAGTGGGGGTGGTAGTAGTGGTAGGCATCCAGCCCCCCCTGGGTAGGGGTGGTAGTAGCTGTAGGCATCTAGCACCCCCTGGGTAGGGGTGGTAGTAGTGATAGGCATCCAGCCCCCCATGAGTAGGGGTGGTAGTAGTGGTAGGCATCTAGCACCCCCTGGGTAGGGGTGGTAGGCATCCAGCCCCCCCTGGGTAGGGGTGGTAGTAGTGGTAGGCATCCAGCCCCTAATGGGTAGGGGTGGTGGTAGTGGTAGGCATCCAGCCCCCACTGAGTAGGGGTGGTAGTAGTGACAGGCATCCAGCCCCCCGTGGGTAGGGGTGGTAGTAGTGGTAGGCATCTAGCACCCCCTGGGTAGGGGTGGTAGTAGTGGTAGGCATCTAGCACCCCCTTAGTGGGGGTGGTAGTAGTGGTAGGCATCCAGCCCCCCCTGAGTAGGGGTGGTGGTAGTGGTAGGCATCTAGCACCCCCTGGGTAGGGGTGGTAGTAGTGGTAGGCATCTAGCACCCCCTGATTGGGGGTGGTAGTAGTGGTAGGCATCCAGCCCCCCATGGGTAGGGGTGGTGGTAGTGGTAAGCATCCAGCCCCCCCTGAGTAGGGGTGGTAGTAGTGGTAGGCATCTAGCACCCCCTGAGTGGGGGTGGTAGTAGTGGTAGGCATCCAGCCCCCCATGGGTAGGGGTGGTGTTAGTGGTTGGCATCCAGGCCCCTATGTGTGTATGTGGCATTGGTGATAGCCATCCCGCCCCTATGGTGCTGCTGTTGCTGGTGTAAGTAATTTCTGCATCCCTATGTGTGTGTGTTATATGTCGGGAACGTGTGGTTTGTTTGTGTGGTGGGTGTCTGACTTACCTTCTGCGCCGTACGCATCCGTACCAGTTCCGGTAATAGATGTAGAGTATTGGTAGGATCTGCGCGATGGGATTCATGGTTGGTTCGTCTCGTTCGTCTTTCTCTTTGCTTCGCCTCGTCCTCGTGGCTGGCGTGTTCGTCTCGTAGCCGTGGATCGTCTTGTGGCGCGAATCGGAGCTTATGTGCGCCTCTCCCGGATGCTTTGACGTGCCGTGCGTAGCGACGGGTTTGGCGCGTACGGAAGGCGCATCGTACTAGTCCGGCCGGACGGGGCTGCATTTTGGCTTCCGTGCGACTCGATTCTGCGTTTCCGGATCCGCCTCGGTCGGAGAACAGGAGCTGTATTGGGTGAGTGCGACTGGGTCGGGATTTGGGCAGTTATGCGCATCGTACTTGCTCGTTCGGACGTATGTGCGAATCGGTCGGGAAACACGCATTCGCCTGGTTTTTTTCCCGGGCGAATGGTGTTAGGTGCGCCTCCGATCGGAATCGACCCCTTATTTGTTGAATGTGAGCATGTCCTGGTGTCATCTTAAATAAATAAAATAAATCTTGTATCAAAGCTCAAACTTCAAGTTTTGGATGGTATCTCGGGTGAGTTAAGCTGTGGACTCTCTGGCAAGAGCGCTGTCTGATCCCTGTGGTGTTTGAAGGGGCAGCCTGGGATGTGCCTTTACCTGCATCCCCTGCTCCCCTCTAGCCATGGTTTTACCCGCTGCGGGACTGTACCTAGTAAGACCGAGTCCGATGCAGTGCCAGACTGGAGAACTAAAAGCAGCCCTGACAAAAATACTGAAATCAGTCCTGCTGCCTTTGTCTCCCCCCGCTATTTCTCTATTTCCATCCACCCATTCTCTCACTCTCTTTCTCCTCTCCCTCTATTCTCTTGCTCTAGTCACTTTTTCTCTCTCTCTCGCACTCTCTGTCTCTCGCTCTCTCTCTGCCTCTTTAAGCCTTGTGGTACCTGCTGCAATGAACCTAGAGGAGCTGGGTAAAGTGGCAGAGCACCCGGATCAGGTCCAATCAAACCTGGCCTCCAAGGACTTCAGCCCACTGGGGAACTGGAATAAGAGGCCTGTCCATCCCTGGTCCAATGCTTTCAGACCCAGTCATTTGGTGCCCGGAAACACCAACCCACTCTTAGTTGCCATGACTGGTGTTCCAACTGGGCATTCTGTTATCGACAACTCAGTGGAGCCCTAGAGCAAGGGGCATATTTACAAGCCCTTTGCGCTAACGAAGGGTCACTTTTTTTGACGCTCAGGTGGCGCAGTGTGCTGGCCCGTATTTACAAGGCCACGCAAAGCCACCCTGCGTGGCTTTTCATGGCCTTGTAAATATGGCCCCCTTTCACGCATTACTCTGCGTGAAAGAGGCATTCCATGGGTGATGCTGTGGGTGTTTCCACGCAACATCCATGGATTCTGATGCATTCCCATATTTACAAGGTTCTGTAAACATCAATGATTGTTATTGTGCAGGGATGTGTTCCTTCCTGCATGAAAACAATAATCCCTGCAATGCAGGCACCCTTGCACCATTGGGTGCAAGGGTGCCTACGGTGGCACTAGGCAGCCTAATGTGTGCTAGGGCAGAGGAAAGCACGGGGGTGCGTCATATTGCTGTAAATATGACGCATCCCTGCACTTTCCTAATGATGCAGCTCGGCACAGCAAGCACCATTGCGCTGCGCCATTATTTTGTAATTATGTCCCTAAGACTTGACTGCTCAACCCCAGCTACCTTGGGGAAGACATAGACAGTGAGGAAGCGTGGCCAAACCTTGCACTAATAGTGCCCTGATTCGGGCAGTGATGAGCATCAAACACTGATATTTCTCAGTATTACTCAACTGCGCCATATCCTGTAAAAAATGCTCCCATTAAACTGCTTTTCTTCCCTCCGTGCCATTCACCTCTCCCTCCCTCACTCTCCTCCACCAGCCTCCACCCTGTACTGAACCCTGTGTATCCCTCATCATGTCTCCATCCCTCACCTGCGCAAACCTTGGTCCAATCTCTGGTTCTCTCTAGATTGGACTATTGCAATTCTCTTCTTGCTGGCCTCCCCAAATCCCACCTTTCCCCTCTTAAATCCGTTCTCCATTCAGCGGCTCGTTTTATATTTGGGGCCAAAAGAAGTGACCACATCACACCCATCTTGACTTCTCTTCGATGGCTTCCCATCGAGGCAAGATCAATCTACAAGACTGTCTGTATCACGCACAAAGCCTTGCACATTTCCTCCCCTCGTTAACTGTCGAATAAACTGAAAATTTCTGGAGGCTCTAGACCGTCTCGTAATGCGGAGAATTTACTGCTTGAGCCCCCACTTTCAAAAGGGAAAGATCGATGGCTCAATCCTTCTCAGGCAATGCGGTGAGAATCTGGAACTCGCTTCCTCCACTACTCCGTACCACCACCTCTACCAGGACCTTCAAAACCGCCCTCAAATCTCTTCTCTTCCAGAGACATTTCCAGAACTAATACACCCCCTTTCTTGTCCCTCAAGGAAGTTCTTTCATTATTGTAAATTTGTAATCTATGCCTGTACAATCTTCATCCTATTGTGTTTTTTGTGTGACTACCATCTATTGTTTTATTTTACCTTTTCTTGTTTCTCGTTTGTTTCTGTAACATGTAAATTTGTATTATTCTCCTCATGTAACGTACTTGGTCCTATTGTGAAGCGCTCTGACACCTTTGGGTAAAGTCCGCGCTATATAAAAATGCATTAAATAAATAAATAAAATAAATAAACCGTCTCCATGCTCCGTAACCCTCAGTCCTCCCTCAGACCACACCCTCCACCATCTCCTCTCCAGGCGCCCCCCCCCCTCCCCGCCTCTGTCCCTTCCCTCTCACCCGGGCTCTCTGAGGGGAGGGCGGGCTGGCATTGGCATTACACGCTGCTCCGCGGATTACAGAAGCGACAGATTTCTCTCAGCAGAATTGCTGTCACCCAGCGCAGTTTTAATAAAATGATAATCGAATCAGCGCGTTCTCTAATAAATGAATGTCTTTTATTGGCAGCGGCTAGTCTTTCAGCGGGGCTGATACTGTAATCTGTTAAAAAGCATTTAACCTGCTTGTTAGCTCGGCAAGCTCAGCTCTCATTTAGGGCGACTTGGACCGTGTGTGGAGACAGATAAGGCGCGCGCTGCGTCTAACTGTCAGCTCGGCGCGAGCCCCTTATCTGCAAGGGGGGATTTATTTATTTCTCAGATAAAGAGGCGGTCCTGGCCACTGAGGAGGGGGGTGGAAGCTGGAGGGTGGGGGCCCCTGACTATCTGAGCTCCATTAGTTAATGAGCGAGGGGTGAATAAAACCTGCCAGCCTTTGGTGAGGAAATTACTGTTGGACATGAATCGGTGGCTGAGGCAGGAAGAGAAGGTTCCAGGGTCGGTGACTTTCTAGAAGCACCTCGTGACCTCTGTAGAAGATATTGTAAAGAGAGTAGTCCCAGGATCCTACGAGTGGTGGTGGTTCTCCCAGGGGCAGTGCTATGCCTCTTGAGACTGGGCTCCCGGGGGCTGCACCAGGGCAACACGGGCAGTTTTGGAGCTCCTAAGGCAGCTGTGGTGCTCTTGGAATGGTGGTGGTGGTGTTCTGTGGGGTAGTGGCACACATTGTGTGGCAATGGTTGGTTTCTTTGGACAGTAGCTGGTTTGTTGGGACAGTGTCCCCTCTCCTGGGACAGTATTCAAGTTCGCTGAGTCAGTGTTCAAGTTGCCTGGGCAGTCAGTCATGCTCTTTTGACACTGATGAGGATTATTGGGTAGTGGTACATTTCATTGGGACAGTAGCTGGCCTCTCTCTTACGGGCAGTGGCTGGGCTCTTAAGACAGGCTCTGAGGCAACAGCTCCGCTCTTTCACCGGGTCTGAGCTCCTAGAGGCAGTAGCATAGACTGTAGATTCACTGTTGGACCCAAAACAGTAGCTAGGCTCCTGGGCTGCTGGACGGGATAGGGTTCTCAACATTTGCCTGCTAAGCAGGTTGTTATTTTAAAAGGCACTTGCTGGACACCTACTCGGTTGATGATTTAGCACCCTGGAAAACGGTTGGGCTCATTAGAGCAGTGGTTGGGCCCCCTGCAGTAGCAGCCAGGCTCCGGAGGCAGAAGCTGGGACTCTTCCGAAATGAGAGTGTCAATAGGCAACTGTAAGACATTGGGTTATTGGCTCAGAGGTGGGAGAACCCATCTCAAATAATAATCACAATTCTTGTAAACGTGAGTCACAAAAGATGCTAAATAAAGCTGTGTTTATCCCTCTGGTATCATGGCAAAAAGCAGCCAGGCTTACCGTAGAGACAATGGGTACAATATTTATGCAGTACTTAAACAGTAATGAAGTGAAAACACAGAAAGTGTTGATTTGGCTCTGCAGGGCTCTGTGTCATACTGTGTCCTGCTGTATTGGCTCTGGTGAGGCCTTCACTTGGGAGCTGCTTGGCTCTGCAGGGCTGTGAGTGCTCGGTGCCAGATCCGGTGGAGCCTTCGGTGAGGAGCTGTGTGGTGCGGCTCTGTGGGGCTCTTCATCGCACTGGTTCTGGTGAGGCTTCCACTCGGGATATGCGTGGTGTGGCTCTGTGGAGCTCCGAGTCACTCGACATCAGATCCAGTGAACCCTTTGAGTAGAAGTGCAGCTCTGTGAGGTTGTGCTTCGCTTTGCATCAGATCTGATGGCACCTTCAGTTAGGCAGAGAGAAGTGCGCTCTGACTCCAGGCAAGGGCCCGGGACCTTGAGGACAGCACTTGAGTGGTCAGCACTCACTCCCACAGAGGCCAGCAGAGGGGACCAGTTTAGGTCCAGTTAGTACTGGTTAGTTGGAAAGCAAGGAAAGGCCTCTGAAAACTTGTTGTGTCCCTGTGGCTCGAACAGGAGGTCAGCCAACTGACCCTTGGAGTCACTTTTGTGGTCTTGGGTTCAAGGCAAGTAGGTCCTACCTTCCTTCTTCAGACAGCAGGGCAGATCTTCTTCTAAATCTTCTCAGGTCCAGGAGTGTTCTGATTTCAGTTTCTGAGGGTGCAACTTTTATTTTATGTGCCAGTCTGTGGGTGAGGGACAAAACCTTTGTCTAACCCCAAATCAGTTCTTGTCAGTTCTTAACTCTTCCCTGGGTTTGCCTCCAGCCTGGCTAGTGAAACAAAAGGCAGGAGCAGGCTGGTTGTCAGGTTTGTTAGAGTGCGCTGGGGCAGGTTCCTTTGACGTGTAATCAGGGCGGGCCACAGCTATTCCCTATCTATCCTGTCAGGAAGATACACTCCCCTCTACACCTAGACCGCTTTGTCCACTATCTGGCCAAAATACACATTTCTCTATAGTAGAGGCATCACCAGGCCAAGGGGTACTGGCAGCTCGCAGCAAAGGGCCGTAGAAACTTTAGGCAGGGAAATGCCAACTTTCTAAAAGTAGCATTTCCAAAATAATAATTTAATATCTGATTTACCATTAAATACTTTTAAAATTACAATTAAAATGAGTGGCGGAAGTATTTCTCTAGCTGCTCCCAAAGTGAATGTATCACTTATTGAATGTATTAAGGTAAATCAGTTTTAGTCTATGGGAGGCTATCCTTGTCATAGTGAAAAACGACTTTGGAGGTTTTTCACTGCCGTGACATGTAAAACATTAAAGATTCATGTCTGCTTTTTAAATACCATGCATCTTAGCCCTATGATCATTTAGGACGTACCTTATGGGTAAATTCTAAGGGGGAGATTTACCAAGCTTTTGCGCCGTGTTTGCATCACAAAAGTGACGCAAAACGGCACAAATTCTTTATTTATAATTTACTTTCCAGCGCTAAACGCTGGAAATAACGTAAAAGTAATGCGAAGCAGCGCATTGCACTGCTTCACGTTACTTTGCGCCATGGGGGCGTACCAAGGGTGGTGCATGGGGGTTCCCATGGAACCACCCAAGGTTTCTCACGCTAAACCCAATTTACTAAAAACAATAGATTGGATTTAGCGTGAGAAAACTGCGTCCTTTTCAACTAGGCACAAGGAAGGAGAAATGCTTTCATTTCTCCTTCCATTTCTGACTTTGCATGCGTGCTGCACTCTGCAGCATGCATACAAAGTGGGAAAAGCTTTCCCTTGTGTTTAGCATAGTGTTTTGTAGAGGAAGGGTACCCTTCCTGTACAAAACCTATGCTAGACTCATGCACACACCCTAGCGCTGCGGCGCTAAGGTGTGTGCATGGCGCACAGCAGCTGTAATCAGCGCTGGCGCAAGGGAAAGGTGAGGAGATAGCCATATCTTTGAAGATATGGCGCTCTCCTGGTACCTCCCTGTCACGCAACGCAGCGCAGCCTCGCAGGGGGCTGTGCTGCGTTGCGTGACTTTTTCGTAAATTTCCCTTTTTGGGGGGATATGATATGATATGGCTATCTCCTCACCTTTCCCTTGCACCGGCGCTGATTACAGCTGCTGTGCGCCATGCACACACCTTAGCGCCGCAGCGCTAGGGTGTGTGCATGAGTCTAGCATAGGTTTTGTAGAGGAAGGGTATCCTTCCTGTACAAAATACTATGCTAGACACAAGGGAAAGCTTTTCCCACTTTGTATGCGTGCTGCACAGTGCAGCACGCATGCAAAGTCGGAAAAGGAAGGAGAAATAAAAGCATTTCTCCTTCCTTGCACCTAGTTGAAAAGGGCACAGTTTTCTCACGCTAAACCCAATCTACTGTTTTTAGTAAATTGGGTTTAGCGTGAGAAACCTTGGGTGGTTGCATGGGAACACCCATGCACCGCCCTTGGTACGCCCCATGGTGCAAAGTAACGCGAAGCAGCACAATGCTGCTTCGCATTACTTTTATGTTATTTTTAGCGCTAAACAAGTTAGCGCTGGAAAGTAAATTACAAAAAAAAGATTTTGCGTCGTTTTGCGTCACTTTTGTGACGCAAACACGGCGCAAAAGCTTAGTAAATCTCCCCTAAGTATTCAAAAGGAAGGTTTAAGCCTGACAAAATGTTTATTTTGACAGGTCAGAATGCCAGTTTAAAAGTGCTCTACAGCTTGCAATGGCAAGCCCGAGACATGCTTTAAGGAGCTACATTTGTGGATGGCAAGATGAGGTTTGCAGGCCACATGTAGCATTTAATTTACAGGCCATTGGTACAGGTAGTACAATATATTAGGGACTTATAAGTAAATTACATTTGCCACTCATGTATATACCAATTTTTCAATGTTTAAAGGGAAGAGCACACACACTTTATCACTGTGTAGCAGGTGTAAAGGGCACAGAGCCCTATGACCAACAAAAAACGGTATCTGCAGCGGAAGGCATAAATCTAGTGTGACCCTGCAAAAATGGCTCCAATAGTAGCCTAGACTGGGACTGGGGGCTAACGCACAGAGTCTTCTAAGGATCAGAATGGGTCAGCTGCCTTTGCTAGTGAGGATCATACACAGAAGTCTTAAAGGTTGTAAGGTTTTTGCTTTGCCACATTCATGCGAATATCCAGATTTTCTTTTTTTTAAACTGTTTTTATTTAGCAACATAACAGAAAGCACAGCAATGCAGTTCACCAATAATATACAGCCAGAAACAAGATTTACATAGGTTGTTTTACATAGGTTGATATGACAGTGATTCTTCATTCCAGCGACCCCTCCACAGCATTTGGTACGCCCTGCCATCTAGCCCTACTGTTTTGCAGTTCCACACTAGGGGATAGGCACACTCCACCCCTGTTTGAGTTCCACGCAGCCCATTTACGATCCCATTTTTTAGGGCACCCTCTGTGCTTGAAAACGTCTTTCTCCACAATCATTGCTCTATCCATATCAGCAGCCCAGTCTCTGATAGTTGGCTTTTCCCCCACACCTCATTTTTGTGCAATGTTCTGTTTTGCAAGGGCCCATCCCAATGAAACCCATGATTTCTCGGTCTGGGTGAGATCTGTGGCCTCCCATATATTTAGCAGGCATAATTTCGGGGTTGCCATCAATTTCTTCCCCCGCACTCTCCATTTGTTCAGCGACTGCTTTCCAATATATTTGGACAACTGGACACTCCCAGATAGTGTGGAAGAAAGTCCCTTCCTGGCGACACTGTCGGAGGCAGTAAGGATCTGCCCTCCTGCCCATCTTAACCAAAACCCCCGCAGCAAGATAGACTCGATGCAGGGTCTTGAGCTGGACTAGTCGCAGCCTCATGGGGAAGGCCACCTCCAGAGGGGAGGCCAAGGCGTCTCACCAATCATCCTCCTCCAGCTCACCCAGATCTGCCTCCCAATGCTGCCGCAAGCGCATTAAAAGATCCGGGCGGTTATTTATTAATTTTTTGTATGTGAGGGATATGGCATTCTTAACCATGGGGTCATGTATCAACCTGCCCTCCAGTGGGGAAGCCTCAGAAAGTGGACCCCCCCGGTACCGCAGTTTTAAGCTTATGGCTGATCTGTAGATATCTAAATGTTCCAGATTGTGCAAGGTCATATTCCCTCTGCAGATCGGCAAAGGTGGCCAACCCCTTGGAATTCCACATGTCCCCCACCGTTGAAATACCAATCAGGTCCCATTTATCGAATCCGGGGCAAGCGCTCAAATGGCCCAATTGCTCAGGTTCCCAGAGTGGGGTTGCACGTGTAATTTTGTTATGCCAGCCGAGTTTTTTATTGATTGTATGCCAAGTTTCAATGGTGCGTGCTGTCGGTCCAGTAAGGCCCAATTTCCTGGGGTTCGTGTATAGTGCTTCATTGTATCCGCCTTGCCCCATAAGCCACCAATCTGTACGGAGACTCGGGTCTCCCCGGTCCCTGTGAGCCCAACTGTTGACCACCACCAGTTGAGATGCCTGGTAGTATAACCTAAAGTCAGGCAGCGCAATTCCCCCATCATACCATCCCGCAGATAGTTTCTGCATCGCAATTCGCGGTGCCCGTCCATCCCACAGTAAGGTGCGCACGGCACCATCAATACTAGAAAAGTAGGAGTCGGGAATCCTAATGGGAGTGTTTTGCAAAACATAGAGAAAGCGAGGCAATGCCAACATTTTGAAGAGTTATTAATAACCACAGAAAATGCCAATACTGATGCTCATTCAGACTCAACAATTATTCCAACAACCAGATGACCTAAACACTCTGATTGGAAAAAATTAAATTTTTCTTTTTTCTTTTGAAGTATTTTTTCTTTCTTATTTTATACCTTTGTGTTGATAACCAATTAGTTTTAGGATTTAACAATACAAATAAATACAATTATAGACATACACTGAAGACACCACAACATTTAACACACTAAGACACACAAATGTGATACATATAAAATACAAATCTATATACAATTGAAAACACACAAAATATCTATAAAGCTTTTGTTCTTAACAGGTTTTAACCTTCACGTTTCAAAATATACAGTGCCTCTGATTCTTTTAATTATAAACATAACATTTTTGATTTATAATTCAGACGCCACATCCAAATGGTGGACCTACTAGGCTCACTTAATATTCTCAAAATCTATATACACGTAATCAATGGTGAGCAACATGTGGTCTACCCATCTTAGTGGGCACCTATTTGGTGAGAAATGAGACCAGTCGACGCGTTTCGAACCCTTGAGACATTAATGTCGGGTTCTCCTCAGGACGTAGAACATCAAGCTCAATCTTTTCTCAAACGAACATCAATCTCCTTAATCATTTTGAAGAGGGCGAAGGAAGGGAACGCCAGTATTTTACGTCAGTGTGAAAACGCGTAAAGGGTCCTTGCAAATTAGCTTCTTAAAAATGGGTTGGATCTGTCGTTATAAAGATTCCTAAATATTGGAAGCCTTCCAGTGCCACGGGGATATCATAGTCCCTTAGTACACGCGGCGGCGGGCCCTGCAGTGGGTACAGTTGTGACTGAGACCAATTTATTGTGTACCCGGAATGCTTGCCAAATATACGGAAGATGTGGAGAATACGATGAAGGGTAGACGCTGGAGAGGCCATGTATAACAGTATATCGTCCGCATAAAGCGAAATTCTATATTCATGATTCTTGGTCCATTTGAGTCCACGAATCAGAGGGTCTCCTCTCACCCAGACTGCCAGCGGTTCCAGCACTAAGGCAAATATTAGGGGCGAGTAGGGGCCACCCCTGTCGAGTTCCCCTGCCTAGTCGGAATTGCCTGGATGTATGTCGGTTCACCACTAATTGAGCAATCGGGCTGGTGTACAATAGCTTGATCCATTTTGTAAACTTAGGCCCGAAGCCAATTTGTTCCAGAACCGCAAACATAAAATTCCATTCGATGGTATCAAAGACCATTTTAGCATCGAGGGACAACAGGGCCGCTTCTTCCCTGATCGTATGTTGCCTCTCCAGCACCTCATGCAGGCGTCGTAAATTTAAGGCGGTATTCCGGCCAGGCATTAAACCTGACTGATCCGGGTGTATCAGCCCAGCGATCAGGGGGATGAGTCTATTGGCCAACAGTTTCGCAAGAATCTTAGCTTCTACCGTAAGGAGAGAGATAGGTCTGTATGCCTTACAATCATTGGTTGGTTTGCCCGGTTTGTGAATAACTACAATTGAGGCTAGCTGGATCTCCTCGGGCAGCAGCCCTCTCTCATAGCTCTCAAGATACATCTGGCAGAGATAGGGAGTTAATTTTGAAGCCATTGGCTTAAAGAGTTCAATTGGGAGTCCGTTGGGTCCCATGGCCTTGCCCGAGTGGATATCACAGATGGCCTGCTGGATTTCCTCCTCTGTAGGTTCCCCCTCAAGGGAGTCTCTGTCCTCTTGTGATAGACAGGTGACTTTGATAGTGGAGAGAAGTTCCCACACTGCCAGTGGCGAGACTGTCCCGGCAGATGAATAAACCGAGTCAAAGTAGATGGCGAACGTCTCTGCTATCTGTTGGGGATCAGTGATTTCTTCCCCGGTGGACCCTTGTAACTGATGTACCCATCTCGATGCCTGCTCTCTTTTTTCCAGCCAGGCTAATAATTTACCTGTTCTCTCCCCGTGCTTGTAGATCCTATGGCAGATTGACTTTTGTTTTGCCCTAGCCGCCTCTGTGAGGAGCTGTTTGTAGTCCAGTATCTTAACCGCCAATGACTGCTGCGCCACCTGGTCTGGGGACTGCGCCAGTGTTTTTTCCCCTTGTAGGATGTCTTCCTCAAGTTGGACTATGCGTTTCGTCAATTCCCTCTTGTGGCCTACCATTAAAGCTAGGGATCTTCCCTTTATAACTGCCCCAAATGCACCTCAAAGGACTTGGGCGGAAGTGACCGAGCCAACGTTTTCTTTAAAATATAATTCGGTATCGTTGATTAACGCCATCTTGATATGGGGTATTTTGAGCGCCCAGGGATTTATAGTCAGGGTCGTGCACTTGGGTTGGGGGCCCACCGCCATCGTGGTCAAGACAGAAGAGTGATCTGAAAATCCACGTGCGAGGCAGTGGGCCTCACTGAATTCGGGCAGGTCCTCAGCGTGTGTAAGCATGTAATCTATTCGTGATTGGCTGTTATGGGCCCCGGAATGAAAGGTGAATTGTGTGGTCGTGGGGTTAAGTTGTTGCCAAATGTCAACCAGGCCCAGGGCTTAGAAGAATTCAGCCAGTTTGGACCCAGAGATAGGATCTCTACGCGGGGGCAGTTGATCTAGTGAACCGTCTACTGTAAGGTTAAAGTCTCCCCCAATTACTAACGTGCCTATTGGGAGGTCGAGGATAAATTTACTAAGGTCTTGCAGGGTAGACTGTCGCAACGCGGGGTGGATATAGACCGATAACAGGTTAAGTGTTCTCCCCTCCCAGGAACCAGACACAGCAACAAACCTGCCCTATTCGTCAGTCCATGTTTTCTTAACCATGTAGGAGCAATTTCTCTGCAGGAGTATCCCTGTCCCACGGGAGCCTGAGGTAAACCCTGTGTGTGCAATCAACTGATACCCCCATTTGTTTAGGGCCTTACACGTATTACCAATCAGGTGGGTTTCTTGCAAAAGGGAGCCTGTCTCTTTAGATATTGGAGGACGATTCCTCGTTTCAGTTTGTCCCCAAGCCCATTTACGTTTCATGTAAGGAACCTAAGTTCCGCACTTGACCCCATAAGTAGAAATACGAGTGTGGAACTTGTATATCAGTAGTGCAGCACCCTTCCCCCAGGAGTCGCAGTGATAATTCGATTTGCGAAGGCTCATATTGTATATTTGCTGTGAAATCCACCCTGGAGCGCTGCGTAAAAGCAGACAGAAAAGTCACTACCCATGCACCATTATGGGGTCGCCAAACACCCAGATAAAAGAATCAAACGTCATTTTTGACTTTCTATCAATGTTGCATCGCTGGGCTACACGAAAACTACAAACTAAACTACAAACCCTCCCTCCTGAAACTCCCTCCACCCCCCTCCCTGCCTCCCTGCATAACGGAATCCAGTGACCCGCTTCCCCAACAGTGCAGAGTGCCAGTCGCCCTCCCAACCCTGATGTGGAGGAAACGTAGGCTCAACCCGTCCCTCCACTCCCTTCCCCAGATAGACATACTTTAAGCTACAGGAATCAGTATACACAGTGGAATGTACTCATCACAATCCCGGACAGTGGTTCTTCAGTTCCGAGTTGCAGTCCCATTCCTTCTCCACCATCGGCCGGGTCATACTGGACACCAATGTGTTGACAGGCCAATGCCGCTCTCCCAGCCTGCCCTGGCCCCCTGCTGGTGAGGCAGCATGGTATATACCCCAAGATGGTTGTCGACAAGTCAAGTCTAAGTACAGATTACTTGAGTGATTTCAGGGACCACCTGCCATATGTAGGTTCACCAAATCGCGGACAGATTCTTGTCGTTCTACTTCTACGACCCTTAATGTTCCTGCCGTTCCGGTCTTCCTTTCTCACCTACTCTCCGCCAGCCAGCGAGCCAGTCCATTGCATTTGCGGGGTCTGTGAAGAACCAGCTTTTTCCCTCTGCCTCTACTCGCGGTTTCGCAAGAAACATCATAGCGTATTTGATTTCCCGCTCCCTGAGGGCCTTCTTTACCTCTAGGAAGGAACGTCTTTGTTTCTGAACTTTGGCAGTGAAATCCGGGAAAAATGTGATCATGCTGTTTTCAGATTTGAGGGGGAGGGGGGCACATCGAGCAGTCTGTAGGATATGGTCCCGATCTCGAAAATTATACACTCTCCATAAGTCATGGGGGCGCCCCCGGCCGGGGCCTTCCCCCTGGATCCGGTGAGCTCTCTCAATCGAGAAGTAGTTGGAAAGGTGCTTAGGCAGCAGATGCTTGACCACCAAGTTCTCCACAAAGAGGTCCACTGCAGGCCCCTCGGCCCTCTCCGGCACCCCAAGGATGCAAACGTTATTACGCCGTGACCTCCCTTCATAGTCGTCAAGTTGGGTCACAAGGGACTCTGTTTGTTGTTGTAATTCCGCAACCTGTTTTTTCAAAGTGGCTGCATCGGCGACGAGTTCTTTTGTGACATCCTCCACTTCCTTCACCCGGGAGTCCATTTTACGTAGGTCTCCTCTGAGGAGGGATATGTCCGTAGCGACTGAGTCAATACGACTCTCCAGTGATGCACGTACACCACTGATGACCGCAAGGACGTCCTGGAGTGTGGGTGGTTCCTTTTCACTCGCCCCCCGTTGGGTGTCATGCTCCAAACCCGGAGGCGGCTGCCCCCCCTCCTGTGTCTTCTGTAGTGCAAATTTATCGATTTTCTGTTGGTGCACATTGCGACTTCCCTTGTTCGTCGCCATTCTGGGACGGAGCCCACGGAACTCACGACCAGGGGAGTCCACCGCCGCCTACCGTAGTAAAAACCACGTGGCCTGTCAGCTTCCCCCCCCGCGAAACCACGGCCCCACGCTAGAGTGCTTTTAGATCAGGTGCAGAGTGAAATTATGCAAATACAGTTCCTTGTGCCCGCCAAAGGGGCAATAACACAGGTCACTTCGGTGCAAAGGCATTAGTTGTTTGGAGCCCAGGTAGGCAGCACCTTCCCCCACTGGACTCCGGCGCCTCTCTTAAGGTCTATGCCAACTCCACGAGCGCGGACTCTCATTAATGCCCCGTATCTTCCTGGATAGGGCTCCACCACTGTCAGCACAATGCGTGTTTCTGCAGGTCAGATAACACGAGCCTGGTGGCGTTACTCCATGCCCCTGGTCCTCCAAATGCCTCCAGGCAAGCAATCATGGGTCGACTCTCACTAAAATCCCACCGGAGAGACCCCAGTTCGAGGCCCAGGGTCGGGGGTGGACTCAGAGATGAGGCCACTGGGGGTGTAGAGGAGATAACTCACAGGGTCTCCACCTCCTTTGTCTCTCATGGTGGCGGTCCCGAATATAGCGGCCTGCAGGCAGAGTTAGTGATTTGAGGGCCAGCCCCGCCCTTCGCAGTCCACGTCGAGTCCCGCGCTCCGCGGGAGAAAGGGGAGACAGGGGTGCTGTCGGCACCGGCGATGGGTGCCACCAAGATCCAAATGTCCACAGGATAGGCACATACGTATGGGCAGTCGAGCAGGGCCCCCCTGACCGAAGTCCGCGCCCTCCGTCAGCAGCGCCGGATGTTCGCGAGCCCCGCGCCCATACCCACCTCCACACTTCCGGGCACGTAGACCACGCAAGTCTTCGGCTTCTCTGCTGTGACAGGCCGCGGCAACGCTGACTGCTCCTCTTGCCGCCGTTCTCAATCGGAGTGGCCGATGTCGCTCCCCGCCGCCTCTCAGGGCTCGCGCGCAGGGGTTTACTTCCCTGTAGCCGGATAGAAGACAGGATTGATTGGGGAGAAGAGGTGTCGATGCCGGAGCTGCGCTAGCTAGCGGCCATCGTCTCCGGCAGTTGGCCACGCCCCCCCAAATATCCAGATTTTACATCACTTTTTGATCCATGTATGCCTATGTAACACTTATAAAAGAGTACTGCATAGTAAATACTTAGCAAAAAATGGTTAGTGTTCTTCTTCTGTTCGATGCCATTTTCCATAAAGAAAGCTCCACCGAAGATAAGCTGCAGAGACAAATTCAGCACATATTTTCCAGCTTGGCTATGCTAATTTTAGGTGGAAATGTTCTTGCTATGTGTGAAAATTATGCAACACTGTGGGAAATAAACTCTATGCAGGTGGAGGCAAGGTGATCTAAGAAACACTGCCAACTTCTTGAAGTGCAAAAATCATACTACCACCTTGCTACCGGTATGGAGGAAAATCACTGAGAAAATAGTGACTGAACAACTCTCTTCTTATTTAGAAGACTGGGACAATATGCACCAATGTTTTTGTTCTTGATGCGCTACAAAATAAGTGCTGTCTTTGCCGTGGATGAACTCTGTGGCTATCTGAACAAGGGAGATGTGGGAGTTATTCTACTGGATTTCTCTGTTGCTCCCCACAGAGCTTAGTATTACGTCCTACTAAATAGATTTAGAGAGGGGATCGCTCGGACAGTCAAAGGGCCTCATTTACAAGCTCATTGTGCCGCTGGTGCATCACTTATTTTGACACACCGGCTGTGCAGTGTGCTTGCCCATATTTACAAGGACACATAAAGTCACCTTGCGTGACCTTTCATGGCCTTTCAAATATGGACCACTTTCACGCATTACTCTGTGTGAAAGAAGCGTTCCATGGGTGTTGCTGTTGGTGTTTCTACACAACATCCATGGAACCTGACACATTCCCAGATTTACTCAGTTGCTCAGTTTGCGTCCTTTTCAACGCAAAAAATAAAAGATAGACTGTGAGGTTCCACAAGGATTTTCTTTATCCCCGTGCTCTTTAATATATGTATGAGACTGCTCGATCAGCTTATTAAATCTTTTGACTGCAAAGCAGCCCTCCATGCTGACGACATGTAGGTGTTGGTCCAGCGACTAACTGTTGGATATTCAAGAAAGGAAAAGGCCTGATTCACTTAAATCAAATTCGAATAAAATAGAGCTTTTGTTTGTCGGCAACCACAAACACAGACAGGCTAGCCCATTCTGGCCAGAGGTTATGTTATGATATGTCATGTTACAAGCATTTGGTAAAGCGCTATAACGGCTCACTCCATACGGAGTATCCCGACACTCAGAAAAAGGTAAGGTTAAAAAGCCAAGTTTTGAGAAGCTTTTTAAAGAGCGAAAAAGTGTTACAGGAGAGGATGTGAACAGGTAGTTTGTTCCAGTAGTGAGTGGCAAGATACAAAAAGGAACATCCACTGTTTCGGGGTGTTGGCAGCACCTCCACAAATATCATCTCAAGTAAAATCCCATAAAATATACCTAGTCGAATATCTCTCCTGTAATGCGTAGATCAACTCTGTCACTAATGTTTATGTTTTAATTTTGAAAACCTGTGTAAAAGGCATCTCTTCTTGATTCAAAATTACACCCTCAGCTGTTCTCTCCCTGTGTGCTATTAAGGCGGAATTACTGTAACATTTTGTGTATATCTATGCATGTGGTATTTGTATAGCACAAACCTAGCCGAAAGGAGTTGGAGTGTACAGGGCTAAAGACAAGCATAACGTCACCACGTGAAAGAAGAGGTGGCTGGTTTGTGAACTATTAATTTGTCATGATGTAGTGTTCTTTAAAGTGGTGCACCTTCAAGCTCTTGCCTAAATTGGAGCAGTGTTGGGAGGTCCTGATGAGTACAGGAATGTTATTCCAGACCCTCAATGCAGAGATGGAAAAGGCCTGCCGCCTTGTTTTTTATTTTTTACATTTCTTTGTCTGCAGTCTGATGGCGTCCTGGCTACTGGTGTGATGATAGTCACCGAAGATGATGAGCTTGTCTGCAAGATAAGTGGGAAAGTAGGTCATGATGACTTTGAAATAATGTAGCTGGTTTTAAAGATGGTGGAGGCCTTCAGGGGGAGCCAATGGAGTTAAATCGGGATGGGTGTGATGTGATCATATTTTGTGAGGCCCTGGATGAGACATGCTGAGGCATGTAGGATTCCCCTCAGCAGTGCTATATGTATCTTTCTCTGCTAGATTATGCCTTTAAGAACCCACAAAATATAATGTAAATGTCCAGTATTTGTAAAGCGCGAACAATTACCCGAAGGTGTCAAGGCGCTGGGGGCCATCAGGAAAATTAAGCGAGCTATTGCCCAGTCACATGGTGCTGGGCTGATCTGCCGCCGGCGATCGAACCGTGAGCCCCCGGGTTCCGGAGTCAGTCGCCCTGGCCGCTGCGCCACACCTCTTCCACTTCCACTTCAACTTTGCTGTACACAAACATTTCCATTTTTAAAAAAATAGACACTTATGCAATGCACATAAACAACTAAATATGTTTGCATTGGCCAAAAAGGAAATGTAAGATGTGCACATTTTATGGCACAGAGTGGTCTTGTCTTCATAATCACTTTTTAACATATCATCCCTCTGCAGTTTTGTATTCTGTCTCCAACTTGCATTTGAGTATGTCCCATTTTAACTACTCTTGATAAGCAGGATGCTCTCTGTCCAGCTTAGAACCCAAAGCCTGGAATAAAGTGCTTTTATCATAGATTGCATGTCAGAATATTGATAACAAAATTATTCTGTAACATAAAAATCGAGGCTTAAATATCAGTTTTAAAAATATTACTTCATTGGTTGAAGATTTTTTTTTAATAACTCAAGTAATGTGATATACTTGTACTGCTATTTAGGAAACAATATTTTTGCATGATGACATTTCGGCTGAGATATTCTGGTACCAACCCTTATCCTTGCAGCCCATCCCAAATCACTTGTCTGTCAGAAACTACTTAAACCTTTCCTTGTCAAGTCTGACAATAGGCAACTTCAGATACTAAAATGCCTCATGTTATTAGCTATTTTAAAAAGTACAATAAGAGGAAGTACAGAGCGAGAGTGGGCTTTTGTTCTGCCCTCTTTAACCGTTGCCTTCACATCAGTGCCTAATTTGAGCCGGTGGTTTCCGGTGCTGGCACCGGCACTTAATTAACAACACCAGCACATATGGCGACTACCACATGGTGGCGCTGTTTGTGCAATTAAAAGATGAGCAGAACAACAGTTGTTTATCAGTTTAATATACATTAAAAGCAACTAATAGCAGCCCCCAGAGCCATACTTATAACTTTGGGGGCCACAAACATTCTGAAATGTCACACTTGTAGCAGTGCGATGGTTTGTAGTTGTGAAGGTACTGACATTGGCAGCGCTGGCAGTAACAATGGGAGGTGAAAGGTGCAGTGGCCTTCTGACGAGGGTCCTGGCACTTATTATTTTTTTTCTTTACAAATTAAGCACTGCTTCACATGTTTCTCATTCTTTGCTATTGCTTGGATGGGCAGTCCCATAATGAGGGTGGTTACATTGTCCTATATGTGTCCCATTAGGTTTTGGAGATGGGGCATCAAGCAATCTTTTTGTTAAGATTGGGAATGCAAAAAGATGTGTAGGTTCTACCTGACATCTGTTTCATTTTCTTTCATGTAGTGTCATCTTGTGACATGACACTTTAATTGATGATGTATAACTTGTTTTGTTTAGGAGGTGCTTGCTCTTTGGATGCACATTCATTTGTTTTACTTTGCTTTCAAAATAACATGTTGATTTACATATTTTTCATGACATGACAGTATATAGACTTTCTTAAAGATGCACCAAAAATCCATATCTTTTGTGAAAAGCGTCAATCAGTCATTATTTGGGTCTGCACACCTGTTGAGTTCTCCACTTAAAACACAAAATTCATCTTCTAAACTCTTTTATAACACTATTCTTTGAGGGCGTGGCTTAACTCTACTAATGAAGCCTGCTCAGTAAGGGGACCCCAACTTAACACTTTCATATTGTTGCAGACCAAGATGTTATTTTATAAAGGGATTTTCTTTCTGGGTCAACTGGCTCCAAGATCACACAAAATTGGCCAACAACACATTCTTTTTTAAAAGCCCCTTATCTTTGTATCCCCTAATAACAATAAAATACTTTGAAATTAAAAAAAGCTAATCCTATTAGCTTTGCCAATTCTTGTTTGGTGAGCTGTCCCGTTTTTTTCCTTAACTTTCCCAAGACTCTGGACCCCTCATAGCCTAAAAAAGCTTTTTTATTTCAAATGGTTTCAAATAGTAAATAAATAAATAAATATACCAGAAATGCCAGAGTGGTATAATATACAGTGCTTAATTTTATTCAGTGGTTGCAGGTGGGGCTTACTGGTACTAATTTTTGGGGGCTGGCACTTATTTTTCCCTCATCCAACGTTGACCCAAAGCAAGAGAGAGAAAAACACAAAAGGAGAAAGAGGGAGGGAGCGATAGTTGGTAAAGCAGTGACCAAGAAAGAAATAGGGATACAATAGAACCTGAAAGAGTGAGATAAAGGTGCAGGGAGCATCTGGTGGTGGATTATAGAGGAATGAGTTGAAGTCAAGACTACACAGCCTTGGTATTAGACACCTGCTGGCTTTTGAGCAGAACTTGGAACCCGGCACTTATTGTGTACTAATGGTCAAACAGCCCGGCCGGACTGGGATCGCAATCCAGCCCTGGCAATTACGTCCGACCGGCGGGGGGGATGAGAGGGGGGTGTGGCGGGAACACTGCTGCTGCGCTTTTGTTACAAGAGGCCAATTTTGCTGGCCCCCAGTAACAAAAACCGCCGCCACCGGTCCAAAACTGCCCCCCCCCGTTTCGGCCCAACGGGGAAACGCCAGGTGCCCGCTATGGCCAGTCCGGCCCTGCCAGCCCTGTATATACTCAAGGTCAGTATGGGTCCATGTACGATACCCATTGAGGGCCAGTTTGCAGCCGACCCTGGACACGTAAGTCATTGTGCAATGTTCAATGAGGGCCAGTTCAGTCAGCATATGGAGTCCAGTGAAGGTCAGTATGCAGCCAGGACTAGGCCATGTGAGGCTGTACACTTCAGTTAGAGCCAGTGAGAGCCTGTATAGGTCAGTGTTTGCTGTTAAGTGAGGGTCAGTATGCAGTTTAGGTTTAATGTATAGGTGACTGTACAGTGTGCATTGAGGGCCAGTGTGAAGCCTAGGCTGGGCACATAGTTCATTGTCCATTGGGAGAGAGCCAATGTGGGGTCCAGTCCCAGGCTCACAGGTCAGCGTATGATGCCAATTGAGGGCCTGTGTAAGCCGGCCAGTGGGGGCGATTATGGTCTGCTGAGGGTCCCTCTATAGTCTAACTTATAGGACGATAAACAGTGTCTCTCGGGTGCCAGTGTGCAGCCCAGGCCTAGTTTAGCAGTTCAGCCAGTCTAGACTCACAGGGGCGTGGGTCACAGCGCCCGCCATTGACCCTCTGCACACAGTATGACCGACCCGGACTCCTCAAATCTCCCTTAGATATTTGTCGACGACGAGAATCACAGTTTCTCTTCATATCTCCTTCTGCGATTCTGTGAACATTAATCCGCTGGCCCGAAGAGTGACAAGTTATTCATTGCTTTATTTGCACAGAAGATGAAGATTTAATCCAATCTCTTTTTTCATCATCTGGCAGGTTTTCCGGGATTTTACTTTCTGCGAGCTCTTCTTTACATTAAACAGCGTGGATGAAACTCTTCCTGCGAGCTCTTGCTGACAGTATACAGTGAGTGGGAACGAAGGTAAGGGAGGGAAGGAGTGGGAGCAGGGTCAGACATTCTTTCTTCCTTCCTGTCTTTCTTTCTTTCTTTCTTTCCTTCTTTCTTTCATTTTCTTCCTTTCTTCCTTTCTTTTTTCTTTCTTCCTTCCTTTCTTTTTCTTTCTTTCTTTCTTTCTTTCTTTCTCTCTTTCACACCTCATCTGCAGTGTCTGCAATAAGCCCCATATAGACTGAGCATCTTTATTGAAGGCCCAGCAGCAGCTTTGTGCCATCAAAAGCTGTCCTTCATTGGCCCCAGCCCCCAGAGGAAATGCCCAATGACTTAAATGCCAGCTCAACTCGGGGTACGGATTCATAATGGAACTGGAGATACCATTTTGTGGACCATATGGCACATTTAGACTTTCATTGAAGAGTACACACGGCAGAGACAGACTGGCCTGTAAGACATGATTTTACGGTATAATGCCTGTAGAACGTGTCGGTGCTAATCACATGGCGGGCTCAGTCTGACTCTATTTTATGTTATGTCACAGAGATTTGTAGAGCACACTCATGTTGCTAATGTGGACTTGCAGCTCCTTCAAAGCTTGGTACCTTTATGCCTAGTCTTGAGGATTCCATCACAGACCAGAGTCTAGTTTCTGATTGTTTGATTTGGGTCACTTGTATGTTGGGTGTGGTTAGTATGCTGATTTTATATATGTACACAACCTCCCACTCAACCAACATTTATTATACAATGGCTGTAGTAAGCTCTAACGGGCTGTCCCTTTACTGTGAATATCAATAGGTACAACAGAGATGCATTAATTCATATCTTTATTTGTTGACCACCTTTGTAGGTATATTGCAAGAATTATAAGCCATATTTTTTCATTTAAATTTTTTAAAAGATATTATAAAACCATGATTTTTTCTGTGTTCATATATACAGTGCAGATCATAAATTATTCAACATTAATCCAATTCTCCTAAATGAGCAAATTGAGCAAAATTGTACAATTTATACATACAAAATAACATCTTTAAACATGTCCCCATACTGTGATACTGACCATTGTCACTTCTAAACTAACCTCACATACAGTCATTTCCTTGCATACCAGACATACACATACACACATCACATTCATTGTTTTCCAGCTTGAACTGGCTTGCAACAAAAACTCATGGCGGAAGTCCTTCATTATTGTCCATGGTTATGCCGCCAGCTGGAAAATAATCAGGGCGACACACGTTTCAGTGGATAAAGATACTTGAATCCACCTTCCTCAGGACCGCTTGCTTTCTTTAAATTAATGCAGCGGAGGTTGGATGGGGGATCTACAAACAGAAAGGGATCAAAGTCATTTATGGCTCCCTTGTATTAGTTTCCTTTGAGGGAATATTAATGGTAACTACTGCTCTGTAAGCAAAAATCTAATGAGTATAGATAGAGTCGAGACCGTGATGAAACTACCACACCGTGCATTAAGTAAAAATTGAGTAAAAATTGAAATTTGAGAGAAGGAAAAAGGGGGAGAAGAATTCCCTAAAGTTAAAAAGGCCAAATGCTTGCCTGAGGCCTAACTATCTCATAGCGCCATAGATTCCGAATTTGCAAACTAGTGTGTTGGTACCTTATAGCCCACCTTTACATTTACTTCTTTTGTGCAAGGAAACTAAGATAGTATGACTGTTAGACCTGGTACCATTGGCGTGAGTCTCCCTTCCACTTTTTTCTGATTGCCTCCTCTGTTTTTGATCTGTTTGCTGGTTTTAGATGCTTTGGGCACTGTGCCACTGCTATTCAGTGCCACAGTGCAAGTGCTCCCTATGTTAAATTGATGTATTGATTAGTGACTCCATGATTGGATCATTTGATTTACTTGCAAGACCCTAGTATTTACTAGCCCAGGTGTGCCCAGGGCTTGTAAATCAAATGCTGCTGGTGGGCTTGCAGCACTGGTTGTGCCACCCACAGAAGCAGCTGGTAAAGTTTGTCTCAGGCCTGCCATTGCAGAGCCTGTGTGCAGTCTGTGACTGCCATGTCGACTTGGCAAGTGCACCCACTTGCCAGTCCCTAAACCTTCCCTTATCTTCATATCAGACACCCCTAAGGTAGGCCCAAGGGCAGGATGCATTGTAAGTATAAGGTAGGACATGCCCTGGTGTGTGTGGCATGTCCTAATAGTGAATTACAGCCATTTTCGTTTTGCACTATTGCAAGGCTACCTGTTCCCCATAGGCCAGAATGGGCAGTTTGATTATAACATCTTATAATCCTAACTGACCCAGGGAACATGGTAGAAAAACTAATTTAGTATGCCTGAACTCAGAATGATAAAATACATCTTTTAGTAAAGTTGGTTTTAACATTCTGTGTTTGAAAATACCACTTTTAGAAAGTAGGTCTTTTCTTGCCTAACTGTCCAAGCCTGCCTCTACTAGGTTGTGTATTGTGTGTCTGGCTTTGTGAGTGACAGGGGCTGGGGGATTCCAGGAGGCAGGGTGAGTCAGCATAGGGCTGTGCCTGCCTTCCACAATGCTGGCTCCACCTCCTGTGGTGTGTCTGATGTCCCTGGCCCACTCTGTCAAAGGAAAGAAGGAGTCCTGTAAACAATGAAATGAAAAGGACATTTATAGAGCGCATGGCTACCAGAAGGCCTCCCAGCGCTTAGCATGACTAGTAGACAAAGTGCTCCAGTACTGCACAGAACTGGTTTTGACTAGGTAAAGGCCCCTCTGCCTTCAGAGGACAAAGGATTTTGCAATATAAATATTGGGGCCCTGACCCCAGAACTTTAGATCACTTCTGGAACAACAAGACAAACCTCTGCCAAGGAGAAGAACCAAAGGAAGCTGTAGGAGTTGGACTGCCCCCCTGCCAGTGTGCTGTGTTGGCCTACAGTGGTGTCTTCAGGTCCAAGGAGAGGAGAAGGAACTTTTAAAGAACTTTCATCATCTTGCAGAATTTTACTCCAAGGGCTCGAACTTGTGCTTGCCTCCTGCTGAAGTCTCAGGGACAAAAGACTTCACCACCAGCTCCCCTCTGAATTCCCTTGCTGGGAATTCTGTCTGCAGAAGCCTGCGTGTTGCTGGGAGCTGGAAGCACGACTCAACGAGCAGAAGCGTGTCGCAGTCGCAGCTGTTGCCGTCGCATCGCCGGAGAAGCGTGTCACCACCGCATCACCAGAGAAGCGAGCCTTCGTCAAAGCTGTTACCCGACGCATCACCGGAGAAGCGTGTCGCCACCGCAAGGGTCGCCGTCGAAACACCGGAGAAGCGTATCGCAGGGCCTGTCGCGGCTCCAAAGTTACAGAGTCGCCGCACGGCCGCCGGGCGTGCACGCATCGTCTTCACGTCGTCGCATCAAGGGCGCCATCTTATCGCATCGCACCGGATTAGCGCATCGCATCGAAGGGCCATCTTGCCGCATCGCAACCGGAACGCAGTACGAGAATCTACGCATCACCTCCTCTCCAGTAAGGGACAAGACGCATCCCCTACTCTGCGCAAGCATTGAGGCGCGACGCATCGTCTCTCCCAAAGCAAGGAACCGACGCATCTCCATCCCTGCGAACCTTTTGTTTGTTTTGCGTTACGCATCCAGGTACTTTTGTGAGAACTTTGTCGCACTAACCATCAACTTGAACTAAGTTACTTCTACCATCTTTAAGTCAATTTTGAGTACAGTATTGTGGATTTTTGTCGTTTGTGGTCTTGTGTTAAGTCTATATAAAGAATACTTATTTTTATAAAACCTGTGTGGTGTCCATCTGTAGTTTTCACTGTATTACTGTATGTGTTCACAAATGCTTAACACACTGCCTCTGAGATAAGCCTGTCTGCTCGTGCCAAGCTACCAAGGGGGTGAGCAGGGGTTATTTTAGTAGTGTAACTCCTTTGCCCTGACGTAGAAGCAAGGGTCCCTATTTGGTCAAAGGTACCTACCTCTGCCAACTAGAGACCCCCAGTTCTAACATTGGTGGTCAGCGGTGAGGATTCTGGACCTGCATTTGTGACTCATATACAGTAATTGGTGTACACTACTAGTGAGTGCAGACCAAACGCGACCACATACTTTTTTGGTAGAATTTTTTTTCCTTGGACTGTTACTTTTCCTGAGAACTGCCAATTCTTACTGCCATGAGTAGACCAGCATCTGTTGCATCTATGGATCTAGATTTTGAGGAGGAGAGGTTGGAAACCTACACTTTGAAACAGCTCAAGCATCTCTGCAAGAAATTGAAAGTTGCTACACCAGGCATTTCTAAAAAGGATGACTACCAAAAGGCGCTGAGGGCCTGGGTAGAAGCAAGAAATGCCCCTGAGTTGGTGGTGGAGCCAGCTGGGGATGCAAATGGGCAACTGGATAGGCCAGAGTTTCCAGCCAGGGGAGGGGTACCGTCCCCACCTGGCAGTAGCATCTCTTCCAAAGACCTGTCCCCCAGAGAGTTGGAAGACAGGGAGAGAAATAGGGCACACAAGCTGGAGATGGCTAAGCTTAAGATGGAGGGTCAGAGGGAAATAGAGAATAACAGGTTGTCCTTGGAGAGAGAGAGAATGAGAATGGAGCATGAGAGAATGTTGAGGGAGTTAGAGATCAAAGCGCAGGGCTTAGAAATCAATCCCTCTGGTGGCAGCGCACCATCTGTGCCTTCAGAAGGCAGGGTATATATTCCCAAGGATGTCATCAAAGATTTCCATAAGCATGAAGATATTGGGCAGTGGTTTGCAGCCTATGAGATAGCAATGTTGGCCCACCGGGTCCCTGAGAAGGATTGGGGAGCTGGGTTGTGGGGCCGCTTTGTGAGTGAGGGGAGGGATACTTTGTTAGACCTACCCAGTGAAAATAGGATGTCTTATGCCCACATGAAGGAAGCCCTGATGACAAGGTATGGTTTGACCCCAGAACTCTATAGACAGAGGTTCAGGAATTGTAAGAAACTGGAGGCAACCACTTGGGTAGAATATGTATCTTTCTTTTGCAGAGCTATGGATTATTGGGTGAAGGGTAGCAAAGTGGATACTTTTGAAGCGCTCTATGATTTGTTTGCATGGGAGCACTTGTCTAATAATTGTTTTCCAGAGCTATGCCAGCACCTTATTGATAGCAAGCTAACTAACCCTAGGAAGCTTGCTGAGGAGGCGGACCGCTGGGTCAGTACCAAGGTCCACAAGGGTCATGTGGGAGATTCCACCAAAGGTGGGTAGGGTCCCCAGCAGAAGAGTGGGGGGGACAAGGGTAAACAGAGGGAGTTCCAGAAAGGGCCCCAAAGTAATTCCCAAGGGAACCAAGGGAAGGGTTCCCAGCCTCCCCCTGAGAAGAAGCAAGAGGCCCCGACAGGTAAACCTGTTCAGAGGGGCCCCTTCAAGTGCTTTACGTGTGGTCAAGTGGGCCACCGTTGGTATGATGCACAGTGTCCCATGAAGGATTCCAAAGCACCACCCCGTGCACCACCCCGTCAGTTGGCGAGTGTAGCCCTGGGAGGGGAGGAGATGGGTGCCCAAGGTGGGTGGAGTCCCGCAGAAATGTCCCTTGTCTCTTTAGGAGACTTTGAGATGGTCCCTGAGACCCAGCTGCCTGATAACACTAAGAAGTACAGGCAGTGGGTGACCATCAATGGCCATTGGGTGGAGGCTCTGAGGGACACCGGGGCTAGTGTGACAGCTGTCAATTGCCGGTTGGTGTCCAAGGAGCAGGTTATCCCTCATGCATTCTTCCCTGTATTTGCCGCGGACAACTCGCAGAGCCAGTGTAAGGTGGCTCAAGTTCCCTTTGAATGGGGGGGGTCTCAGGTACTCTCCAAGTTGCAGTGAGGCCAGCCATGCCTGTTGATTGTCTGTTGGGCAATGATTTAGAGAGCTCCCCTTGGGCTAAGGTGGAGAGGAAGTCTCATTTGGAGATGTTGGGTCTGCCTGAGTGGGCGTGTGTCACCACTCGGTCTATGGCAGCCAGTAAGGGTGTTCAAGAGATCCTGGAGCCTGAAAGTATGGCCCAGGAACCTGCCTTAAAGAGAAGAGGTGGGGGGCGCGGGAAACCAGCCCCCATTGTTCCCACGGTCCAGGAGGAGGCAGACCTTGAGGGGGATGCCCTGGAACCTACAGGGGAGCAAGTTGCTGAACTGGGGGACCTGCCTGAGCTGACCCATTGGCAGCAGGAAGGAGGCCCCTCCAGGGAGGAATTTTGTGCAGAGCAAAGGAAGTGCCCTTCTCTTGAGGGTTTGCGGCAACAGGCCACAGCCCAGGCAGCAGGTGATCAGTCTGGATCACATTGGATCTACTGGGAGAATGACCTCCTATATAGCGAGCCTAAGGTTGCTGAGCCTGGGTCAGCCCGTGTGCTGGTGGTACCCCAGCGCTTCAGAGCCTTCCTACTGGGTTTGGCTCATGATGTACCTTTAGCTGGACATCTGGGGCAGAACAAGACCTTTGAAAGGCTTGTCTCCCACTTTCATTGGCCCCAGATGCGGAAGAGTTCAGACACTCATTGTAGGACATGTCAAACTTGCCAGGCAAGTGGGAAAAGTGGAAGGAAGCACAAGGCTCCTCTCCAACCTTTCCCTGTAGTCAGTACCCCCTTTGAACGGGTGGGCATTGACATTGTGGGGCCACTGGACCCCAAGACAGCCATGGGCAACAGGTTTATCCTGGTCTTGGTGGACCATGCTACCCGGTACCCGGAAGCCATCCCGCTCAGGACAGTGACGGCCCCCGTGGTGGGACGTGCACTGATGGGGATTTTCTCCCGTGTGGGGTTCCCCAGAGAGGTGGTGTCAGACCGTGGTAAAACTTCATATCCAACTATATGAAGTCCCTGTGGAAGGAGTGCGGTGTTACTTATAAGTTCACCACTCCTTACCACCCCCAAGGTAATGGGCTGGTTGAGAGATTCAACCGGACCCTCAAAGGCATGATAATGGGTCTTGAGGAACCTATGAGGCGTAAGTGGGACGTCCTCTTGCCATGCCTACTGTTTGCTTACCGTGAGGTGCCACAGAAGTCCTTAGTGTTCAGTCCCTTTGAACTGCTCTATGGTCACCCGCTAAGAGGACCTTTGAGTCTGGTCAAGGAAGGCTGGGAGCAATCTCCCAGGAAACCTCCCCAGGATGTATACAGTTACATGCTGGCCTTCAGGAACCAGACCAGGCGATTCAGGCAACTCGCTGAGGCGAATATGGAAGCCAGCCAGGAAGAGATGAAGCGGTGGTACGATCAGAATGCCACTCTGATTGAGCTTCAACCGGGACAGAAAGTTTGGGTCATGGCCCCTGTAGAGCCTTGTGCGCTCCAGGACACGTGGACCGGACCATTTGAGGTGGTGGAGCGCAAGAGTGATGTCACCTACCTGGTGAACTTGCAGTCTCCAAGGAACCCTTTGCGGGTCCTGCATGTTAACCGCCTGAAGCCCCACTTAGAAAGGTCCGAAGTGGGCATGCTCCTAGCGACAGATGATGGAATGGAGGAGGAGACTGAGCCTCTTCCTGACCTCCTGTCTGCAACAGAGCAAGATGGGTCAGTGGATGGTGTCAGCCTCTCTGCCACACTGACCCCTGATCAGCAGCAAGATTGTCGCCAACTGTTGGGACAATTCTCTGATTTGTTTTCCCTGATTCCTGGTGTCACTGAGTGGTGCGTCCATGATGTGGACACTGGGGACAGTCCTCCTGTGAAGCACAAGGCTTACAGAGTGACTGACAAGGTCAGAGCTTACATCAAGGAGGAAGTCTCCAAGATGTTTGCCTTAGGGGTGATTGAGTCCTCTCACAGTCCTTGGGCCAGCCCAGTGGTCTTGGTCCCAAAGGCTGCCGCGCCTGGTGCCACACACGAACTCCGGTTCTGTGTGGACTACCGATGACTCAATTCAGTCACCAGGACTGACGCACACCCCATCCCCAGAGCTGATGAGCTCATTGATCGGTTAGGGGCTGCACGGTACCTCAGCACGTTTGATTTGATGTCTGGGTACTGGCAGATCGCCTTAACTGATGGGGCCAAAGAGAGGTCAGCATTCTCCACACCAGATGGGCACTACCAATTCCGGGTTATGCCCTTTGGGATGAAGAATGCCCCTGCCACCTTTCAGAGGTTGGTCAACCAGGTGTTGGCTGGACTGGAGGATTTCAGTGCCGCCTACCTGGATGACATCGCAGTGTTCAGCGCCAGTTGGGAAGAACATCTGCGCCACCTCTGGGAAGTGTTGATGGCACTGCGAAAGGCAGGCCTCACGATCAAGGCGAGTAAGTGCCAGATCGGGCAGGGTTCCATGGTGTACTTGGGGCACCAGGTAGGGAGCGGCCAGGTGGCGCCCCTACAACCCAAGATTGATACCATCCTGGCATGGGGACCCCCTAAGACTCAGACACAGGTGAGAGCCTTTTTAGGACTCACGGGGTACTACAGGAGGTTTGTCAAGGGGTATGGCAACATTGCTGCACCCTTGACTGAGCTGATTTCCAGGAAGCAGCCCAAGAAAGTGAACTGGACTGACACCTGTCAGAAGGCTTTTGACGCCCTGAAGACTGCCATGTGCACAGCACCCGTGCTTCAGGTGCCCAGCTTCTCAAAGGAATTCATTGTTCAAACAGATGCTTCAGAGCATGGTGTGGGGGCTGTTCTATCACAGATTAATGAGGAGGGCCTAGACCAACCTGTAGCCTTCATCAGTAGGAGGTTACTTCCACGGGAACAGAGGTGGAGTGCAATTGAGCGTGAGGCATTTGCTGTGGTCTGGGCACTGAAGAAGTTGAGACCATACCTGTTTGGGACTCACTTCCGGGTTCAGACAGACCACAGGCCCCTCAAATGGCTGATGCAGATGAGGGGTAAGAACCCAAAGTTGTTGAGGTGGTCCATTTCCCTACAGGGGATGGACTTTACGGTGGAACACCGCCCTGGTACAAAACACGCCAATGCTGATGGTCTGTCCAGATTTTTCCGCCTTAGTGATGAGAACTCCCAAGGGGAAGGGTAGTTCTCCCCACATTTCAGCTGGAGGGGACACGTGTTAGACCTGGTACCATTGGCGTGAGTCTCCCTTCCACTTTTTTCTGATTGCCTCCTCTGTTTTTGATCTGTTTGCTGGTTTTAGATGCTTTGGGCACTGTGCCACTGCTATTCAGTGCCACAGTGCAAGTGCTCCCTATGTTAAATTGATGTATTGATTAGTGACTCCATGATTGGATCATTTGATTTACTTGTCAGACCCTAGTATAGTGCACCAGGTGTGTCCAGGGCTTGTAAATCAAAATGCTGCTGGTGGGCTTGCAGCACTGGTTGTGCCACCCACAGAAGCAGCTGGTAAAGTGTGTCTCAGGCCTGCCATTGCAGAGCCTGTGTGCAGTCTGTGACTGCCATGTCGACTTGGCAAGTGCACCCACTTGCCAGTCCCTAAACCCTCCCTTATCTTCATATCAGACACCCCTAAGGTAGGCCCAAGGGCAGGGTGCATTGTAAGTATAAGGTAGGACATGCCCTGGTGTGTGTGGCATGTCCTAATAGTGAATTACAGCCATTTTCGTTTTTCACTATTGCAAGGCTACCTGTTCCCCATAGGCCAGAATGGGCAGTTTGATTATAACATCTTATAATCCTAACTGACCCAGGGAACATGGTAGAAAAACTAATTTAGTATGCCTGAACTCAGAATGATAAAATACATCTTTTAGTAAAGTTGGTTTTAACATTATGTGTTTGAAAATACCACTTTTAGAAAGTAGGTATTTTCTTGCCTAACTGTCCAAGCCTGCCTCTGCTAGGTTGTGTATTGTGTGTCTGGCTTTGTGAGTGACAGGGGCTGGGGGATTCCAGGAGGCAGGGTGAGTCAGCACAGGGCTGAATAGACCTATCTGCATGTAGAGTGGTGGGAGGAGTTGCACCTGGGTCTGAATAGGGCTGTGCCTGCCTTCCACAATGCTGGCTCCACCTCCTGTGGTGTGTCTGATGTCCCTGGCCCACTCTGTCAAAGGAAAGAAGGAGTCCTGTAAACAAAGTGCTCCAGGACTGCACAGAACTGGTTTTGACTAGGTAAAGGCCCCTCTGCCTTTAGAGGACAAAGGATTTTGCAGTATAAATATTGGGGCCCTGACCCCAGAACTTTAGATCACTTCTGGAACAACAAGACGAACCTCTGCCAAGGAGAAGAACCAAAGGAAGCTGTAGGAGTTGGACTGCCCCCCTGCCAGTGTGCTGTGTTGCTGGGTTGGCCTACAGTGGTGTCTTCAGTGCCAAGGAGAGGAGAAGGAACTTTTAAAGAACTTTCATCATCTTGCAGAATTTTACTCCAAGGGCTCGAACTTGTGATTGCCTCCTGCTGAAGTCTCAGGGACAAAAGACTTCACCACCAGCTCCCCTCTGAATTCCCTTGCTGGGAATTCTGTCTGCAGAAGCCTGCGTGTCGCTGGGAGCTGGAAGCGCGACTCAACGAGAAGAAGCGTGTCGCAGTCGCAGCTGTTGCCGTCGCATCGCCGGAGAAGCGTGTCGCCGCCGCAGAGGTCACCGCCGCATCACCAGAGAAGCGAGCCTTCGTCAAAGCTGTTACCCGACGCATCACCGGAGAAGCGTGTCGCCACCGCAAGGGTCGCCGTCGAAACACCGGAGAAGCGTGTCGCAGGGCCTGTCGCGGCTCCAAAGTTACAGAGTCGCCGCACGTCCGCCGGGCGTGCACGCATCGTCTTCACGTCGTCGCATCAAGGGCGCCATCTTATCGCATCGCACCGGATTAGCGCATCGCATCGAAGGGCCATCTTGCCGCATCGCAACCGGAACGCAGTACGAGAATCTACGCATCACCTCCTCTCCAGTAAGGAACAAGACGCATCCCCTACTCTGCGCAAGCATTGAGGCGCGACGCATCGTTTCTCCCAAAGCAAGGAACCGACGCATCTCCATCCCTGCGAACCTTTTGTTTGTTTTGCGTTACGCATCCAGGTACTTTTGTGAGAACTTTGTCGCACTTACCATCAACTTGAACTAAGTTACTTCTACCATCTTTAAGTCAATTTTGAGTACAGTATTGTGGATTTTTGTCGTTTGTGGTCTTGTGTTAAGTCTATATAAAGAATACTTATTTTTATAAAACCTGTGTGGTGTCCATCTGTAGTTTTTCACTGTATTACTGTATGTGTTCACAAATGCTTAACACACTGCCTCTGAGATAAGCCTGTCTGCTCGTGCCAAGCTACCAAGGGGTGAGCAGGGGTTATTTTAGTAGTGTAACTCCTTTGCCCTGACGTAGAAGCAAGGGTCCCTATTTGGTCAAAGGTACCTACCTCTGCCAACTAGAGACCCCCAGTTCTAACATTGGTGGTCAGCGGTGAGGATTCTGGACCTGCATTTGTGACTCATATACAGTTATTGGTGTACACTACTAGTGAGTGCAGACCAAACGCGACCACATACTTTTTTTGGTAGAATTTTTTTTCCTTGGACTGTTATTTTTCCTGAGAACTGCCAATTCTTACTGCCATGAGTAGACCAGCATCTGTTGCATCTATGGATCTAGATTTTGAGGAGGAGAGGTTGGAAACCTACACTTTGAAACAGCTCAAGCATCTCTGCAAGAAATTGAAAGTTGCTACACCAGACATTTCTAAAAAGGATGACTACCAAGAGGCACTGAGAGCCTGGGTAGAAGCAACAAATGCCCCTGAGTTGGTGGTGGAGCCAGCTGGGGATGCAAATGGGCAACTGGATAGGCCAGAGTTTCCAGCCAGGGGAGGGGTACCGTCCCCACCTGGCAGTAGCATCTCTTCCAAAGACCTGTCCCCCAGAGAGTTGGAAGACAGGGAGAGAAATAGGGCACACAAGCTGGAGATGGCTAAGCTTAAGATGGAGGGTCAGAGGGAAATAGAGAATAACAGGTTGTCCTTGGAGAGAGAGAGAATGAGAATGGAGCATGAGAGAATGTTGAGGGAGTTAGAGATCAAAGCGCAGGGCTTAGAAATCAATCCCTCTGGTGGCAGCGCACCATCTGTGCCTTCAGAAGGCAGGGTATATATTCCCAAGGATGTCATCAAAGATTTCCATAAGCATGAAGATATTGGGCAGTGGTTTGCAGCCTATGAGATAGCAATGTTGGCCCACCGGGTCCCTGAGAAGGATTGGGGCGCTGTGTTGTGGGGCCGCTTTGTGAGTGAGGGGAGGGATACTTTGTTAGACCTACCCAGTGAAAATAGGATCTCTTATGCCCACATGAAGGAAGCCCTGATGACAAGGTATGGTTTGACCCCAGAACTCTATAGACAGAGGTTCAGGAATTGTAAGAAACTGGAGGCAACCACTTGGGTAGAATATGTATCTTTCTTTTGCAGAGCTATGGATGGTTGGGTGAAGGGTAGCAAAGTGGATACTTTTGAAGCGCTCTATGATTTGTTTGCATGGGAGCACTTGTCTAATAATTGTTTTCCAGAGCTACGCCAGCACCTTATTGATAGCAAGCTAACTAACCCTAGGAAGCTTGCTGAGGAGGCGGACCGCTGGGTCAGTACCAGGGTCCACAAGGGTCATGTGGGAGATTCCACCAAAGGTGGGCAGGGTCCCCAGCAGAAGAGTGGGGGGGACAAGGGTAAACAGAGGGAGTTCCAGAAAGGGCCCCAAAGTAATTCCCAAGGGAACCAAGGGAAGGGTTCCCAGCCTCCCCCTGAGAAGAAGCAAGAGGCCCCGACAGGTAAACCTGTTCAGAGGGGCCCCTTCAAGTGCTTTACGTGTGGTCAAGTGGGCCACCGTTGGTATGATGCACAGTATCCCATGAAGGATTCCAAAGCACCACCCCGTGCACCACCCCGTCAGTTGGCGAGTGTAGCCCTGGGAGGGGAGGAGATGGGTGCCCAAGGTGGGTGGAGTCCCGCAGAAATGTCCCTTGTCTCTCTAGGAGACTTTGAGATGGTCCCTGAGACCCAGCTGCCTGATAACACTAAGAAATACAGGCAGTGGGTGACCATCAATGGCCATAGGGTGGAGGCTCTGAGGGACACCGGGGCTAGTGTGACAGCTGTCAATTGCCGGTTGGTGTCCAAGGAGCAGGTTATCCCTCATGCATTCTTCCCTGTATTTGCCGCGGACAACTCGCAGAGCCAGTGTAAGGTGGCTCAAGTTCCCTTTGAGTGGGGGGGTCTCAGGTACTCTCCAAGTTGCTGTGAGGCCAGCCATGCCTGTTGATTGTCTGTTGGGCAATGATTTAGAGAGCTCCCCTTGGGCTAAGGTGGAGAGGAAGTCTCATTTGGAGATGTTGGGTCTGCCTGAGTGGGCGTGTGTCACCACTCGGTCGATGGCAGCCAGTAAGGGTGTTCAAGAGATCCTGGAGCCGGAAAGTATGGCCCAGGAACCTGCCTTAAAGAGAAGAGGTAGGGGCGCAGGAAACCAGCCCCCATTGTTCCCACGGTCCAGGAGGAGGCAGACCTTGAGGGGGATGCCCTGGAACCTACAGGGGAGCAAGTTGCTGAACTGGGGGACCTGCCTGAGCTGACCCATTGGCAGCAGGAAGGAGGCCCCTCCAGGGAGGAATTTTGTCAGAGCAGAGGAAGTGCCCTTCTCTTGAGGGTTTGCGGCAACAGGCCACAGCCCAGGCAGCAGGTGATCAGTCTGGATCACATTGGATCTACTGGGAGAACGACCTCCTGTATAGCGAGCCTAAGGTTGCTGAGCCTGGGTCAGCCCGTGTGCTGGTGGTACCCCAGTGCTTCAGAGCCTTCCTACTATGTTTGGCTCATGATGTACCTTTAGCTGGACATCTGGGGCAGAACAAGACCTTTGAAAGGCTTGTCTCCCACTTTCATTGGCCCCAGATGCTGAAGAGTTCAGACACTCATTGTAGGACATGTCAAACTTGCCAGGCAAGTGGGAAAAGTGGAGGAAGCACAAGGCTCCTCTCCAACCTTTCCCCGTAGTCAGTACCCCCTTCGAACGGGTGGGCATTGACAGTGTGGGGCCACTGGACCCCAAGACAGCCATGGGCAACAGGTTTATCCTGGTCTTGGTGGACCATGCTACCCGGTACCCGGAAGCCATCCCGCTCAGGACAGTGACGGCCCCCGTGGTGGGACGTGCACTGATGGGGATTTTCTCCTGTGTGGGGTTCCCCAGAGAGGTGGTGTCAGACCGTGGCACAAACTTCATATCCAACTATATGAAGTCCCTGTGGAAGGAGTGTGGTGTTACTTATAAGTTCACCACTCCTTACCACCCCCAAGGTAATGGGTTGGTTGAGAGATTCAACCGGACCCTCAAAGGCATGATAATGGGTCTTGAGGAACCTATGAGGCGTAAGTGGGACATCCTCTTGCCATGCCTACTGTTTGCTTACCGTGAGGTGCCACAGAAGTCCTTAGGGTTCAGTCCCTTTGAACTGCTCTATGGTCACCCGGTAAGAGGACCTTTGAGTCTGGTCAAGGAAGGCTGGGAGCAATCTCCCAGGAAACCTCCCCAGGATGTATACAGTTACATGCTGGCCTTCAGGAACCAGACCAGGCGATTCAGGCAACTCGCTGAGGTGAATCTGGAAGCCAGCCAGGAAGAGATGAAGCGATGGTACGATCAGAATGCCACTCTGATTGAGCTTCAACCGGGACAGAAAGTTTGGGTCATGGCCCCTGTAGAGCCTTGTGCGCTCCAGGACAGGTGGACCGGACCATTTGAGGTGGTGGAGCGCAAGAGTGATGTCACCTACCTGGTGAACTTGCAGTCTCCAAGGAACCCTTTGCGGGTCCTGCATGTTAACCGCCTGAAGCCCCACTTAGAAAGGTCCGAAGTGGGCATGCTCCTAGCGACAGATGATGGAATGGAGGAGGAGACTGAGCCTCTTCCTGACCTCCTGTCTGCAACAGAGCAAGATGGGTCAGTGGATGGTGTCAGCCTCTCTGCCACACTGACCCCTGATCAGCAGCAAGATTGTCGCCAACTGTTGGGACAATTCTCTGATTTGTTTTCCCTGATTCCTGGTGTCACTGAGTGGTGCGTCCATGATGTGGACACTGGGGACAGTCCTCCTGTGAAGCACAAGGCTTACAGAGTGACTGACAAGGTCAGAGCTTACATCAAGGAGGAAGTCTCCAAGATGTTTGCCTTAGGAGTGATTGAGTCCTCTCACAGTCCTTGGGCCAGCCCAGTGGTCTTGGTCCCAAAGGCTGCCGCGCCTGGTGCCACACACGAACTCCGGTTCTGTGTGGACTACCGAGGACTCAATTCAGTCACCAGGACTGACGCGCACCCCATCCCCAGAGCTGATGAGCTCATTGATCGGTTAGGGGCTGCACGGTACCTCAGCACGTTTGATTTGACGTCTGGGTACTGGCAGATCGCCTTAACTGATGGGGCCAAAGAGAGGTCAGCATTCTCCACACCAGATGGGTACTACCAATTCCGGGTTATGCCCTTTGGGATGAAGAATGCCCCTACCACCTTTCAGAGGTTGGTCAACCAGGTGTTGGTTAGACTGGAGGATTTCAGTGCCGCCTACCTGGATGACATCGCAGTGTTCAGCGCCCGTTGGGAAGAACATCTGCGCCACCTCTGGGAAGTGATGATGGCACTGCGAAGGGCAGGCCTCACGATCAAGGCGAGTAAGTGCCAGATCAGGCAGGGTTCCGTGGTGTACTTGGGGCACCAGGTAGGGAGCGGCCAGGTGGCGCCCCTACAACCCAAGATTGATACCATCCTGGCATGGGAACTCCCTAAGACTCAGACACAGGTGAGAGCCTTTTTAGGACTCACGGGGTACTACAGGAGGTTTGTCAAGGGGTATGGCAACATTGCTGCACCCTTGACTGAGCTGACTTCCAGGAAGCAGCCCAAGAAAGTGAACTGGACTGACACCTGTCAGAAGGCTTTTGACGCCCTGAAGACTGCCATATGCACAGCACCCGTGCTTCAGGTGCCCAGCTTCTCAAAGGAATTCATTGTTCAAACAGATGCTTCAGAGCATGGTGTGGGGGCTGTTCTATCACAGATTAATGAGGAGGGCCTAGACCAACCTGTAGCCTTCATCAGTAGGAGGTTACTTCCACGGGAACAGAGGTGGAGTGCAATTGAGCGTGAGGCATTTGCTGTGGTCTGGGCACTGAAGAAGTTGAGACCATACCTGTTTGGGAATCACTTCCTGGTTCAGACAGACCACAGGCCCCTCAAATGGCTGATACAGATGAGGGGTGAGAACACAAAGTTGTTGAGGTGGTCCATTTCCCTACAGGGGATGGACTTTACGGTGGAACACCGCCCTGGTACAGAACACGCCAATGCTGATGGTCTGTCCAGATTTTTCCGCCTTAGTGATGAGAACTCCCAAGGGGAAGGGTAGTTCTCCCCACATCTCAGCTGGAGGGGACACGTGTTAGACCTGGTACCATTGGCGTGAGTCTCCCTTCCACTTTTTTCTGATTGCCTCCTCTGTTTTTGATCTGTTTGCTGGTTTTAGATGCTTTGGGCACTGTGCCACTGCTATTCAGTGCCACAGTGCAAGTGCTCCCTATGTTAAATTGATGTATTGATTAGTGACTCCATGATTGGATCATTTGATTTACTTGTCAGACCCTAGTATAGTGCACCAGGTGTGCCCAGGGCTTGTAAATCAAATGCTGCTGGTGGGCTTGCAGCACTGGTTGTGCCACCCACAGAAGCAGCTGGTAAAGTGTGTCTCAGGCCTGCCATTGCAGAGCCTGTGTGCAGTCTGTGACTGCCATGTCGACTTGGCAAGTGCACCCACTTGCCAGTCCCTAAACCTTCCCTTATCTTCATATCAGACACCACTAAGGTAGGCCCAAGGGCAGGGTGCATTGTAAGTATAAGGTAGGACATGCCCTGGTGTGTGTGGCATGTCCTAATAGTGAATTACAGCCATTTTCGTTTTTCACTATTGCAAGGCTACCTGTTCCCCATAGGCCAGAATGGGCAGTTTGATTATAAATCTTATAATCCTAACTGACCCAGGGAACATGGTAGAAAAACTAATTTAGTATGCCTGAACTCAGAATGATAAAATACATCTTTTAGTAAAGTTGGTTTTAACATTCTGTGTTTGAAAATACCACTTTTAGAAAGTAGGTATTTTCTTGCCTAACTGTCCAAGCCTGCCTCTGCTAGGTTGTGTATTGTGTGTCTGGCTTTGTGAGTGACAGGGGCTGGGGGATTCCAGGAGGCAGGGTGAGTCAGCATAGGGCTGTGCCTGCCTTCCACAATGCTGGCTCCACCTCCTGTGGTGTGTCTGATGTCCCTGGCCCACTCTGTCAAAGGAAAGAAGGAGTCCTGTAAACAAAGTGCTCCAGTACTGCACAGAACTGGTTTTGACTAGGTAAAGGCCCCTCTGCCTTTAGAGGACAAAGGATTTTGCAATATAAATATTGGGGCCCTGACCCCAGAACTTTAGATCACTTCTGGAACAACAAGACAAACCTCTGCCAAGGAGAAGAACCAAAGGAAGCTGTAGGAGTTGGACTGCCCCCCTGCCAGTGTGCTGTGTTGGCCTACAGTGGTGTCTTCAGTGCCAAGGAGAGGAGAAGGAACTTTTAAAGAACTTTCATCATCTTACAGAATTTTACTCCAAGGGCTTGAACTTGTGCTTGCCTCCTGCTGAAGTCTCAGGGACAAAAGACTTCACCACCAGCTCCCCTCTGAATTCCCTTGCTGGGAATTCTGTCTGCAGAAGCCTGCGTGTCGCTGGGAGCTGGAAGCGCGACTCAACGAGCAGAAGCATGTCGCAGTCGCAGCTGTTGCCGTCGCATCACCGGAGAAGCGTGTCACCGCCGCATCACCAGAGAAGCGAGCCTTCGTCAAAGCTGTTACCCGACGCATCACCAGAGAAGCGTGTCGCCACCGCAAGGGTCGCCGTTGCATCACCGGAGAAGCATGTCGCAGGGCCTGTCGCGGCTCCAAAGTTACAGAGTCGCCGCACGGCCGCCGGGCGTGCACGCATCGTCTTCACGTCGTCGCATCAAGGGCGCCATCTTATCGCATCGCACCGGATTGTCGCATCGCATCGAAGAACGATCTTGCCGCATCGCAACCGGAACGCAGTACGAGAATCTACGCATCACCTCCTCTCCGGTAAGGAACAAGACGCATCCCCTACTCTGCGCAAGCATTGAGGCGAGACGCATCGTCTCCCCCGAAGCAAGGAACCGACGCATCTCCATCCCTGCGAACCTTTTGTTTGTTTTGCGTTACGCATCCAGGTACTTTTGTGAGAACTTTGTCGCACTTACCATCAACTTGAACTAAGTTACTTCTACCATCTTTAAGTCAATTTTGAGTACAGTATTGTGGATTTTTGTCGTTTGTGGTCTTGTGTTAAGTCTATATAAAGAATACTTATTTTTATAAAACCTGTGTGGTGTCCATCTGTAGTTTTCACTGTATTACTGTATGTGTTCACAAATGCTTAACACACTGCCTCTGAGATAAGCCTGTCTGCTCGTGCCAAGCTACCAAGGGGGTGAGCAGGGGTTATTTTAGTAGTGTAACTCCTTTGCCCTGACGTAGAAGCAAGGGTCCCTATTTGGTCAAAGGTACCTACCTCTGCCAACTAGAGACCCCCAGTTCTAACAATGACTAACCAATTAGTCTGAATCTGGTCGATTTTAACTGCACAGTGGCAGGCCCATATATCCGGCTGAGATGCCTCTGAGAATATTTCCAATTGGTAGGAATGTTTCCATGAGCTGTTGTGGCTCCAACTTGGATAGTCACCATAACAATACAACAACAGCATGGGTTACCCTTGTGTCTAATTTCTTGTAGATGATGAAAAATTCTTGTGTCCTAGACTAATGATTTTTTACCTTATATGTCTGTAGTATTCTTTACTTTTGATGGCGCATGAACAATGTTAGTGCTGCCCACTATGGAATGAATGAGTAAATATGTTTTTTATGGCAGCTATGCAGGTTCCAGTATTGTGGTTAGACTGCACTTTTTTGCGCTATTGGAAGAATGATAAAAAGACATGAATAGTAATGCGGAATGTAAATGCTCTATGTACTAATCTTTCTAGAAGGATGCAGTTATACAAGCTTACCACTCTCTGCTACGTTGCTTTTATTTACTAGTTCTCAGTTCCAGCCACCTTACTTAGATTGATACAGATACAATAGACCAGGTCACGGGGGTAAACTTGCAATCTACAAGTTGGATTTTATGAAATCCATGCTCAAGAATAGAGGACTAATACTCATAGTCTATTTTTCCTTTTTAGAGGTTTTCGGTAAGGGAAATGTCTCTAATACTATAAGGGAAATGTCTCTAATACTATACGAGATACTCTTGTTGGTAGCAGGTTAATAACTGTATCTGCCTCTTAGCAGAAACCTGCTTTCAAAAGTATAGAATGCTGATTTTGCCTATTTCCTAATTTGCATATTTGTTGTAATTTTCAGTGTTGTTTGGTGTGTGTAACTGGAAGTCTTCGGATTTGGGTATGTGCCCTCTGAGAGGATGGTATGTGTCTTGTTTGGTTTGAAGTATGTGTTTGAGTAACTGAGGAGTACTACATCTTGGTAGGCCCCACAGTATCCCTTTAAACCAAACTCTCTGCGAGGTGCTTGGTGAGTGTTCGTTTTATTTGGTATGTATTGTCATGGAGCACTTTGCCTCAGCTCCACTAGCTTTAAAAAGTCTCATAATTAACAAGAAATATCTCTACTTGCATTTTAGGCCTTTTCATCTTTGCAGTCCTAGAAGACTGATGTGAAATATGTTGTGACTTACACCTACCTGCTACACTAAGTGAAAGAGCTCTGGGCAAAGGCAAGCAATCAACTGATAGTCTGACAATGGTAGGAATTGTGAAAGTGGTGAGTCAAAGTGTTGTGTAGTTCCTATAAACCTATATAGGATCTGCACATTTAGACAACATAGACTGGGATTGGTGTCCAGACTGATTCCAGACCCCCCACTGGGTATGTTAGCCTGTATACCACCTAGCTCACAGTGCCACTGTAAACTCCTCTTGCCAAGGAGAGAATAGTTCTTGGCAACTTTCGAACATGACAACTCTGATCCATCAGAATCGTGGAAACAGTACAGTACTTTTCGCTCAGTCACTCGTGCTCACTTTGTCTCAGAGAGATACACAGAATAAACGGTGGGGACGTTTTCAATAAGGGGCATTTAGGGGATGGGCAGGAAACAGACATCTTTTGGTATTCAGTGGTTGCTCCATTTCAAATATCCCTTTATTTCCCACTTCATTTAGAGGTAGGGGAACCAGTTTGTTTCTGACAGCATAGTCTGAGCTGGCTCCATCGTCTGACTCCCCTTTGCGGCATGCCTGACAGTGGTATAGCAAGGTGGGGGGCGGTCTTCCCCAGGCGGCACGAGTTTTGGGTCCGGAGCCCCCCCCGCTCTTACCTGCGGCCGTCGCGGGTGGCAAACGCAGTGACCACGATGGGAGGCAAAGGGTCTTGCTACTCCACTGATGCCTGATGGTGCGGGCTAGCCTATGAAAGGTCTTCAGATGGTCTGCATTATTGAGTGTGGGGTATTCAGCACTGGGTGTGCTTGATCCCAGCCACCATTAAAGCCGCACCAGTCTCAAGCAGGAAACAGCAACAATTACCCCTATAGGAAAAAACTACTTGCGCATCAAAAACATTGCTTATTTGGGGTTTGTTGCTGAAAACAAAGACAATGTCTGATGGGTCGCAACGGCGTGGTGGGTTAGCAGGCATTGCAAAGACGAAACACTACTGGAGTTGCTTTGTTCTGTGGCTTACTAATGTGGGTTTGTCTGTTCTGAGACTGATTTGCACATTGTTTGACACCTTGACTTGATTTATTGATTTGATTTATAATTTGTAGAGTGCTTGCTCACCAACATAAGCATCTTAGTCCCAGGGAACAATAAAAGGGAAAAAATACAAAGAGGATCACCAAAATATATACTTTTTGCAGCCTTTCTGAAAGCTAGCCCGTGCTGAATATTCTTAATGTGTAGAATAAGGCATTCTGTAATGCAGCAATCATTCAGACAATTTCATCCACCCCTTCTCCACAAGTGGTCAACCCTTTTCACCGAATCAGAGGATTAATTCCCTGGTCAGCCTTATACTTGTTGAGGATTACAAAGATATGCCACAGCAAGAGAGCACCAGGAAGAATTAGTCAAGAAGCCACATGCATCGTGCTTCGTTGTAAAAGGTTGGACATGCATACTAGGTACAGCCCTCTATAGGACGGAAGCCCCCACCCATACAACGGCTGGCGTGATTCATCATAAGGCTCCACCACACATCAAAGCAGGCCTATCTCAATATTGGCTACAACCGTATTGAGATACATGGGTGCTCCTGAGGAGTTATGCGTAGAAGGAGCTCTGTGATCGTTAGAGGTGCTTCCTGACAAAGGACAGAGACAGAGGAAATGTAGATGTGAATTGTTAAAACCACCCGAGTGGACCACCTCAGTCTTTACTTATTGCCCCAAATGATCAGGATTACAAATTACTCGGAATACTAAAAGGGCATCCTAAAAGGAGGTCAGCAGCTTTCTGCCTTGGTAGGAGTCCTAAAGAAAGTTGCTGTGGGCTTAGGACTGGACCTAACATTCTTCGCATTAATCAAATAGTAATGGAATAAAATGACAGACATACTAATCCATAATCTTAATGAGTGGATAAAACTCCACCATCTCGCGGAACCTCAATAATGGGTGCATCACTACTTGCTCGCCAGGAGGTATAACAGACCTTGTTCTTGTGATCGGAGAAGGTACACACGGCATCAGACAATTCACCTTGTCCTGGGGCAATTCACCTTGTCCTGGGGCAATTCACCTTGACCTGGGGCAATTCACCTTGTCCTGGACTTGTCTATTGCCTTTGACACCATTTCTCATAAAATTCTAAAAATCAGTCTCCAGGAGATTGGAGTCAGAGATAGAGGCAGAGTATTGAGCTGGCTGTCCTATTTGCAGAATAGGATGCAAGTGTTAAGAAAAAAAACCTTCTGCTTTCTCAGATATCATGTCAGTGAAGGATGGAGTTCCTCAAGGCTCCTTTTTAAGGTCCACGCTGTTCAACATCTATGTAGCTCCTCTGGCCCAATCGAGTTAATCTTTTGGTCACCTCTTGAACTAAGCTGATGAGACTGAGTTTATCGTTTGTTTGGATGGGCCTACGGATTCTAATCAGGCCTCTTTTAAAAAATGTCTCTCTGCTGTGGCTAAACGGGTGCCCTGCAATGCCTTAAAAATTAACACAGATAAATGAAGTGGTAGTTTTGGGCCTTCCAGCATGCCCTGGTCTGAAAGCTGGTGTCCCTCCAATCTAGGTATTCCACCACTTCCTATAACATCATTAAAAACCTTGGGGCAGCCGCGGCCGCTGCAGGTAAGAGCGGTGGGCTGGTGGGGCCAGCTGAGGTGGGATTTCGTGAGACGACTACAAGGGAAAATTAAATAAATAATTAATTTTCCCTCATGGTCGTCTCTCAAAATCCCCCCCAGCCGGCCCCACCGCCCCACCCCTCTTACCTGCATCGGCCGCGGCTGCCTGGGGGTTTGTCTTGAGGAGAAGCTTTCTCTGAATACTCAGGTTAAAAATACAGCCTCTGCTTGCTTTCATTTCTTGAAAATGTTAAACAAAATGTCCCCGCTCCTGAGGCTTGAGTGCTGCAAAAACAATTTTTCAGGCTTTGATTATCTCAAGATTTGATTATTGTAACAGTCTCTACATGGCTACCCCTGAAAAATGCTTGCAAAATTATAACTCCTAGAGAATGCTTCAGTTTTCATGAACTTGAGCCTCTGTTGGCGGCCACCAGGGGCTTAACACAGGCCCCTGCAGTCCCTGCAGTGCAGGGGGGAGGGGGGGGCGATCCCTCCAGGGGGCCCCCAACCCTTCAAGAGGGGGGGATTCAGCTAAAGGCCAATTAATCTATGTGAGATATGGGAGACTCGGGGCCCCCTCATCATATTCTGCACAGAGATCCCATCATTTTGCGTTTCTCCTCTGGTGGGCACCTCTGACTTCCTACAGGGCCCTACCGCACTGTCTGCCAGTATAAGCGGGGGAAGGGGTGGCGCAGCAGCCAGAGCTGTCGACTAAGGACAACATCCTGTGATTCTGGGCAAATCTTCCTTCTACCCGTGCCCACAGACAGCGCCTTGATACCCTCACGGGTGATAAGCCACGCTATATAAATCTACAAACTTAGAGAAGAGAAATTTATTTAAGAAACTCTGCATGGTTCATTGAGCAGAAAATCAATCTGGACCTATTTACCTACATAATAAATGTCGGAAATAAATTCCTAACAGACCTTTTCCTCTGCACATGACTTCAAATTGATACTTCCTTGTTTTAGCAAAGCGCCTTGTGGACGTGCTTTCCGTCTTCTAGTAGTGAAGTATTGAAGCACTCTTCCCCATCACTTAAAATAACAGGCAAACGTCTTCCTTTTAAAAAACCCTGAAAAACTGCCCGATTTGATTAATACTCAGCCAGGCATTTATTAGTCCATCAGTTTCTATTTGCTTTTCAGCGCCAGGGCCCCCTTCTGAGTAGCAGCTGCACTTTACAAATCTTTATAACAAAGCATATCATAACATGTCGTGATTTGTCCAGAGTCATTATCTCTGTTTCCAATGTCACAATTTGTCAAAACCGCCTGTATCTTTTCCGGTGTTATGATCTGTCCAGAACTGCTGTATCTGGCACCAAGTTGTGATCTGTTCCAATGTCACAATTTGTCTAGAACTGTTGCATCTTTTCAAGTGTTACACTTTTTCAGAGCGCAGTGACAGTACTCCTGTCGTGATGTATCCCGAGCTGCTGTATCTTCTGCATGTCACAACTTGGCCAGCGTCGCTGCATCTGTTGTTGTATCATGGTGTGTCTAGAGCTGCTGTGTCTGCTCCCATCTTTGGAAAATGCTATTTCTCTTTCCATGTCACGATTTGCCAAGAGCTGCTGTGTTTGTTTTCCAGTCATAATGTGTCCAGAACATCTGTATTTGATCCCATGTTACTATTTTTGAAAGGCTTTGCTATCTTTTCTTTAGTCCTATGTGTCGGGAGGTGCTGTATCTGTTTCTAATGTCACGACTTATCCAGAGTGGCTGTATCGTACAACTGTTATGATTTGCCAAGCTTTGCTTTATCTGTTCTCTAGTTATTATCTGTCCAGTGATGCTGTTTCTGCACATTACATCATGGTTTGTCAAGAGCTGCTCTATCAGCTCCCAAGTCGTGATTTGTCCAAATATACGGTTTCTGTTTTCAGTGTCACGATTTCTTCAAGGTTGCTGTATGCTATTCATGTCACGATGTGTCCAAAGCTTCTTTATGTGTTCTTATGTCACGATTGTCTATGAAATAACACAATGCCTTTCAAGAAAGGCTAAAGGTTGCTCGAGGGAGAGTTGCATTAGAGGTATCATGTGAGTCCTGTGTTTTTAGGTACTATTTGATCAAAATTTGCAATTTAAATGCTTTTTTATTTTGATTTTTTCAAACTAGTTGAAACTCCGTGACCCTACTTTTGCTCACTTCCTGAAAGAAAATCAAAGGCAGACCTTCCTTAGTTGATTTTGTTTTTCAAAGTTACTTTTGTTATCTCCAGTCGACTTCCGCTGTCCTTCATGGACAATCAGGGGAGATCGAAGTACCCTCATACAAGTGTAAATTCAAGGAAGCAGGTTGACTTACTCTAGGGTATACTGCATGGGACCATGGGTCAAAGGGCCTCACCCGCTGCCGGCAGATCACCTCCTTTCCTGGGCTAAGGCATGTCAATATCCAGATTCTCCTGCATAACTCTTCAGAGCCCTTCTCCTCTAAGCAGCCTTTCCTTCATGCAGGGATACCAACAGTGCCACTTTCCAGCAGTCAGTGGACTCTGTCCTTTGAAGGTTGTTTAAGACAGATTTCCCTTGTAAGGTGCAGAACTTCCAGGTTCCTGCTGCCAAACCTAGCAAAGGGGAGTTGGCAGTCAGTGACCCCAACCCTGGAGCTAAGATATATTTCTTGGTCCCCACAGGTGTGAGACCACTGGCATGGCTGATGAGAAATCCTGGCTCACAGACTGCATATTTCTGCCCCATGCTTATAGTGAGTTTGCAAACCAAAATTGTGGATTCCTTGTGCCCAGCTCTGGGACTGGTTTTGGACAGTTCCTGTATTTTGACTATTCTTCCCAGGGTGATCAAGGACAAACTTTGTTCTTTAATGTCAACAGAATGGAGAGGTGGGGATGGAAGCTTCCTATCAGGGGACTCAGAACAATGGCACAAAAGAGGCAATGGCTTTCGCATTCAGCAATGGCGCAAAAGAGGCAATGGCTTTCGCATTCAGCAATGGCACAAAAGAGGCAATGGCTTTGTCATTCAGCTACCTAACAAAGGTTAGAGTAGCTGGGCAAGTATGGAGCAGGAAGGGTGCAAGGACCCTTCCTATATTTCAAAAGGGCCCTCTGGTTCCTCTCCTCTTCGAGAGTCTGGTCCACATTAAAGAACCTCCAGAATGCTTCTAAGGTGTCCTGCAATTCACATAACTGCTTGCATTTCTCAGTAGTGATAGAAAACAAAGCACATACACTTTACTCTCATCCTCCTATACTATATAGCATAATCATAAATGTGACAACCATGTCCTACACGGTTGGAGCACAGGACACAGCTCCGGATAATGGCAGACTATTTGAAACAGTAAGGGACTCTTTTACTATATTTTGACGGCAACACAGCAAGCCTTCCTGCTGCGCTGCCGTGCGCCAAAATAAAAGGGCAGGAATGAGCTGTATCTACAAGATACAGCACATTCTTGTCCTTCTCCCCTGCGCCGGTGCATAAACAGCAGCCATGCACCAACTCAGGCACTATACACCACGGTGCAAGGGTGCCTGTGTTGCAGGGATGATTGTTGTTGTGCAGGAAGGGACACCTACCAGCACAAAAACAATCATTAATGGCATTTTGTGCCTTCTATGTGTGCTTCAGAATGCAGCACCCATGGAAAGAGCAAAATATGAGGAGGAATAAATTTATTTGTCCTCGTTGCACCACTCTGCAGGATTCTGATGCATTCCCAGGTTTACGACACTGTGTAAATCTGGGAATGTGTCAGGTTCCATGGATGTTGGGTGGGAACACCCACAGCAACACCCATAGAACGCCCATACAAGAGGTGAGACGTGCTCTCACTTAAAAGCGAGCACTGCATTTTAGCCATGTATTTTTAACGTATTTTTAAACAGCCTCTTGTCCAACACGCAGCAGCACGGCTTGTTTTAAGACTTCCTCGAAGGTCTTCCGCATCTGCAGCCCTCAAAACCCTTCACTGGCTCCCATTACATAAGAGAATTCTGTTTAAAATTCTTCTAATCACCTTCAAAGCGTCACTTAAGATAGGACCAAAATATCTTTCATCTAGATTCACCCCCTATATTACAAACAGAACTCTCAGGTCCTCATCAGCTAACCTGCTCAAACCTCCCAACTTTCGATGCAAAACTAAGGAGGTAAAACAATAGCGGTATTAGGTTCCAGAGCTTGGAACCTACTGCCTCTGCAACTGAGAATGCTAAAAACCGAAACCCAATATAGAAAGGCTCTAAAAACCTGGATCTTTGGAGCAACAGACGAACTTTGCCTCTCTCTCATCTAAGATCCTTTGAGTGTTATCTCACCTCAGTATCAGTGCCAGGATGCTCCCTTCGGAGTGACAGTCAGCGCTTTACAAATACCACATTTAATTTCATTTCATTTCATTTCACGCACAGTAATGCGTGAAAGGAGCCCATACTTACAAGGCCATGAAAAGTCACGCAGGGTGGCTTTGCGTGTCCTTGAAATATGACCCAGCACACTGCGCCGCCAGTGCGTCAAAAAAAGTGATGCTCCGGCAGCACAATGGGCTTGTAAATGAGGGCCCCAGAGTCCAAGAGACAACTCTCCATATGCAATCAACAGGTAAAAGGTATGCCTTGCAGGCACAGTCCCTTCCACCATGTTCAGTCCTCTAGAGACAAGTGATCTGATGTTAGTCACACAAAGGAGGGGTGCACATGATACGATCCTCCAGACCATAGAACCTCCCTCCGGGTCTCAAGCCTTTTCCACGCAGGCCCTTTGTCTACATGTGTGATTCTTGTGTAAGCTAAGACCAAAAAAATCAAAAATATCCATAGACTTCCTAAGCGGAGAGTTATACACGGCGTGCACGCATTTCAGAGCCACGCAGTGGATATTTCTGCCTCAAAAGACAGGGGCGCAAAGCAAGCCCCTCCAACCCCGCAACACGGTGCGGTGGGGAAGCCTGGAGGCCCCCTCCCCACCATTCAAGGGGCCCAATTCATACAAAAGCCAATGATTATATGTGAGATATGAGAGACCCAGGGGTCCTGCTTCTCATTATGCAGGGGAGCCCCATAATTTTGTGTTACACCACTGTCTAAAGATAGACCTCCTGCAGAAAAATATTCAGGGACGGATCTCTAATCTATGAGAAAAAAAACCTGTTCCGATAAGTGACATATGACACAAAAATCCAGAAAGGGCCCGTCACCTGTGCATAGAGAAATTCGTACACACTTTTCTTCTGTTCATAGAAATTAAATAACTGTCTACTTGTGTTTCCCATAGAGAAATATAGAGCAGACATCTTACCTCGACCTAGAAAGTCCACAAGAGACATCTCACCTCTGATGGAGCACTCCTGAATAGACATCTCACTTCTCTATTGAGAAATCACGGGCAGACTTTCCACCCTTTCACAGAGAAATTAAAAACGTCGCCCTTATGTCCTGAGCAAAATGATTTGGCCCAGACCTTTTACTGAGAAAATAGGGCGAAATCGCCGGCTGATTTATATAGAGCAATCCAGGAAAACCCTCAACTTTAACAAACCTCTCGTTTCTGACATCGAAATTAATTCTGGACCTGTCACTTAAAACAAAGAAATCAGTGCTAGACCTTTCATTTAAGACATTGATTTCAGGGCTGGGCTGGGCCTGTCACATAAAACATCAAAATTATTAACAGGCATCTCACCTCAGTGCAAAAAATAATTGTCGAATTTAGAGCTGGATTTCTCATTACGAACATAGAAATCTGTGCTCGAACTTTTACTTCAAAGTAAAAATTGGTGTTGAATTTCTACCTTCAAGTTAAGGGCCGGCCTCTCATCTCTCTCTCACTTCAAACACAGAGACAGGAGAAAAACCTCTCACTTATAAAATCAAAAATGAAGCCTGGACATCTCAATTCAAACACAGAAATACGCACCGGACCTCTCTTCGAACATCGAAATCAGGAACATATATCTCACCTCTTACAGAAATTAGAGAAAATCCCCTCCAGCATGGAAAACAGAAACCATCTCTTACCTCTAACGTAGCAATCAGGACTGAACCTCTCAGTCTGAACAATGAAATCAGGGCCGCAACACTGATTTCAAACATAAAATTCTGGGCTTTGCCTCTAGCATAGAAATCAAGAAATCAGAGAAAATGGATTTTGGCTTTGACAGAAAGCAGGGACAATACCCCCCTCCCCCCTCACCCCACCTTAAAAGAGAAATCAGGGATAGACCTCTTGTTTCATGCAGAGCTTAGGACTGGACCTCTTCGTCCCATATCTAAGATAGAAATCAGGGACAGAGCTTTCACCTTTTACATGGTACGAAGGGACACGCCTCTCACCTCTAGCACTGACTCGAGTGACTGACCAGTCTTCTCTATCAGGGAAATCAGTGAAAGACCTATCACCTCTGACATGGAAATCAGGGACGGGACAGACCTCTCCTGACATGGACGTAAGGGACAGGCCTCTCACCTCTGACATGGAAGTCCGAGGGACAGACCTCCTACCTCTAACATAGGAGACAGACATCTAAAAGGAGAAAGCAGAGAAAAAAAACCTATTTTCTATGACATAGATACCTGTAAAATAGAAATCAGGGCTGTATCTCTCACCTCACTCTTAACATCAAATCAGGGAAAGACATTTCACATCAAACGCAGAAATCAGGGCCAGTCATTTCACCTCTCATGGAAAGAAACGAGTGACAGGCCTTTCAACAAGAACACATATTACAACCCCTGAACACTGTCAACGAATTCCGTCATGCATCCACCGATTCGTCTCAACATCGGCAGCAGAAAAACTTCTCAAAAACTCCAGCTGGTGTCTGTGGTGTGGTCATGAGCAGAGACACTATCAGTTCTACCTCTCCTAAGTCAACGCGGGCGGCTGACCTCTGGGAGGCACCTTCACCAGGTGAAAAGCCTCCATTTGGTACAGTGGATCCCATCTGGTGGGATTGAATGCCACCTCAGGCATTCCACATCAAACAAAAGAAAGCTGCCTGATCCCAACATCAGATCTGAACGGGTAACTGACATCTGAAACACACTGGGGTATATTCACAAGAACGTGCGCTAAACATCTCCAAAAATGTTAACGCAACTTTACACATCCCAGTCTATCGCGGGAAAATAACCCCGTGTTAACGTGGAATTCACAACACGGCGGTACCATGCGATAGCCTTTCGAAACCGCGGCCAATGTCCGCGATACAACCACCAAGATGGCGGTAAAAACACAAACCCCAACGCGTAAAAAGACGCGATGGGCCCAAACGCGATAAGAAAACAGTGATAACCAGCGAGAGGCCAGCAATACCCACGCGTAATGCGGGAAAAAGCACAAGAACAGCATACGGAAAATGCCACTAAAAGGAAATGAACTGCGGAGTACCACGGATGCACCCTGACCGATTGCAGAGGACAACATGAACTCCACAATCCCCACGGAGGAACACCCAGGAATCCAGGGGTCGTGGAAGGGCAATGAGAAGAGGAAGAGGAAGACGGGGTACAGTCTGCAGGAAAACACGATTATCGTCACGGATGAGATAGAACACCACCACCAACTGTACGTCACCTCCAACGTGTCATTGGCAACAAAGAGGCAAAGATGGCACACCATCTCGGACCATGTGAATGCCGTCGCAGCGCCGAGGAGGACAATGGAAGAGGACAAGAGGCGCTGGATTGATGTGAATGGCAAAACCAAGCAGAAACTCGCTGCCAACATGAAAGCAGCAACGCACTTCGGAGGAGGGGGCCAGCAGAACACCAGGAGCTGAATGACATAGAGAAGATGGTGGCCACAGTCATCAGTCGGGAGACGGTGACAGGAGTTGGGGATCCGGACACTGCCCAACATGACCCGACACTACATCAACAGGGTGCGTACCGACCAGGGAGTGGGGGGACGGGGGAGATGGGCACAATGGCCCACATGCACAATTAAGCAGAGCACACTGCACACCCACAATAACTCAGGATCATGTCCCTGATCCCACGGGAACACTTCAGCACACACACAAACACCAAGTAGTCCCACGTACACCATGTGCCCAAAGGGCACCCACCCAACACATCAACAATCACACAACCAACACATGCACACGTGCGAAACACAGCAAACATGCATATATGTCAGCCACACTGACAATGCAAGAGACACCACATGACGAGTAGCATGCTGCAGTCCAATCATCATGACAATGTTCACGGCACGACACTGAGGTGGCTGAGTGCGGACCACAACCGGAAAGGAGCAGGTCACACTCGGACACAACCACCTGCACAAACAACCCCTGACGTCAACGACACATCTGCGGACAAACCATGCCCAAGAGTCACAACTCGACAAAGAGCACAAGTTACCCAAGTCTGCAACATCTCAGCACTGTGGAAGCACAGAACTGAAAGGCACACCGCATGAAAGGGATAAGTGGCAGCCAAATCAGAGCCGCAGGAGCGACTCACCCACCGTGCAGCAAACGCACATAAGAATAAGTGCACCTCGACATTGACAACATCGTGGTACAAACAGCAACACCTCCACAACAGAACACAGGACACAACTGGTGTGGCATATGTGCACAACATGGCCAATCACATCTGGCACAGCAGGAAACTGTGACATGACAATGTACAAGTACAACCTGTAACCTGCAAATATTTTTTATTCACACATGCTGTGCTTGTGGACATTTTGTACTGTCCCATGATTGCCAGGGACGGCCACAATGTGACGTGCTCAAGTGAAGAAATTGGCAATGAGGGTGTTCCTACGGGCTATTCCTGCCACAGCTGCAGTTGGATGTGGGCCACCTGCCCCATCGTCCGGTACTTCTGGAACTTGGATCCATGGGGCATTGGTGCGTACACAGATGTTGTGCAACACACAACATGCAACGATCATCTTGCACACGATGTCTGGCCTGTACAGGAGCCTTCCACCTGTGACGTCCAGGCACCTGAAACGTGACTTCAACACGCCAAATGTGCGTTCCACGATGCCCCTGGTGCGTATGTGAGCCGCATTGTACTGCCTCTGGGCGGGTGTTTTCGGGTCTCGGAGGGGTGTCATCATCCAAGGGCAGAGTGCATATCCTTGATCACCTGTGACAGTGCAGAGAGAAAAGAGTCAATACTTGGTTCGGCATGATGTGTTGGCAGGCCCACTAGTCCAGTGATGCCTGTGCTGGCTGTGTGTGGGGTGAGTGTAAGCCAGCCCTCAGGGAGTAGCTGGTGCTGGCAACAACTTCAACAGTCATCGGGCACTCAGGAATGCAATGTTCGAACAGCAAGGGACCATGACTTGAGTTGCACAGAGTTAGTGGCCCCGGATGCACAGCGGCCGACACGGGCCTACCGCCACGGGACGCTGACTTGCGGGACACTGGGGTAGGGTCATGAGGGCAGAGCAGGGTCTCGTATGTATCAAAGATGGTTTTCGCGGAGTGTCTCGGGGAGAGTGGGAGGTGTACCCCAGGGCATGATGCAGAGGGCACATACCAGCTGTGTCCGGCAACATGGCGGATATGAATGCCACAGACTCATGCCAAACACCAAGTCCGTACCTGCCAGTTGCTGATGACAACCCCCAGGCCACAGGCTCAGACACCAACAATGTTCTGCCGGAGGCTGACGGTGACTCACGGTGCACAGGGTTAGTGGCACCAGGTCAGTCCTTGCTAGTGGTCGACCTCCTCCGTAACGGTGATCCGTGTTTCCACCGGACTGAAACGCATCTTTCTCTCACTCCTCTCCCTGCGTTCACTGGCATGAACTCTGCCATTGATTAATAAAGACTCAGTTCTAGATGTGGGACATACTGGACTGCAGTGTAGGCCGGCTGCAGCGGTGGAGTATGTCAGCGAATGAGGACTCCTAGGGGCCTGTGTCATGGAGGACAGCGATGGTCTGAGGAGGCTGTCAAGGTCGCGGGCATGGGTCTTGGAGCTAGCACCGGCACGTGATGGGCCCTCTTTGACACACGATGGTGTCGGCAGTTGAGCAGTGCGGCCTTGGAGCGCTGGGGCGGGCAAGCCGGGTCTGGGTATCAGCGGCCTGGGGTGCAGCAGGCGCACAGGCTCGCAGGCCCCGCTGCTCACAGCGTCAGCCTCGTGGCGGGCTGAGAGGCGCCACCCTGGCAGTGACGTTGGCCATTCCGGGAGAGCACCACGCTCAGCGCCACAGTGTTTTTATCCACACCCCTGCGCAGGCCTGGCGTAAGCCGGGCCAGCCCACTGCGCTCACGCACACAGGGAGGGGCGCAGCGAGCGACATTTCCGCGATCTAACCCACAGCCTGGGGTGACATGGTTGCGTCCACTGTTCACTACTCTCCAGACACCAGCAGTTAATGTCTGCATGGACATATCTGTGGTTTGCATACCCAGGTCTATCCAGCACATTCACGCCACACTTGTCATTGTGTACATTCCCATTCATGGGTCACTTGCCTCCTTCGCACATGCCTGCTTTCCGCCTCTCCACACGTTCAGCTGTTGTGTGGCTGTGGTGCCATGATATAGCTGGCTTGTGTACATGGGAAGCCCAGGATCCCAATGGAGTTGTGTTGTCGTGTCTGGTAGGGGGCATGTTGATTGACATGTTGTATGTGGTTTGGTCACGTGTGCATTCCCACAGTTGTGCGTTGTGTGATGGTGGCTTTGAGGTGTGTGGTGTGTTGATTTGGTACTTACCAACGAGCAGTGCATTTCCATAGGTGCCATCCTGGAAGCGCTGGTTGATGATAAACTGTCGGAAGATGTAGGAATCTTGCACACTGCCTGGGTAGTTTGCGACGACATTGGTAAACATTCCCTGGTTGTCCACTATTGCCTGCACATTGATGGAATGCATGTGCTTTCTGTTGCGGTAGATGTGTGCAGTGTCTGCAGGGGGCACAAGTAGGACATGTGTGCAGTCAATGGCTCCCAACACGTGTGGGAATCTAGCAATGGCGTAGAAGCCTTGCTTGGTCTCCAGCTGTTCCTGCGCAGTGTGGGGGAAGTGAAGGTACTGGGGTATGAAGCTGATGATGGCATCCAGGACAGGTGTGAGGAACTTTGATAGGGCTGGCTGTGAGACTCCTCCGACACTGGCCGTTGTTGGTTGGAAGGTACCAGAGGCCAACATGTGCAGCACAGCCAGCAGCTTTGTCTGCGGAGGGATGTTGGTTGTCCACTGTGTTGGGACCGTCAGCCTGTGGCCGATGTGGGTCATGATGCGGAGGATGGTTGTCCTTTTGAGCCTGTAGTGGGCAATGACTTCCTCGGGCGTTAGGTCTGTGAGACTAGTGCATTTTCGGTAGGTCCGCTGTCTTACTCTGCTCTGCCTCTGTGGTGGTCCGGGGGGTGCCGGTCCTTGTCCTGGGGGTGGTGGCGGTGGGTGTTGTGGCCCTGTTGGGGCTCCAAGCTGCATGATGAGTAGCTCCATGGCGTCGGTTGTTCTTCGGCTGTGGCTGTGTGCGGGGCTCCGTTGCCTACTGCAGGTAGTCGTCCTGCTTAACACCAGCAAGAGGCAGGTGTTAAATACCTGCTGCTACCGCGGCTTATCGCGTGGTTTTGACTCGCATCGCGGATCTGGCAGTTCGTTGTAAAAGTGGTGTAGTGGTGTTTTTGTGGGTTTTTGCACGGGAACGCCTACTCTGCATCTCATTAGGGTTAGTTGGTGGTGTCACCCGTGGGGATAAAATTTGCTGCAGTTATCGCGGGTATACTGGCGATGTCTGCAGTTTGCACCCGCTTGTGAATGGGGCGATAAATCTGTCTCCACTTTTGATGCGCTAAGGTGGCGATAACTCAGCGATAAGTCCCTGTGAATATGCCCCACTGTGGGGGAGATTTACTAGGACTTTGCACTGTGTTTGCATCACAAACGTGACGCAAATCGGCGAAAAATCTTTTTTTCCTAATTTAGTTTCCAGCTCAAAAACTTGTATAGCGCTGGAAATAAACTAAAAGTAATGCAAAGCAGCGCATAGTGTTGCTTCTCATTACTTTGCGCCATGGGGGCGTACCAAGGGTGGTGCATGTGCATTACCATGCAACCACCCAAGGTTTCTCACGCTAAACCCAATTTACTAAATAAAGTAGATTGGGTTTAGCGTTAGAAAACTGCGCCCTTTTAAACTAGGCAAGGAAGGAGAAATGATTTAATTTCTCCTTCTTTTTCTGACTTTGCATGCGTGCTGCACTGTGCAGCATACATACAAAGTGGGAAAAGCTTTGCCTCATGTCTAAGCATTGTATTTTGTACAGGAAGGGTAACCTTCCTGTACAAAACCTATGCTAGACTCACACGCACCCTAGGGCTATGGCACTAAGGTGTGTGCGTGACGCACGCCAGCTGTAATCAGCGCCGGCGCAAGGGAAAGGGGAGGAGAGAGCCATATCTTTGAAAATATGGCGCTCTCCTGCTCCTTCCCTGTCGCGCATACGCAAGCGCAGCCTTGTGGGGGCTGCACTGCTTTGCGTGTAGATTCGGTAAATCTCCTCCTGTATGTCCCTGTGCAGATGTTTGCTTACCAGGGCCTTCAGAACCAGGAATCTGATGTATTTTATGTCAAACAGACAATGGCGTCCATGATAAGCCAAATATTTCGAGAGACACTGTAGGCGAAGGCCCAGATTTACTATAATGATCATGCAGGGCAGTGCAGCAGTAGCAAATGCTGCGCTGCGTGAGAACGAGAGAGCAAAGAGCGCCATATTTACAGAAATATGGCACTCTCCTCCCTCTCCCTAGCTCTGGCACAGAAATGTGCTGTCGTGCGCTACGGACACCCCGTTGCACCATAGTGCAAGGGTGTCTCCGTGAGTCTAGTATAGGTTTTGTACTGGAAAGATAACCTTCCAGTACAAAATACTATGCTTAGACTAACTTTAATCCTTTTCCCACTTTGTATGTGTGCTGTACAGTGCAGCACACATGCAAAGTCAGAAAAGAAAGGAGAAATTAAAGCATTTCTTCTTCATAACACCTATTTGAAATGGGCGCAGCTTTTTGCAGCAAAACCCTGTCTACTTTTTTAAGTAAATAGGGTTTCACGTCAAAAACCTTGGGAGGTTGCATGGAAACGCCCATGAACCATATTTCTCCTCATTATGTGACCTCTGCGGAGGCGCACGGTTTTGACGCATTCTCAGATTTTCGCAATGTTGTAAATCTGGGAATGTGTCAAAATCCATGGGCGTTGCGTGGGAACACCCACCGCAACACCCATGGCACGCCTCCCTGATGCAGTGTAAGGCAACGCAGTGACTTGCGCTGCATTGCCTTACACCATATCTACAAGGCCATGAAAATGCACGCAGGGTGGCTTTACGTGGCCTCGTAGATATTGGTCTGTATTCTGCGACGACGAAGAGTCAAAAATAGTGACGCTCAGGCAACGCAGGCTTCTTGTAAATGAGGCATTTAGTAAATATATCCTGAAATATTATAAAAACAAAGCCTTACTTTAAAATTTGAGCTGGCTTGAAATATGCACACTGGGCTAAGATTATTATAGCACTGTCTCCATTTTATATCTTTGTCAGAAATCTTTTATAATTTTAAAAAACTGTGGCCACAGCCCACGAGACGGCACTTTTGATGTGGTGGTGGGGCCTGGGGAGTGGCAAATACGGTTTCTCTGCTCAACCCGAAACAGCATCCCTGGCAGGTTCGTTTCTTAGCTGGGGTCGTGAATCCTTCTTTTGGAGACCTGGACTACCATATTTCTGTTTCCATGGCAACAAAAATCAATATTTAACCCGCGATAAATGCTACATCCAATTTCTGTTCTCACTTGTCTCATTAAGCAATAGCATTAATCCGCGGCCTTGAAGTCTTGGTTGAGTTGAGGGAGACGTGGTCTTTGGAGATAGCCCTGAGAGGTGGCAGAGGCTGCGACATTTCACATGAGCACCTCAGTAAACGAAGGCCAGAAATAGATATGTGTAGGATTTTAATTTAAAGAATAAATTATAGTTAAATAGTACACAATGCACAATTTGGTTTTGCTGTGAATTTATTAGGGAATCTGCTGCTTTCCCAGCAAACAGCAAAAACTCACTAAACATAAATAGGAATTGTTAGAGATAGCCACATCTTCTAAAGTGAATTTCCCTTCCTTGACACCAAATGCTGCCAAAACTGCTGCTAAGTCAGAACACCAAGCCATTCAGCCATTCCTGTCAGTTTATATGGGATAAAGCACCCCCTGCCGTACATTATAAGGCTATTTTAAGGATATTGCAAGACACCAAGGAGTTCAAAACCATATAGAGGAACGAGGCCAAATGTCGAGTTCCTTTAAAAGGTTAGGGAACTCGAAGGAGACTTGCATTATCCTTTTCATGTACAGCAGGGCGTACTCTAATTCTTATAATTTATGGTCTCATCAGCATCTCTAGAGCTAAATTAAATACAACAATAAAGCTGTTAAATATTTGTTGCAAGAAGATATCAGTTTAATACAAGTCAGCTTCTTTTTTTAAAAATAGGAACAGTAGCTCTGACTGTGTAGAAAAATGCAGAAAGATTATAACTTTTCTATAATTACTTAGGAAGTTCAAAAAATAAACATGTTACCAAAATATCTCCTTTCTGGATGTCACTGTACAGCTAGAAAACCAGAGCAGAAAGAAAGAAAAGCCAGTTTGTTTCCAGGATGTAAAAACTGTTGTTTTAATTATGCTCGTGAACTGAGTTGCCATTTCCCTGGGTGCTGGTTCAAGCAACAGGCAGTGTGAGTCAGAGGTCAGCAATAATAAGTTGTTGCAGTGGAGTTCTGATGTCTTTTCTTTATAATTGGTGACTGGGTGTGTCACAAGGTGCCGATTATAAAGAATTTAAAGACACCATTTTTTAACGGGGATTGCAGAAACCCATGTATTACATATCCTTTCAGTGCCACAGCTTAACTAACCCTCCCCTTTCAATCGCAAGTCTATCAAGTCACCCACTCAACCCCATTTGTCTCATGATTTCCTGTTCCTCATGGATTTGGCAAGGTTGAAACCAGTAGTGGTCTAATTATCTAGTTAGGGGCAGTATTTTGATACTTGTTGTCTCCTGAATTTTTGTCTGGCTCTTAAAAGTCTCTTTATCGCAGCTTGTTATTCACCATTCCAAGATGGGCAATCAGTTGGTTGCAATCTTTCAAAGATGGTCGGCCTACTAGGCCAAAAAGCTCAAGATTGACAACGTCTTAGTCACATTAATGCTATTTCTCACACAGCTCAAACAAATCACTCATGGAGGAAAGGAGTTGTGCATATTGAACCAAAGCACGTAGGGTCTTAATTAGAATTTGTGGATGGGAAACTCCCTAAAAGGTGACAGATATCCCACCCACCTTATTACAGGTGCCATAGGCTTTAAATCATGTCTTTAATTTGTTAGTTTATGCTGTACAACATGTCACCTTTTTCATAGTACAGCAAGTGCCACGTTTGGAGTTTATGAGTGCATACGAGATTGGAGATTTGGGGATTTGGGGGGCAGTTGACCAAAGGGAGGTCTGCCCCCCAGGGTTTTTGGGACTGGTGCAGTCAAAATTGACTGCCCTTGCCTCTTTTTGGGCTTGGGCTCCAATGGAGCCCAGTGTAGCCCAATACGGTTATATATTAGCTCCTTTTGGGCTCCCTGCCACCATTTGAGGTTTTGGTGACCCGGTAGTCATTTTCTCTATAAAGAATAAATTAAAAGTAGGAAGATGGCATCTAGTGGCGAAAATGTTGCGGAGGCGAGGCGCCTGCTGTGCGAAGCAGGTCCAATGGATCTGGTGGGGAGCGAAGTGACTGGCCCGGCGAGACCAATGCGGCGAGCATCTGACCACGTGGCCGCAGCTGCCATCGCCTGTTCGCCGCCCTACAAGATGCGAATGGCATCTGTTGAGGTTAGGGCACATGGCCACTCCGAGCCACAGCAAGCGGCCTCAAGCAAGGCGTGGGAATATTGGACATCACTGCAGGGGCAGGCGCGGAACAGAAGAGCAGAGCCCTGGTGCCCCAGTGGCCTGCATCGGTGCCGTGTAGGGGGAGGAGTGACCGGGGCGAGGCAGCAGCTACAAGGGCATAGACCTGCCTCTATGCCACCAAAAAAAGGACAAACCAACAAGGTCTCCAACTACTTTGGGACAGCCAAACCAAGTGACGAACAGGAGGACGAGGGTAACCAGGAGACGGGGATAATGGCATTCACCCGAGAAGACCTCCTCGCAACTCTGAAGGAATTCAAAGGGAGCTACGGGAAGACATCAAGGCAGACCTGGGGGCTTCCTTCGAGTCCTTCAAGGGAGAAATGGGGACTAAAATAATCGTGCTCCAGGCGGATGTTGACTCAATAGGACACGCACCCTGGACCTGGAAGCGAAATGCCAGGACTTGGAGGGCCGGCTCTAACCTGTTGAGTGCGGAATCCCTTTCTGCCCAGCTGAACTCGGCATTTACTCTGAGAACTTTCCCTTGACAGCGGAGACTTAGCCATTTTGACTGATGCCCAGTGGATCTACCTCACGAGATATAGGGGAGATGGGCTATGGATACCCTCCTTGACCATCACCTACCCAGCCGGTCTTTGGGCAAACTTTCCTGCGTCTCTCTGGACCTTTATTTCCCTCCTCCCCCTTCACCCTACCCCCTACCCCTCTCCGCTCTACTCTTTCTCCTCTTTCTAGCTACTGACCCTTACCCTCACCCGTCCTTGCTCATAGATCCCACCCTGCCTTATCCACTTGACTTTCTTTTGTGAACCTTCCCTCGTCAGCTGAGACCTAGCTATTTTGACTGATGCCCGATGGAGCTACCTTGTTTAGCTATAGGGGAGACGGGCTGTGGATTCCCTCCTCGGTCGTCACCTACCCAGTTGGTCTTTGGGCAGACTTCCTCTCGTCTCTCCTGCCTTCTTTTCACCCATCCTCCCCCTTCACATTTCCCCCCTCCTCCCCTCCGCTCTATCTGTCACCTTTCCTTCCTCTTTCAATATGTTGCTTATTTTCTGATGTAAAGTGTAACTTGTTTATTGTGTTCTGTAACATTGTGTAACCCAATGTAAAGCGCTCTGATACTTCCAGGTCTAGCCAGCGCTATATAAAACTCTCAAAATAAAAAATAAATTAAAAAAAATAATAAATAAATAAAATAAGGGAGGCGTCCGCGCTGGTTGAAGTGGTGCCTCCCTCTGAGGATTATGCAGCAGCCCGTCCATGTCCCAGACACATGTACAGAACTACAAAAGAACAACGGTTGGGCAGGCGGGAGGCCGCTGCAGTGCCTCCTGCCACCCAAGGGACTCCAATGGAGTGGGAGGTGTATAATGAGTCTCCCACTATGATTGAGCAAGGTGGGGAGCGGGAGGCCGTTGCAGCGCCTCCCACTGGGCTAGACTTGATTGGAAGGAGCGAGAGCAGCAAGGGTGTGGCAGGAGCCCCTGTGCAATTTTCTGGGGCCCCAGTAAATTGGGGCCCCGTCAGGCAAGTACAGGCTAGGAGGGCAAAGGGAGCCCCTGGGACTGGAGGACAACCCCTGGGTGGGGCATTAGGACTGGTTACAGAGGGACCAGCAGGGACTGCAGGAACGCTTGGCAGAGGGTGGCCCCTGGGAGGTTGGTGGGGGCAGGGCTGCGAAGGTCGCTCACCGGGTCGTGGCAAGGAGTGCCAGGCTGGGCCAACTCAGGGACTGGCCACTGCTTTTGTGGCAGCCATGCTGGATTGATATGGAGAGGAGGAAGGGGCAAAGTCCAATGATCAGGAGGCGGGGGCCAGGTGGGGAGAGGGGGATCAGGTTGGGGAGGGCTGGGGTGGACCACTCCACGGGTGGTGGGGATGGGAGAGATGGGCAGGGCCAGTGGTCTTGGGTACCTGAGGTGGACGTCGGAGGGGACAGGAGGGCTAGGGGTACCAGTACACCAGTCTTGCCCTCTTTGTTGCAGGTGGAGGAACATTGTGGTTCTCCGGATTCGGGAGAACTTGGTGCAGCTCACAGGCACCGAGATGAAGGGATGGCTGGGCCCAAAGCAGTTCGCTGGATGTCTGCGGGGAATCCCATTGCAGCCAGCAGAAGTAGGTCCAGGACGGCCTTGTTGGTTCCAACAGCAGGTGGGTTTTGGGTGACCTTTGACTCCTTCGACAGAGAAGAAAAGACGGGTGGTGTCGGCAGACCAGTAGGGTGGGGCTCATACCGCCCCCTGGCCACCGAGTGCGACCCACGGCGCAGGCCAGAGCAATGGTAACAAGTCAGTCTGCGGGGGCAGGCCCGAGCTGGGCCAGAGCAGAGGACACCATGGGAGTGTCAATGGTGAATTACGAGGATGATAGCCTTGAAGAAGGTGAGGTGTGTGACGGGGATGATCCCATGAAGACACGGGTTGGGGCACGGGTGGGGGTATCACCAACACATTCTTGTCTAGTGTGTTACAGACAGGAGAGGCCTGGCACAGTGTAGCATCAGAAACACGGAGGCCACTGGCGAGGCGGCAAGCACCTGTACAGGCACCAAACATGGAGCCAAGTAAGGGCCATGATGTGGGCACGGTCCGAGTGCTAGTATCCACGGGTGTGGATGTGAAGTATGACAGCAGGGGGAGTGAGCAGCTGTGAACAGGTAAGTACATGACTGATGTGGGTGTGGGTACGGATACAGCAAATGGCAGTTTGGCAAAAGACACAGGTGCAAGTGCCGCAGCACTGTAGGACAGCGGGGAATGTGTTGAGGACGCTAGTGCGACAGGTACGGGGGAAGGAGGTAGCAAGAAATACAGGCAGGACAGCAAGAAATTGAAAGTGAAATGACTGCCATACATGGGGATCACAATGCCGTTGGGGGCACACTTAATGCTGGCAACAAAAGAGAAAATTTGGAAGGTGGGAAAATGGCAGGACTTTAGGCGAGGATTAGGCTAGTTCTTGCAGTAGACGTAAGTTGCCCTGTTCAAATATATGGATATCATAAGCAAGGCTCAACTGACTTTTGGGGTTTATGACTGGTCTCAATATGATGAAAAATTCAGGGTGAGATTGGCTTAAGACCCCAAGGCTAAGTGGGGGGAACTGGATACAAATCTATGGCAGCATACCACGGGCCCGCTAAGTTCAAGCAGACAGATTTGACCACTAGCAGCCTGCTGATAGTTTACAAGCCTTTTCAAGGGTGGCCCACCCAGGGGGACGTGGGGGGGACAGATAGCCAAAGGATAGGGAGTCTAAGGGGGAACATGTTGGGACTACAACAAGGGAATGTGTACTTGCGAGTACTGCAAATTTCGGCATGAGTGCGCTTATCCACTGCTTGGGGAACACAGGTGGGTACCAGGGACAGAGTACAGAGCAGTGGCACACTTATGCGGGCAGTCAGGGTCCACACCAGCAGCCACAGTAGTTCAGCAACAGAGGGGAGAGGGCGCAGGGACCTGAAGCAAAAGGCCTGTACTCTGGTTAAACTGGACAGGCTGGAATACTGGCTGTGGTTCTATGATTGGCCAGAGGAGGCAGGGTCTTGAGGAACAGTTTCAGAATGGGTTTCTGACTGGGGTATAAGGGCCCCAGGTTCAGAGGTGGGCAGATAATTTGGGATAAGCAAAAGAGCACAAACACGCAGCGCAGGACAAACTTGATAAGGAAATCTTGGAGGTAAAAATGGTGAGCTCCTTCGAGGATTGGTCAATGGCAGACTTGATTGTGTCACCGGTATGTGTGGTCCCCAAAAGAAACGGAGTCAGTTTCACCTAATCCAGTACTTGTCATGGCCTAAAGGTAGGTCGATGAATGATTTAATTCCCGAAAAAACTGTTTCGGTGTCCTACTCCTCAATGGACATGGCCATGTCTCTGATGGTGTCAGCAGGATAGGGGCACATATCGCAAAATGCGATGTAAAGTCAGCTTTTCGGCTGCTTCTGGTTCATCCGGACAACTTTCAAATGTTGGGCATGCGCTTTGAAGGAAAATGTATGTGGACAAAGCTTTGCCGATGGGATGTTTCATCTCACGTGCAATTTTGAGTGTTTCAGTTCCTTTCTGCAGTGGCTCTTTACATGGTATTTGGGTAGGTGACAAATTACCTCAATTACTTCTTTTTCATGGGGTCATCCAGGTCAGCGGACTGCCAGTACGTGTTGGCAAGATTCCAGGAGCTCATGGGTGACCCGGGTGTTCCACTCACCCCTGAAAAGTAGGGATGGGTAGTAAACTTTGCTCCGCTTGCAAAGTTCACAGAGGGATATTCTCAAGAACGTGTGATAAACATCGCCAAAATAGGTTAACGCAAGTTTACATATTGCCGTCTATCGCGGGAAAATAACCCCGTGTTAACGTGGCATTCACAACACGGCGGTAACATGCGATAGTACCCCGATAACGCGGCAAATGTCCGCGATAACACTATCTGGACGGCGATGAAAATCCAAACCTGAACGCGAAAAAAGTTGCGATGGGCCCAACCGCGATAAGACAATCAGCGAAAAGCAGCACCAGGCCTGCAAATCACACACGTCAGGCAGGAAAAATCACTACAAAAGCAGAAAAAAAAATAAACAAACAAAAACCGAACTACAGCAAAGCACAATGGAGGCAGCCGGAGCAGGTACAGAGGACGGCCAGAACCCCACAAGCCCCACGGAGGACCAGCCTGGGACCTTGGGGACAGGGAAGGGCAAGGACAAGAAGAAGAGGAAGACGCGGTTCAGTCCGTAGGAAAACAGGATCCTGATCACGGAGGTGGTAGAACACCATCAACAACTGTTCGTCACCTCCACTGTGTCATTGGCATCAAAAAATGCAATATGGCAGTCCATCGTGGACAAGGTGAATGCAGTCGGAGTGCTGAGGAGGACAATGGAAGAGCTCAAGAGGCGCTGGAATGATGTGAAGCGCAAAACCAAGCTGAAACTCTGCAACAACCAGAAGGCAGCAATGCAGACTGGAGGTGGGAGTCCAGCGCCACAGGAGGAGCTGGATGAGATGGAGGAAATGCTGTCCACAGTCATCAGTGGGGAGACGGTGGCAGGAGTTGGGGCACCGGACACCGCTCAACATGACCTGACACAACAGCAACAGGGTGAGTAACCACCAGGGACTGAGGGGACGGGGGGAGATGGGCACAATGGCACACATGCACAATCAAGTATAGCACAGTGCACACCCACAATGACTCTGGATCATGTCCCTGATCTCCTTCGCATACCGCAGCACACATAGAAACAGCAAGTAGGCCCCCGTCGACAATGTGCACAGAGGGGGCTCTCCCCACACATCACTAATATCACAACAAACCCATGCACATGTGCTGAACCCAGCAAAGCGGCGTGTCTGTGAGCAACACTGACAATGCAAGTGACACTGCATGACGAATAGCATGGCTGCAGTCAATATATCATGACATGTTGCACGCCACAACACTGAGGTGGCTGAGTGTGGACCACATCCGTAAAGGAGCAGGTCACACTCTGACACATCCACGTGCACAAACAACCCCTGACCTCAACAACACAACTGCGGACAAACCATGCCCCAGAGTCCCAAGTCCCACCAAGAGCCCAATTTCCCTAAGAATGCAACATCTCAGCACTGTAGAAGCACAGAAGTCAAAGACACACCGCCTGAAAGGGATAAGGGCCAGCCAAATCAGAGCTGCAGGGGCGACTCTCCCAAAATGCAGCACACACACATAATATTCAGAGCACATCAACATTGACAACAATGTGGTATAAACTGCAACACGTTCACAACAGAACAGAGGACACAACTGGTGCCGCTTGTGTGTAGAAACTGGTCAATCACATTTGGCATAGCAGGGAAACGTGAGATGATAATGTACAAGTACAAACACACATCCGTGATGTCGTCGAAATGTCCACTGTCACGCATCAAATAGGCAGCTCCTCCCAAACAGTCACAATGTACATTCTCATGCAGTTTGTATGTAAACCTGAACAATGCGTCAACATACATGTGAACGAAATGTTAAACTGCATCTCCCCTTCACATTGCAAAGGGAGAACCAACACCTCCTGCAGAGCAGACCCAACAGCTCTTCACTGATGACGAAGAGGACCTCCACACCTTCGACACCGACGCCCTCCAAGAGTTCATGGACAGCTACGGCACCCCACCTCCAGGAGCAGGGCAGCCCAGCTGCATCGAGGAGACCCCACCCCCTGCAGAGACCACACAGCAGGAAGCACCTACCACCCCGGCTGTCTCCCAGGACCCCCACGGACAACACATGGCCTTCCAACGCCGTGTGTTAGAGGGCCAGGAGAAGATGGCTGATCAGGTGCGGGTGGGGTTCGACCTCATGGCAGCCAAACTTGATGCCATACATGGGTGTCTGATTCCCATCAGGGACCACTTACAGTCCCTAACGGACACCCACAGTCTGCTCCATGCTCTCCAACGATCCATGGCTGACATCGCTGGAGTCATGATACTGAGACAAGGACAACTGTCCAGTCAGAGTGGCTCCAGCGATGTCAGCCGGGAGTTGGGACAGATGCAGGGGCTCATGGAGAACATGGAGCGGATGACGGCGGAAAGAATGGCTGCCACGGCTGCACACCAGCGAGATGTGGCTGGGACCTTCCATGCCCTGCAGCACATCGTCATGGCATTGCTGCCTCAAGGCCTTGCGCAGATGAATGCTGCTGCTGCTTCTACATCCACATCTCCGCCCCCTGATGTGTCAGTGCCTCACAGTGCGTCAGGCAATCCACCTCCGGCCCCTGATGTGTCAGTGGCACACAGTGCGCCAGGCAATCCACCTCCGGCCCCTGATGTGCCAGTGGCACACAGTGCGGCCGACATTCCACCGCCACCCACGTGTGAGGCACATGTGACATCAGAGGACGAAGATGCGGGTGAATCAACCTTACTGGTAAGGAGGAGGCAGTAGCATTAATCTCCACCATATGGCCTGTTTCTGCTTGGTTCTGCCCTTTGCATCATCACCTTCCACTGTCCCCCGATACACTCTACGACACTCACCTTGGACCTCGACATGGACTGCCATTTTCTGTTTGGTTACCAATGACACAGAGATCAGACTGCGGACTGAACTCTTGCTCTTCCGATGTACTTGTCATTCCCTGAAGGACTCTGGCTGGCCCTCCACGGGCCAATAATGTGAAGTGGGCTTTGCATGGCCCTGTACTGCTCCAGCTGCAACACTCCACTGGATGTGAATTAAACATTCAGAATCGCACAGATGTTTCATGTCTTTGATCATTCAAGTATGAGAGTATGGATGAATGTAGGGTCAGTGATTCCCCCTTACGTCCATGTTGCTTATGTCGTGGGACTTGAGTCACAGGGTGCAACAGTGCCGATTGCGGTCCGGGTGGCGTAGACACTACAACAGAGACACAAGCATCAGTCACTTCCATGTCCAGCCCAGAACTGAAGCACGCCCAGAGCCCCGGGATCACTGTTCCCAGCCCTACGCTGGCCTGCCATACGCCAGGCCAGTCCACTCCGCTTACGCTCAGGGAGGGGACGACAAAGCTACATGTCCCAGGTCTTCCCTGTAGTGATCTGCTGATCACTGGTCTAGTCGTCAGCATGCCACAGCCACTCCCTGAGGGCTGGTTCACACCTACACCACACCCATCCAGCACAGGCGTCATAGGACATGTGACCCTGCCAATAAAAGGGGCCTAGCACGTCACATGCCCCACTGCCAGAGATGACATGATGGCGTCCGCACCACGCGACCCAATCATGAAGGGTCCATGACTTGTGGCGCACTGAGTTGGTGGCACCCGCTGCCCTACGGCCCGCACGGGCCTACCGCCACGGGACGATGACTTGCGGTGCACTGAGTTGGTGGCACCCGCTGCACTGCGGCCCGCACGGCCCTACCGCCACGGGACGATGACTTGCGGTGCACTGAGTTGGTGGCACCCGCTGCACTGCGGCCCGCACTGGCCTACTGCCACGTGACGATGACTTGCGTTGCACAGGGTCAGTGGCACCCGCTGCACTGCGGCTGGCAGGGGCCTACCGCCACGTGACGATGACTTGCGTTGCACAGGGTCAGTGGCACCCGCTGCACTGCGGCTGGCAGGGGCCTACCGCCATGTGACGATGACTTGCGGTGCACAGGGTTAGTGCACCTGAAGAGCTGACCGGGTGTGCAGCCTACGATGATGCGTTGGCCTCGATACGGCGTCCAGCGAATCAAGACTCAAATTGAACAGTGTGCCCTGCTGGACCGCAGTGTAGGCGCAGGCAGCAGTCAGCACACACATGACTCAATGGTGCGGTGCCGCAGGGTGCGCTGGGGGCCTGTGGCGCGGAATCCAGCGATCGGCTGAGGAGGATGCACCGGCACGTGGTGGGCCCTATTGCGGACACGCCGGTGGCGGCAGGTGAGCATTGAGGCCTGGGTGCGCAGGGGCGGCCAGTCATCGCTGGGCGGAGGACCGGTCTGGGGACCTGGACTGGGGTGCATCAGGCGCACAGGATCACGCAGGCACCACCGGTCACGGCGGCAGACTCGTGGCTGGGTGGGGGGCGCCGCCCTTGCTGACACGGCCCTGCATGCGATGTTCGTGATGTGCGTGGGTTGGTTTGTGACGTAGCCACCTCGTCTCCAGTGTGAATGTGCCCGTTGGAGGTGGTCGGCCACGTGTGTGTAGGCCTATGGGCAGGTTGTGGCGGAGACTGAGACACATGCAGTAGTCACTTTGGTGGTGGATTGGTGACGTGTGCATTCCCACAGTTGTGGGTTGGGGGATTGTGGAGTTGAGGTGTGTGGTGTGTTCAGTTGGTACTTACCGATGGGCAGTGCATATCCATGGGGGCCATCCTCAAAGCGCTGGTTGGTGGCGGACTTGCGGACATGTGGGGATCATGCACACTGCCTGGGGTATTTGCGACGACATTGGTGGACAGGCCACAGTGGTCCACTTTTGTATGCACAGTGATGGCATGCGTGTGGTTGCTGTTGCGGTGATTGTGTGCAGTGTCGGCAGGGGGCACAAGTCATACACGTGTGCTGTGGATTGCCCCCAACACGTGCGTGATGCCAGCTATGGCGTAGTTCCCTTGCGTGGTCTCAAGATGTTCCTGCGCAGTGTGGGGGGTGTGAGGGGCAGGTGTATCGAGCTGACACACACCGTGATGCTTTCAGGTGTGTTGAGTCCTGCATGATGTGACCGTAGCAGCAGTTCGTGTGGTCGTTACCTTCCTTTTCATTCCTACGACGGTTACGGCCACACGTAGTTCTGTTACGGTCTTCTCATGCATGGTTTATCTGGCCCGTGAGCATTCCGGTTTGTCCAAGTGCAAGTACACTGTACCAGATTAGGCATGTGACTATACGGAAGTTTGACCATTGTCACCATTTCTCCCACAGGTTTCTGAAGACACGTTGCCCTGTTGGAGTTCCCCGTTGGGAATGGAACGCGTTGGCTGAGCTTTTCGTTTTGTTGATTTATGTATTTGTAATAAAGTTCTGTTTTTCCACTACCGTTGACTACTGGACTTCATGACCTTGAGGGGGAGGGTCCGGGGGGGGGGTCCTAGGGGTGGTGGCGGAGGGTGTTGTGGCCCTCTTGGGTCTCCGAGCTGCATGATCAGTGTCTCCATGGCATCTGTTGGTCTTCAGATGTGGCTCTGGGATGGGCTCCCTTTCTACTGCAGTTGGTCGTCCTGCTTAACACCAGTAAAAGGCAGGTGTTAAATCCCTGCTGCTAACGCGCCTTATCGCCTGTTCTTGGTTCGCATCGAAGATCTGACTGGTCGTTGTGAATATCGCGAAGAAGTGTTTTCGTGTGTTTTTGCACGGGAACGCCTACTCTGCGTATCATTAGTGTTAGTTGTCGCACTCATCCGTGGCGATGTTTTTTGCGGCAGCTATCGCTGGGAAACTGGCGATATCGGCAGTTTGCACCAGCTTGAGAATAGGGCGATAAATCTATCGCCACTTTGGCGGCGCTAAAGTGCCGATAAATCGGCGATGAGTCCTTGAGAATATGCCCCACAGAGTTTTACCACTACACACTCCACTTGGAGCACGAACTTTGGCAAAAACTCCACTACCCGCAGCGTGGAAAAGTTTACCGCCCACCCTCAAGCTCAGGTCATAAAGCCAAACTCTTAATGGAAGAAAGGGTGCTTGGATTGGCTTAAAATGTACAAAAGGAATGTTTAACAGCCGAGGGAACATTCTAAACTCAAATACTTGTTACCAGAAAACATGCGATTGCACAGCAACAAAGGGCATGCGCAAAAGTCTACCACTTTTGTCAAAGAAAGCACAAGGCTCGAACTATTGCCACTCCCTTTGGTTTGTTTCTAATCAATCTAGTGTGATTAGAGCACTCACACTACAACTGACTCATCTCAATGCGGGAAGGGAGCCAGGGCACGTCGTAAATGAGACGTTCAAGAACCTTTGCACAGGATCACCAAGTCCATTAATTAAATGAGCTGACAGTGTCGTATCTCACAAGCACTACACAAACACCCTGCATATACACAAATATCAACAGACTCTCGCTCACACATACTCTCTCTTACACATGCACACCCCTCCATCACTTGGGCACAGTTTCTCACACACAGACCCAAAACCATTACTCAGTACTTGTTCTACCATGATTGCAACTCCCAACGGCTCATAGCAGCACACATCGATTTTTCATTTTAAGGCATTTTTCTACGTGATGGAAGACCTGCCTGCACAAGTCTTCTAACAAACGTCTTTTCCACAGGCCCATTTACTTTTTTATTTAGTGCTACTCTGAGTCTATGTGACTTGGACACCCTCTTATACAAAGTTTGCTTGTTTACTTCCTTTAATCCTACCACTGCCACGGTCCACCCACCTCTTCTTAAACAGAAGATCACATTTAAGGAATGTGACCAGTGTGTCCTGTGGATGTAGCAGACAATGAAGCCCAGCTTGATGGTGACAAACAGCACATCAGCGCCGCTGTATCTAAGGCTGCCGTGACAAAGCACACAGAATGAAAGGTGCAATGACTCAAAGCGCATGCTTCTACTGAGGAATGCACCAGAAACAAGACAGGTGTTGGGTATTCAGAGTGGGTCCTGCATTGCTCTGTCCTCCCATTCTTCGGATAACATCTCAAAGATCACAACCTGTCCTCCTTTGGGAGTCGTACCCTGCAACCTAACAGCATGTAATCTCCTCTAGCCGGTCTATTAATCCCACCCACCCATCTGCATGGACGCACATAACCCCCAAAATGATCACACCGAACTCCTGTTACAATGAAACATGAGTAGATGCAGGGAATGGGTTCCTTCAGAGCCCAAGACTTATCCCAGTACCATCAATAACCCCTGAATTAACCACTAGACTTGGGTTCTAGAGCAGCGCACTGCCCAGGGTCGTTAGCGCTATAAAATGCAGTTACAATACAATGCCCACTCATGCACGTCCTGCTGCACTGGACATCTCCAGCCACTAAAATAGCCCTTTAGCAAAGCCCATTACCGATGAGGGTTTTTTTTTTTGTTGAAGGTCTATATAGCGCGAACTCGACCCGAAGGTATTGGAGCGCTTTACATGAGCACCAGTTACGTTACACATTCAGGCACGGGGAGATTAAGGGATTTGCCCAGAATCACAGGATGTTGACGCGACCCCGAGGCTCGAACCTTGGTTTCCAGCACCAAAGTCGGCAATCTAGCCGACGGACCACATCCTCTCCCCTTTAAAGCACTACTAGTGCAGTAACTCTGTGAACAGGCTCTTCAACCGTGGAGGGAGTTGGCACAGTGGCGTAACATAGGCCCCTGCAGCCCCGGCGGAGCGAGGGGGCCCTAGCTCCACGGGACCCCCTCAGCACAGTACCCTGGCCTGAGAGCTCCTGACAGACTCCTGAGGGGGGCCCCTCCATGTACTTTACAAGGGAGCCCCCTCAACTTTCGTTACACCACTGAGTTGGCAACCTGCAGGACGGTGGGATCGCAAGGATATATTTACAAGAAGCTCATTTTGACAGTTGCGGCTCCTGGAGGGAGTGGGGCGGGGGAGGGGCAGGGTGGGGGGTAGTAAACTCCGGCATACGGCCGAACGGAGGTAAGTACATAAATAAATAAATAAAACGAATTACATTGCGCGCGCTGCAACGCCAAATGGCGATGCGGCGCGCGCAATGTAGTTCGCTTTATTGTCTATGTACTTACCTCCGTTCGACCGTATGCCGGAGTTTACTACCCCCACCCTGCCCTCTCGCGCCCCACCGCCCCGCAGCACTCCCTCCAGGAGCCGCGACTGCATTTTGAGCTTTTAGGTCTGTAAAGTTAATAGGAAATGACAACTAAAAGGTAACTGTATCATCCTTGACAGCACTTTTATCAGAAAATCCAACTCATTCTCAGTTTGACACTCAAAATAAAAGTTCTTTCCTCGTGTGTCGTTGTTTGTGATTGGATTTTAATGCACTGCGTTTGGCTGTGCTGTTTGCTTCTAAGCACGTTTATTTTACAACCATTCATGACAATGCTGCAGCACGTCTGTGTATGACGAACAACATTGAGGTCTGATGTGGAGACTTCAGAGGGCACCAAGAACAAAAAAGCACAACTAAAAGCTGGACACTGTCATGCGGTGGTGCTCGTGTGTTGGCACAAGTGAGGCAACTTGGACACACGCTTCTGTAAGGTGCAGCCGCTCTTCAGTGTTCTGGACTTCAGAGGAGGAAAGACTAATTTATACAAGAGTAATGAGCTAGAAGTCAGAGAGTTAATTGAACAGCCAGCTTACATCTTAATTGCAAACTATCCTTGTTTGTTTGGATAGTCCCTTACTTTCTGCCTGCTTTTCTTCAAAGTGTTGAAATGTTCAGTAGCGGCCAGTGTGCTCGATGAGCAGTGGGGTGGGTGGGGGGGATTTGTGTATGGGAGGCATAAGGGTCGCAGGTGGGAAAAAAATAGTTTAAAAAAAAAAATTCCCTGCAGCATGCCGCGTTGCGCTCTTCTGCTCCTCTTCTCCAGGCGGCACAGGCTTTCAGAATGCCCTGCGGCCAATCCTGAAGCTGCTCTCATGAATGAATACAGCTTCAGGATTGACCTGAGTGCCCTCGATTTGTGCTCCAGGACAGACTGGGAGTTTGTGCCTGCTCTCTGCAACCCAAAGCGATACAAAAGGGGATGATGGACGGAACGTTTGAGCCAATCAAACACTCACCCCCAGTCAACTGATCTGGGTTTAATCCATCATCATTCTTTAGCTCACTCCACCACCCCAGTTCAGAACCAGCTATATGCAAATCAGTCTGACCCTGTGCCTCATGGGAACAGTCCAGCCCGAACTGCCAAGCCATGTCTTCCCTGGACTGGGGGTGAGTGTTTGATTGGCTCAAACGTTCCGTCCGTCATCCCCTTTTGTATCGCTTTGCTCTCTGCAACCCAGCTGTGTTGCTGGGTTGGAGAGAGCTTTCACTGCGCATGATGGTTTGGCCGGCTTGAGACGGCCGGCCAAACCGTTATGCGCAGTGAAGGGAGTGCACCTACCACTCCCCTCAGTGCCTGTCACCTCCCAGGCCCCACCCCCCAAGACTCGTCAGGTAACGAAAAGTAGAACCAGTGCTTATTATTGTTTTATTTGTCCTTTCCTGACGTTTTATGGGGGGCGATGGTTCTCCGTCATAGTGGAGGAGCTACCGCTGGTTATTTTCCAGTGTTCATCATACAAAGAAAATGCAACCTTCCATATTGTGTGTCATTTAGAGAAGCCGTGCTGCAGTACGTGCAGCTCAGAGCAAATGAATAACTGAGATAAGACCTCAGACAGCCAACTTTAACAAGAGTTCTTCTGACCAATTCAAGATCATCAGACTTTCCTACTCGGGATGGCATGTGTTTCTCCCTACATGATTGGCCGTGAGCACCTTGGTGCTACAAGCTGCGTTCCTGTTTGCCGTGATTACGAGATGAAATACACCCTTTAAAGGAGAAAATAACGGGTGTGCATTTCACAAATAACAAGCTGGCCAGAGACGTTCCGGACTTGTGGCCACCGGAAAAATGAAAGACTGGACCTACAAACTGCAGATGGTGAGTGTCTCCATGTGTTGGCAATGTGAGGATGAGGGGTTATTGAGCACGCAAATTAGCCACCTAGTTCCCAGATAATATCAAAGTGAGCTTCCAGTGTGACAGCAGTGCCCCCGAGAGCTGCCGGTACCAGAGCAGCTCACTGGCAAAACTCTGGAACAAGCATTGTGCAGCACCCAGCTGTGCCTCTGGAACCGGGTTTATCTTGGTCCAGACTGCAAGGGCACCCCTGCACAACAACCCCCTCCTTCGCCAGATAGCACCCATACACTGCCAAGCAACCAGACTGCAAAGGCACCCCTACTGAAAAGACAGTGGGCCCAAGTATGATTTTGTTCTTTTTGGGAATTGAACTGGATGCAGTGAAAATGGAGGTGAGGCTGCCACAGGACTAAACGGAAGCTGTGCAGGCATTGTTGGCAAGCATGGCCAGAGGGAAGGTGACGGTGAAGGAAGTGCAGGTCACGTCAATTTTGCTTAAAGGGTGGTCAGCGCAGGGAGGACATTCTGTAGGAGGCTGGGTTTGGCTCTTGCTGGGGGATCACTGCTGCACCATTATGTACGCAAATCGGCTGGGGCTAAGGAGGACCTTAGGATGTGGGAATTTTTCTTGAATTCCTTCTGTGGAATTCCATTGGAACAGCAGGACAATCTTGACTGGGATGTACAGATATTCTCCAACGTGGCTGGAGGTCTGGGTTTTGGTTAGTTCTGGCAAGGTCGATGGTCAGGGCCGGAATGGGAGCCAAAACCGGCCCTGGCAAACTGATCGGCCGGCACCCCATGGGGGTGAGGGGGGAGTGCGGCCGAGCTGTTTTCTTGGGCCGGTTTCGGCCGATTTTGTTTCACGGGGCCGATATTGCCGGCCCCGTTAACAAAATAGGCCCCCCAGGGGTCCAAAACCGGCCCCCACCCTGGCGGCCTACCGGGGAAACGCCCGGTGCGCCCTACGGCCAGTCCGGCCCTGTCGATGGTCACGGAAGAGTGGCCGGCACAGTGGAAGGCAGGAGGCAGAAGCATTGCGTTCCTGGAACTCTTCCTGCTAGTGGTAGTGATTACACTATGGGGTGTGGAGCTGGCGCACCGGAGGGTGCTGTTCCAGGGGGACAACATGCCTGCCATGCAGGTGGTGAACAGACAGTCGGCAAGAGATGCGCAGGTGCTAAAACTGTTGGGTGTTTTTGTGCTGGGTTGCCTGCAGAATGATATCTCTTTCAGGGTGCGACATGTGCCGGGGGTGGAGAATGACATTGCGGATGCTTTGCCTTGTTTTCAGAGGGAGAGATTTCGTGGACTGGCCAAGGAAGAAGACATATGCAAGATACCTAGACAAGTGGAGCTGTGGTCAGTAGGCAACACACGAAGGTGCAATTGAAGGGAAGATGGTAGTGTTACAGGAGCTTCGAACGGTGGGGCTGTGTCCGGTAACATGGTGCGACAAGTGGGCTGCGTAATGTGGAGTTTCAGTGGGGGTAGTTTTGCGGAGCCGCTCTGGGCAAGGGTTTCGGCTTTTCAACTCCTCTCTGTCTTACAAAAGGTGCTTGTGGCATTGCCCCCGCCTGGCTGAATTTGGGATGCATTCATTACAGATTGGCACCGCGACTGAGGCTGGCAAGTGTAGCTGGGCACAGGAGGACATCATGAGACTTGGGCACTGATCATGCTCCTCGGGGGAAGCGCAGTGCATCAGGGCTGTGTAAATATTTACTGCTGTTTTTGCTTTAGGTTCGGTTGTGGGACCAGCGGTGGTGGATATTTTCATCTGGGTAGTAGGACATTCTTTCATCAAATGGGGGAGCATCAGGCGGCTTAGAGGGGCTATGGGACCAAATCAGGATTCGACCAGTGTTTGATTCCTGTGACCTGGCGGGAAAAAGGGGGCATGACAAGATGCAAGTTGATCAGGTGTTTAAATGGTATGCTGGTGGGAGGGAGATGACCGGATGTGTTGGTGCTCCATTTGGGAGCAAAATATCTGGCAACAGAGAAGGGGGTGGTTTTGAGGAGCGCCATGAAGCAGGACTTATAGCAGTTGAAGAAGCGGTGGTCTGGTTGCATTGTAATCTGGACAGAGTTCATGCTCTTCAGGCAGTGGATGGGGAGCTGTGAAGCCAGCAGCAGGAGACAGGGCATGCAGAATGAAATAACAGGAAGATGAGTCATTTTTGCAGAGATCTCTGTTTTGACTGCATTTGCTACTCGGATATTAGGGTATTTGGAGGAAGCCGACCGCAGGGAGGTCTGCCCCCTGGGTTTTCTGGGAGTGGATGCAGTCAAAATTGACTGCCCTTCCCTCTCTTTAGGCTTTTGGGCACCCTCCCACCGTTTAAGGTTTTGGTGACCTGGTGGCAGGAAGCCCTGTTAAGTCTTTTATCTCCCGCCCACCCGTCCTCTTTTTTTGTAGCATTTTTTGGGGTTGTTAGGTTATGGTATGTTATATCTCCATGGGTCTCATTCTTGGGACAGGTGCACAGGGGAAAATCACGTTTGTAAATGTGCGTAGTGGTGGCCTGGAAAGTTTTCCAGGAGGTTACAGAAGTTGGAGTGGTATTGCCATTGGTGAGACACAAGAAAAGGGAGGGTAGGCAGGAAGTTCAAGGTTAAGAAGTTTAGTTGCTTAGAGTTTAATCTTGCAGTCTTAGGCTGGAGGGGTAAGTTAAAGTTGAAAATGTTGAAATGTACTTCAAATGTAATAAGATACTTGCGGGTTGAGATATTGGTATTTCTTGTTATGAATGTTACGTGAAATGTCCAAGATTATACCACTGTGCCACGTCACATAATTGAGATTTCATTCAGGTAAATATTCTATTGCAGGAGCAGAGGAAGAACATGAATGAAACAAATGCAAGCGGCAGTTTTTCACATGACATGCAAATTTGCTCTGTTTTGCGTAATGCTAGATTGGCCTTACATGTAATAATGTGCAATTTTGAGTAATCTTTTGGGCATTTTGTTCAATTTCTGAAAAGGACATTACACAATTTCTCAGAGACATAATGATCGTCCATGTTCAAACTAAAATACACAAATGGAAGCCGAAAAAGTCAGCACTTTGGTACTCCAAATCCTTCCCTAACAAGAAACACTTCGGGGCATATTATCAACGGCCAGCGATAATTATCGCTGGCCGTGCTTAGCGATAATTTTGTTATCGCAGGCTATCTCTGGAATTTATCGCCCTGGTAGCGCGTTATTAACAACGCGTTTCTCCAGGGCGATAAAATTCCAGAGATAGCGAGATTATCGCCGTTTTGCAGGGAACATCGCTGGTTTTCCAGCAATGTTCCCGGCAAAGCGGCGATAACCTTGCTGATACGACCCACAGGGTCGTATCAGCATAATCCACCCCAATGTTAGGGATAGGTAAGTCTGCATTTTAGCAGACGTTAGTTTTGGAGAAAGCAGCGGTTTTCTCCAAAACTAACGTGTGCTAAAATGCTGGGGCAGCCTTGTAAATATCGCGATGTGAATATCAGCGATATTTGCAAGGTAGTCCATCCGGGGTACGCCCACTTTGCATCTCATTAGAGATGCAAAGGGAGGAGTTGGGGAAAAGGGTGCTAACATGCGATTATGCATGTTAGCACCCTCTTGTAAATAGGGCGATAGTTTTATCTCCGCTTTTTTGGCTTTTTAAGCCAAAAAAGCGGAGATAAAGCCCTTGTAAATATGCCCCATCATTTCCACAAAGGAAATAAAAGAAAAGAAAAACAGAACTCTCAGTGATATCACTCTACTGAAGTTCCTGTTCTCAACATACAAACAACTCTTCACATCAATCAAAACAAAACACTATTACTATACCTACACCATCAAAAAGGTGACGACAGGAGCAGAACACTCTTCAAGACACTCAAGCACTTCATCAACCCTCTGCCTAACCCTCGTATCCAGCACTCCACAGATGATTACAATGCCATCAGTCTCAGTGAAAAATACAGGTTTGACAGCATATATATAACACCAGACCTGTTTTTTCTTTTAGCCCCCTGCCCTCATTCTCGTAGTGTCCTACAATGGTCATCCTTTAAAGTTCTGTCTTTTGCAGATCTCTCTGTCATAATGAATTTCCTTAAATCCACCCCCTACGAAGATGATCCCTTAGTCTATCCCTTCATCGAAACTCTCCCCAGAGAACCTTTCTAACTCATCATTGTCAACGCATTCCTTACTCAAGGCATGCTCACAAACCTATCAAGAAAGGCCAGATCCTTCCATCCCTAAAGAAACCTACAAAAAAAACCAGTGACCTTGTCAATTAACAACCCATATCTTAACAACCAGTAATCTGCAAAATAATTGAAAATAAGTCAATCCTTAACTCCAGTATCATATCAGCGCTGACCATCTCTCATGTGAACACCATTTTGGCTTCAGATCCAGCTGCAGCCCAGAGACAGCTAATTTACACATTGTAGAAAAGGCCTTCCTGGCAATAGATGAAGATGACTGCTGCCACGTCATACTGTTAGACCTTCCAGCTGTCTTCAGCACCATCAAACACCCCACCCTCATCCACACCATGAAGTGTCAAATGGGATTCACTGCTAATGACGTTCAGTGGTTCTACTCTTACCTTTCCAATCAACATCAGTTGTTCACAGAGTTCTATAATGTTCCACACCATCTTCAAACTCTACATGGAGCCCCTTAGGACTTTACTCACCGATAACAGCATAAAAATGTACTTATATGCTAATGATGCACAACTCTACTTGAAAGTCTCTTCTACTCCGCACATCTAACATTGCAAACACTGCCTACATCTCTTACAGACAGACCTGGATGCCCAGCATCTACCTGAAGCTTAAGCCCTCCAAGATAGAATTCCTGTTCTTTTCCAAGAACAAGAAGCAAGAAATAGTACAAATGGGGTGCAATGACATGAACGTTAAAGGCTGTCAACCTCAACTTTCACACAATGCAGTCACTTGGATTAATCTTGGATCGCACCCTCATCCTGAGTGGAATACGTTGCCAAGAAAACAAACACAGCCCGGTACCAGCTCAGTCTACTGAAGAAAGTAATTCCGTTCTTCCCAGGCAGTAACTTCAGAATTGCTATTTAAACCTTTGTACTCTAGCATCTAGATCGTGAACAATGCTTGCTGGCCAGCACCATCTTCAAAACCATCTACATCACTTATATAGCCAACACGACCTGCACCACAGCTTATCTGGCTGATAAGCTTGCAACCTCTTGCGGTTCTCTGCACACTCATAATCACAACACCATCAGTCTGGAGACGGGGAAGTGTGAAAAAGAAAAACAAGGCAGTAGGCTTTTTCCATCTATGCTCCCAAGATCTGGAAAGACATCCCTGTATCCATCAAGATCACCCAAACCCTCCTCCAGTTCAGGAAAGAGTTGAAGAATCGCCTCTTTAGAGCACACTACATCATGACGTAGTAATAGTCCACAAAGCAGCTACCTTTCTAACCACTCGTGAAGTGTTTTCTTGACTCTGACCCTGAACAGCGCAGCAGTGCCTTTGGCTTGTTTGCGTTACACAAACACAACATACATGTATAAATACATGCAAGAAGGGCAGAAACCATGCCTGGGTAGAAAATTGAAGCCATCAGTGTCACCATGTGGCTAACTTGTTTTGGAGGTATTTGGCCAGCTACATCGGTTACTGGTGGGATATGGGAGATGGTGAAGAACAAATATAGGCAAGGCATAGCCTAGACCAAGGATTTGGTAGACACTAGAATCAGAAGGCTGGCCAGTTAAGAAGGTATGTGGGCCAGAGAGAATGTGAGCCAGAGAGGTGGTGGGCATGGTCAGCGGGGTGGGGGGTGTCAAAAGTTGCCCAGATAGAAAATGCACTAGGGGAAGGGAGAGAAGACCCAGGCAAAAGGAATCTGGTCCTGAGAGAGAAATGAATAAAGGGCAAAAGGGGATAACTGGGTTGGTTTTATGGATCCCTTTCCGGTCCAAAACCTTCTGGCCTTGCTGCACGCTGCCCCTCTGGTGACGTTGAGGGCGGGAGCTGCGACCTGCACGCTTCCGGTAAGCGGGACGGGCTGCTGTGAAGGCCTGGCCGTCGTCCCCTCGCACAGTAAGTTACAGAACATCTTTTCATCCCTCTGGCTTAGAGAAAGGCCGCGTGGACTGCCAGGGAGTGCCGAAAGTGGGGCACGCTGAGACTGTTTACAGTGTTGTATATACATTCAGCAAATCCGGCGAAGGAGGATAACAATCTGAGGCCCTCGAGAGCTGTAAACACACTGGGCAGTCACTGCATGCCCAGAATAAGAGCAGAACACAAAGGCAAATCCTCGGCCTTGTGAATACAAAGCACTCATCCTGCCAGGCGCTGGGAACCGAGGAGGAGGAAAGCCCTGGGGTACCAGGCCTGCCTCGTCTCTTCAGCAGCAGATGGAGGGCGGCAGCCAATGGGGGTGCAGTGAGAGTCAGATTCTCGGTAATGGGAACAGAAATCCAGTTGGGATATTAGTGAGAGATTCAGAGAGATGGTAAACTCTCTCCAGCAGCACAATGGGGAGGGAGACTGCGTGGGAGCAGCGCGCGCAGGCCCTGGGGCGCGGAAATATGGAAATCCTTGACAAGTGTGAGCCGTACTGAAGCCCACACCCACGGCAGCATGCGCCTCTCCCCAGCAGAGCTGAGCCTCGAACACCTAAGATATCATCTCTCCGAGAAAACAGATCCTACGGCCTGTGAACTCGGATAACAGAGTTACCCTTCACAGGCCCAGGTTTCAGAGAGCACAGCTATCCGTCGTGGAACTCAGATCTCAGTGGAAGAGGCACAAACAGCAGAGCAACCCATCAAATTACAAAGAAAGGGCACTCTTTGGGGGATATTCACTAACCGTGGGCGGAGAGCTCCGCTCCGCCCGCGCAGTGTGCAGAGATTTGCCTACTCCGCATTCCGCGGAGAACGCGGAGTAGGCAAATCCCTGCACACTCCGCAGCGGAGCGGAGCTGACCAGCCCCCGCCTCCACCCCCCTATTAAGAATTAATTAAAACTACATTAAAGGTAAAAGAATAAAGACTTACCTTGACTGTGGCGTCCCCAGGTTGCCGTCCTCCTCTTCATCGCCATCTCAGGGTGATCTGCACATCCGCCCGCGCATTTCTCGCAAGGGATGCGCATGCGCGCACGCATGCGCAGATCACCCTGAGACGGCGATGAAGAGGAGGGCGGCAGCCCGGGGACGCCGCATTCAAGGTAAGTCCTTATTCTTTTACCTTTAATGTAGTTTTAATTAATTCTTAATAGGGGGTGGGAGGCGGGTGGCGGAGCGGAGTTCCACGGAGTTTGTCCCCAACTCCGTGGACCTCCGCGTAGTCCCGCTCCGCCAGCTCCGCCCAGGGTTAATATTCACAACACAATCTCAGAGCGCGGTGTTACTCCAAAATTGGTAACGCCACACTCGACATTTTTAAAACACAGGGATGCGCCATATTTACCAAAAATACGGCGCACCCCTGTGTTTCCCCTAGCGCTGGCACTAATAAAGCTGCCTAGCGCCAGCACAGGCCCCCTTACACCATGTTGCTAGGGTGCCTATGCTGCAGGGGCGATTGTTTATGTGCAGGAAAGGATACCTTCCTGCACATAAACAATCTTGAAAGGCGATTTGCTCTTCCTATGTGTGCTGCATTCTGCAGCACACACGGAAAAAACAAAATACAAGAAGAAATTGATAATTTCTCCTAGTATCGCCAGTCTAAGCCCTGGTATTCCCTGGTCTTAGTTTTTGGTGCTGCCCCAGCCTTGTAAATATGGGGCAGCGTCAAAAAGCAATGGGTGTTGTGGCGGAACGCCCACTGAAACACCATTTGCATGCCCCTCTCACACTGAGTGAAGCGTGAAAAGGGGCCTTATTTACAAGACGGCGTTAATACACATTAAGTGGCTTAACACTGCTTCGTAAATAAGGAGAAGGGGCTATCGCCACCAGAACGTCACTAAAAGTGATGTTCTGGTGCCGATACCCCCCTTGTAAATATGCCCCTTTGTTTCTCCTACAACAGAACTACCTCTCTGTGGGGCTTATTTACAAGAACTGACGCATCGCTGCGCTAGAGCAGCGATGTGTCACTTTAACTTGCACCTGCGGCAGAAACCCTTGCGCCACCATGGATGCGCCATATTTACCATATGGAGATCCATGGCGCAAGGTTTCAAGGATATGTCAGAAATTCTGACGTATCAGTGTAAAGGATGCCGGAAGGCATCAAGAGCAAAAGTGGCACATTTCTGTAGTTGGTCATAAAACTGACTCAACTCTAGCAATGTGTCAAAAAGAGGCGAGGCATCAGTTTAATCTGACGCAAGTAGCCTACTGTATGGGGACTAATGTGTTAGAGGGTGAAAAGGTGACAAAGTCACCTTGCCCTTTAACATATTGGTCCTGGATGTGACGCATACAAGTGGACATAGTGCCCACTTGTATGTGTGACATCAGCACGTAATGTCACAAATTGTGACATTAGGTGCACATACCTACCTTCTGTGTCCCACTTACCTCGTGACTTGATTGCAGATTGCAGTCAAATCACTACAGCTGGTGTGGACTGTTGGCCACAGCCAATGCATCATCCCTACGCCTGGGTTTAGCAGGCGTAGGGATTGTGACGCATTGGCAGCGCAGTGGCCCGAAGCTCCAAAAACTGTAAAAGTGGTAAATACCACTGCGTCAGTTTTACGGGAGGCGTTTCTAACGGAACGCTTACCTTGCATAAACTGAAAACTAATGCGCGCAGCCGATTCCAATGCAGGAATAACTGGCGTGACCCAAAAAAAAGTGACGCATCTGCACCTATGTAAATACGGAGCAAATGAAGCGCCGCCATTGCGTAGCGCATGGGGCTTGTAAATGAGCCCCTAAGTGCGCATGTCTTGCAGTCCTCAATCAGCAATGGTCTCTTCAGGCTACACTGATCAGACAGGCTGTGGCCTCAGACAGCAGAGCTACCCCTCTGAAAAAAAGCATTGTACGGACGTTAGGCTTAGATAGCAGATGTGACTGAGTTACACACACCGTACAAGCTGTGGCCTCAGGCAATAGTGCTGCCCCTGCCTTCAAAGACCTTACAGACTGCAGCCTCTAACACCAATCTAACAGAACAAGTTTTACATGCTTTGGCCTTAAAAAGAGCTACCTTGACTTTACACAAAACATACAGGCTTTGGCCCCAGACTTCACAAGTACCCTTCCGAATGCTCAGATCTTGCAAGCTCTAGCCTCATACAGTGGATTTATTGCTTGGGTATCACAGATCTTACAGGCTTAAATCTCAGCAGAACTATTCCAAGGAGCACATAGTTGCTAGAGACCCAGGGCCTATTCACAAACTCCATTTTGTATAATGTTTAGTAACGCCATAATAGTATTATTTACGTGCTACTGCTACAATATGCTATTCACAAACCTACAAGTAGCGGTCTCTACCGCTGCCTCTCATGTCTTTTCAGTGCAGAGATCTCTGCACATGTACGCAGGTTTTAGTAGTCAATGGGCGAGAACCATGGGGAGTGGCTGGAAAATGGGGAATACTACAAAATGAGAGAGGTTTAGGGAGGAGTAAGGAGTGGTTAAAGGAGGGTTTAGGACAGGACATGCACTCACACAAAAGATTAAGCCCATTGCAATTTACAGACTGTGGGTCATATTTACAAGGGCATTGCGCCACAGGAGCGTCACTTTTAACAACGTTTCTGTGGCACAATGCCCTGCTCCATATTTAAAAAGTGGCGTTAAGCCACTTTTGTGGCTTAACGCCTCTTTGTAAATATGGTACCCTTTCACGCAGGTATCTGCGTGAAAGGGGCGTGCAATGGGTGTTGCTGTGGGTGTTCCACCGCAACACCCATTGCTTTTTGACACTGCCCCAGATTTACAAGGATCTGTAAATCTGAGGCAGCACCAAAAACTAACGCCATGCAAGAGCAGACGTTAGAATGGCAAACAAGAAGAAATGCTTTTATTTTTTCTCGTTTTTGCTTTTTCTATGTGTGCTGCATTCTGCAGCAAACAAAGAGCAAAATGCCAGTAGTAACAAATAGCCATTATAGATTGTTTATGTGCAGGAAGGGACACCTTACTGCACATAAACAATCATTCTCTGCAACGCAGGCATCCTTACACTATGGTGCAAGGGTGCCTGTGTTGGTGCTAGGCAGCTAATTTTAGTGCCAGCGATAAGGAAAACACAGGGGCGCGCCGTATTGTAGTAAATAGGGCACTTCCCTGCATTTTGGAAATGTCGGAGCACGGGGCTGCCGAATTTGGCTCAGCTCTGCGGTCTGACATTTTGTTGTAAATGTGCACCAGTCTGTCTAAACGTACTACTGCCAAAAGGACCTAAAACAGTTGTAAGTGCACTCCACCTCAGACTTGAAGTACATCCAGCACCAGACATGGCCAACCACTGGAACTGCAACAGCCTCCCACAGAAAATAACGGAGATAGGGACTTAAAATAGAACCTCATAGAAAGAATTGTTAAAAGAAACGTATTTATTTCTACTTTACAAAAATATGTACGAAATTATTTTTAATGTTTTCTATATAATTACATTAAAAGTAATTATTATTTATTTTATAATATTTCAATAACCTTTTTTAGTTCAATAATACATTGAACTTAATTAAAAAAATAAAATCAATTTAAAATAATTTTATACATAACTTTTTGTAACTTTTAATAAATACATTTATACATTTTATTGTAGGTTGGATTTTAAAAAGATTAAAAAATATTTATTTAAAACATTTAAATGCATTAAATATTTACTTTGAAATCAAGTGAAAAGTGTTGTAGCTTTTTAAAAAACTTTGTTCTACATTTGCAATAAGTATTTAAATGTAATTTACATTAATATGTGACAAAGTATTTAATCCAGCACATGCTCTCTTACAGTAACAAGAAAGACCCGAAAAGAGACCGCACTCCAAGGTCTGCAGTGAAGTGCTTTAATTGTGGCAACAAAGTTTTTTTACTTTTATTTAAAGTTTAATATACGTTTTCATAATTTTCCTTTACTTTACAATAGGGAGATCTCAGCCCTGGTGGCCGAGAACTACCTTCACCTATGTGTAAAAAGTTACTAGTAGCAACTTTAAACTCATGATATAGGCTCTACCCCCTGAATTCAGGGGTGGAGATATGTACATCTGCAATTTGCAGTACTGTTACACTCAGAAACAGTGAACAGCCAAAAGTGGTAAAGCCACAAAGAGTAAGAGTACATTTACACATGGGGATTTACTCATATATAAATTTGTCTTTAGGAATATACCCCTCAGTCTTCTTACAGAAGATGAATCCTTATGGTTATATTGGTCTTATAGGCTCAAGACGTGTATGCCTGCCCTTAGTGCCCAACCTTACTGTTGCCTGGATCCCTAATGCTGATTTTGTTTCATAGTCGAACATGGATCAATTGTGTGCACCATGACACAGGCTTGTCTTGCAGATTACGGTCTTGTTGGACTGGGAGGGGTACCCAAAGCACTACTGTCCTAGTGGTGAAAGGCTACCGCCTTCACCAAAGATTAAGCAACAAAAGCACGGTGGTGGCAGCATACTGTGTAGTGATTCGTGGTAGTGAACAGGTCCTTTTTATCCTGTGTCACTGGAGTGAGGACTACATGCTCAATCACGTTTTAATAGTTCCACTGCTGTGTGCTTAACCCACCCTTGGCCTACATCAGGTAGATGTGCATGCTGTGCAGTATAGGAGAAGTGACTCTGTGCTGGATGTATGTAATCGTAATTTTAATTGAATTTAGATAATGCTTAATACCCCTGACAAGGCCTTGAAGAGTTTTTCGGCCAGAAGCACATTACTCTCGAACCCAAAGTGGATTAGTGGTGGATTAGTATAGGGAAATATAAGTTGTTAATTGAAGTGGTGGACATGTGAGCCTGTTAGTTGGATTGAAAAGGATAAGGAGGGATAGAGGAGGGAAGAGTCTAGAAGGTGTAATTTGGGAGATCATAGTATTAAAATGAGGTTTGGGATGAGTCGAAGGAGGGATGTGGAGGGGAGAGTCTAGAAAGGGTTATTTGGGAGATCATAGTAGTAAAATGAGGTTTGGGATGAGTCAGTGGAAGTAGAGGATATATTGAAAGAGGTATAGGATGAGAAAAAGAGTAGTGAGTTGGAGAGAGTTGAAGGTTTTTTTCCAACAGTGGGAGTAAAGTAATAAATATATAGATGCATAACTACATAAAAAGGTATACATGTGTATGGAAAATAATAAAAGATATAAAGTTGTATTATATAAAGTCCGATATGTGCATGTATGAATAAATATTTTGAAATTCAGACTTTCAAGTGCTGCTGTACATAAAGCTAAGTTATTTATTTATTCAGTCATTTAATTTTTTTGTACTTTGTATTTGTTTATTTATATTTATTTATTTTATATTTTTATCTAATATTTCAATAGAGAAGCATTTATAGATACAATTATGATGACCATATTTACACATTGTGATAAATAAAATAAAACAGAGACCTATAAGCATATAATCAAATAACGCATATTACTTATCACACATTGTGATAAATGAAATAAAATAAAAACAGAGACCCATAAGCATATAATCACATACCTTATATGTAAACTAAGCTGAGTGTGTACATGTTAAGCATAAAATTATATATATATATATATATATACATGATTTGAAATGGGAAACAGACCTTCTTCTAGTAACTATGGATGTGAACTCACTATATACAGTGATCAATCATGACCAGGGTATAGAGGCGTGTGCCAGATTCCTTAAGCGCAGACACATAAGACACTGGGACCATACACAGATGATATTAGATATCATTGGGTACTGTCTGACAAATAACTTCTTTATGTTTGATGGTGAGATCTTTAAGCAGTCCCTTGGTACCGCGATGGGTACTAGCTTTGCGCCAAGTTTCGCTAATCTCTTTATGGGAGCTTGGGAAGAGGACATTAGAAAGGAAGGAAGACTTAAGGATGATTTTGCCAGGGTTATACTCTGGCTACGCTACATTGATGACCTGTTTGTTGTCTGGAAAGGCAGAAAACAGGAAGCACTCATTTTTGTTGACAAACTGAACCATAACTCCAAGAACCTGACCCTCACGTGTACCATCAGTAACCACGAGGTGGAATATCTTGACACGAAGGTGGAAATAGTGAACAAGAAGGTGGTTACGACTCTTTTTCGCAAAAGTACAGCAGGCAATACATTACTGCATGCTTTAAGTAGCCATCCAAATATACTTAAATGGAGCATTCCCTACGGCGAACTACTTCGAGCGAAAAGGAACTGTAGCAAAGAGGTAGGCTACCTAAGATAACAAACTACCATGATACAGAGGTTCAAGGATAGGGGGTATCCAACTTGGGTTCTTAGAAAAGCAGTGGAGAGGGTGAAAGCAGTCAACAGGGACACCATTCTAGCGAACCCACCAGATATGAGCAGTCCTGACGATTTGGCCAACACAGATACACGCATGATCATGACCTACAATGGACATTCTGACCAAATTCGGAGGATGATCACACATAACTGGAGTATACTCAGGGAAGACCCAGTAATAGGTAACTCTCTACCCACACGACCATTAATAACTTACAGAAGGGGACGAAGTTTCAAAGATCTACTAGTACATAGTGATCTTTCCAACTGTACAGTGGAGAGAAGAATTGACCTCCAGGGCTTTTTCCCATGTGGCCACTGTAAGGCCTGTGGGAATAGTCGCATGCAGAAGGAATTTTGGAATGAGAGCACCAATAGAATGATAAGCATCACACAATTCCTCACATGTAGTAGCACCCATGTCGTGTATGTACTAGAGTGTCCATGCAAACTTAAGTATGTAGGGAGCACAACACATATGGCAAAGAAAAGAGTCCTCGAGCACATGAGGGCAATTACAAACAGAGATCAGCAGTATCCCATTGCACGACATTTTGAGTTAAAACATTTCTCTGACTATACGAAACTCTCTTATTATGTGATTGAGCAGGTAGTTCTCAATAGAAGAGGTGGCAATAGAACATTGCGACTCAGGCAACGAGAATCGAGACACATCATAGGGATGTGCACTCGACACCCTAAAGGACATAACCTTGATGATGAGATGGCCATACACTTACAGGGTGATTAGTTACAAGGAGAGATTTACATTTGGACCACCATTCTCATTAAAGTTCTGATGTGGTTTACAATAGATATATTAGTAGGGGTGCCTCGCAAGGCCTGGATAATTGTACATATATGTATAAATATATAGTTTGTTGATATTTGCATGGATTTATACAATTACAAACAGTTTTCTTATTTTTTGTTGTGTTTTTTAACAGGAGGAAAGGAAGGGACTATGTCTCGGGCTCGTGACACAAGGATCCCTATCCTTTTCTTCAGCTGTGTCCCAGTGAACAGATAAGATCTATTCAAAATTTTAATTTAATTTGTAATTATAATTGGAAAATGTTTTGACTTATCACGGTGTATTAGGGGTAGGAATGTTTACACCACCTAGATAAATGAACATGACTATACAGGTATCGACATCACCCGGCAATTGACAGGATGCCCAACAAGTAGATTTCACATATTCTCCCTTACATAGGGGCCATTAAAATATATTGTATACTTTTCCCACTATTTTGGGGATACACATGCTCTATTATGACTCAGTGATTAAGTACAGCAGCACATGCACCTTAACACGTGGAACACTTTGCCCTGTCTTTTTCCCACTAATCTGGGGATATAATCGTTCAGCATAGCTATAGCCATAGGCATTTTCACTTTAATGACGAGGCGCACGAAGGAAGGGACGTAATATATGCACAACATTGTCCCATCAATTCATCCTCCTAGAGGCTTTAAGAGTAGGTGCAGGCGGGTAGCGAGAAGAGTACTACATGTACCAGAATTCCCTGCACATACTGACCAGTAACGTGAGCGGGACAGCGCTACGCGAGACAGAGAGACACATATTCTTGCAGACACCTAAAACACCTAGAGAGTGACTGATTACATAGGTTTGGTCTCGTAATGGTAAATGAAAGTATGAAGCCTCTTTTGTATTGTATTTCTTATATAATGCATATTATTGTGACAAGTTCAAAATGGCGCATAATTTCACCTTTTGAGTCCTATGTTGATGTTCATACCGGAAGTGTATGTATACCTGCTTTGGTGGGCAGAACGGTGTGTGATCAAGCCCTTTGGAGGGCGAAACGCGTCACGTCAGGTTTATGGCAATAATAAACCCCTTTTGAATGCTCCTTGGATTTTGGTGATTGTGTATCTGCTCCGAGAGTGCGTTTGGAACTCCGTTTTACAAAAATATTGATTCACCGGCGACTCCACCGGCAACGCGCCACCCCTCGATGGGCTACGATTTCTGTCAGGAGTGTTCTCATTTTTGATATATATACATATATATATATATATACACACACACATATATACATACATATATATGTATATTTTAACCATAATAATATATACATTTGCAAAGCAGACCTATAAGAATTTCTATGTTTTTAAACCATAAGTAGTACATATATTTGTACAAATAAATGCACATAATTAAATACATATATATAATCAAGTTATACATGTTTACTTACACACGCATGCTCTGTACTTTTGTGTTTTGAGTATGGTGGTCATGCGGGAAAGAGCCAACTCGTGAGTTGTGCTCTGAAGATAAGATAGTTATCCGTGGATCTTATGTTTAGGGGCGATGTGTGTCCTGGAAGGGTACAGTTCAAAGATAGGGCAGTACATGTACTGAGTGTATGTATGCCTGTTGGGAATACATTATATGCGAGATGTAGTGCTGTGCAGTGTGTGTGCACTGAAAGCATGTGCTGGGTGTATGTGTGCTTGCGGGAAGTACAATACATAAAGGCTGAAGTGCTGTGCAGCACCGGTAGTGCTAGGGAATCCAACACTTGTGGCAAGGAATCTAGGGGTGTAACTTGACACTAAACTATTGTTTCAACCACAGGTACAGTTGACTGGAGCAGTCTATTTTGCCCTATTAAAATCATTAAGAAAGACATAAATTTTTTTACCTCATTGCATCCAGGGTAGATTATGCTAATGTACTATATCTGGGGGCACCAAGAAAACTGATAAAAAGGCTGCAGAGTGCAGAATGCGGCGGCATGACTGGTTTTAAATATCCCTAAAAGACAGTTGGTGCGAAAAAGCCCTGGCGTTGTTACACTGGTTCCCGGTCAGGCAGAGAATTAACTTTAAGGCTGTCATGATTACCCACAGAGCCCAACTCAAATAGAGCCCATTGTATATACAGAAGAGAATAAATAAATACATACCTCTTAGAACCCTTCACTCAGCAAGTTAAATCTCATGTGTGTCCCTATACACAAGGAGAGATTAGGTGGGAAGGCTTTTGAATTTCAGGCTGCTACTCTTTGAACACCCTGCTCGGCCATCTTCGAAGCATAGCTTCTGAATCTGTTTTCAAATCAAGTTTAAAAGTGTGTTTGTTTAGAGAAGTGTAGAGATTGTTTTTGGGAGAGTGAAGTTGTTGTCGTCCTCATCTTTTCCGCCTGCTTTAGCGCCGGGACGGTGCCTTTGGAAGCAGCTTTTTGCTCTTTACAAATTTTAATTCATTCATTCACATTGTAAGTGTGGCAGTGTGTGTGTTTTCAAATAGCACACCCTGGTAAAATACAGAAAAGCCACAGTACTGAACAGTGCACACAGACTGAATGTGTGCATGTATGTGTGTCTGCCATGGTACAATGCATGGAGGTAATAACACTGGAGAATATTTGTGCTGTGAAAATACACTGAGTGCAAGTGTGCCTACGATGGCACATTACATGGAGGACTCTGGGTTCCATTTTGGGAAACCCAGGCCTGCTTGCTGAAGACATGAGGGTTAGAGGAATCCCCCAGACAGATTTGTGTATTGCTATATTCCAGTGAGGTGGGTGGGACACACACTGGAGAAAGGGAGAAAGGGGCTCTCCCTTTACACTTCAGAGGGTTTCTCTTTGATTCAGTGATTGACCACAAGGAAGGGGCCTGGACACATTTCAGGAGGGAGATGTGACTGGTAAGGGAATCATAAAGTGTAGGGCTGGGAGCCCGGTGTTAGCCTTTTCATGTTCATATCACTGTGGCTGACATCCAGGTGTGAACGCTTGTCATTCCAATGAACTGTGCTGTATGATAATCTGCTTCAGAGTCATACCTGCTGTGACGGACAGGTTTTCATGCGAAAAGAAGGAAAGGAAAGGGGTACACTTCAAAAGAAGCAGAACCCCAACAAAAAACTTGAAAGGCTCAACCCCTAGATCACATTTGGTGTCTGGAAATGAACTATAGGAAGGGGAGGATGAGACCCCAATCCTTGTAATTTACCACACAGACAGACAGGCTCTTTGGGGAAGGGAAGTTTTGCAAAACCTCTGCCTGTGACCAGGACTGGGGCCAAGGCCTGTTAATCTCCCTGCTTGGTGAGGGGACATTACCCAGGGAAAACAAGATCACCTGCCCTGGAGCACCAGTGCCTGCCTGCTTGACAAGACTAGTGTGCCCTGTGGGAAACAGGAGAGTGCTGGAGGGAGTGAGGTCCTTTGGGGAGCCCTACTAAGAGGACTCCCTTTGGAGCTGTGAGGAGAATGGCTGAGCACTGATCGGGTCATTGCCTGTGTGCAGGAACGGCCCGGCAACCCCCGTATGCCAGAAGAGCTGTGTGGAAAGCTCTTGGTCTGCACCGCCTCGCCACTGTGACCCCGTATGCAAGAGTGGGCAACCGTTTAACTTACTTGGGCCAGGAGTGTGAGACTTGTGTCCATCAATCTCAGAGACATCGTATGCCAGGAGGGGTTGCCGTAGTGAGGGAGATCGCACCAGAAGAGTTTGTGCCCAGACCATGAGTAATGTGCCCCCCCCCCCCTCCCTCCAATAAGCCAGGATTGTCTGCTGGTACCACTGTGGCCAAGAGTTCAGGTCATTACCCGTACGGGAGAATCGCTGCTGTGACAGGTGTGTCAAGCTAGCACAATGTGATCTGCACCTGACAGATTCCCCGGGGACCACAAGGATGCTGCTGAAAATGTTGCACCCTCGATGGGGCTGCAGTCGGGAGCCGAAGGAGTCAAATCCCCCATTAGATTAAAAGTGACTTACCATGTGTTTGCTACGCAGGAGCAGCTCTGATCGCTGGAGCGAACCTGTAGCATGTTTGAAGGAGAGAATCTGCACCCGCCTAGTGCTCCCGTGTGTACTGCGACCAGCCTTACTCTGTCAACCATGATCTGGACTTGGGAGCACCTGTGGAGAGGGTACTCTTTGCACCACTGAACGCTTCCATACTACCGGAGCAGGTAAGACTGGAACTGGGCCTTTGGAACCTGTTGGGATCCACTGCTAACGGTGCTGCGGCACCATAGACACCTTTGACTAAACCTTAAGGAGTCAAAGGGGAACTCTTGAGTACAGCCTACTAGTAAGCATTCCTTGGATGCGGCCACCAGTGAATGGGGTATAACCCAACCATGTTATAAGAAAGAGGGTGGGACAGAGATTTGCCTGACAATGACTAGTGCCCTAACATCAAGAGGATTGTGTTACTGCTCATGATTGTCATTATTCCTTTGCATGTGTAGAGTTAGAAATAAAATTCTTCTTTTCCTTACAAAATTAAGTAGTTGACTGGACATTGATTTATTGTTCGTACTGTGTGCATTGTGAGTTATGAGTCATGTTCACTTACCTGTATCTACATTTCCCCCTCATAACTATCCCTTAGATAACATCCACCTTACTGCCAACTTACCGCCACTCAAGAAAAAGATAAATTAAAAAACACATACTTGTAGAGCTTGAATTTTGATCGAACTTATTTTAATGAGAAATCCTTGGTAATGTTACCTCTAGAATTCTTGGGCTCCACAAGTACTGTTAAATATGTGACTACCTTCCCAAATTTACTCTTAAGAAATGCAATTCTTAGATTAAGAGTGGTGTAGCAAATTGGTACTGCCCATTTAGTCCTCCAGGATATTTTGCTTATGACTGCCCAATTTTTAGACCTTTACTGTGGGTTAGTCTCAGTACTTGATCCTCACTTGTGGTAAAATCACAGTAATTGGACTGAGCGTGTTTACTGCAGTGTCTGCCTTTTAAGATAAGAGTGTAGTGGCACAGCTTGGTAACGTGTCCTGGGCTGGTTACGTGCATTTTCCCACATGTACAGGCTGTGTGTGTGAGACTTCTGTTGCATTCAGCCTGCTAATTGCACACAGCTAGCCTGGCACAGAAGGGACTCAAAAAGGATTGGTGCTGGCCTGGGGTAGGCCGTATAATATGGGCGGGCATTCATAGAGATGTCAGTAGGGTTTACTGGGAAATCTATAGTGCTTTCACTGTATTATACATACATGTGCAATCTTCAGGTTTGCTCCACTTAGGCCTACACAGTCGAGCAAGGTGTCAAACTGGGATAAAACATGCACACCTAGCTTGAATTGCAGTTCACAACAATGTGTATCCACATCTTATGGAACTTTAGGATTATCATATTTCTTTCGTTCGGCTCATAATCAAACCCCAAGCCTTTGTCTCCTTCAATGGGCTAAGTTAATCAGAAGGCTTCCCAGCAGAGGGAACGAAGGCCTCCTCACAAAAAGGAGCAAATATCAGTGATTGACTCTGTTGCTGGAAAAGGAAGGGGTGGGGAGGGAATCTGCATCTGATAATTAGCTTTTCACACAGCACCTGATCTGGGACAGCCCAGGCCAATCGGAAAAGGAGGGAGCCTAGCCAACAAAGGAGGGCCTCACCTTTGATGAATTGGTGGGCAGGGATGAGGCAGTGATGTCAGCTAGAGGCAGACCTGAGGCTTTCATAGGAGCTTTTTTTTAGAGAAAAAATAAAGTCACCATGATGGATTGTCCCAGAACGCTTTTCAGGAAGGTTGGACAAGGGTTAAGGGATAAGGTGATCTCCTATGATTGGCTAAGGTGCCAGGCCTCCAGCACATTCCACCCTCTCTTAAAAGCCCTAGCACAAGGCAGAGACAGTTGAGAAAACCTTGGGAGGCGACAATGGAGGAAAGGATGCCCAACTGGAAGGTAAAACCATCTGATGACCTGCAACGATGGACTAAGGACTTTGTCACCAACTGACCCCCATGGTTATTTATTTATTTATTTATTTTTAAAGTTTTGTATAGCGCGAACATGACCCAAGCGGGTATCAGAGCGCTTTACATACGAGATGAGGACGACATAGGTAAATAGCTGTGGGAGAAAAAGCATAAAAATATATATCAGGAACACAATAATATATTGGCAGGCACACTGAGATCAAGCATATGCCACGTAGCGTGTTAAGCAGCAAAACAAGATGGGAGACAAGAGGAGCGAAACTTCTAGTTATGGTTATGATGGGTCTCTCTAGGGCCAGTGACACAGGCCAATTACGACCCTGAGGACCAGTTGTCAGAAAGATCTGGACTCCACTGCCCCCGTCCCTTACGGATACTCTGCAAAACAGTTAGGAGGCTCCAGAGTTTGGAGATTGCGGTCAGAAGAATGTTCTGCTGGATGGTAGCAAAGGTGCAATGGAAGATGCCTCACAGCTGGAGAAGGGCCCCAGGAGCCAAGTAGAGGAGAAGACTGCTGCAGAGAGCTAAGCAATACAACTGACCCCAAACTGCACACCTTAGAGGCCATTTGACCTTTTGGAAATGCTCCTGGTGGTTAGAGATTGCCACCAATAGTAAATCAAGACCAGAATGGAGACAAATGGCCAAACTGGGCCGGAGATATTCATCTTTAATGATTTGAGCTTAAACCACAGAAAAGCAAGAACCGGAGTGAGTGGGGCTCTGCTGCTATTTCCTTGAAAACCCCCAGGGTGGGCCAGGGTTTGGGGATCAGCACAATGTGGTTATGCTTGAATATTATCCCACACTGGGAAGGAGGTGTGTGAGGGACCCCCTCCTTGAACAAAACTTTGGTCCCTGGGACCTCATCCCCTGAGGCCCAGAAACTGAGGAATCTCTGCCGGGCTGGTGCAGTCATGGTGGGTCCCAAGACCCCATCACTGGGGCCCAGAACAAACCTGAGAGAAGGGCTGGCTATCCTTCTGTCCCCATTCCCCGAAGCAGGCACCAATTAGCTGAGAGTGCTGTCGCCCTCACCTTACTCGAGCCTGTGGGGAGATGGGCACGTGCAACACCAGAATGGCTGCTCCAACTGTGGGCAGGGACAGACGAATCATGATGCTCACCCGCGGGTGCAAAAAAAAACTGCCAGCTCCTAAGCGCTGCACCAGCGCAGCACGCACAAGCAGAGAGTAAGCTGTGTCTCCCCATCCACCCCCAACCTAACCCTACCTGTACCTGGGTGTCTAGTGGGGACAGGACCCTAGTATTCAAATAAAAACAAAGAAGAAAACTGGTGGTGTGAGCCCACAAAAGCAAAGCGGAACAGCAGAAGAAAGCTGCCAATAAAATATTCACAGCTCCCGGCCTGGAGCGTCCCATAATGCCCTGCAAGGGCTCTATTTTCATATGCTCTGCTTGTGGTAGCTCCAGGATGGCAGGGGCTCCACCAACAACATTTTAAGTGTGTGAGAGCTGCTACAGAAGATGTTGAAGCCACCCAGGAATGTTTTTAGAAAAACTAATCCTAAGTCTCCTTGAGCCTTGCAACCATAACCCCAGGTGAGGCTTCACTTTTATAATAGGGCACTTTGTTCCCAGTAAAAAAATTATTTGGGGGTGGCAGTTGGGTGAGTTAATCTTGCACGTTAAGGTTAATAAGGCTAGATTTATTTGCTTTTTAAATACTTCTTTACATTGACTTATATCTTATACTACTGTGGCTTTTTTTATAAATTCATGGAACATTCTTACAGTCTTATTTAAAAACTTGTGGGTGAAATTAAATACAATAATGTGACATGCTATTGGACATTTTATTTGTACAGTTGAAAAACAATTTTAGGATGTTTTTGTCTTGTTGTTGTTTAAGAGCTTGCGCTATGAAATAATGAAGATCTTGCAAGTAAGTGATCTTACAGGTTCAATCCTCATGCAGCAATATTATGCGTGAGGCCGTAGCTATTAGTGTGATTACAGAGATTTTACAGGCCTGGCTCGAGACAGCGGGAGCTATCCTTTAAGTTACCTCCATTTAAGTAATCAGTCAGCAACGTGCTTTGAGCGGCCATGTTTGTGCCCACAGAAATATAGAAACATAAATCACATTAAGTGAGTTAAAAGCTAATCCAATCTTTCAATTATTCTCTGAGTCCAATGAAAACATGAATAAAGCTGGAGAGTGACGTCTTAACTAGGGCGAGGGGGAGGGTGGCCTAATGTGAACTGAGGATTCGGGAATGGCAGGGAGAGAGGGCGCTGATGGCCAGGTTTGAGATGCACTGACAAAGCTGTGTGTGAGTCTTAGCAGTGGAATGGCCAGAGTGCATCAACAAAGGTGTGTGCATCAATAGAGGATTTCCTATAGTGCAATTCTTTGGGGTCTACAGGTTAGGTTTGGGGCACACAAGAGGAGCAGAACCTTAACGCCAGTACTGGAATTCGAGTGGGGGCTGCAGGTTCGATGGAGGTGCGCCGTTAGAGTTGCAAATAGCCAGTAAAAAGGAAAACAGGGCTGTCTTCCCATGGCACATGAAATCCATATGTTACTTCAAAACACTTAGGGCCAGATGTACATAGCTTTTTTCAGTCGCAGAATCGGGCTGTTTTCGACCAGAAAATAAGCATTTTTCTATGTACAAAACCGATTTTGTGATTCCATAACCTATTACCGAATTGCAAAATGGGTTAGTGATTCGGTATTAGTAAGGGGCGTGTTAAGGGTGTCCCCTCCTAATAGCGACTCGCAGTTGCATGTGTGAATGTTTTGAAACCGAAATGTGGTCCCAAAATATTCACATTTTACCACCTACTTCAAGTAGGTGATAACCCATTCGCAAACAGGAAGGGAGTCCCCAAGGGCCCCCTTCCTCCTTGTTAATGATTTTAAAGATGTTTTTAAGAGCAGGCAGTGGTCCCACGGACCACTGCCTACTCTTAATAAATGAGAAGAAAACTTTTTATTTTTGTTTTTGAAACGCATCTCTTTTTCCTTTAAGGAAAACTGGCTGAATAAAAAAAAAATTGTTGCTTTATTTAAAAGCATTCACAGACGTTGGTGTCTGCTGACCCCAGCAGGCCACTGTCCCTGTCATTTTAGCAATTCCCAATGGGTCACAAATTCCAACCTACCTCATGAATATTAATGAGGTAGGTCAATCTGCGACCCACTGGGAATCCCAAACAGTGTAAAACACATTGTAGTACATAGCTGTTTGCGATTACCTAATAGTGAGTCACAAAATTTTGCTATTAGGTAATCGCAAACGCAAACCTATTTACATCTGGCCCATTATCACAGAGTTTGTCCAGGAAACTGGCACACTGTCCACGGAAGTGAAAAGCAAAAGAACTCCTGGAAGCAAGGGCATCCTGTTGTCAACCATAAAACTCTGGCAAGGAAAACCACCACTCGCCATATTTTCTACTCACAAATTTGTGAAGTGCACTTATTCTCATGCACACTGTGCCCGATTCACAAAAGTAATCTGAGACAAAATCCTAACTTTACGACTTTCGGTATTCACAAAGGGCATTTAGGAATCCTAACTTTACTACTCCTAAAAAGTTAGGATTCCTAACTTTACTACTCCTAAATGCCCTTTGTGAATACCGAAAGTCGTAAAGTTAGGATTTTGTCTCAGATTACTTTTGTGAATCGGGCCCATTGCTTCTAAACTTGACTCTGCAGACAAGTCCTAAACTGAGCCTAATGTAGGCACGAGTGAATTTTCTTGTTACACTGGCGTAATCTCACCTAATTTTGGTAATTTTGCATTAAGCTTGATATGTGAAATTCCTGTTGTATGTCGCATAATTAAGCACTGTTTGTTGCACAAAATGAGTGCAAGAACATGGGAACAAAGCGAATGACCAGAACTCAAGAGGCTGCTGTTTGCGTTTTTGCATAATTTTAGTGTGAAATGTATCCCCACATCCAAAATGGGGGCAAATACATATTTTGCACTAATATGTAATGCCAAGTGCCAACTTTGAATTTTACATAATTACATATAATTCTGTGTATTTTTCTCAAAAGTTTGCATAATTACGCAAGCACACATTATGCAAATGTTGCACATTATTAGCATGATGACAGGCAGTCTTAGCTATAGCCTAGGCCTGCATGGATGACGCATCAGCCAGTCTTGCAGGATCATAGATTCCTGCTTCTTAAACTGTGCTACTGCATCCCGGACCACTGGGGGTTATCATGCCAGTCAACTGTTGAACTATTGTGATACACAGGGAACCTAAGTAATGATTAGCTAGTTTTGTATAACAGTGCCTTTTTTACAGACACTCTGGGCCTAATTCCGAGTCTGGCAGTCCGAGGACCGTCAGACGTGTGGGGCGTGGCGGTGCTGTGGCAGTTGTGGTCCAGCCACTACCGTACCGGCGCTCTGACCACCCTATTACAACTAGGCCGGACGGACCGCCATGGGACTGTTGCAGCCACAAGAGAACTGCCGTTCACTGGAGGTGGCATGGCGGTCACAAGACAGCATAATACTTAGCGGGGGCCCCCAGCTCCATGGGCACTCTCAGCACAGTACCCTGACCTGAGAGCTCCTGATTAAGACTGGAGGGAGGCCTGTCCATGTACCTTGTAGGAGGGGGCCCTCAAGTTTGGTTACGCCACTGACCACTGCGGTCCTACCAAGCATATTACGAGTTTCCTCTCCACCGGCGGTGTCATGGAGGTTCTTCCTCCATGAAAACCGTGGTGGAGAGAAAACAAAGGGGGTCCTACAGGGCCCCCTGTGCTTCTTCCACATGGGGATGCTTGCAGGGGGGGCACATGTTGTGCCCCCCTCTGTGCATGCACCCCAGTTCCTGCACTACATGGATTTTTGAGTCCATGCCGTGCAAGAACCTTGTTATGTGGTCCTATTGCGGTGCTGTTTTCTAAGGCACCGCCGCAGGACCATCATGCCGACCGCCCGCCACACCACTTTAAACTTGTAATCTGGCGGGTGGACGGTGGTGACCTTCGGCGTGCAGGAGCATGTCGGTGGCATACCGCCCGCTCCTGCACCGCCGAAAGTCGAAATTAGGCCCTCTGTGATTCATAAGGAGCACTAGTAACAAGCTCTCTGTAAGGCTTTCCTTGGATTGTAATCACTTGTATCTGTTCATTTCTGATTCCCCTGCCCTGAAGAGGTAACGTTGTCACCAAAATTGTTGCGAAACACCTGTTGGCTTCAGATTTGTTTTATAAACTAACACACTGCATCAAGAGAATTCCCATTAAACATTACAATGTTATAATTCTGACCAACTCTTAAGCGTTTTTTTGTTTATAGCCCAATTAAAAAGCCCCTAAATTGTCTGCGTTACTGGATCAGTTTCTGGTTGCATGGCTTCTAATGTTTAGGCTTCAATAATCGCTCTCCACCTTCTGGCAACTCTGTATTAATATTCCTGAAAACTGTGCTTCTTCTGTCCTGTGCTTGCCAAATCCTGAGATCTAGCGTTGGTGGTTGTATGTCGGAACCACGAATACCCTAACCATGCATGCCGAAACAACGCGGTCTTAATAACGCCAGCGTCTTACCCACGCATTCCTTTACCACGCATGCCTTTACCACATAATTTCGTGGTAAAGGCATGAATGGTAAAGGGGTATGTGTGGCTAAGGTCGTGACCCCCTTCCCCACCGCCGTAAGCTACAAACTCCCCCCACATCCCCCTCCCCACCCTGAGGTCCAAATACCCCTACCACCTCCCAACCCCCATGCTGTCCCCTCCCCCTGCCCTGAGGCCTCAAACCGTGTCCCTTAACCCTGTCCCTTAACCGGACCCAGCACAGCCAGGACCCAGCCCTAAAAACTGCCCCACCCTCCCCTAAGCCCTAAAAACTACCCCGACTACCCATTTGCCTTCCCCTGCCCTGAGGCCTAATACCCTAACCCCTAATTAAAAAAACGATCTTGACCCACCCCCAGCCCTAAAAACTACTCTGACCCCTCAGCCCTGAAAACTAGCCCGAACCCCCCCAGCCCTGAAAACAACCTCCAACCCCCAGCCCTGAAGACTAGCCTCGAACCCCCCTGCCCAGAAAACTATGCCTGACCCACCCCCAGCCCAGAAAACTAACCCCGACCCACCCCCAGCCCACAAACCTACCCCTGACCCACTCCCAGCCCAGAAAACTACCTGACCCCCCAGCCTACAAAACTACTCCCGACCCATCCCCAGCCCAGAAAACTACCCCGACCCCCCCACAGACTACAAAACTACCCCTGACCCACATCCCAGCCCACAAAACGACCCTGACCCACATCCCAGCCCACAAAACGACCCCGACCGACCCCAGCCCACAAAACTCCCCTCGACCCCCTCACAGCCCAGGAAACTACTCCAGCCCACAAAACTACCCCCAACCCACCCCCCTGCCCCACTTACCTCACCGCAGAACTCTCCCTACGAGGTCCTTCTGCTTCAGTCCAATGCAGCCAGCAGCTAGAGCGAGCATTGCCTTAACCACTCACACGTGTGGTTAAGGCATATGCGTGGTTTAGCTTGCGGTGTCAGAACACTTGTGGTTTAGACCGTGGTGTTCCGACTGTTTCCCCGCGTTGGCACTGTCAACAGTCCAGGGCTGCTGAGTACTGGTGTGGAGGACTGAGAGCACCAGGAGAGGTGCAAGACGGCAAGGAGAGAAGTTAATGCCAGAAAGGTATTGTTCTGTGAGAACTGTTTGTGTGGTCTCTCCCCCAGAAAAGTGGAAAATAATGCAGAAGGTAAGGGGAGCTGTGTAGGAGCTTTTGTTTGAAGAAAATCAGGTGCAGATTTGAGAAGACTGGTTTCGTAGAAAATCAGATTTTTGACTCACATTTTCTTTTTGGGTATCAGTGCAAGATGCTTTTAAATTAAAATCCCTGCACAATCGCCTGTTTGGGCAGGAATCGAAGGGGATAAGGCCAGGTGTTTGTCGGGATGCGCATCTTTCGCTGTGGCAGCACCAAAGTATGCAAAAACTCGGACTATGCGACCATTATCACATTCGATCAATTCCAAACACCTCGGTGTTTCATTTTTATCATATGTAATAATGATCACATCTGACAGAGCTACTCATAATCAGGTATGTATGCTTGAATAATGCATTATCTCCAAAGTATGGAACAAGACATTATTTCGGGATATAAATTTGCCGAATTTCTGCAAAACAAAATCTGAATTTTGAAAAGTGCGTCCAAATAAAACATGGACAACATTAATTCTGTATCGGCTGCAATTCAGTGGAGTGAAATTTTTCAAATTAAAATAATGTCATTTGTTGGCTGAATTGGTGGAAGGGGTATATTCTAATAGAGTGTCTTATTGATGTCTTGGATGTCCGCTGTGTCGCTATGGGTAGTAGAGCAGTCAACGCTCCCCATTGGCAGATCTCCCAGATGGTCAATTTTGATGTTAAGCAACGTTGGTGATGGAATTGACCCTTGAGGTACCCCACAACCCACAAGGAAAGGATCTGAACAATTGTATTTGGGGAAATGCATGCAGCAGATAAATGCATTGAAATTGATGCTAGATATCGGTCCTATACACCCAATGCCAGAGGACATAATGGAACGTTGCGCCACGCTGTTGATTCCAAAAGTTAGAAAGATGTCATTATTGAGTAGGACAAGTAGGCAAGCATCTTCAGGATCCAGCTCCCACATGTCATGCATCACCTAAAAAGGACCTGACGGCTCTGTGCCAGAGGTGGAGGAATGATTAACAGAAGCAATGTCCATGAAGGATAATGATGTGCTTTTGGAGTTGTATGCCATTCAAGTAATTTGCCAAGAAGAATTTAGGGGCATATTATCAAGGAAGTGCGATATTTATCGCTAACCGCGCTTAGCGCGTTTTTTTTTAACGCCGCCTATCGCTGGAAATTATCGCTGAGATAACACCCTATTAGTAAGGTTTATCTCCATAGCGATAAAATTTCCAGCAATAGCGACAAAATGCGAGAATATCGCTGGGAAACCAGCGATATTCTCGCATTAACGCTAAGGTGGATTCAGCATTAGAATCCACCTCCTATACTTTAAACAGGTAAGTCATCCTCACTAGCAGGTGATAAAATCTAGCGATAAACGTGCTTAGCGCGAATTATTTTATCGCTTCGCCTGCCTTGCTAATAGGGGGTAGTGGTGTTAGCGACTGTTTTCAGTCGCTTTTAGTAGGGAACGCCTTCCTTGCATGTCATTAGCGATAATTATCGCTGACATGCAAGGCGATGTAAATCCCGGCCGCTAACGCCTGAAAGCTGTCGCTAACGCCTGTTAGCGACAGCTTGCTGATAGGGCGATTTTAGCGGCAAAAAGTGCCGCCGGCGATAAAGCCCTGGATAATATGCCCCTAAATCTTTAAAGAGGCAAACATTGCCTAAATCTGGAACAAGAATGAAAGTATTTTCAGTAGTGGAAGTATTTGGGTAGGCTTGAATGATGTGCAAAAGTAATCAGAGAAATAGAAGAGTTCATTTTTGGAAGCTAGAAAGCAGAAGGACCCTGAGGAACAACTTTGACTTAATTGAGAGGAAGACTGTAACCCATATAGGATGCAAACTGATGGAATTTAGATTAGAAAAGGAGTCATTCAGAGCAACATTTCTAAGATAAGTCCATGAAGGTCACGCCTTGAAGAGGCATGAATTAGAATGATTAAACATTTTATCCAGGATAGTAGAGTAAACATGTTAATTAGTATGGAGGAAGTAAGTATTGGTAAGGCAAACATTTGGGAAAAAAAAGGTTCACTGGTAAAGTAAGTAGGCCAGTGCATCTCTAAAAAGTTCTTAGGTTTAACTCTTGTGTGTGCAAGGTTTGTTTTTGGCTGTAAAGTTTTTCGAGATTTCTGACTGTGGAGAATCTCTGTTACCTTTGCACTTGATTTTTTCTCCCCATTATGAGGTAATTTTCGAATGAATAGAACCCATCAAGTGAAACACAGCCTGTGCAGAGTGAATCACTCTACTAGCATGTGTACACCATAATTCCATACTTGAAAATACATCTGCAAGTTTGGATTTTCCTCAGATTCCTATAGGATTGCTGAGGAAAAGAATATTAACAGCCTCATTTTGAGTGTCTCTGAGACACAATGACTTTGTCATCAGCTCTGTATGGTGCCACATCCAACCCACAACATAATCTTAATACTTCAGTTTTTTTTCTCGATTTGCCTGCTACAATGTTTGAATGAGCAATATCCAAATGTTTTCAATTTCTTCCTGTTGTTGATAGCTTTCCTACAACTATCTGTGAATGATGACTTCACATTAGCACTGTCTTGGGGCACTGAAGAAGACCTCATCGCTCTTCTAGGAAAATGGAGCAGACATCAACAAACTAACACCAATAGACTTTAAATTATGCCTGGGCGGAGTTTGCAGAGTTCCGCTATGTGGAACTCTGTGAAGTGACCAGAAAACTCCACTGCGCTATCCGGAGTTCCGCAAGCGGTGGGGAGGGCGCTGCTTCTTTCTGCCACTCAAGTAGATTTTCTACTTGATTGGCAGCTTCCTCAATGTGAACGGATGATTTCTCATCGCTAGCAGTCGCGACCATCCGTGACTGTCCGTGTTGAGAAATCTTACTTGGAGGTAATCTAGCGTTGGATTTTCCTTGCATGCGCTTGCCAACTTAACATTGGCGAGCGAGGAAAAAACTCAGGGGCATATTAGCAAGACCCATGTTAAAATTATCGCCGTTTTAGCGGCAGGAAACTGCCGCTAAAACGGCGATAATGGGCTTGCTAATATGCGTTATGGAATTCAATAGAAGCCCAGGTTAGATGTGCAGGACATCTAACCTGGGCTTCTATTGAATTCCATAACGCATATTAGCAAGCCCATTATCGCCGTTTGAGCGGCAGTTTCCTGCCGCTAAAACGGCGATAATTTTAACGTGGGTCTTGCTAATATGCCCCTCAGTTCTGAGTTTTTCAGAACTACGCATGCTCTGCGGAGTGCTGAAAACTCGGCAAACTCCATGAACAGAGCAGACTTCACCACCCAGGCCTACTTTAAAGACAATCTCTTATACTACCCATAACATCTCTGTCGTTCATTTGTTCCAAAATTATTGAGTATTTTCTGTTGTAAAATAGTCTGCAAAATTCATAATAAACAAAGGTCACTGTGCTTCTCGCACTGTTTGTTTTGTTCTTCTAAAATCACCACAGTTTATTAATACCTTGTTTAGTCGTGATTTCTGAACATCAGTCCTGAACATCACTGTTCTAAACATTCCCATGAGAAGCAGGGTCAAGGTTGATTTGCATATGTCTGGGTCCAAACTGGGGTGGCATAGTGAGCAAAGGAAAAATGGATTAAACCCAGATCTCTTGACTGGGGGTGAGTTGTTGAAAAGTTACAGCACTCCGCCCATCATCTTGCTGTGTTTGCTAATCCTTGTTTGAACAGATTTGTTTTCTCTTTTCCATTAAATGAATCATACCTATGTGCATACACAGTAACAATAAATGCAATTAATTATTTTGAAATGTTTTCATAGGAAACACTGTTTCTATTTGATATATACTCATTCCACACTTGGGGTATTGGGCTGTCCTGTCATATGCGAGATGTAAAAATAACATGCTAGAATCCCAAGGAAATAGCATTACTGCACTGTATTTTTTTTAATAGAGTTTTATATAGCGCGAACCAGACCCGAAGATATCGGGTATCAGAGCGCTTTACATAGCACCAGTTTCGTTACACAAGGACACATACAATTTTTGTTAGGCACGGGGAGATTAAGTGATTTACCCAGAATCATAGGATACTGAGCGTCGTTGCCGAGACTCGAACCCAGTTCCCCAGCGTCGACATCGACCGCTCTAGCCGTAAAGCTACATCCTTTGCCCAGGATTACATGTTTTCTGCCAGGTTTTGTGCATGATATTCCACTGCACCACACTGTTATGCATGTGCTATATCCTGCAGCTAGAACCAGAATGAAATAGCCCATGAAAAGGCCTGGTCTCAGAATCGTTTTTCTAGAACCTGTAATATGTGCAATGAGTAAAACTGGATGCAAACATTTGCACTAGGAATGAGGTCAAAACTATTTTCTGCAAGTACACCTTAGTAGACCAGCTTTTTTAGCTTCATATAATGATGTTCAACTTAAATGACTGCAAAGGTGACAATTTTCACATGGATGACACTTCAGCAAAAAAGCTTTACAAGTTTAGCAAAGTACAAAGTTTTAATAGTTCTCAGAAACTTTGGACACCCGTTGTTAGCCAATTACATTTGAGCCCTCAAAGAACAAGACAGTGAACTCTTCTGGGTGTCTAAACGCTGCAGTCACAGGGGGTTATTTACAAGCCCCTTGCGCCGCCGGTGCATCACTTTTAATATGGGTAAATAAGCCGCAGTAACTGTTGCAAATAAGGGCAGAGGCCACTCAACAGAGCTCCATTTCTATGCTTGGCACTGCCCGTGAGATCTCTTCATTGTCAGAGAGTCTTCAGGCAGAATACTGCTGGCTGGATTCCTCGGCCCGTGTGCCTCCTGCTCCTGTGCTAAGCGGAGGATGCTGTGCCCACTCAGACAGATGGCATCGGGGTTAAAGAGGATGTGAAGCTCTGATAAAGCTCCACCGCTGGATGCTTTTTTGCTTTTTTATAGTTCCATTTGAAATATCCTGGAATAATCCAATATCCCATAATCCCTAGGCAGTGCTGGGCGCCGGACTGGGGCTGAAGCTCAGGGCAGCAGGAAGCATTCTGCCAGCTTTGACTAATCCCAGATTGACCAGCAGCCAGTGTGCACCTGCCGGTGAGAACAGCTGGGAGGAAGGGCCTCTCTGCACAAGATTCCACCGAACTCTGTGAATGCAGGAGGGATGGCCTGTCCTTTGAGGAAATAGAAAGCTCTGCTGATTTAGGGCCATTTGAAATAGTGGGAGTGGACTGCTCTTCAGCGTTGATAGACTGGGCCTCGCCAGAAGCCCATTGTTAGTGGTTGTAGACTCTGGGCCTGGCTATGATCTTGCAGACGGGTTACTCTGTCACAACGGTGGCGGATATCCTGTCCGCCAAAATATAAGTTCCATAGGATATAATGGGATTTATAGTTCGGCGGACGAGATATCCGTCACTGTTGTTACAGAGTAGCCTGGCCGTCAAGATAGTAATCAGGCCCTAAGTCTGTCCTTTTTTTCTGTATGTACATTGTTTTCCAACCCACCTTTCCCAAGGCTTCAGTTTACTCCCCCCACAATCTAAGGGCTAGACTTGAAAACAATATCAGCCCTGGGAAAATTGTTCAAACCAGCCCACCCTGCAGAACACCTGACTAGAACAGGCCACTGGGGCGTTCAGGGTTGTGTCGTGGCACCTGATCGAGCTCTAAAAGCAGTCTTTCAGTTTGCAGTCCACTGGGGAAATGCCACATTGGCTCAATGATTAGTTTGCCATGACCTCATCTGTTCCTCCCTGCCCTGGTCACTATTTCTAACCTTTATACTCTGAAGAGGAGTGAGAATTATATGGCAAGGGTATACCCTCAGCTTCCCTATTTTACTATGCAATAAACACAAGAAAAGGGGAGACCCAGTTATTTGTGACAGTGTCTGTCTTGCCTGTATCCGAGACAAGTGAGCGTAATGCATCCATATAAATCAGTGCTTGCTTCACAATTTCTCAGACAGTAAACTTTCTCTGAGATGGTGTGAAATATATATATATATGTGCTGCGAGAGAAGCAATCCTACCAAGGTCTCCTACTCTCAGCTTTGGATGTCTAAGACACCAGCCTGACTAACGTCTGAGCCATCACTGTAGGAGGGTTCACATCACTGGTACTACTCTGGGATTCTTTGGAAGCATGAGAGGGGACTGAGTCACAAATCCCAGTTCACAATGTTTGTCTTCCTTTGGCCTAGGTGGAGTAGGTGGTATCTGAGCCTTTTAAAGATTGTGTAGTTTCTGCATAGGCTATCAACCTTGATTGCTACTCTAAGTCTTTACTCTCTCACTGAGTGTTTTTGTTCAGCAGTAGGCCGTATCTCTGCCTTTAAGAAAAGGTGCATAGAAACAGCTCATGGCATAAATTCCCTTCTTGCCCATTTGGCATTGTTTTAAGCAAATTGCAGCTCCTCGCTTTGTCCATGTTGACATTTAGATTACTGGGCCTTCTCTGATTGCCCAATGGATGCATACAATGTTGCCCCTCTAGCAGGTCGGTGCTGTGTACCTACCGCTATGTTTTAGACAGAACAATAATTATACATTACATGTCTGTCTCTCACACCTCCTCCATCATACTGCTAGACACTGGATCCCAAGACAACATACTATAGCTCTCTTGACAATGGTGCCCATCACCAAAATGCTTCCCACATGGGATCACAAGAAATCCAACACTCTGCCAATCAGGTACTCGCCAACAGTGTAGCGTGCTACCCAACTGAAAATGAGCTTCATCTCCCAACATAAGGGTATAAACCACTTATATAAATGCTACAATACAATACAATCATGTCTAGTCGGTGCTTTTCAAAACTGCTGGGTTCTAGAGCAAAGCACGTCAGACAGCTTTCCTCAAATTAAGGGACCTTGCAGGGATAACTGCATCTAGGGAAGACCCAATTGCCGCATACATTGGTCACTTACATAAACAGCCAGATCAGGACTAGGGTGAATTAGCAGAGCTATATGTCTATATCAGTTCTGGAATTGCAATGGTATCCTTTGGCAGAGCTATGTTTGATTCGATTACTGGAATACAAGTAGATGTGCATTGCTAGAGCTGTGTCTCCTCAACACTAGAAATAGTAGGGGTGCCACTGATCAGGACTGAAGTGCATTAGCATAGGTGCCTCGTCTCATTACTGGAATAGCAGAAGGTGCTATAGGCCATGATTGAAGTGCATTGACAGAGCTGCGTCTCAATGCATCACTGAAATAGCAGATAGGTGTTCCATGTCAGGAATTAAGTGCATTGACAGAAATGTGCCTCGTCGCACTGCTGAAATGGGTTATAGGCAGGGCCACTGGAATTATGCAATTCTGTGGCTGATACGCTTTTGTTTTTTATTTAAATAACTATGGATTTACCACATAAACCATCCTCTGCGGCATAATCTGCAGATTTTAACAAAAAAAGGTTTCTGCCTCAAACCGATCAAAAAATGACTAAAAATTATGTAACATGCGTTCACTCGCTGTGGACAGCCCTTTGCAAAGGTTAACTGGTCATCTTTCAGTATCTTTTTCCATTTTTGGTTGTTAAACTTGTACTAATGAGGTAAAATCTTTGCTCAGACAGTATTACCATGTGTAAAAATTACAAATGAATGAAGTAATGCAATCAAAAAATGTGCTGAATTATGCCCATAATTTGCCTTTTGGTATCACATAATTTAGTCAATCCTGCCACATCATTTTGTGCCCCGTCCCATAATTCCAGTGGCCCTCTCTATAGATACTGCATCGCAGAACTGAAACACATTGGAAGAGTTGTGTCCTCTCATTACTGGAATAGCAGGCGGTGCAGCAGTTAAGCATTGACGTGAATTGACAGTGATTAGTGTAGTAGTATTGGGGGATATAGGGGAGATTTTAAGCACATTAGCAGAGTGGTGTCTCTTATTAGTAGAATACAAGGGGGTGTTGTGGGCGAAGTGTGAAGTGTATTGGAAGTGCTGTGTCGTCTTATTCCTGGAATGGAAGGGCTGCTGCAGGTCAGGGTTGTATTGTATTGCCAGAGTTTTGTGTCCTTTCATCAATAGAACAGCTGGTTTTGCTGCACGCTAAGAGTGAAGTGCACTGGCTGAGCTGTCTCCCCTCTCATTACTGAAGTAGAATAGGGTGCTGCAGGTCAGGTGTGGGGTGCAGTTGGCAGGTATGTGACCCAGGACAAGCTAAACTCCCCTTCAGACGGTCGGTGGTGGAGGCTGGCACTCTCATGCGATGTTTACGTGCCCATGCCCTGCGACGTGTGTCACGTCGCGCGCACTGTGTCGGGAACTGAACGTCTATTGATTTTGGATTTTGCAGAAGCTCGTTTAAGAATGATCTCTGTGATAATTTGTCACAGTCATTGTTAGCGGGAGAAGGTTCTACAATGCAGACGAGCTCCGTGAGGAATCCATCACCTGCCCGGCCACACCGCAGCTGAATGTTACATACCTGCCAATTTGCGGAACAATCTCACTGTGTGAGAGGGGGCATGGCCTTGAAAGGGGTGGGGTATCATGCCTAGAAGTACCTAGGAGGCTCTTTTGGACCCCACCCTGCCCCCAATCCCCCTCCTCCTCCTCCTAAAAAAGAAAGGAAACAAGCATTGGCATAGCCAATAGGTCTCGCCTTTGGGCCTTATAAGTGTTTAGCCAGAGCTATTGACTTTGCCAATGTCTTCAAGCTGTGCTGTAGAGAAGTGTGGCTGCTGTGCGGCATGCTGAAAAGTTATAATAAAAAAGTGTCAGAAGCATTTTTGTTACTTTATATATGACCAAGAAGGCATTATGTAAAACTGAACGACCATATTAAAAAAGTATTTACAATAAAAAATTTCCTCAGTTTTCTTTTGTTCTTGCAATGCTGGCAACTTGTTTCTGCCTATTGCAATGGTTGTTTGTTAAAGCTTTTTTTTTTGAGGGGGCATAAACAATCGGAGGGTGAAGGTTGGGAACTAGTACCTGTATTATAACACTAGCAGCGGCCAGACGCTAGGGGAGAATCAACAGATGCCAGATTCCGAGAGCAGGCTGAGGTGGTGCTGAGTGATGCTGAGGTGGTAGTGGTGGTGGTGGTGACTGTTGCGGAGACGATGCTGAGGTGATGCTGAATGATACTCAGGTGTTGCTGAGTGATACTGCTGTGGTGCTGAGTGATGCTGTGGTGGTGCTGAGTGATATTGTCTTGGCGCTGAGTGATGCTGTGGCGACGCTGAGTGATGCTGTGGCAGCCCTGAGTGATGCTGTGGCGGCCCTGAGTGATGCTGTGGTGGCGGTGCTGAGCGATGCAGTGGCGGCACTGAGCGATGCTGTGGCGGCGCTGAGCGATGCTGTGGCGGCGCTGAGCGATGCTGTGGCGGCGCTGAGCGATGCTGTGGTGGCGCTGAGCGATGCTGTGGTGGCGCTGAGCGATGCTGTGGTGGCGCTGAGCGATGCTGTGGTGGCGCTGAGCGATGCTGTGGTTGCGCTGAGGGATGCTGTGGTGGCGCTGAGCGATGCTGTGGTGGCGCTGAGCGATGCTGTGGTGGCACTGAGCGATGCTGTGGTGGCGCTGAGCGATGCTGTGGTGGCACTGAGCGATGCTGTGGTGGCGCTGAGCGATGCTGTGGTGGCGCTGAGCGATGCTGTGGTGGTGCTGAGTCATCCTGTGGTGGTGCTGAGTGATGCAGTGTTGGCCCTGAGTGATGATGTGGTGTCGCTGAGTAAAGCTATGGTGGTGCTGAGTGATGTTGTGGTGGCGCTGAGTGATGCTGTTGTGGCGCTGAGTGATGCTGTTGTGGCGCTAAGTAATGCTGTGGTTGTGCTGAGTAATGCTGTGGTGGTGCTGAGTGATGCTGTGGTTGCACTGAGTGATGCTGTGGTTGCACTGAGTGATGCTGTGGTTGCGTTGAGTGATGCTGTGGTTGCGTTGAGTGATGCTGTGGTTGCATTGAGTGATGCTGTGATGGCGTTGAGTGATGCTGTGATGGCGTTGAGAGATGTTGTGTTGGTGCTGAGTGATGCTGTGCTGGCTCTGATTGATGCTGTGCTGGCTCTGATTGATGCTGTGCTGGCTCTGATTGATGCTGTGCTGGCTCTGATTGATGCTGTGGTTGCGCTGAGTGATGCTGTGGTGTTGCCGAGTGAGAGATAGAGTGAAGATATAATGCCCAATTAGAGAGGGTGGTGAGAGAGAAAGAGAGAGAAAGGGTGTACATAGAATAAAGAGTGGAGCGGGATAGAGAGAGAGAAAGAAGGGGAGAGAGAGTGAATGAAGGAGTTTGAAAGAGAAACATATAAAGGGGTGAGAGAGAATGAAAGGCTAAAAAAGATAGAGAGGGGAGAGTTAATTAAGTAGAGAGAGAATTAGAGAGGGAGAGAGAGAAGGAGAGAGACAATAAGAGTGGGGGTGGAGTTTAAATAGAGTGAAGAAGTGACGCGGAAAAAGTAACCTTAAATATAGCTTTGTGCTTTGCGCGAATAAATATTTAAAAAAACAGTGAGAGACAAAAATACTGGTAATTAGGCTGTGACTCCCAATATAAAACAAATAGCGATATAAGGTGAAATCAACCCACCGAAGCAATATTTCTAACTAGACAAAAAAAGCTTGCATTTCAATGCTAATCGCTGTTGTTTTTCATGTGACTGTAGTCCAGGGCCCTCAGTTGGTAATGTGAGCTGCTGCTGCGATTGAAACATCAGAGTCCAGAGAGTTAATGAGCCATGACGAGGAAATGAGGAAGCGATAGGAAACCCAGATGCCAGCTGCGCGTGCACGCCATCGTGAACTCAAGCTGGTCGCCAGCCGAAAGCCAGTGTTTGCACTTCCAAAACCCACTTACTAAAACTCTCGGCCAGACCAGCGCAAACGCTGGTGCAGGCCGAGACCTAAAAACTGAGCACAAGAGAAAAACATGAGGAGCTGATCCAGTGATGCTCTGTATACTGAGGCAGACAGCACAGCTCTTTTCTATCTCACCCGAGAGAAGAGGACTGTTCTAGAGCAAAATGGTAGGGGAATTTTTCCAATTGGCTCAAAGGAACAAAGATGGCGGCTGCATTCCCAGCAGCAAACTGGGTCTGATCCCAGATGGAAGAGGCAACAGGCAGAGCTAAGCTCTCAAGGCATAGGGGCTCGAATGTCCCCAAGTTCAATGACTCGGCTTTTTAGGAAAGCTTGGAACCCTACCTGATGCATTGAAATAGGCAGGGGACACATAGTTTGTATCAGAAGTAAAGAAAGGAAGGTGGTTTGGTTTGAGGCACCAGCCAGTTCAACAAACTACTTAAGCAGTTAATAGAAAGCATTGCTATGTAGGACTCAAACTGAATAACCTTTTGCTAATTGTAATCAAGTTAGTTATGTGCTGTGATGGACTAGCTAATGAAAGAGGATTTGACACACACAGCAAGACAGACCTCTGTAGAGAATTGGTAAGAGCACAACTGTTTCACTGCCAAGGCTGTGAACCGCAGCACAGCTGTTATTAACAGGATGCACTTCATACCGCAGCAGGGCGCCAACTTATTCAAAGACACGTAAAGTTAAAAGAAGCGCCTGCAAAGGGGATCACATGACTCGTGGGGAGGCGCTGTCACTTCTCAAAACGCAGCAGGATGAGGTTAAAGTTGTAACTCGTGAATTCGAGCAGGATGAACAACAAGCATTGGCCGCGCGGCCGTGAAACTGACACGGCCACGCGGCCGTGAAAGTAATCGCGGGTTTTGTAAGTGCAAACAGTGGCTTTTGCTGGCGACCAGCTTGCGTTCACGCGAGCGTCCAGATGGCGAGGGAAGCCATATGGCGCCTGATCGCGTGTGCACGCTCGCGTGAACGCAGGCTAGTCCGCAGCAAAAGCCACTGTTTGCACTTCCAAAACCCGCTTACTAAAAGTCTCGCCAGAGCAGCGCATGCGCGCTGGCTCAGGCGAGACCTAAAAAAAAAGCTTGCTGAGGCTGGTGCTGATGGACGTCGGCAGTTCAAAGCCTCGGAATTCGAGCTGGAAAACAACTATTTGCAGTGGTTTTCAGCTCGTTTTCCCTGCCACTGTGTGATTAGCCAATATCGTGTGTCACACTTCCATTTTGTTAGCTACAGCTTCCCTGTGCCCAACATCCCAGTGAACCAAGGACCAGGAGGTGATAAGAAGACAGACTTTGTGCTGTCTATTTCCTGAGACTTTAAAATTGATTTTCCTCCACTCGTGACTGCCTTAATTTCACCTGTTTGTGGGCTTTGTAGTTTAAAATCTGCTGTTTTACCTGCCTGTGACTGCCTCCATTTTCCTGTTGCATTATGGGCTTTGTAGTTCAAAATCTGTTGTTTTTACCTACCTGTGACTGCCTCAATTTCACTTGTTTATTTGTTGGCTTTGTAGTTCAAAATCTGCTGTTTTTATCTGCCCGATTTCACAGGGTGGATATATGAGTGTGTGCTGGGGTCAGGGTTCTAGCCTGTTGCTGAGCTTCAGCTGCCAAAAAAGTGTTGGGGGCCCTGTGGGGTACCCCCTCATGGTAATGGAGGTCCTTGCAATTCTTGGACCGCACTCCCCAAAAGGGCAGGATTTTAAATTGGTTGGGTTTTACAGAAAATAAATAAAGGGCTAATGTTTGTACAAAGGCATGATGGTAGAAGGTGAGGAGGTTGCTTGGAGGGCTGCAATCTTAAGTCTACTAACCTTTAGCAATATTATTCACTAGAAAAGTTTGAATCCCGACTTATATTTATTATCTCATACAGTACACAGTTTTTAGTCTTGTTTCATTTGTTCTTGCACCGGTACAAATATTGTTTATCTACTCCTGTTCGATGGTCACGTAGACTCCCTGGTAGTATAGCAGCAGTATATGGTAGCATGTTTGTCCTATACTTTTCTGCTGAAAAGCTCATGTTCTTGTTTTGTTTTTATTAGAAATCATACAGGTGCTTTCTTACCTCTCTCATGTTGAAGTTTGCTATTATTGGACATTTCTTTGGGAACCTGAGTTACCCAGCACTGACAGTGAGGTACAGCAGCCTTCTGTGAGGAACCATGCTCAGCTCCCAGTTGAGGACAAAGGGGTCATAGAGCCTGGCCCCAAGACTACTCTCCTCTCATTGTGTCCCTCTACTTTAGTCATGTGTTATTGAATTCAGCAAAAGTTCTAATTTTGACCCAGTTGGGATGGAATGGATGACAGCTAGCTTTCTACTCTGCTGTCACCGCAAGTATCCCTGCGAAAGTAACAATGGCCATGTTTTATGTCATTTATATTTTTAGAATGTCTGTAATGCACTGTGTGGCTTTAGAGTGTTGTGGGTGAGAACATATAAGCTGGAGACGGGGGTATGAGGTTTAGCTCTATGCAAGACCCCTGGTGATGGACAACCTGCAGTCTGGTGGATAAGTGAGGGGTGTTCAGAGAATGTCTGAATGACCTCAAATCTGGCAAATCATTCGCGAGGAACAAGAATCTTGAGAGCCAAGGATGAAGAGTGATTGCTGGCCTTAGGCCTATGACCAGGACTCTTTGCCATCCTCCCTCATTGTTCCAGTCCCTGTCAACAGCCCTTCACCTAAATTTAGATGCATCAGGAGACAACAGATCAGTCAAACTTTTGTTTCCACTAAGGTCTTGGAAACAAAAGAAGGTCTGCTAAAGCAATGGATAAGGCTCACCATTCAGTGTACTGGCAGCCCTTCTTCTATTTGGATTAAAAGAAGGGCTGTTCTTCACACTCCTGGATGGTGTGCATGCCGCTCCCTAGGGTGATTACACAGCAGATGGGCGCAATATACAGCGGCTGCTGCTCCTGAGAAGCAGCAGTGGGGCGGGGGGAGAGGATAGGTGGGATTTATAAAAAACAAATTAACTTACCTGCCAGCCGGCTCTCAAGCTCGCCATAGCCAATCACAGTGCTGCAATGCAGCATTGTGATTTTCCTGAGCGTTGTGGTTCCGCCCTCAGCCAGGGACTGGGGGCCTGGGCATGTTCTCCACCCAGGCTGTAATGTAGCCTGGGTGGAGAACATGCAATGTGCGCATGACTGTTCGGGCTGGCCAAACAGTCATTGCGCACCTTACAGAGTGCCCACCACTCCTTACCCCTGCTCTGAAATCAAAACAGCCCAGCCCGGCCTGCAAAGCTGCCAAGCAGCAGAAACAAATAAAATGATAATAACGTCATGTTATTATCATTTTATTTGTCCTTCTTTGCACTGCTAAAAGCAGTGGGGCGACCCTCCTCCACCCTAGTGGAGGAGCTGCCACTGGCAATATATCAGAGTTGGTCAGGGCTGCTGATGACAGTGGTGCTGGAGCGAGGAAGGTATATTTCCTCTCATTGTAGCCTCTGAAAGTAACATTTTAGGGACCATCACTAAATGATTCAGCTCTAAGACGTCTGGGAGATGAAATCCCTGCTACAGCCATGCATGAAAATATTATACAGCTCACATACATTCAGTATTCACTGAGGACTTTCTAGTCTGTAACAAGAATGGAATTTGTAGTCTAAAAAATGAAAAGGCACAGGGTAAGGGTCTGGCAGATTCTCTAGAGCACACCACAATATTCATGCAGCCCTTTTTGCATGCCTGCTTCTTAATGCTCCCAACTTTGCCTTATACTCTATGGGACCTGAAACACAGAACAACGTACTGACTTGCCAGGATAACACATTATATACAGGTGAGAAAACATGGTGAGAGCAGAGTTCTCTTCGATCTATGCAGTCATCGGGCTACAGTTTGTATCCCAACCGGGATCCAAGCAAGTGGATTAGGCCTGATTTGGACATCCGGAATGATCCCTTTCCACAACTCTGGATTGTCATCACCTAAAATGGTGATGGAGGCCACCATCAGCCGCCCCACCAAGTCACATTTAACTGGAACTTGGCATGTCAGAGCTCTCTATCGCTATAATCAGGCCAAGAACAATTAGAGATGTAGTGAGACTTGTTTCTGTTTCGCTAACGAGTGGTACGCAAAGCCTTACGCAAGGTATGTGCAGGAAGCACACGCCTGTGAAGGCTCCCATGGAGGGCATGACTGCCCATCGATTTCTGGTAAAGATTCGCCTTATCTTGGGATACTCAGCAGGTTTGATAGTTCTGACCCTCCGGTAGTCGCATGTATCATCCACTACGTCAGTCAGTATAGGTAATACATGGCTCCTCCTTATGGAGGGAAATGGACCCAGAAACAAAGAGAATGGATCGACTAGAACTGGCACACATCCCATCTCATTCTCCTGATGCACCTTTGTGCAGAGAAAACGCCTGCTCTGAGAGAGAACTTGGGAGGCTTGGTGTTGACCTGTTGAGAGGGCAGATACTGATGAACAATATACAATATATTGCATGAAGCAGTCCCAAAGACACCTGCACCTGAGCATGTCTACTTCTGACAGCATGGAGTACAGCTGATGTATTTCAGAAGGAAGAGCATATCCTATGAGGTAGACATGACCCGTTAATGTGACGAATGAGAGAAGCTGAGTATACAAAAATGCATGACACAGCAAATATAAAAAAATGGGTATTTAATCAAAGTTTAGCCCGTGCATAAAAATGCCAGCGGTGCATAGAGCACCACCAAAGCAGACAGACAGCTTTCAAGTGGATTTGAACAGAGACAGTGGTCTAAGGCAAGCAACATTTAAAATTGTGCCACTGTGCTCCACATTGGACATAGGTGCATCAGTTTCATTTATTGCCAATACCATTGAAGGATTCAAGATTGTGCAATGTTTTAGTGTGATATTGTCTACGGACAAAATACTCTGCTCATAGCAGGTCAATCAGTTATGAGTCATGTACTGTGTCTTGGTTCTTGTCATCAATAGCTCCACAGAGTTTGGGACCATAACAGTTAAAGAGTATCCCATCACTATGTTCTCACACTTTTCAAAACTAGTACTTTCCGCGGCTACCGTTTTTAGGCAGCCGGGAAGACCTGCCGCTACAGAATCAAGTGTAGTGGAAAAATACGCTATAGGCTTTTGAGCTCCTCCATGCGTTTGTGTCAACACTGAAAGAGCGCACCCATCTTTCTCGCTGCAAAATAAAGTAAATTCTTTCGTATAATCAGGCATTCCTAGTGCTGGGGCATGATACCATTTTTCTTTCAGTTCCAGGAGTGCTTTTGTACATTCCTTGTCCCATGGAATCGGATCTGACACATATCTGTGTGTCAACCTCAGTAGAGGTTTTGCCATTAAGGAAAAGTTTGGTATCCACTGCCTGCAGTAGCCAACCATTGCAAAAAACATTCTGACTTTTTTTTGAGTTCGGGCGGATTCATCTGCAAGATGGCTTCCACCCTTTCTGGAGACACCTTTCTAGCTCCCTTCACAATAATGTGTCCCAGTTATTGAACTCCTTTTTGACAGTAATGCAGTTTACCTGGAGACATTTGTGTCCATTCTCAGTCAGGTGATTCAAGAGTGCGATGGTGTCATGTTTACATCCATAATCGGTTTCCGATGCCACAAGCAGGTCATCTATGTACTGAACGAGTGTAGACTTACAGGGCATCTGTAGGGTTTCCAGATTTCTTTTCAAAATCTGGTTAAAAATGGATGGACTCTCCGTATACCTTGGTGGGACACAACACCATGTTAATACCTTCTGCTGGAACACAAAGGACAAAATATACTGGATTTCTTCATGCAATGGCACTGAGAAGAAGGCTTGACATAAATCATTGACAGTAAAAAACTTTGCAGCACATAATATTTGAAACAATACAGTGGCTGGATTCTGTACCACGGGACAACAGGGCACCAATATCTCATTCAACCAGCCTCAAATCTTGAACTATCCTGTATTTACCATTGGGCTTCTGTAAGCCCATAATTGAGGAATTTCATGGACTCTCAATTATTTCCTTCAAAATTCCTTTCTATAACATATCCTCTATCACTGGTTTTATTCCTGCAATGGTTTCTGGAGTCAAATGATATGGGAGCATCCTGAGGTAGACAGCATTTGGCATCACATTTAATGGGACTGGTTCTACACCTTTGATAAGTCCGATGTCTTTTCCAGTGAAATCCCAATCTTCTGCATTCACGGTTTCCCTCAACTCTTCAGGTAATGCATCAATGCTCAATCAAGGAAACATTCTTACTTCAGCTTGCTGTTTAATTAATATGAAATCTACAACCTAATCATGTGTTTTAAACACGACACCTTCTGGTGTACAATAAATGGTGCAATTTAACTTACACAGTAGATCTCTCCCTAACAAGTTCACAGGACTTGTGTCACACACAACAAATTGGTGCTTTTCTCTGAACATGCCTATTTTTACTGGGACAATCTCTGATATTGAATTCAGTATTTGTTTATTTGAAACTCTGACTTCTTGGATAGTTTTCCCCGAGAGAGGTAGGTCTGGAACTTCCACTGCTCTCACAGTAGAACGGGTAGCTCCTGTATCGATGAGAAACCATACGGGGTGGCCATAAACCTCAGCATTTACATATGAGCCACTTTGGTCTACCTGCAAGACTGCGCAAAGTAAGCAATCTTCCTTCCCTCTCAGGCACCGTCATTGGGAATTATCAGAAGCTGAGTCATCTGTTTCAAATAAAGGGAACTGTTGCAGTGAGTTCTGGTTTGGATTTTGGAATTGCTTTGCAGAATTCTGAAATTGCAGTTTCTGATTTTGAAATTGAGGCATGGCATTTTGAAATGGCTTTGTATTTATTTTTGACATTTGGTTTAAGTTTAATCTAGGATTCTCCAGCTGTGTGGGCACAGGAGTTATCATTGGGACCTGTCTCTGCATTGGCATTTGCATTTGTTGCATAGGCATTTTTGGAATCTGCACCCCTTGTGGTGTTTATATATTTTCCCCAGCATTTTCAGGATAAAATCGACATTCTCACTTCCAATGTCCCATTCTATGACAGATGTGACAAGCAGTAATCTTTTTCATAGCATCCACGTCTGATTCCCAATCCCATGCTTACAGGAACGCCTCTACCCTATGACACATTTGTTCCCCCTTGATTTCCCTGAAAACCAGGTAGTGGGCCACCAACTGCTTGCATGTTTCCCTGATTTCCTACAAAAGGAGGATTTTGAACTCCTTTTCTGCTTCATGTCTAATTCATCGCTACAATATTTTGCATATCACAGGATCTCATCAAAAGATTTATTTTGCCAACAGACAACATTTTATGTTATGTGTGCACATATCTCAGGCTTCAATCCTAAAACAAACTGGGATACAAAAATCCCCATGTCCCTTTCCTCAGGATACTCTCGTCCACTGTGCTGCTGAAACACCTGCAGTAAACTCTCATAATACACATGAACTCTCTCTTTCAGCTCTTGTCTGGTTCTTTTAATCTTGAGTCAATAAATATCTTTTGGGGATACTCTGCCTTTCAATAAAGTAACATCTGTTTCATATTTTCCATTACCACAGGCTATGGTGCATTTGTCTCTTTCTCTCTAGGGGTTCCTCCATTGGCCATTGCACTGCAGTGTTACATTCAGCCCATAAATCAGCAGGTACCACAATGTCAAAGAATGTATTCAAATCAGTCCACAGTACTTTAGAAATTTTTATGAATCTTTCTACTTGTGCATACAATTGCACTGGCTTGTCTCGCAACTTTGGAAAATTGTTCGTAAATGCTGCCAAATCACCTCTGCTCCAAGGAACATGCACATACATTCCTCCTGCTATTTCTATAAGTGGATAAACTGTCACTTCAATCTCATGTTGTTCATCCTGTCCTCCTCTACTAGCTGCTTCCCTCTTTTTCTTTTCATGCTTCTTTGCCCATCTAATTTCCAATTTTTCCATATCCTTCCATCTGCGAATGCACTTGAATAATTCTACAATATACAAGCGCGTTCCTGTAATTTTCGCATATTTTCTATGGCCGGATCATCTAACTTTATTCTATAACTTCGGTACAAATTTATGTTGTTGGTGAGATCCACCCCATATTTCTTGGCTGTTTCTGTCAATCAATCATGCACTAAAGCTGCCCTTCCTGTAACTTCCTTACACAGGTAAATTAGCTCTTTCCTCTGGTATTTATTTAAATGTTCCAAATCCAAACATCCCCTTACCATCTTCTCCAGTTCTACCTTTAAATTTGATTACCTGAAGGTCTCTCTCTTTCTGTCTCTGGTTTCTCTGGTGATTCCACAGCCTCAATCTTCTTCTCTCAAGCCATGCTGGTATGTATCCTTCCCTAGTAACATTTAAATCACTAGGAGCCATAGGGGTTGTAATGACCAACGTCCCTCCTCCATCCACCAAGGCTTGCAGCGTTTGTGGGGACTTCCACAAAACTATCCGTAAATTTTGGGAAGTCGGAAGAAATACTGACATAGCCGCTGGCTGTATTGCTGACCTCACTTCTGCTGATACAGGAGCACTCACAACTACTCGGGATGCAGTTGGGGCATTAACAATAGGTACTGGGGCTGTGATAGGCACAGCAGCCGCAGTTGTCCTAGTGGGGACTACAGCTGGTGTTTGAGCCATAGCTGGTGGTACACACTGCAAGACTTGTAAGGGCCGTTCAATTGGTGCTAAAATTGGATCCACAGGGGTAGTAGCCACTGATAAACTAGTACTGGCACTCAAATCTCCTTGCTCGGGGTCTGGAATTCATCATTTGTTCCAATATCTCATCCCCTGAATCAGTATCTGACTCATCCCCTTCTTTCTTGATGGCAGACTTATTCTTTTCCTTATTTACAGCTTCCGAGGTAAGTACTGGATATAACCTAGTTCCCTCAATAATAGCTTTCCTCCATCTATGCTGTCCCTCATCCCATTGAGCATTTGCATAATTCTGCACTGCTCGCCCAGTTCTCCTCTGGCACTTTTCCTTCTCCTTTTCCCTTGAAACTTTCTCCCAGATATTAAATGCCTCATATTGAATGGTTCGAGGTGGTGGCTTCATTTCATACAACTTTCCATTCAAATGATCCAGGATTCTGATGTTAAATGTCCCAGATCTAGGAAAACTCAATGCACCCTCAATCTCAGTAATTCTACTCCACTAATGAAGTCAACGACGTGTTCAAATCATGTTCAGTAGTCACAATGTATGCAGGAGTACCCTCAGGAGGAGCCATCTCTCCCTTACATACTGCAATAGTAGCGGCCCCTCTCACCATTTTCTTAAAATCCTTAAAATTATAGCAATTTGATTCCGTCAATTTTTAATCAAAACAAATGTTATGATTCTATTCTGTATATGTCAATTTCCAGCAACCCAATAACATTTCAGCTATTATTTCTCTTCAAACCAACTACCAAATCCATTGACAGTATTCACTTTTTAAAGATCCAGTCCCAGCGTGGCACTGTGACATTGGCAATGAATCCCAGCGTGAAAGCGCACCAACCGACCAATCCCAGTGTGAAAGACGATGATGTACAATCTCTCTCCTCACAAAGCTCACCCTCCTTTACAATTTTCTCTGCATTCACACAACTCTGTTAAATAACTTCTTAAAAAACTTCTTGTTTGCTGTACTAAAAGAATCAAAGTATTAAAACCGTTCAAGAAATTTTCCACAATCGTAAGTGAGTTCTCAACCAGCAGGAAATCACCCAAATCAATGCAGTTTCCCCCGTTTGCGCAATTAGATTCCACTAACATCAATCAATATTAGTCAATCACAAACAAATCATGAAATGGTGAGGCTGCATAGCATTGTTTAGCAACTCTTGGGTTTTGCTTTTTAAATACCGTGACTCCGCTGTTTTGGTGTGTTCGTATGTTTGTGCTTACTTGTTTTTAAAACTATCGATCCCTACTCCGTCTACTCCTCCTACGCTGTGTACCTGTTGGTGCCTCTTTTCCCGCTCCGGTCCACCGCGGCAGCTCGCCGTTTGCGTGGAGGGCGTTACTTTAATCTTTCACCCGTATTAGGTGACGTACTTCCGGGGGCGATGGGGGCGGTACTGTTCATGCTTCCTGGTATTTAGGCATGAACAGACCGCGAACGCGCAGCATGAAATGGTGAGGCTGCATAGCATTGTTTAGCAACTCTTGGGTTTTGCTTTTTAAATTCTGTGACTCCGCTGTTTTGGTGTGTTCGTATGTTTGTGCTTACTTGTTTTTAAAACTATTGATCCCTACTCTGTCTACTCCTCCTACGCTGTGTACCTGTTGGTGCCTCTTTTCCCGCTCCGGTCCACCGCGGCAGCTCGCCGTTTGCGTGGAGGCCGGTTACTTTAATCTTTCCCCCGTATTAGGTGACGTACTTCCGGGGGCGGTGGTGGCGGTACTGTTCATGCTTCCTGGTATTTAGGCATGAACAGACCGCGGACGCGCAGCGGACGCGTGCAGCGGGCACGCCGCTGGCACGCCGAAGGCGCGCCTAAGGCCAGCCCGTCTGCGCCCATCTGTGCCTGGACGTCGCCAGACATGCTGCCTGTTGTAGCAGCAATAAGCTCTCCTATTCCTGTGATAAACTTCTTGCCATCAGGCAAATAGGGAGCCCCTGCAGTTATCCTCCTTGTAACCTGCCGGAGCGCCCGTTTTGCTGCAGGAAATGTGGTTTCAATTCCTGGATTACCACGTCGTCCCTCCTCACTCACCTTCCCTGTCCCATGCAGAACATTAAACTGTTTAGCCTTAACTGTCGCTCCCTAGCCAAGCACCACCCTGATGTGTATGATCTGCTACACGATGAATCCCCTGATGCTCTCTTCCTGACGGAGACATGGTTGTCAGTGGACATGGTGGCTGAGCCTGGCCTGGCGCTCCCCCCGGGCTTTAGTATTTTAACTCTTAATCAAGAGGCTAGAGGGGGTGGTATCGCAGTTTTTAAATCCTGCTATACCTGCACCCTTGTCAAAGAAACCCTGGTGGATTGCGAGTGTGGACATTTTGGGATCTCTTTTAATACCAGTTATACCATGTCTGGCTTATTGGTATATCGTCCCCCAGGTCCCTCGAAGGAGTTCAGGGCTGCGCTGATCGACACAGTTAGTTCTCTGGTCGTGAGGTATGCCAACTTCACTGTCATTGGCGACTTGAATCTGCATCTTGACAACCCTCACGATTCAGAAGTGGGCAACTTCTCAGCTGATCTAGCGGCTTGTCAGTTGCTTCAACTGGTTCAAGGCCCTACCCACTCTGCTGGCCATTTACTTGATCCAGTCTTTTCTAACCTTTCATATCTTACAGTCTCTACCCCCATTCCGGTGTGTTGGTCTGACCATTATCTCATCCCCATGACACTCTCGGGGGTAGAGCCTTCTCGAAGGGTGCCTCAGAAATTCTCGCTCCGACGCCCCTGGCACAAATTAAATTTTGACCATCTTAACACCATCCTCTCCTCTAGTGTACCCAGCCTGTCGGATGATCCGGATGCTGCTGACAAAGCGATATCGGATTGGATACTTCGCCCTTTGGACGCACTTATCCCTGTCAAACGAGCTAAGTGTCGTAGTACCAAATCTAATCCTTGGTACAATGACAAGCTCGCTAATATGCGTAAAGCTTGTAAGAGGTTGGAGCGGGCGTGGAGACGAGATTTTGACCCTATCCTGAAAGGAGGTTATCAGGCAGCCACTAAGAAATACCATAGGGCTGTTCAGAAAGAACGGGCAGCCTACTTCGCAGACGAGATAAGGAACAGCAACAACCCCACCAAGAGCATTTTTTCCATACTTAAAGATCTCAAAACAGCTGGGGCACCTGCTGGGTCCTCTATCACGTCAGATGAGCATTGTGAGGCCCTCGCCACCTTCTTTGTCAACAAGGTGGAAAACATCTAAAAGGCCTTTCCTCAGGTGTATATGGGCTATGGCCCTGGGGGCACACCTCCCCCCACCCACACTCTTGCCGCCTTCCCGCCGATCTCGGAGGATGCGCTGCGCTCACTTTGCAGCAAGGTTAAATATGGCTCCCCTGCTGATCCCATGAAGCCTGATCAATTTATGAGACTGTTGCCTGTGCTTCTTACACCTCTGGGCCAAGTTATTAACATGTCCCTGTCTACGGCAATTGTCCCTAGGACCTGGAAGCAGGCCAGGGTGGTTCCCTTATTAAAAAAAACCACCCTTGATACAGCTAAACCTGAGAACTTCCGTCCTATTTCTCTCCTGCCATGGGCCTCCAAGATCTCTGAAGCCTATATAAATTCCATCTTCTCAGGCTTTCTGGAAGAGAACAATATACTTGATTCCTCCCAGTGCGGCTTCCGTCCGGGTTTCAGCACAGTGTCCTCCCTCTTAGCGGTGACCGAACATCTGAGGGCAGCACTGGATGAGGGACGTACTTCGGCACTGATCCTATTGGATCTCAGTGCCGCGTTTGATACGGTCTCTCACCAGATTTTGCTGCTGAGGTTGGAGGAGGCTGGCATTGTGGGCCCTGCACTGGATTGGTTCACTTCCTTTCTTTCGGAAAGGACCTTCCAGGTGTAGGCCCCCCCCTTTCACCTCCAGGGTTCATACTATCGCAATTTGCGATTCGCAATTAAGGAATGTGTAGGAATCGCAAATATTTTAGTGAAACCTACATGCATAAAGAATAGTGATTCCTTAATAGCGATTCCTTAAGAATCGCTATTAAGGAATCGCTATTCCTTAGAAATCTCAGGGAATAACAATAAAGGTAAGATAACTGGCGGTTCATGCACTTGCTGGAGAGATCTGTGTTTTGTCTAGTCACAGTGTTGACTCATAAACTAGCACATTGTTTTTTCATGTGTCGTTGTCATTCTTTGCTCTAGTAACACACGTTTACTGTGTAACACTGTTTTTTTCCCTTGAATTAACTGATGTAACTGAGTAACTGATGTAATTTGTACTTTGTAACTCACTGGTCCTCTTGTAAAGTGATCTGATACCTCCGGGTCTAGCCAGCGCTATATAAAACTCTTCAAATAAATAAATAAATAAATGCATGTGGCCAATGTTCCCTCTAATTTTTTTTCTCTGTGTGCGGCAGTGTGAGGTCTCTGTGCGCTCCAGCCACGGCAATGTGCGCCAAGAACCCACTTTCAACTTCTGACAGGCACCTGAAAGTTTGACTACCTTACCTCAGCCCTTACGTGCCTTAGCAGGCATCATTTGAAAGTCAAAATCAAATCCCAAAGCTCAGCACACAGTATAGTGTATGTCTCACACTCATCAAAGGATCACTGAAGCCAGCCGTCGCTGATTCTGGAAATTGTGTTTTTCAGGCTCGGTGGAAACAGTTCAGAAATCCCTGCATTCCGATCCTTGCACTCGCACTTGACATTCTGAAAACACCTAAATAAATTCCGCCTCTGAATTTCTTTCTAAATAAATGTATTTGCGTTATCTTGCTATTAAGGATCACTGCCTTTCTATCTCCTTGATGAATCCGCTCCTCTGCTTGCTCCCCTGTCCTTGTTTACATTTACTGAGTTTGTTTATGCGTTTTTTTTGTTCTCTTTTCTTTTGATACCCATCTCTTCTTTTTCACCATGCAAGTCCAAAAGCACGACGTGTGCTTTACACGTTGTTTTTTGTGCTTGCTGCATTAATTTTCTTAATATAGCACGGCTGCGATCTGATTGTGGGCATTTAGGAAAGTATTCTTGTTAATTGCAGCACCATCATGCGCTGCAATTAACATAAATATTTTCACAATGGCCCACATTCAGGCCGCAGCCGTGCTCCATTAAGAAAAGACATGCATCAAGTCCAAAAGAACGACGTGTAAAGCACACGTCGTGCTTTTGGACTTGCTGCATTTCTTCTCTTAAAGGAGCGAGGCTGCGGGCTGATTGTGGGCCATTGTGAAAATATTTATGTTAATTGCAGCTCATGCCGGTGCTGCATTTAACAAATATTTTCACAAAGGCCCACAAACAGCCCCCAGCTGCGCTTCATTAAGAAGGAAATGCAGCAAGTGCAATAGCCTCCACAACCAGGAAATTACCATTTTTCGCGCCGCTCGCATTTTAAAAGCGGCGGTGCGAATTCTCTCCCGGGATGGGCTGTGGGTGCGCGCTCCACACACAGCACTGCGCGCTCGGAGGAACAGACGTGCGCGCGAGCGCAGGCGCGCACCTTACTGGGAACACTGCATGTGGCCCTAAATGTCTTGCACTAGATACATGAGGGAGGGTTCTCATGAGAACCTTTGCAGGCCTACTCTGTAAGCTGTTGTCAGTGTCCCATTGTGTGGGCAAGGGGCTAGTCTAAAGCAACAAAACATTTCTATCAGACAAATCTTGATTAGACCATGCAAAACAATATATTCAGTAAGCTTAACATTACTAATACTCTATTCATTATAAAATATAGCGAAGTACATTGTTTAGAGAAATAAGGAGTCACATGGTGTGATCGAGCAAAGAAATGCATTTCTCTTAGAGCAGCACATTTTAAAGTGACAAACGATTTTGCAGTCAGATGATTAGGTCAACAGTTTCTAAAAAGTATTTTATTTAAATGTCAATCAGAATTCGAAAGACATTTTCAGGCCTAGTCGTAGAAGCACATTAGGTATGAGGGCCTACTACTTTGTTTAAGCTGCACGTTTGTTTTACACGTTCAAGAAACCATCTTCTCCTACAGTTTAAAGCTGCATGTTTTATTTTTCACATTTAAAGAAATATTTTTTCTATTGTTTTCTCTATAGTCATGACAAAGTTAAACACATTTTGTAATGTCAGGCACATTTTCTTCAACGTTAACCGAGGTCAACTTTTCATGAAAAATGTAGACTTTAACAAGCAGAGCAACTAGGTTGGAGGCTGATTCCACCACAATGGATTAGTCCGGATCACACATGCACTCTGCTCTTGGGTGAAGGGACCAGTGAGAGCGAACCCTAAAATCACTATCAAAAGCTAAAGACGAACTGCAAGAAGGCTGTCTAGACAGCCGCATCCCTCTACCCACCCAAGTGATGCTGATGATGAAAGTCCGTCATCTTCCAACCTTCTCCCTTTGAGGGACTGCTCAGTGGCTTGGGCTGGGTTGTAATGCATGTTCCCTTGAGCTCTTTTGACTTAATAAGCATAGACAAACAATTCTCCAACATTCAGGAAAATCTAACTGAATCTCAAGAAGAATTGCAGAGTGTGTTTGAGGTGTACAGACCCAATTGGCCAGATGAGAATCAGTGATTGTGGTTGCTAGTGCAGAGCGAAGTAAGCCAAAAGCTGGTGGACAAAATGCTGTGGCCAAGGTTTGCCTCTGGAACTGATGGGGGCATTGAATGCACTGTTGAATGTAACTCCAGAGATATGCCTGGTGAAAGCTGACAGGGCTAAAATGTATAATTGTACATAGAATAAGTGTGATGCACTGGCTGATTATTTGAACAGACTAAAGGATGTATTTGATATGTATTAGCCATCCCTTGGAGATGGCTTAGGAAGCTTCTTGATGTTGCTTTTGTCCAGAGACTACAACTGAATGTAAAGAACCAATTGTCTAATATAAGTGTTACCTGGCAGCCTAAAAAGATACCAGAACTAGTGACTGTTTGTGAGCATCTGTGTCACGTCACAGGAAAAAAAGAAAGAGACTGACAAATCAAAATTGATGTCACTGAAATTGCAAAACATTCAGCGCATGATTAAAGGAGCAGAGTGTCTCGCTCAACAATAGGACGGGGCTAAGAGGTCAGGTAGGTGGGAGAATTGGAATAGGAAATAGAAGGGGTCAAGGAGAGACTACAGTGGTCAGCTGGGACATTGGAAGTGAGACTGTACTAAGGCTGCCTCCACTGCTCTAAGACTCCCCGACCAACCTGGGTATCAACATGTTGCTCAAACTCCTTATCCCGAATTTTAGGGTAGCTTTAGAGGTACTGAGTTTGTTATGTATATTGATATCTGTAGACCAAAAAGGCCTTATGTAAATTATGTCATCAGTGGTAAACACACCATTCGCCTTATTGACACGGGAGCAAGCCACTCCCTCTAAAAACTTCTGAAGTACTTTTGTACCTCTCTGGGGCATGCCTATAAATGTAGTCAGTATTTCAAATCAACAAGCCACCCACCACATTACAGACCCAGGCCCAGATTTATCATTCATCATCCAACGCTGCTTTGTGCAGCGTTGCGTGAGAATGTGTTGTGCAGTGTTGCGGAAGAACCCTGCGTCATAAATGCATCATATTTATCGTATGGCGTACAATGGCGCAGGGCTCAGAGATACGTCACACAATGTAACACAAAGTTGTTTTGATGCAATGCTCTGTAAAGCAAATCACCCTACGAAACGCGAGGTAGAAATTGCATGCCGTAACACACCTTTACATGCCGCAAGTCAGCATTGCGTGACACAGGAGTGCAATGCTTTGCGGAAAGGTTTAAAATGTCAGAGTGCATGGCACAAGTCTCTGTTGAATTTCTCAACATTTTGCACCATGGAAGGAGCAACAGGAAGCCAGGAGACCACCAGGAGATGTACCAGAAGTAGTTGGCAAAAGGAAGAGGAAGTCCAACTTCATTGATGAAGAAGGTGAAATACTCATAAGTGAGGTTACCAAAAATGAGCATTTATTATTTGTCAACTCAATATTACTATTAACAAAAAAGGATGCTTTATGGCAAACAAAAGTTGACAAGATGAACTGTGTGGCACCAACAAAAAGGACTGTTTTGGAATGTAAAAAGCATTGGCATGACCACAAATGCAGGACCAAAGAAAAAGTGTCCAGGAACCTTAAGGTTGCAATGAGGACCGGGTAGGACTGTATATCCAGGGTGAGTTGAATTCATCGGAGGAGCAGGTGGCATCCATCATTCCAATGGAGTTGCTTGCTGGAATCGAGGGCCAGGACAGTGCTAACACAGAGGACCAACAAGACGTGCAGGGTGAGTCTTAACAGATTGCATGTCAAATGTTGTCACAAACTGCTATTATGCCCTATGACAAACATAGGGGCACATGGATTAAAATTTCATGTAGTTCAAGTAAGCCTTGTTAATTGAGTAATTGACCTGTGCCAAACCCTCTGGTGTCATGCCAGAAAGCAATCAGGCTTGAATTAGAGGCAAGGTGTAAAGTATTTATGCAGTAATTCAAACTGTAATTAAATGAAAACATAACACAATAGTACACCGATTTTTATAAATCGAGTCAAGTCACACACTTACTTGAGAACAAAAGTTGTAAAACACCAATCTTGATCACCGGAGATATGTAACTTCAAAGTGTTTTGGGAAAATAGTGGCAAAAAGCAAAAAAGTGAAAACAGTGGTCATGTTGTTTTGCAGGATTGTTACAAACTCACAATTATAGGACAACTGGAATGGAGTGTGGGCCCACTAGAGGTACAAATTTAGGCCTGCACAACTGAAAGTATTTAGTTTAATCCTGTGTTGCCAGGCGTAGGGAGTACCTGTGTTGGATTTGCACTGTGCTGCAGTGGTTCAGATATGGATGTGAGGAGATGTGTTGAGCTGAGTTGTTTGTGCTACACAGAACCATAGGTGACCTGGCGGAGCACCTGCAGGGCCACTCCCAAAGGTCCAGGACTTTGGGTTTGGACTCACAGCAGACAGATGCCATGTGCTTGGACAAATGTGTTTTGAGGCTTTTCTGTCCCTGAGCCCCTGACCAAGCAGCAAGCCAACTAGCCTTTGAGGACACTCTTTTGGTTCTTGGTTGAAGAACCACATCCACTACTTTCAATCTGGCAGCAGGGCAACAAAGTAGCAGTCCTTCTTGCAGAGCACCACAGTAGTGTTTCTGAGCCTTCCACAGCTCTAGAGTTTGATTTAACTGTTGGGTATGAGGTACCTATATAATGCACCTGGTGCCCACTTTAAAATAGGATAAGGTACTTGAGTTTGGCACCCCCGAGGTGTTGTGATTATTGTGCCTGTCTGTCCTGGTCCTAGCTTGTCTGGGGTGAAACAACACTGTTCCCAAAACCTTTGTGACTCACCTCAGACAGAGTTTATGTGATGTGCAAGTGTGTCAGGTGACACTTCCTCCCACTTGTCAAGTCTGAGATGGTCCATCCTGCGAACATCTATGGCCCATTGTCTCACTGTCTGAGAATAATACACAAAGACAAACAGGAAGCTACACCTGGTGATGTGACCCAAGAGACAGGCAACAGTCACTAAATGGTTAGGGCAACATAATATTCCATTTAAGAAAAGTGGTAATTACTGAATTTTCACTCCAAACCCAACTTTTCCATTGCAATTCATACAATTCCTCACACACCAAAATCTACTATCCTACTTGATCCCAGTTGATAGTTACCACTTATGATATGTCATAAGGTAAACCAGTGTTATTCTGTGGGAGATGTAGACCTCTCAGTGATGACAAACTGCATTCATCATTGTATCACTATCAGGACATATATTACATTTAAAAGTACACGTGGAGTTTTTAAAATACATTGCACCGTTCCTTCTGGCCTGTTTTGGTCCTAGCTCAGCGGTGACTTATGTGTAGTACAAAGAGAGGTCTGGGCCTGCCAAGACGTTTATCATCCCAGGTTCAAATGGCTCTGTAAATATGCACACAATGGCTGCGCTGGGAGGCCACAGTCATGTGTAAAGGCCTACATAAGTGTGTGCCGTATGGACATTAGTAGCATATAATTAATAGGCCCTGGGTACATGTAGTACTACTTTACTAGGGACTTCCACGTTATAAAAAAAATTAAATTGGGGTGTAAGCCAATGTAACCATGTCGAAAGGAGAGAGCACAAGCATATTAGCATTATTTAGCATCGGTTAAGTTTGCTGAGTTCTAATGGCATAAAACAATAAGGGCCAGATTACGATCTTCGCAGATGGGTTACTCTCTCACAGCAGTGATGGATATCTCACCCGCGATATAGAAATCCCATTATATCCTATGGGATTTATATTCAGTTCTGATGGAGTAACCTGTCCGCCTAGATCGTAATCTGGCCCTAAGTCTGCAAAAACAGCAGGCTGTAAGTGAAAATGTTTGTATGAAAATACACCTAGGAGGTCAGGTCCTACAATTTACATATAAACATTGAAATTGATGGTGTGACCACAGACAACTTGGGAAATATATTGCAGACAATTTGGACAAATTGATATGCTTTAACATATGTATGAAAAAATGACTGTTTAGGACAAATTGTTATGTTAGTCTGTCATAAAGAATGTCCGTTCTTTAAAATGTCAATCATTAAATGAAGAATTGTAACATTTATCCCATCATCTTACAGAGGAAATGACATCATCTCCTGTACAGCAGCATGTTGATGGCGATCAACCTGACCTTGACTCCGCCCTGCCCCCCATGGATGAAGACACCTTCAGTCAACTCCTGGACACTATACACTCCTCCTATGGTCTTGGCAAGGGAAGAGGACATTGTTGGGTCTCCAAATGAACCATCCCAGACTATATATCATCCACCTGTTCACAATACTGCCAGCATGGACTCTGATGATCCCCAGGTCATGTTTTAAAGGAGAGGGGTAGGGGTATAGCACCGTATGGTGGAAACTGTCAAATTGGGAATGGAGAAATTAGTGGGCACACTGTAAGGAGTCCAGAAGTATCTCAGCCCCATTAAGGAGTTGGAAGGGACTGCAATGTAGTGTGATGATGATGGGGTACAAAGAACAAAATACTTACATATCTCACGCCACTGATGTACAACAGCAGCTTGGAGCCATCAATACCTCAATCAAGTCCCTGGAACAAGGACTGAAGACTTTGGGGAAACGATTGGAAGCCAATATGGACTCCTACATATCAGTAAGTAGTGCCCTCAAAAGCAATGTCCTTGCATTGTTGCACAACCAGCTAGCCCTTGCAGGGATTATCATGCAGCCTTACTGCCATCCACTGATGTCATAGGGAAAATGGGCCGTGCATCTTCATTATCTGAAATCTGTGGTGTGAAAACGACCACCTTTACTCCTCATCCTCCAACTCCACCACAACAACAACAAAAGAAGGGCGAACACTCATCAGAGGATGAAGAGGTACACTTTCCTATAGTACAAAAGCGATCTTACCTGTGAACATTGGTGAGTAAGTCCTGGCCAGGTCATTCCATAGGTATGTATTTATGATCATGCCACCCTATTATAAAGCCACTACAGTCCTCAACTGGTGACATGAAGTTGTTCCTGGTCATCTGTTCTTGTCATTCAGCATCATTCTTAGCTAATGGTCATGTGATGGAGAGGAATCACAATATAGAGTACCTCTTTTTGAGTTCTGTGATATGTTTACCATCACATAATTTCATTGTTGATGTTTGGCTTTCATCCTCTACCGCCAACTTTTCATTATTGAATGTGCTACTCAACAAATGTGTGCAACACTTGCTTTATGTCAATAAAATTCACCTACAACAATGATTAGAATCCATGTGTATATATCATGTAATGTACTTTAGAACTTCAGAATTAATGTGATGCTGCAGTGATGTATCTGCAGATTTGCATGAAAACGTATCAGTCATCGCAAATCAATGTCTAAATCCTTAGAAATAACCTTCATTTCCATCCATGATTAACTGTATATTGTTATTCCTTATTGAAACATATCAACCACTCATGTAGAGTAGAAAAATATTAATTGTAACAAACTTTCACACTCTATAAAAATACCTGGCTACTACGAACACTATACTACGTACTCTAAAACTATCTAAATCTTACTTAACTATTAATGGCACAAGACATTTTAAACATCAGTCCCCCAACCCTTTCTACAATACATGAATAGACACAAAACCTACATATACTATGTACTACACATATACTATCTACATACGCAAATCTAAACAAAAATATATAATTTAAATTTTTTTAAACACATTTAACATCATCCTCCTCCCGCAAAATAGCTATTCTATATAAATAATAAATAAGAAAAGTATTTTACTTACACCTAACTTCCTTACACTATGTCTAATAACAAACTAACTGTATGTACAAAATTTAACTTTATACAAGAAGAAGAAAGAAATGAGGGGAGATAGAAAGAGGGAGAGCCCGTAGGTCCACTATTTTTGCCTCAGGGCTTGGAGGAACGCCTGCAGCAATCTATTTTTTTCCCATCAACATATTAAGGGGCATATTTATGACATTAGTGGAGCAGGGCAGCACAGCAAGTCACCTTGTTGTGCTGCCCTGCGTGACAGGGAATGGGCAGGAATGCACCATATTTATCCAATATGGCACATTCGTTTCATTTCCCCTTGCACTGGTGCCGTTTTGGCAGCCTAGCTCCTACGCAGGCACCCTTTCACCATGGTGCAAAGGGTGCCTGTGTTTTAGGCAGGATTGTTTTTGTGCAGGAAGGGACACCTTCCAGCACAAAAACAATCCTGAGTGACTTTTTCCTCTTTCTATGTGTGCTTCAGAATGTAGCAAACATAGAAAGAGGAAAGAAAGAGGAGAAATAAAGATATTTCTCCTCTTTATGCCTCCCCAGGGGAGGTGTATCTTTTTGGCACATTCCCAGGTTTGCCAGATTTGGTCAATCTGAGAATGCGTCAAAAACCATGGGAGTTGCATGGGAACACCCACCGCAAAGCTCATGAAACGCCTCCCGTTGCACAGAGTAATGCAACACAGTGATTTGCGATGCGTTGCCTTACCACATATTTTCAAAGCTACGCAAAGTGGCTTTGCATGGCTCACAAATATGACTTTGAGGTTTGCATCATGCATGTGCCACATTGCGTGGTGCAAGCATGACGCAAAGCTCTCATAAACATACCCCTAAGTTTCTCACATTCTCCATTTATCTGCTGCACGCACCCTTGGTTCAGCCTGAGATACCGCAGCTTTGCCAATTCAATCCTTTGTCCCTTAACTATTTTTATTAAGGCAACTTTTGTAGCTGTAGCATTACTCCTTTTCTTTGTGCTTTGTTTCTGTCCATAAGGTGTGGTGGTGCCGGTGAATGTTGAAGGCACTGCAGATGGTGGTGGTTGGTCCCATGTACCTTTTGACTTCTCTTCCTCATAAAAACGATTCTTCTTCCAAAAACCTTTAGCCACCTTGCAGATCTTTTCGTACCGGGCTTTACATGCAGTATATTTCTTCTTTTTATCAGCATTCATACTGGCTACACATGAGGAAAAGGAAGATTTTCATCTGATGATTAATGAAAGCAAAGCTTGATTACGAAGAACCGTTCCTCATCGTATGAGTCCACACATATTTCTGCGAGAATTTGCAATGAGCACTTCAATGTCATCATATGCTATTGGCAGACCACATCTGTGTACAAGAGAGAGGTTATTTCACATGAATGTTGACTACCTTGAGGAAATCAACATGGCTGCACCACTTTTTCAAAACCTCGACACACACATCATTGAAAAAAGATTGCAAGTGACATGCACTATGCATGTGTGTACTATATTTCCATCCAAACCAGATTCAAATCTTCTATGGTGCATCACTTGTTGCTGCATTCAGCCCAAATATCTAGTAATGAGTGGACCAGACATACATACACCACAGGAACTGAACTTTGTCATTACAACATCATGTGGCCTTGTCTGTATTACTGAATGACGTGAATGGCCAGGCATAATAAATATCTATGCAATGCAATATAGCAAGATACATGGTTGCGGTGTGCTGTGTGAAAAGGAGAGTGGTGGAATGACCCATATTTAGTCTTGGATGACATATGCATGATCTCTGCTTGTGCTGGTGCACAATCTGGTGCCTAGTGACAACACATGCTCACTTGCAGCATGGTGAAAGTGTGGGTGTTTTACAGGCAGAATTATTCACTTATATGAATGGAACATATGCCTCTTCGGGTAAGTTGTACCATGTTGACCATTGTCAATGTGTAACATTCTACTTACATCTGTACATGGTGAAAAAATAAAAGGTGTGGATGCATTATAGCACCCATGCACACTCCCCTGTGCTGTCTAAAGCAAGCCATCGCGTTGTGCTGCATTATGTTACCCCACATTTTGTAACCTGAGCAGGACCATTGTAGGTGGGCTGGCGGGCGTGAGCCTTGCCTTGCCCTTGGGTCACCTTCCCTGACACAAGGTTAAAGCAAACCCTGCTTGAAAGCCCCACCTGGGGTAATTATTATGGATGGTGTGAGTTTTGCAGGTGATAGTGTAAAATTGCATTTGTCCTTTATATCACTGCAATATAACATAAAATATTAAACATGTACACGCATGTCCACCATTTTCTACATCTGTTACCGCATGCTTAAAATGTAAGTCCGTTTTTATATAGCGCAGCTACTCACCCTTGCGGGTCTCAAGGCGCTGGGGGCCGTAGTGGAAATTAAGTGAGCTATTGCCCAGAGTCACATGGTGCTGAGCTGCCGCCGGAGCCGGGGATCGAACCGTGAACCCTGTGCTCCGAAGTCAGCTGCCCTGGCCGCTGCACCACACCTCTCCATGCTTACTGTGCTGCTTTGCACCAACACTGGCAACCAATCACCATGTTGCCGGGGTTCCATAATCACAGATATATAGTTGTCTGACTCCAAAGCAGAGGGCTACCAAGATAAGACACATAGCATTATCAATGCATTTGCACACATATATGTATTAATTAACCACCAACACATGTAGCAAGAGGAACATGCCTTGAAGGATATTCGTTGTTCACTAAGGTCTCCATTCCAATACAAATTGTCTCGTGTTTAAGGCAGCCACAGTAGCAGCATGTTGATGGCATGCCAGTATAAATGCAACATATATACTATTTTTTTAAAGAGTTTTATATAGCGCGACCTAGACCCGAAGATATCAGGTATCAGAGCGCTTTACATGGGCACCACTTTCGTTACAGATGGACACATTCATTCTTGTTAGGCACGGGGAGATTAAGTGAATTTCCCAGAATCACAGGATGTTGAGCGTCGTTGCTGAGACTCGAACCCGGTTCCCCAGCTTCGAGGTGGACCACTCTAGCCGTTAGGCTACATCCTCCCCCCAAGGATGTACTCTGAGATAGAGCAGTCCTGCACTTGCTCTGCGACAGAACACCACCTGTATATTTCCCTTGATGCATAGCATTCAGTGACTGTGTACTACATCTGGATCTTATAGTCCACAGCTAGTTCCACACAGGCAGCACATAACTACTCTGGATACTCCTCTACTACTGTATTCTTGGCATGTCCCTTCAGCATTAGGGTCGGAGAAACTTCCTACTTCGGCATCATCAAATGGATGGGTCCACCTGAAAGATATGGTATGTGTAAAATGTTACATACAATAAGCACAGTAGGAATATCGATCCCCATCAACAATGTGGGACATTAGTCACATGTCAATAGGTGTAAAAAATGATAACTAATTCAGTCATGTCATTTACAAGTATGGATGAGCATTTCCAACTATGCCATGCAACCTTAAGCTGCAAGAGTACAAGGTTCTGATGGCCTCATGAAGGTTGAAGGAATGTCTCAAATTCATACACATGTATATATTGCCAATAACTGTTCAGTCTATAACTAGAAGTTAAGTTAATATTTATGAATGTTTTTAATTACCAGGTGCTTGTTGGAGTATTCTTTTTAAAATTACCCTTTGCCATAATAGGTAAGTGATAATCATAATTTGATTATCACTTACCCACTAAGTAAGTTTGGCTGATTGCATCACAGCGCACCTTTTTAAAGATGTGTCTTGCACTAACAGGGGCAGTGTGCCCTATTAAAAAATGAAAAATACCGCAGGGCAGCCACAAACTCAAACTCATTTTGAAAGGTAAATCACAGTGAAATAGAGAGTGCCTGCTTGAATGCCAGCAGCGTTTTACACTGCAGCCGGCAAGGCTCCTGTACTTTTAGGTGGGGAGAGAGACCCCTTTGCAGCCAGGGAAAGTGAGTGACTGCTTCTGTCTGCAGGTTGATGTTTGTGGGGTCCACGGGACCCCTTTCTGCACTCCAGAGGTCTGCCTGTACAACGCACACACAAAGTGCTGGAGTAGTTAGCATTTGGACTTTCAGCCCTCATCCTAAAGCAGAGGTCTTCAAACTTTTTGATGCCGAGACCCCCTTCTCAAAAGTTTTTAGGTGTAAGGACCCCCTCCTGACAAAAAATTCTAGAACCTGTTACTCATCATCAATAACCATAATCGCCCTCAATTCCCCTGGCAAATCATTTTTACGGTGGGGAAATAATATTAAACAGTGTATTCTGTAAATATTTTAGGTTTTCCACCGCCAGGTAGCTACGTATAAAATAATGGGCAGCTTAAATGAAAAATAAATGTAAAAAGTTGTTACTCAGTGGAAAATGCACAATAGTACATTATGAAACATGTATTAGTTTAATGCACTGCAGAGGTCTATGTGTAACCAGGGACCCACAGAATTCATTCTTTGATGGTGCAGTGGAGAATAGTGACTTGTGTATTTTTGTGCTAGAAGGCTACAGCTTGTGACAGAAAGCACTGTGAATATGTAAGTCATTATTTAAAACTTGCATTTGAGTAATACCCAGATTGTACCTATTTTTTACCAAACTGTCCCTTCAACACCTCCTGGAGTAGTAAGCGTTATACAAATCCAATTGCAATTGAAAGCACACACTTCAGAGCTCAATTGTTCTCTTTGCACTACCACTCAAAAGAATGCATCTTTGTCATCACAAAGATTTGAGTGACTCGATCAATTAAAACCAGTACCTGCTTTCAAGCACCCTTTATTTACACTTGCAGATAAACTCCTAGCACACATTCTTATTTCTTTCAGGCAAGCTGCTGCACCCTGACAGTTAACGGTCTGCCCTGCTTCCGTTTCACAGCACATGACACTCCTTGACTGACACGCCAGCTGAAGCATATTAACTATCAGAATTAACCGACCCAGGAGGGTTGTCTTTTTCCAGAAAGTGGGGGAATCGCTATTTAAATATGTTTGCGAGTGCTTTCACTGCGGAAACCATCTTCATCACACGAAGGGTCGTGCGATTGCACTTTATAAATATAATATTTGGCAGAATTATGCCTCAATGAGAGCAAGGAATAAAAAAATTAAAAGTTAATAGAAATAAATCTTAAAAATATCTGCAAACATGTATTTAAAAGGAAATATAAATATTAGCACCAGATGTCAATAAGCCTTTCCAGTACAAAGGTTTTTTATGCACCACAATAAAAAAAAACGAAAATGTTAAATCACTTCTAAATACAAGAGCCCTTTACAGTATGCATTCTGACTTTCATCCCATTTTCCCCTCGGTGAGAACGGCCCCCTACCACACCCCACCCCCGCGGTGACTGTAAAAGGGGCATGGCCTTTGTAATCAAGGGTGTGGATTTAATGCCTAAACTAAATTTCATTTATTTCCATCATTGGCACAACATTAGACATGCCTGAAACCAACCAGGACTATTGGCTTTGTCAGTGATGGTTATCTATTTAAGATAAATGTATACGAACAATGATTTTATAAATAATATTGAATATGTTTACAGACTGAACATATGAGACTGTAAATAAACATTACTGAAGCCTGAGGAAGGGGTAGTGGTGTTCAGTGTCTCAATCACGCCTGTAATTTTCACTCTATAATAGACACCTACGCTCTTTCTCGCTGCATCTTTCATCTGAATATCTGACACCTATTCTCTTTCTTCTTCAGCACTGTCTTTTCAGTCACTCTGGAATGCACTTTTTCATATCTCCTTTACGTCGTAACCCATCACAAAAACACTACGAACTCACTCGCCTGTAAGCACTGCATTTTCTTTGACTACCCTGTGTCAATATTTTGGCAACTATTTACCTCCTTCACACGCTCATTTGTACAGAATTACAATTGCAACTGGAATACTATAACTTTTGTTCTTCAGAGAGGCCAAGGACTGGATGGTCATGTATTCTGAACACCTTCATGACCCCACTGACGGCCACTGTGAGAAACTCGCACTGCTTTGAACAAGGAACTCCAGGGCTCTTAGTCGTGGCTTGCAAACACTTAGAGAAGGCAAGATTAAGTACAAGTAAAATATAAACAGGAAAAATGAAAAATTTCGAGATAGCAGAACGTAAGGAAAGTTCGTAGTTGGGTGGTTCTGGCCTCTGACTTCCATCCCATTTTCCCCTCGGTGAGAACGGCCTCCTACACCACCACCCCCCTACCCCTCCCGCTCCCCCCCCCAGCTCGCACTTTTCCTTGTGGACGCAGTGCATGAACAGGCCTGCTGGGCGCAATTAGGCTGGCACTTGACTCCCGCAGAGCCTGACTGCCTCCTATTCGTCGTGGTCGCCAAGACCCATCCTCCTTCATCAACTGGTGAGGAGTATGCACAATATGTTTGCTTCTCAGAGCAGCTCCCAGTGCGAGGCTTTGTCTGGTACTACCGCTCGGAGCTGATGCCATTTAGCAATCTTTGTGTGCCGACAATAAGGCTGGGGAATGCGCGCCCCCCTTCCCATGACGCCACGGCCCCCCTGGGGGTCGCGCCCCACAGATTGAAGACCTCTGTCCTAAAGGCATATTTGACTCTCCTCACAGTTTCATAATACAACTCAGGTGCAAAGCCAATGTGATTCCCTCACTCCCCTGGGACCAAGCCATCATGGAAATAAGGGAAGACCCTCTCATTATAGGGATGGTGCACAAATGGGAACACAAATATTAATGATTAAATAAAGGGTTGCCCAAACCTCTGCACTACCTTCTGTAATACCCTTGTGGCAAGGGTTTTGAAAAAGCTGCCCAACACATTCTTTGTACCCCAGGGCACAATATAGAAAGTGTGCCTGGAGTAAAGCACTACCTCACTGTAGTACCATCAGGTACTTGAGGGCCAGATTTATCAAACTTTCACTCAGCGCAACGCAGTAAGACACCTTGCATGAAGGAGGGAGGGCAGAAAGGCCCCATGTCTATCAAGATATGGGGCATTCCTGCCCTCTCCCTTTCACACAGCACAGTAAGGTGGCTTGCTGTGTTGCATTGCGTTGCATGAATAATTGATAAATACGCCCCCATATTTTTAAAACAACTTGTAAAACCGGATTCACACAGGTTAAAGTCTAAATCTAGTTAAAAAGGTATGATTTGAAATCTATGTAGCTTGACATTCACACAAACACAACACAATGAATATGTTTGAAAACATTTATTTTAATTAAATGTTTACATTTATCTGTACTCCTTTGCTTCATTTTAATAGTATTATTTAAAACAAATTGATACTGTTTCATCTCTCCTGGCAGGACCTGCCCTTGAGTGTACTATTTCAGATATTGATTCTTCATCCTCCTCCTCGTTAGAAGTGATTTGAGAAGGAAGCTCCCATTGTAGATTACTCTTCAAACAGATTTTATGCAGAATGGTACAAAAAGTATGATTTTGCACACCACTGGCGGTGAGTACAGCCGTCAACCACCTGACTGGTCCAGGCATCTGAAACGTGATTTCAACCCTCCAGATATTCTTTCCACAAAGTTGTGAGCTTTTCTCAATGCAGCATTATATCACGTCTGCCCATTGTTATGTGGATATCTGTTGGCAAATGACCTCTCTGAAGAGTCACCCCAGACTTTTTGCCTTCCTCCTCATATTTTTCTGACCTTGTTTTTGTTGGTTTTAGGACTCTGAGCACTTTACCTCTGCTAACCAGTGCTAAAGTGCATGGGGCATATTATCAAGGCGGCGCTATGAAATTATCGCCGCTTTTGCGTCCGTTTTCGGGCGAAAAGCGGCGATAATTTCATCGCCTTATCAGCAAAGACACGCTATCGCGTGTTTTGCTGACTTAGCACCCGTTTCCAGCACGCCTAACTTTGCATCGCTAATGAGATGCAAAGTAGGCGTGGCTGTGAAACCAACCAGGGAAAATATCGCGAAGGCAGCTTCGCGATATTAACAAGGAAGGGTAGCGATTTTTTAAATCGCGTTAAGTATGACTTGACGCAGGAATTTAATGTCTGTTAAATTCCTGACTAAGGCATACTTAACATGGGGGTGGATTCTGTGGCGAAGACCACAGGCCCTATCATCTAGGATATCGCCGTTTTCCACCATGGAAAACGGCGATATCCACACTATCTCTGGAATTTTTATCGCCTCGGCGATCCGCGTTGTTGATAACGCCCTAACCGGGCGATAAATTCCAGAGAGCTCCGGCGATAAATATGCAAGCGCTAAGCGCGCTTTGCGATATTTATCGCCGGCCCTTGTTAATATGCCCCCATGTGTTTTCTCTACTAAACATGGTAACATTGGCTTATACCCAATTGACCTATTTAATTTACCTGTAAGTCCCTTGTACATTGCACTACATGTGCCCAGGGCCTGTAAATGAAATGCTACTAGTGGGACTGCAGCACTGATTGTGCTATCCACACAAGTAGCCCTTAAACATGTCTCAGGCCTACCACAGCAGAGCTTGTATGTGCAGTTTTACTGCCATGTTAAATTGGTATTTAAACCCCCTTGCCAAGCCATAAACTTGCTTTTTATTACACATACATCACCCCTAAGGTAGGCCCTAGATAGCCCAATGGGCACGGTGCCATGTAAGTAAAAGGTACTTTTAAGTTTTACATGTCCTGGTAGTGGAAAACACCTACATTTGTTTTTCACTATTGTGAGGCCTACTCCTCTCATAGGTTAACATTGGAAATTCTTTATTACACTTTAAGCTGTAATTCCAGATTGAGAAGGAGTAGCTCTGGCATGTTTCATATCATTGGAATGATAATAATAAATCCCCTTTATTGCAAAAGTGGAATTTAACATTACTATTTTAGAAATGACACTTTTAGAAAGTTGGCATTTCTCGGCTCTTAAAGCTCTGTGGGGCGGATTCACAGAACTAATCTGAGATAAAATTCTAAACTTACTACTTTTGGTATTCACAGAAGGCATTTAGTAGTAGTAAAGTTAGGACTCCTAACTTTACTACTACTAAACTGAGACAAAATCCTAACTTTACGACTTTCGGTATTCACAAAAGACATTTAGTAGTAGTAAAGTTAGGAGTCCTAACTTTACTACTACTAAATGCCTTCTGTGAATACCAAAAGTAGTAAGTTTAGGATTTTATCTCAGTTTAGTAGTAGTAAAGTTAGGAGTCCTAACTTTACTACTACTAAATGCCTTCTGTGAAAACCAAAAGTAGTAAGTTTAGAATTTTATCTCAGATTAGTTCTGTGAATCGGCCCCAGTGTGTTTGCAGCCTGTCTCCAATACACGTCTGGGGTGGGTGACAGCTTGACTTTGTGCATTCACTCTGGACAGCCACACATAAAGGGAGCTTAGGTGTGCCTGACGGGCCATTCACATCCTGATGGGCCATTTGCATCCTGGTGGGTCATCCTGGGCAGGATGGGAGGGAGGAGCTGACACTTGCAGCTGAGTGTGCTGTGCCTGTCCCACACAAAGAGCTGCATACCCCTTATAGTGAGTCCAGAGCCAGGGCTAGGAAGAAAGTACCTCTGTACAATTCAAAGACCCTTCTTTGCAGTCACCCCACTTTAAAGGCAAAAACTGGGTATAATTACTGGGTCGCTGACCCCACCAAATCAGACTCTTCTGGACCGGTAAGTGAACTCTGTCAGTCTGTACTGCTGATCTGAAAGACCTGCTTTTCTGCTGCGCTGCCCTGCTTCCTGCTGTTCTCTGACCCTGTTGAGGGAGAGCTGGACTCTGACTTGCAATGGAGGTGATCACCAAGGGCTTGTTGGCATGCCTCATGTTGCTTGAGACTCAGGGCTAGCAAAGTCTCTACCACTGCTCCTGTGCCTGGTTCACTGAAAGTGGAGCCAAATACTTGCCCCAGAGAAATCAATGCATCTCCAGTCTGTATCTAGCAGAACCAGCGCATTGATCCTGTTGCAGGAGTAGAATCGGCGCATCGCTCTCGGAACCAATGCATCACCTTGAGAGCCCGACACATTAGAATCGCGCATTGCCACATTCGCAGTATGGATAGATCAATGCATCCCCTTGATCGTGCGGAGAAACCTGGTGCATCGCTTTCAGAACCAACGCGTCTTGGCTCGGCCCTTTGTCTACAGAACTGCGTGAAGAAATTGACGCATCACCTCGACTGCACGCCCAACAACCACGCATCATTCGTCTGCACCCCGCATCTCGCTGTTGCGACCAGGATCTAGGTACTAGGTACTGCCTGACTCTTGTCCCCGGCCTGCGCTCTATCACAGTCAGCCTGAACTGTTGACTTTGCCCCAGTCCAGCGTAACCAGATAACCCCAATTAGCGCTTATTGCTTCTAAGCGTGAGAACTCTTTTTATTCTTTAAAAAAATCATTACTCGATTTCTACTTGTTGTATTTTTGTTATTTTGGTCTTGCTTTATTTATAAAATCATAATCTGTTTTTCTAATCTGGTGTGGAGACTTTTTGTGGTATTTTCATTGTGTTACTGGGTGTTGTGTTTCACAAATACTCTTCAGTTAAGCCTGACTACTCTTCGGCAAGCTACTAGAGAATGAGACAGGTTAATTAAAAGTGTGTATCTGACTTACCCTGACTAGGATTTTGGTTCCTGCTTTGACAGGTGAATACCCCTGCCAACCAGAACCCCAATTTCTAACAATTTGTATAGAAGATCATCATCCATGGCTGGAAACCATAGCCTTGATCACTTGAAAGAAGATGTCGATATACATTTTAGGAGTAGTAGCCTTTGTTTGTGGAACAAGTATGATACATGTGCAATTTAGTTGTTTGGCATTGTAGGGTTTTCTTACCACAGATTTCCCTGCTTAACAGATCTGTGTTTTTCTGGAAGCCTATTGATTATGTTAAAATGTAGATCTATTTTTAGATCAACATTAACATTTCATGACACACAACTGTTTTTAGTTTTCTTAGTGATCACATGACCAAACAAGCAATGTTTCATTGCACACTATCATTTGATGAAGTTGACTCTAGTTGACCTTACTGCCATCACAAATGACATTTATTTTTCCTTTACAATGACTGCTATAATGTGTTTCACTGATACATTGCATAGATATTTTAAACAGGCAATTGTATACAATAATAGATAATACTTCTCTAGGTTTTGTTCACATATATTATTCCACTGTTTATAAATTTAGTCAACCAATGCCCATTCATGAACACACTGCACATTCCTTCCAAGAAATTTATTGATTCAGTAGCAACAAGTTCATGTATGTTATTTATTTTATGACACATTTACAATTTGTTTTACTAAACTATATTTACATTATTTAAAGTAAAAATGTTGTTGCTTGATGAACATGCAGTCATATTAACACATTCCCACACCACTTTGTTAATGTGTCAGTATGTATGTGTTGATTACATTTTTGTAATACATGTCTTGATATGACACACTGGTTAGGATTGATTTTACCCGGATATGTGACTTACTGTAACAATGTATCAACTGTGAGGCCTTAATATATGAGTAGTGTACATTTATTTTGTGCTTGTGTCACATAAGTTGACAGGAGTATGTTATTAAAAGTTAAATATAACTTTCCATTGCATCGAAACCAAACTTTATGCTGGCTATATTTTTTTATTTCTTCGCATTCACACAAGCCAGCAACCTTCTGTGTAATTAGGTGACATCTATATATGTTATTCATACCATAGGTGGCATTGTGCAGCTCACTTAGTAAGAGATCAAAGGATGCAAGGCACATTTTATGCAGGAACGTGTCCCTTCCTGCACACTCACAATCTTGCCTGCAACACAGTCATCCCTTCTACACAGTGTAAGGCTGCACTGTGTTCCCCAGCTCTAAGAGAGGACAGGAATAGACCATGTCTAGATATTTTTTACACAATCCGGCACTCTCCCTAACACGCAGCACAACATAACACAGTTAGTTGTATTGCTCAGTTGCGTAGCATGAACAAAATAGATCAATAAGGCTCTATGGGGCATATTCTCAAGGAGCTATCGCCGAGTTAACGGCACTTTATCGCAGCCAATTCCGCGATAAATTTATCTCCCCATTTCCAAGCCCATAACACCAGTTTACCTGCGATAGCATTCGCAAAAACATCGCCACAGAGGAGCCCGGCAACTAACGCTAATGATATGCAGAGTAGGCGTTCCCGTGCCAAAAGCCGCGACAACACCACTCCACAACATTCTCAACGACCAGCCAGATCGGCGATAAGATCCCAAAACATGCGCTAAGCCGCGTTACCAGCAGGAAACTAACACCTGCTCCTACCTGGTGTAAAGTCGGACGACAACGGGCACCAGACAAGGGAGCACAGCCCAAAGCCACACATGAAGAACAACAGATGCCCTGGAGAAACCCATCATGCAGGCCTGAGCCCCAATAGGACAACAACACCCACCGCCACCACCCCCTGGACCCCACCCCCACCCCCCTCCACCCCGGGGCCCTACCCCGGGCACCCTCCCCTATGGACAAAGATATTGCACATCAACCCCACGAAATCATGAACCAAACAAATCACCTGAAGTCGCACAATCACAACACCCAACATACATGTGTGGCCAGAAAAAGGGAAACATACACCCATATCAAAATATCCAAACAATACGTTTATTACAGAACAAAGCAACAAAAAAAAGAATCTGAAGAGGCATGGCGGGTCGTCTCAGGACATCCTGTAAGTCACAGCCTGCAAAACAGAAATCTGGATCAGAAGGTGTGCCATGCGCCCATCAAAGTACAGAGAGAGAGAGCGAAAGAGAGGAAGAGAGAGGGAGAGAGAAAGAGAGGGAGAGAGGGAGAGAGAGAGAGAGAGAGAGAGAGAGAGAGAGAGAGAGAGAGAGAGAGAGAAAGAGAGGGAGAGAAAAAGAGAGAGGGGGAGAGAAACAGAGAGGGGGAGAGAAAGAGAGGGAGAGAGAAAGAGAGAGGGGGAGAGGGAGAGAGGGAGAGAATGCCGACACTGCGGACCTAGGCCTCACTGCTCACCTGCTGCCACCGGTGTGTCTCCAACCACGTGCCGGTATTCACAGCAGTCCCCCAGGTCCCTCATCTGAAACAGTTTCCAGAGACATGAATGGCAGAGTCCATACAGTTGCACACGACATCTTCGCTTGCCCGCCCCTGCGCACACAGGCTGCTGCACCCCAGCCCCTCCCGCCGCCCAGCGGTGATTGCCCGCCCCTGCGCAACCCGGCCTCACTGCTCACCTTCCGCCACCGGCGTGTCTCCAAGAGGGCCCACCATGTTCCGGAGGGATCTCCAAGCCCGGTGCCCGCGACCATGGCACCCTCCACATCATGCAGCCCCGCACCGCGGGCCACCAGGTCACACACCTGACTCTGGGTCTTGATTACGCAATGGCAGAGACCACAGCAGTGCACACGGCATCATCGCAGGCTGCACACACGCTCAGCGCTTGAGTTGCCACTAACTCTGTGAAGCGCGACGCAACGCCACGTGGCGGGAGGGCCGCAGTGCCCGCTGGCCCAGGCCTACACTGCGGCCCAGCTGGGCTCACACCAATTCTTGCCAGTCCGGAAAGCCAGGACGGCGCATCATCGCAGGCTGCACACCCGCTCAGCACTTCAGGTGCCCCTATCTCACTGCACCGCAAGACACCGTCCCGTGGCGGGGTGCCTGTGCCTGCCGCAGTGTATCCGGTGCCACCAAGTCTGTGCCCCGCTAGCCATGGACCTTGAATGATTGAGTCCCGTTGTGCGGACGCCATCTTGTCACCCACGGCACTGGGCAATGTGAGGTGGCAGGGCCCTAGGCCCTCATGCACACATGAGAACCACACGGAGACACCCAGTCAGAGAGAGTGGAAATGGCGTCCAGCACGTGCGCCAGGCCATTTTTATTGCCAGGGTCACATGTCCTGTGACGCCAGTGCTGGATGGGTGTGGTGCGGGTGTACACCAGCCGTGAGGGAGTGGCTGTGGCATGCTGACAACTAGACCTGTGAGCTGCAGATCCCCACAGTGATGACCTAGGACATGAAGCGCTGTCATCCCCCCCCTGTGTGCGTAATCGGAGTGGGCTGTCCTGGCGTATGCCAGTCCAGCGTAAGGGTGTGAACAATGACCCCGGGGCTCTGGGCCTGGTTCCGTCCTGGGCTGGACAAGGAGGTGACTCATGGATGTGTCTCCGTTGTAGTGTTGGCGCCACCCGGACCGGAATCGGCAATCTGTCACCCTGTGACAATAGTCCCACAACATGGGCGACATGGACGTAAGGGTGAATCACTGACCCTACATTCATCCAAACTTCCACACTTGAAAGATCATAGACATGACACATCTGTGTGGATTTGAATGTTTATTACACATTCAAGGGAGTGTTGCAGCTGGAGCAGTACAGGGCCATTCCAACCCCACTTCACATGGAGGGCCAGCCAGAGTCCTTCAGGGAATGACAGGTACATCAGGAGAGGAGGACTTCAGTCCGCAGTCTGATAGCTGTGTCCTTGGCGGGCAAACAGAATATGGCAGTCCATGTCGAGGTCATAGGTGAGTGTCGCAGAGTGCATCGGGGGACAGTGGAAGGTGATGATGCAGAGGGCAGAACCTAGCAGAAACAGGCCACATGGTGGAGATGAATGCTACTGCGTCCTCCTGACCACGAGGGTGGGTTCATCCGCATCTTCGTCCTCTGCTGTTGCATGTGCCTCACATGTGGGTGGTGGTGGTGTACTGTCCCCAGCACTGTGTAGCACAGACACATCAGGGGCCAGAGATGTGGATGGGGTGGTAGCAGCAGCATGCATCAGCGCCAGGACTTGTGGCAGCGATGCCATGAGGTAGGTCTTCAGGGCATTGAGGGACCCAGCTACCTCTCGCTGGTGTGCAGCCGTGGCAGCCGCACTTTCCGCCTGCGTCCGCTCCATGTTCCCCATGATCCTCCGCATGTGCTCCAACTCCCGGGCGAGATCGCTGGAGGAACTCTGGCTAGACAGTTGTTCTTGTCGCAGAGTCAGAACTCTTGCGATGTCCTCCATGGTCCGTTGGAGGGCATGGAGCGGACTGTGGGCGTCCGTTAGGGACTGTGAGTGGTCCCTGATGTGACTTAGACACCCACGTATGGCATCTAGTTTGGCTGCCATGCGGTCGAACCCCACCTGCACCTGTTCAGCCAGCTTCTCCTGGCAACCCCACACACGGCGTTGGAAGGCCATGTGTTCGTCGTGGGGGTCCTGGGAGGCAGCCGTGGTGGTGGGTGCTGCCTGCTGTGTGTACTGTGCAGGGGGGGGCTCCTCGTGGCAGCTGGGTTGCCCTGATCCTGGAAGTGGGCTGCGGAGGCTCTCCACGAGCTGTTCGAGGGCGTCTGAGTCGAAGGTGTGGTGGTCCTCTTCGTCATCAGAGAAGAGAGGTTTGGACTGCTCTGCAGGAGGTGTTGGATTTCCCCATGCAATGTGAAGGGGAGATGCAGTTTGACATCGTGTACACATGTATTTTGACGCACTGTACATGTCTGCATTCAGACTGCATGACAGTGTACATTGTGACTGTTTGGGGGGAGCTGCCTATTTGTTGCGGGACAGTGGACATTCCGACTGCATCACAGATGTGAGTTTGTACTTGTACATTGTCAACTCACATTTCCCTGCAGTGCCATATATGATTGGCCAGTTTCTACGCACATGCGGCACCAGTTGTGTCCTCTGTTCTGTTGTGGACGTGTTCGGGTTTGTACCACCTCGTTGTCAATGTTGATGTGCTCTGCATGTTATGTGTGTGTGCCGCATTTTGGGGGAGTCGCCCATGCAGCTCTGATTTAGCTGCCCTCCTCCCTTCCATGCGGTGTGCCTCTGGGTTCTGTGCTTCTGCAGTGCTGAGATGTTGCATGCCTGTGTGCATTGGTCTCTTGGTGGGAGTTGTGGGTCTGGGGCATGGTTTGTCCGCAGATGTGCTGGGCTTAATTGTGCATGTGTGCCATTGTGCCCATCTCCCCCCGTCCCTCCAGTCCCTGGTGGTTACTCACCCTGTTGCTGTTGTGTCCGGTCATGTTGAGCAGTCTCTGGACCCCCGACTCCGGCCACCGTCTCCCCACTGATGACTGTGGACACCATTTCCTTCATCTCGTCCAGCTCCTCCTGTGGCGCAGGACTGCCACCTCCAGTCTGCATTGCTGCCTTCCGGTTGTTTGCGAGTTTCAGCTTGGTTTTGCGCTTCACATCATTCCAGCGCCTCTTGATCTCGTCCATTGTCCTCTTCAGCACTCCGACTGCATTCACCTTGTCCACGATGGTCTGCCATATTCCATTTTTGGTTGCCAGTGACACAGTGGAGGTGACGAACAGTGATTGATGGTGTTCTATCACCTCCGTTATTAGGATCCTGTTTTCCTGCGGACTGAACTTCATCTTCCTCTTCTTCTTGTCCTTGCCCTTCCCTGACCCCGAGGTCCCAGGCTGGTCCTCCGTGGGGCTTGTGGGGTTCTGGTTGTCCTCTGTACTTGCTCCGGCTGCCTCCATTGTGCTTCGCTGTTGTTTGGCTTTTGTCGGTATGTTTTTTTCTACTTTTATGGTGCATTTTCCCGCATGACGCGTGGGAATTGCAGGCCTGTGGCTGGTTCTCGCAGATTTTTGTATCGCGATTGGCGTCATCGCTACTATTTTCGCGTTGGGGTTTCGTGTTTTTGCGGCGTTGCGTTGTTTCTAACGCGTTCATTTGACGCGTTGTCCTGTGACTATCGCATGGTACCGCCGTGTTGTGAATACCACGTTAACACGGAGTTGTTTTCCCGCAATGGACTGCGATGTGGAGGGTTGCGTTAAGCTACACTTGCGTTAGTTATCACACGTTCTTGTGAATATGCCCCTATGTGTACATTATACTAATGTTTGCAACAGTAATATTAGATCATCACATGTCTTTAAACATACTGAGTGGACAAAGTTTTTTCTTTTGGATAACTTACCAATGAGTAGGCTATTTCCATTTCTCCCATTCTGAAAATGCTTTTATTGGTACTGTGCCTGAATATATAGACATCATGGGCATTTCCTGGGTACTTTGCCAGAACATTTGTGAGAAGGCGATTATGATCCACAATTACCTGAACATTGATTGGGTAATTGTGCTTTCGATTTCTTTAAATGTGCACAGTATCTGCCGGTGGCACCAATTGCACATGGGTGCAATCTATAACACCAAGCACATTAGGAAATCATGCAATGCCATAAAATCCTTGTGTGGTGGCTAGTTGCTGTGGGCTAGTGTTGGGAAATGCCAGTTACTGTGGTGTGAGTTTGATGATGGCATCCAACATTGATGGCAGGAATGCAGAAAAGGCACCCTGTGAGATGTCAGCCAAGATTGCAGATAGAGGCCAACATGTGTACGACTGCCATCAATTTGACATGAGGCGGAATGGCATTTGTCCATCTAGTTGCTGGTTCATGACTCAGAAAAATCTTCTCCAGCAACTCCAGGATTCTCTCCTTCTTTAGTCTGTATAACTCGATTACCTCCTCCTCCCTGAGATCAATGAGGGTGATCCGTTGTTGGTATATGCACTCTCTCCTCCTTCACTGTTGCTGTTTTCGTCTCGCACCAACACCCAATTGCAAAATAACTACCTCCATGGCGTAGATGAGCTTGCCAGAGAGTTCTGTGATGGAGGTCTGATTATACTGCTGCCCTTGCATCATTGTTTATGGCTGCTTTGACGATGCGCAGCATTCTGACGCATTTCCATCACTGTGTTACACTGCGTGATGAAGCATCATGTAGTGGTATATTGATGAATCCCACTGAGTTACGTTTGTGTTAGATTTTGTGTGGGAGCACCTACCTTGCATACATTTGTTCCTGAGTGACGCAGGCTCACAAAGTGCAGCTTTTGCACCACGCAAGTCCCTACAAACGATGCCGGAAGGCACTTGTGTCGCCTTGTGTTTTCTTGTGATATCTTGCGTGGCGCAAGTGCTTGATAAATCAGGCCCCCAGTATCCATTTCTGTAGGACCTACTAGTGATAAACATTCCTTTTTTCTTGTTCCCACTCCCCAACAAACCTGCTGGGCAAGGGTATCCTCTGTAAATTAAATTGCATTGTGTTTTCTACCCCCAAATGCTGTGTTCTTGAATCTATCTCAAAGACAAGAGAGTAATGCACTTGCATTATTATGCAAGCTTGAGATGCACAGAGGAAGCAAGCCCAGTTTTCATGTGCTCTGATTTAACAGAATTTCTTTCACAGGTATTGTCCATATTGTAGTCCTCAGGGGCCAATGGTAATGGCTTCATCTCCTCAATGGAACCAGGAAAGGTGAAGGTTGACTCATGGAAGAAGTCCCCCAGAATTCCAAAGTAAGTTAAGACTTGAGGCTGTATTAGCTGATTAGATTAGGCAAGGATTCTGACACCTATTACTAGTGGATATAACATACGATTCTCTCAAAACACAAGGTGGGGAAAGCCAACATGTACAGATTTATACAAGACCTTAGCGCTATTTACAATGTGGTGACCCCAAGTTTCCATGTGATCCCCAAATTTGATACCAGGCTTCACTGCATCCCTACTAATGCCCACTAATTTACAGTGGTTGACCACTGATCCATTTTCTTTCCATTCCATACATTAGGAATTTCAGTATCCCTTCTCATTCACATTCTGGAGTCCCAACTTTCATGGACTCATCTCTGACAAGGATTTACAGTTTACCTTAATCTTTTCACAAGCCCTAAATAAGGATTTGGGCTTGCTGGATTTCTCCCAGGGTTCTACTCTAATCCAATAAATTGAAGATTTACTATTGGCCTCTGTTACTCTAGATCAGTGCAAGGAGGATTCAGTCTTTCACCTCACCAAATTGGCTAAGAAGGGGCATATGGCTTCAAAGGGAAAATTGCATGTTTGCCTCCCAAAAGTGGTACATTAGTCAATAGATTTCTGCTAGCAAGCATCGCCTGTTCATTAAAAGAGTTGAAGCCATCCGCAAGTTGCACCGTCCTGTGACTATTTCCCAGGTACGTTCTTTTTTGGGAATGTTAGAGTATTGTGGAAAATGGATTTTGGGTTATGCTACAATGACCAAGGCTCTTTAAGAATTTATTCGAAAAGACAACTCCGAACCCTTGCAATGGTCTAATGAAGTGGAATATGCATTGGTAAAGATAAAGAAGTCTTTGACTTCTGAGCCCACCTCAGGGTTCCCGGATTAAGCCAAACCTTTTACCCTGAATTGTCATGAACTAAATGGATTCATACCTGAGGTGCTGGTACAAAGCCATGGGGATCAGATAAAGTCCATAGCCTATTACTCCTCAGATTTGGACCCAATTACGGGTGGGCTCCCACCCTGTTTATGGTCTGTGGCAGCTGCTTTAAATCTTGTTGAAACGTCTGCAAATATTATGTTAAGTTCTCTGTTGACTGTTTCTGAGCCCCACTCTGTGGTTGTGCTCCTCCTCACGACACCAACTCAGCATCTCTCTATGGCTTGATTGTCCCGATATGAAATACTGTTGTCATGTGCCCCTCATTTTACTTTGGTCCGCTGTCCTGCTCTGAATCCTGCTGCAATGATGCCCACATGACTGTATTTTATCAACTGTCCTGGATACTAAGCTGCGTATTGATTTAACTGTGTGACCCTCAGCGAATGTGAGCTAACTTATTTTGAGGATGGATCCTATCTTAGAAATGATGAAGGTAGTCTAGTTGCTAGTTATGTTGGTTGCACCATATATCAAGGTATGGAAAGCTGTTATTTACCTACAGTGAAATCAGCCCCAGTAGCACAGCTCATTGCTTCCACTCGGGCTTGCATCCTAGCCTAAGAAGAGAGTGTTACTTTGTACACTGACTTAATTTGGCATTTGGAGTAACCCATGACTTTGGGTTCTTATGGATGCAAAGATATTTCTTGACCTCAACAGGTACTTTCATCAAAAATGGGCAATATGTTCTGAACCTTTTAAAACCTTTTAAAATCTTTACAGTGGCTGGAGAAGGTAGTAAAACTGTTGTTGGATGCAGCTGCTGTGCTCTATGCAGCCCTTTACAACATTTTCAAAAAGCTTGGTGGTGCACCTGCTCCTTCGGCATCACAAGCTTGAAAAAAAGCCCTTGCAGGGCATTATAGGACACTCCTCAGCTGAAGCAGTGATTGAGAAATGAGCAGCTTTCCTTCTCATTTCACATTCATTAATTTTTTTAATTGGGGAGGGGAGCATGCGGACCCTCTCTCCGAACTTTGTGAAGGCCTTTGGGGAGGTGGGCATTCGGTCTCCTCTCCCCAAGCCTCCTGAAGGGCACCTGGGACCCCATATCCCTGAAGGTTTTTTAGGAAGGGGGCATGGAGCCCTCTTCTCTGATGCTTGCTTGGGCCCCGGGGAGCCTAATTATTTTTCCCTGAGACACTGCATTTCCCTGCCTGCAAAAGCGCAAGCAGGGAGAACTTCAACTCCCTGCTCGCCCACTTGCAGGCAGGGAATACAGGTTTGCTACCTGCCAGCTGGAGCAGATATAAGCTCTTCCTGCCAGGTGGGAGCAAACAAATGTAGCCGGCTCCTACTGCACCTAGAATGGGTGCAGCAGGGGAGCCGGCAGGGGCCAAGGAGGCCTTGGTGCAACCCTCCAGCCCCAAGGCCTGCAATTGCTACGGGTGTCCACGTTGAGTTCAAATTTGTTGCAACCCCGGGATATGGGATCCCCATGGTCTCGTAATGGTTTGAGGAGGGGAGTGGAATGCCCCCCTCCCCTTTCATTATGTAATGTGACCACCGGGGATAGGATCTCCGGGGCCTGGCAATAGCTCGGGAAGAGGGCCGTATGCCACCCTCCCCATAAAAATATCATGCATATTTTGGGGATGGGGTCCTTGAGCCAGGTAATGGCTTGGGGAGAGGGCCACATGCTCCCCTCACCTAAAATAATTATATTTAAAAAACCCAGCCTTAGCCCACCCAGGTGGTAGATTAAAAGTAAAAAAAGGCGGCAGCCTGTCCTTTTTTTTGTTAAACAGGATTGCAGATCCCTAGATCTGCAGATCAGCAGTCCTGTAAAACAAACACACAGATTTTAGCCTTGAGAGGTGGGGGGTCACTCTGGGGCACCCCCACCAGGCCTAGAGGTACAGGGTATCCATATTTGTTGATGTGGTGGCAGTCAATAAAATTATATCTTTTAATCTGTTGGATCCACGCAGCATCTGCATCTCTATATATGCATAAAATTTGAACCGTCATTTCTCAAAAACTACTGAACACATTTACACCAAATCTTTCTGGATCAAGACCTAGCTTTTTGCCAAATTTAGTATAATTCTGTTCAACAGTTTTTGCAGTAGTGCTGTTTCTATGGAATATTGCATGGGGAAAACGCTTTTTGGGACCCCCTTTTTCTCTGTCTCTCCTTGATGGATCACTTAGTGACCATACCAAGATCCAACAGGTCAATTGCAAGCTACTGATAGCACGAAAGCTGCCTTGGAGTAGCTCGCTGTCAGCCCAGTTCTGGCATATGAAGCTATGAAAGGAGACTTTGCCCGAGCAACATGCAACCCAAACTTTTCTTAAAAAATCAGCGTGCTGCTGCACGATAAACAGCCTTAAATAAACAATAAATAAAAGACTCACATCAGAGCTCAGTTTGAAAAACTTCACTCTGAAAAAAATATTGCATCTGTGACGAGAAGTCTTGGAGGTTTATTTCCTTAAAATCAAAAGCGTTAAAATAATTGGAGGAAAGTTGCACTCCATTTGAATTTTTCTTTCTCCCTCTCTTCTGATTTCTCTTTGTTTTCTTTTCTTTTTCTTTCAGTCTTTCTCTTGCTTTTATCCATTTTGTCTCTATTTTCTTGTATTATTTCTTCCTCTTCACTTCCCTTACTATCTTTCTTTCTTTTTCTTTCTTTCTTTCTTTCTTTCTTTCTTTCTTTCTTTCTTTCTTTCTTTCTTTCTTTCTTGCTTTCTTGCTTTCTTGCTTTCTTTCTTTTTCCATTTTTCTCTTCCTGTCCTCCTCCTCTTCTCTCTTCTTCCCCTCCCTTTCTTTCACTTATTTCTTTCACCTTCTCTTTCCCTCTCTTTCTTTTTCTCCCTCTTTCTGTTTCTTTTTCCCACTCTCTTTGTTTCTTTCTTTTTCTCTCTCTTTCTGTCTCTGTCTTTCTCTTTCTTTTCTCTTCCCTTCCATAATTTCTTCGTTCATTGATTTGTGTTTCATTGTTGCATCAGAGGCCTACTCATGGGTATGGGGAAGGCGGATGAAAAGGGTTTACTTGCAGAGCACTGTGAAGTCTACACATACCTATTTTTAATCTTGAATTCTCAAGTCAGGGCCAGTTTCTGGAAATCATCCAAAGGACTTTAGGGCAATTAGTCAACTTATGATTGTGTTTCAGGCCCTAGCTCTCTTGAGAATAGTTTCATTCCATGGACTGCATGACAAAGAGAACATAAACCCCAATGCGACACTTAACTCTCACTGTTGATTCATAAACAAGAATAAAAAGGCAAAATTCGCCCTTGGGCACCACACAGATAAACCTTTCCCGATATAGCTCTTCTGACATAAATGGTGTGTGCTGACTACAACAGGGCTAGGTGCTCCAGGGCTGGTTTTTTAGTGGCTTGGCCTTTTTGTGCTGGTATCTCACCCATGTAATAGGCAGTAGCTTAAGCTGGTTTCAAGGATCAGAAGTAGCTCTCACCATTGGACCCTGATGGTTTCTGGGCACCCTTGTGGCCATGATAGATCAATCCATACCTTTTGCTATAACAATAGTTTCTACTGGAGTAGGGTTCCTGCTGCACAATTGCTCTTGAGCCTTTTTCTTGAAACATATAACAACAATTTTATCAAGCAAGTACTGATCAATAGAGACTTCAAATTTGTATAATGATGCCAAAATGCGTAATTTAGCCTCAGATTTATCAATAGTCTCTTGCACTGTCTGTTTCCTGTTGAAGAACTGGTGTCTCTCAACCTCGATGATGGGTTCAAGTGAAAATGCTCCTCCAGTCTTTCAATGGCCTCTGTGTTCTCATCCCAGCACCCAAATCTAGCATTATTTGCCTTGACCTCGGATAAATGATCATCAATGCATTGGCCCAATGCATCCAAGCATGTGTACAAAAAAGCAAACTTGCATTTATTATCAAACTACTTACCAGTACTTACCATCAACGACAATGAGGTATCTATTGAAGTTTCTCCAACTCACATTGTATTTGTACTTGGTGGTGCACTTACACCCTGCTTGCTGCTTGACTATAAATGAGCCGAAATAAAATTGTGAATTTGAAAACAAATTGAAAAACTTGTGTGTAAACAAGAGGAATAGTAATAGCTGTAATACAATAGTTGCTTCAAAAAGAATAGTCACAATTGTTATAGCACAAGAATAGTATAAACAGTAGTAGAATGTAACTGCACCATAATGCACATAAGATGAACTTCTTTGTGCTTGTGAAGCCACCAGGGTGAGCTACCTCAAACTTGTTGGGAAGAGATGAGAGGTGTACATGTCACTAGTATCACACTTCTGGGGTCGTATTACAAAACGCGCCCCAGGGGCGCAACAGGCATGTGCGCCTGCTTTGCACGCCCCCGGGGCAAGTTGGTATTACAAAAGAGGCTGCAGATGCTTGTGCGGCCCCTTCTGTAATACTGAAAGCGTAGGCGCACATGTAGCCCCAGCACTTTCTCAAGAGGCCATCCCTCATTTGCATGGGGGCGTGGCCCCATGCAAATGAGGTGAGGGAATCCCTTTGCCTCTGCGACTGCGGGCAGACGCAGTGGCAAAGAAGGTTTCAGGGGATGCACTGACAATGCACCACCTAGAAGGTGGCGCACTGTCAATGCACCCTATGATGGCAGCCCTCTGGAGGGGGGAAAGGTGGTCCTATGGACCACCCCAGACATCTCCTTGCAGGCAGGTGCAGTCACTTCCTGCACACGCCTGCAAGGGGAACTCAAATCCCCTTTAAAGGTGCGGACGGTTTGCTTTTAAACAGCTGCTCTGTATTTCTCTTGAATGCGCTATCCAGGGGGCAGCGCAAGTCCGCAGCTGCCCTGAGGGCAGCGCATTCTACATAATAGGGTGCACTTTTCCTGTTTGCACCCAGTGCACCTGCCTAAAGGTGAGCTGTGGCGCAAACAGGAAAAGTGCGCCCTATCTATAATAGGGCCCCTGATATTGAAAGATGCAAAGGTGTGCACACGACTGATCAATAGGCACCATTGAATGTTGGGAGTCCTGAATACCATGGCTGCATAGTCTTGATTCCACTTAATGAATCTTTCATCAAACACCAGAGACTCCCTGCCCCTTTTTTCAATCTTTCTGGTTCTTTTCATCCCTGCTTTCTTTCTTAGTTACTGTTTTTCTGTCTTTCTCTTCCTCCTTCTTTCCCCCTTTTGTGGTTTTTTTCTCTCTTGCTCTGTGTCAAAGACTGATGAAGAAAAATATGTGGCAGTCCCAGAAAATGAGTGCCAGTGGGCCCCACCTGCAACCACTTGCTCAAACTAAGCACTGGTCTAAGAAATTGACTTTGCACCACGTTCTGAATGGCAGATATGCGCTCAAAGGGAAAGGAGTTCTCAGCGGACTTTTTAATCCCGGACTCCGAATCACCGTTTCAAAAATTTGCTTCGCACCACTCACAACATGCAACATGTAGTAACGCACTGGCATTAAATGCTGACCAGAAGTTGAGGCCAGCGGGTCAGACAACCCAAAGATGACAGCATGTTGCGGTGCACCAGTGTCACTACCGCTGCAGTCGGAGACTCCTACCGGCACTATTGCGCTGCCGGAACGTCACTTTTTTGACGTTCCGGTGGTGCAATGTGCCACTGGCATATTTAAAAGGCCACGTAAATCCACGCTACATGGCTTCTCATGGCCTTATAAATATGTGCCTCTTTCACGCAGAAAACTGTGTGAAACAGGCATTCCACTGGTGTTGCTGGGTGCGTTCCCAGCAACATAAATGGCTTTTTGACACTGACTCAGATTTATGAAAAATCGTAAGTCTGAGGCAGCGCCAAAAACGTATGCCTCCCAGGGGTGGGGGGGGGCGTAAGGGAGGCACAACGAGGAGTATTATCTTTATTTCTCCTTGTTTTTCCTCTTTCTATGTGTGCTGCATTCTGCAGCACACATAGAAAGAGGAAAAAGCCTCCTGTGATTGTTTTTGTGCAGGAAGGTTTCCCTTCCTGCACAAAAATAATCATCCCTGCAACGCAGGCACCCTTGCACCATGGTGCAAAGGCACCTGCATTGGCGTACAGCAGCCCATTGTGTGCTGACCCAGGGGAAAAGGACAGGAATGCGCTGTATCTAATAGATACAGCGCATTCCTGCCCTTTTCTTTTGCTGTAGGGCAGCACAGCAGCAAGGCCTGCCGCGCTGCCCTACAGAAAAAAAACATAAATTTGGCCCTGAGTCTATCCAGGCGGAGGGCTGGAACGCACTTGCCATTCTACCAACACGAACGATGGCTGAAGAAGTACAAAAAACCTTACTTATTGGTCGTGCTGTTTATAATTTGTATTCCAAAAAGGGAACTAAAAACAGAACTACGAGATGTGAGTGAGCCAGCTGACGTAACATCCGCTGACGAAGCTCGTGAGGCAGCACCGCTGCACAATTTCAAAGCAGGACACTCTCAAAAGGCATGGCAAGCACTCCACTTAAATCACAACTACCCAGAGGTGGCCGGCACAGGTAAGGGCTGTGGGACGGGGCACGGCCGGGAGGAAACCGACAGGCGACAGAATAGTTGTTATTTATTTATTTAAATGTACCTATTTTGATGTCTGTCGACTCCCCCACCATCCCCCTCTCCCACCACGCCCTGCCCCACAGCGCTTACCTGTGCCGGCCATTGCTGCAACTACCTCTAAGTCAAGGATGGGCTTAGAAAGAGGGGTACCTGCACATTGTTTTTCTTTTCTCAGTGTTTTTTTAGGCTGCTGCTCGCATTGTTCCGGTAAATCATGGCTTTTTAGCAAGCAGATTTGTTTTTCAAAGAAGTGTTAATATTAGTCCGTTAGCGGTGAGTTGCTGTCTCTAGGCAATTGTGTCACTTTGTAAAGGCCTGCGCTACATTATACCTGCGTCAGGTATAATGTATGCAGGCTGGGCGTCCACCCGTAAAAAAGCCTTGTGGAAGTGGCGCAGTGAAATCTATCAGATTTCACTGCGCCACTCCTATGACTTGACTGCATCACAATCCTTACTCCTGCTTCAAGCAGGTGTAAGGAGTGATGCAGGGCTTTTCACATGGGGCTCGTCCATGTGTAATGACACATTGCTGGAGTTGCGTCAGTTATCCGACACATTCCAGCAATGCGTCATTTTTGCGCCACCAAATACGTCAGGATTCCTGACGCATCTGTTAAATCCTTGCGCCATGAAGCTCCGTAGTGGAAATAAGGCACATCCATGGTGTCGCAAGGATGGCATTGTGAAAAGTGTTGCATCGCTGTTTTTGCCCAGCGAAGCGCCACTTTTCATAAATGAGGCCCCTAGTGTGGGCTGCTTTACAAATGTGTTCCACATCTAGCTCAAGGAAGGACCTAAGAGTACAATTGTTTACTAGTTGTTCAGTCTCCTAGTTATGGGTTCCCTAGTTTGGTTAGGGTAAGTCCCTTATTTCACCATTTATGTTCTCTTTTTGTTAAACTGCCAGACATATACTACAATTGTGAGTAGGGGGCAGATGTAGCAAGGATTGCATTTGCGATTCCTTAATAGCGAATTTTAGCGAATTGCTATTAAGGAATCGCAAAATGCTATGAATGTAGGAATCGCAATAATAATTGCGATTCCTTAATATTCCTTAATTGCGAATTGCAAATTGCGATTCGCAATTAAGAATACCTTCCCATTCATTCCTATGGGCGTAGAGGCCCATAGGAATGAATGGGAAGACATTCTCAATTTGCGAATCGCAATTAGAGAATCGCAAATTGAGAATGCAATTTCAAGGGTGCCAGGGTGTCCTTTTGACACCCTGTTGCACCCCTGAAATATGTATGTGTGCACATGTGGCGCACATACATGCCCTTAGGGCATGTATGTGCGCCACATGGCACTTTGAAAAATGCTAAAAGTGCATTTTTCAAAGAAATCGCATATTACCACCAACTCGAAGTTGGTGGTAATTTGCGATTCCTTAAGGCCAAATTGCACTTTTTTGGTGCTTCTTACATTGGATTTATGGAATCGCAATTTGCGATTCCTTAAATGCAATCGCAAAATAGGAAATCGCAAATTTTGCGATTCCTTATTTTGCAAGGCAGTTTTGCCTTAATACATACCATTAAGCAAAATTGCGTTCGCAAAAGCCGAAATTCTCCGAATTTTGGCGTTTGCGAACGCAATTTTGCTTGATACATCTGGCCCTAGGTGAGCTAAAAATATTTTTTTATCAAATGTCTCCCTACCACAAGAATAAAAAGAGGAGTGTAGCGGAACAGACCTTGCTTATCATTTCTTTTGACATGTTTCGGCTTTCGAATATTGTGCCTACAAGGCAAGGCACATTCTTCAGGGATATAGGTCTCAGTATTTCACATCAAATATCATGAAACAGTCCATGTATCGTAGGGCAGGCTATGCAAGTGCATTCAGTACATCCATTGCTATTTCATAAAATAGAGCAAAAGCACCGGAAACACCCATCCATCATAGAAGTGGTCCACCTGGGGCAGGGATAGAGTGAGTTTCCTTTCTTCAGAGGACATTTGAGCAGGAGCAACACAAGATTTTCCCATCAGAGTGCACACACAAATCGGGCAGTGGCAATGCAAGCATTTCTTCCTCAAGTAACAAGTACAGCAGGGCAACAGCAAAGCAAGTTTCACTATTTCAAAGAAGGCGGCAAGTGTTATCTTCCATTCCCAGCAGAACAGTCCTCAGGACTGACTCGTATAACCTTTCATCGTTCACAGAACATGTACAGATAAGGCAGAGTGACATGTAGGTTATAGATAAATCTCTGGTGTTTAACTCATGGACAGGAACATATAGGTGGATGGGTTAGTGAATATGCAAGTTCTGACACCATTCTCAGTTAGGTGATATTCCACAACAGCATCCTGATGGCCTTGCTGCGGTCTCTCAGGGACCTCTTGTTTGTGTTGATTCTTTGGTTTTCCACATTTTGAGAAGTAGCCACTAGCTCATACGTCGTTATTATTTGGAGCAGTCCAGTCACTCTTAGGGACATATTCACAAGGATTTATCGCCGATTTATCGGCACTTTAGCGCCGCAAAAGTGGCGATAGATTTATCGCCCCATTCACAAGCAGGTGCAAACTGCCGACATCGCCAGTTTTCCTGCGATAGCCACCGCAAAAAACACCGCCACGGATGAGTGCGACAACTAACGCTAATGATATGCAGAGTAGGCGTTCCTGTGCAAAAACACACGAAAACACCACTTCGCGAGATTCTCAATGACCAGTCAGATCTGCGATGCGAACCAAGAACAGGTGATAAGGCGCGTTAGCAGCAGGGATTTAACACCTGCCTTTTGCTGGTGTTAAGCAGGATGACTACCTGCAGTATGAAAGGGAGCCCAGCCCAGAGCCACATCTGAAGACCAACAGATGCCATGGAGCTACTGATCATGCAGCTCGGAGAACCAAGAGGGCCACAACACCCACCGCCACCACTCCCAGCCCGCCCCCCCCAGACCACCCCCCCCGGATTACCACCTAGGCAGTGCAGGACAGCATACGACCCTAAAACGCACCAGCCCCAGAGACTCAACGCCAGAGGAAGCCATTGGCCAACACAGGCTCAAAAGGACAACCATCCTCCGCATCCTGACCCACATTGCCCACAGGCTGACGGTACCAACACAGCGGACAACCAACATCCCCCCGCAGACAAAGCTGCTGCCTGTGCTGCACCTGTTGGCCCCTGGTACCTTCCAACTAACAACTGCCAGAGTCGGAGGAGTCTCACAGCCAGCCCCATCAAACTCCCTCACACATGTCATGGATGCATGTCCACAAAAGCAACGTCGGGCCCCTGTATCCGCACCACACGATAGTTCCAATTCATAGTGTACCTGCGCAACCAACCCCAACGCCAGCTGTGCTAGACGCCTCCGTGCCCCAGGCCCAAGCTCGTAGTAACCAAAATGTGGGTGCGCCAGGTCATGAAGTCCAGTAGTCAACAGTAGTGTAAAAACAGAACTTTATTACAAATACACAAACAAACAAAACGAAAAGCTCAGCCAACGCGTTCCATTCCCAACGGGGAACTTCAACAGGGCAAAGTGTCTTCAGAAACCTGTGGGAGAAATGGTGACAATGGTCAAACTTCCGTATAGTCACATGCCTAATCTGGTACAGTGTACTGCACTTGGAGAAACCGGAATACTCACAGGCATGATAAATCATGCATGAGAAGACCGTAACAGAAGTTCACGTCGACGTAACCGTCGTAGGAATGAAAAGGAAGGTAACGACCACAGGAACTGCTGTTACGGTCACATCATGCAGGACTCATCCTACCTGAAAGCATCACGGTGTGTGTCAGCTCGATACCCCTGCCCCTCACTCCCCCCACAGTGCGCAGGAACATCTTGAGACCACGCAAGGGAACTACGCCATAGCTGGCGTCATGCACGTGTTGGGGGCAATTCACAGCACACGTGTACGACTTGTGCTCCCTGTCGACACTGCACACAATCACCGCTACAGCAACCACACGCATGCCATCAATGTGCAGACAAAAGTGGACCACCGTGGCCTGTCCACCAATGTCGTCGCAAACTCCCCAGGCAGTGTGCATGATTCCCACATGTCTGCAATTTCGCCACCAACCAGCGCTTTGAGGATGGCACCAATGTAATGCACTGCCCATCTGCAAGTACCAACTGAACACACCACACACCTCAACTCCACAATCCTACAACTCACAACTGTGGGAATGCACACATCACAAATCACACATCACAAATCCACCACCAAAGTGACTACTGCGTGTGTCTCAGTCTCCGCCATAACGTATCCATAGGCCTACACACACGTGGCCGACCACCTTCAATGGGCAGATTCACACTGGAGACGAGGTGGCTACTTCCCAAACCAACCCGCGCACATCACGTCATCGCATGCAGGGTCGTGTCTGCCAGGGCTGCGCCAGCCATGAGGCCGCCGCCGTGGCCAGTGGTGCCTGCGCGATCCTGTGCGCCTGCTGCACCCCAGCCCTGGTCCCCAGACCAGTCCGCCGCCCAGCGATGACTGCTCGCCCCTGTGCACCCAGGCCTCAATGCTCACCTGCCGCCACCGGCGTGTCTCCAAGAGGGCCCTCCACGTGCCGGTGCAACCTCCTCAGCCAGTCGCTGGTTTCTGCGCCACAGGCCCCCAGCGCACCCTGCGGCACCGCACCGTGGAGTCATGTGTGTGCTGACTGCTACCTGCGTGTACAATGCGGTCTAGCAGGGCATACTGTTCAATTTGAATCTTGATTCGCTGGACTCCGTATCTAGGCCAACGCATCATCGCAGGCTGCACACCCGCTCAGCTCTTCAGGTGGGCCTAACTCAGTGCAATGCAAGTCATCGTCACGTGGCGGTAGGCCCCTGCCAGCCGCATTGCAGCGGGTGCCACTAACCCTGTGCAACGCAAGTCATCGTCACGTGCCGTTAGGCCCCTGCCAGCCGCGGTGCAGTGGGTGCCACTAACCCTGTGCAACGCAAGGCATGGCCCCGTGCCGGTAGGCCCGTGCCGGATGCAGGCCATCGGGTGCCACTAACTCAGTGCAACGCAAGTCACGGACCCCTCATGACTGAGTTCCGTGGATGCGGACGCCATCATGTCACCTCCGGCAGTGGGGGATGTGCTGTGGTGGGCCCCTTTTATTGGCAGGGTCACATGTCCAGTGACGCCTGTGCTGGATGGGTGTGGTGTGGGTGTAAACCAGCCCTCAGGGAGTGGCTGTAGCATGCTGACAACTAGACCAGTGATCAGCAGATCAGATCAACAGGGAAGACCTGGGACATGTAGCTTTGTCCCCCCCCTGTAAGCGTAAGCGAAGTGGGCTGGGCTGGCGTATGCCAGTCCAGCGTAGGGGTGTGAACAATGAGCCTGGGGCTCTGGGCGGGCTTCAGTTCTGGGCTGGACAAGGAAGTAACTGATGCTTGTGTCTCTGTTGTAGTGTCTATGCCACACGGACCGCAATCGGCAATGTTGCACCCTGTGACTCAAGTCCCACGACATGAGCAACATGGACGTAAGGGGGAATCACTGACCCTACATCCATCCATACTTTCATACTTGACTGATCAAAGACATGACACATCTGTGCGATTCTGAATGTTTAATTCACATCCAGTGGAGTGTTGCAGCTGGAGCAGTACAGGGCCATGAAAACCCCACTTCACATTATTGGCCCGTGGAGGGCCAGCCAGAGTCCTTCAGGGAATGACAAGTACATCGGAAGAGCAAGAGTTCAGTCCGCAGTCTGATCGCTGTGTCATTGGTAACCAAACAGAATATGGCAGTCCATGTCGAGGTCCAAGGTGAGTGTCGCAGAGTGTATCGGGGGACAGTGGAAGGTGATGATGCAAAGGGCAGAACCAAGCAGAAACAGGCCATATGGCGGAGATGAATGCTACTGCCTCCTCCTTACCAGTAAGGTTGATTCACCCACATCTTCGTCCTCTGATGTGCCACACACGTAGGTGGTGGTGGATTGCTGGCTGCACTGTGTGCCACTGACACATCAGGGGCCGGAGGTGGATTGCCTGCTGCACTGTGTGCCACTGACACATCAGGGGCCGGAGGTGGAGTGCCTGCCGCACTGTGAGGCACTGACACATCAGGGGGCGGAGATGTGGATGTGGAAGCAGCAGCAGCATTCATCTGCACCAGGCCTTGAGGCAGCAATGCCATGACGATGTGCTGCAGGGCATGGAAGGTCCCAGCCACATCTCGCTGGTGTGCAGCTGTGGCAGCCATTCTTTCCACCTGCATCCACTCCATGTTCTCCATGAGCCCCCGCATCTGTCCCAACTCCCGGCTGACATCGCTGGAGCCACTCTGACTGGACAGTTGTTCTTGTCTCAGTATCATGATTCCAGCGATGTCAGCCATGGATCGTTGGAGAGCATGGAGCAGACTGTGGGTGTCCGTTAGGGACTGTAAGTGGTCCCTGATGGGAATCAGACACCCATGTATAGCATCAAGTTTGGGTGCCATGAGGTCGAACCCCACCCGCACCTGATCAGCCATCTTCTCCTGGACCTCTAACACACGGCGTTGGAAGGCCATGTGTTGTTCGTGGGGTCCTGGGAGACAGCCGGGGTGGTAGGTGCTTCCTGCTGTGTGGTCTGTGCAGGGGGTGGGGTCTCCTCGATGCAGCTGGGCTGCCCTGCTCCTGGAGGTGGGGTGCCGAAGCTGTCAATGAGGACTTGGAGGGCTTCGGTGTCGATGTTGGGGATGTCCTCATCGTCATCAGTGAAGAGTTGTTGGGGCTGCTCTGCAGGAGGTGTTGATGCTCCCTCTACAATGTGAAGGGGAGATGCAGTATTACATTGTGTTCGCATGTATGTTGACGCATTGTACAAGTTCACATACAGACTGCATGACAATGTACATTGTGACTGTTTAGGAGGAGCTGCCTATTTGATGCGGGACAGTGGACATTTCGACAACATCACGGATATGTGTTTGTACTTGTACATTGACATCTCACATTTCCCTGCTATGCCAAATGTGATTGGCCAGTTTCTACACACAAGCGGCACCTGTTGTGTCCTCTGTCCTGTTGTAAACGTGTTGCAGTTTGTACCACATTGTTGTCAATGCTGATGTGCTCTGAATGTCATGTGTGTGTGCTGCATTTTGGGAGAGTCGCCCCTGCAGCTCTGATTTTGCTGCCCCTTGTCCATTTCAGGCGGTGTGCCTTTGACTTCTGTGCCCATACAGTGCTGAGATGTTGCAGACTTGGGTGAATTTGGGTCTTGGTGGGAGTTGGGACTCTGGGGCATGGTTTGTCCGCAGATGTGTTGTTGACGTCAGGGGTTGTTTGTGCAGGTGGATGTGTCAGAGTGTGACCTGCTCCTTTACGGATGTGGTCCACACTCAGCCACCTCAGTGTGGTGGCGTGCACCATGTCATGATGATCGGACTGCAGCCATGCTAATCGTCATGCAGTGTCACTTGCATTGTCAGTGTGGCTCACGGACCCGCAGCTTTGCTGGGTTCAGCACATGTGCATGGGTTGGTTGTGAGATAAGTGATGTGTGGGCGGGCCTCCTCTGGGCACATAGTCGACGGGGGCCTACGTGCTGTTGCTATGTGTGCTGCAGTGTGCCAAGGGGATCAGGGACATGATCCAGACACACTGTGGGTGTGCACTGTGCTCCGCTTGATTGTGCATGTGTGCCATTGTGCCCATCTCCACCCGTTCCCCCAGTACCTGGTCGTTAATCACCCTGTTGCTGTTGTGTCGGGTCATGTTGAGCAGTGTCCGGTCCCCCAACTCCTGCCATCGTCTCCCCACTGATGACTGTGGACACCATTTCCTCCATCTCATCCAGCTCCTCCTGTGGCGCTGGACTCCCACCTCCAGTCTGCATTGCTGCCTTCTGGTTGTTGGCGAGTTTCTGCTTGGTCTTGCGCTTCACATCATTCCAGCGCCTCTTGACCTCGACCATTGTCCTCCTCAGAACTCCGACTGCATTCACCTTGTCCACGATGGACTGCCATGTTCCATTTTTTGTTGCCAATGACACAGTGGAGGTGACGAACAGTTGTTGATGGTGTTCTATCACCTCCGTGATCAGGATCCTGTTTTCCTGCGGACTGAACCGCATCTTCCTCTTCTTCTTGTCCTTGCCCTTCCCTGTCCCCGAGGTCCCAGGCTGCTCCTCCGGGGGGATTGTGGGGTTCTGGCCGTCCTCTGTACCTGCTCCGGCTGCCTCCATTGTGCTTCGCTGTAGTTTGGTTTTTGCTTGTATTTTTTTTTCCTGCTTTTGTAGTGGTTTTTCCCGCCTGACGTGTGTGAATTGCAGGCCTGGCGCTGCTTTTCGCTGATTGTCTTATCGCGGTTGGGACCATCGCAACTTTTTTCGCGTTCGGGTGTGGATTTTCATCGCCGTCCCGGTAACGTTATCGCGGACTTTTGACGCGTTATTGGGAGACTATCGCATGTTACCGCCGTGTTGAAAATACGACGTTAACCCAGAGTTATTTTCCCGAGATAGACGGCGATATGAAAACTTGCGTTAACCTATTTTGGTGATGTTTATCGCACGTTCTTGTGAATATCCCCCTTAGTATGTTCTAGACAAGCACACAGGTGCCAGCCTCTTTGAAAATACTTTGAAAGCGCCTCAAAGAGGCTCTGTGCAATCCCAGCCTTGGTGTTGCACCTGTTCTAAATGTTGAGGGCCTCCAATGGTAGCATCTACTCTTGGAAGCAGCTAGGAAACAGATGCGAACAGCTCTTTTAACAGCTGTGACGAAACTGGTGTCTCCACAGGGGTTGTTTGACCTTCACTTGCACGCCGATGCTGACAAGCCTTCGGTTAGCAGCAACTAATCGTCTCCACTCTTCAAGGAACACTCCAGACACTCTGCAGCCACACCAAAAAGGTGGGCGCCTCTCGTCCTTCCTCGTCGACAAGCATAAGGTAGTACCAGTGGTTAATTTGTAAAAATAAATAGGTTCCGGGCTCTTGTCAGGAGGCAGCGTGCCCCAGCCCATTTCTCCTGTTAGCGCCGCCTAAAACAGAACCAACTACTAACCATGAAAGTGGGGGGGGATCTAGCGTAATGACCAGAGCTGCTGACTTCGGAGCTAGGGAACCAGGTTTGCGTCTTGACAGTCTGTGATTCTGGGCAAATCACTCAATCTCCCCGTAAATGAATGTGTCCTTAACTGGTGCTCAGGAAAAGCGCTGGTGTTGATGATTAGGTGCTGGTGCTGAGTATGTGAAACCACCGGTTCAAATTAAACACAGGGTAGTACAAAACAAAAGTTTGTACTGAAAGAGAACTTGTGAGGCTTGATGCTGGCCTACAGAGCAGGCAGATACCAGCACGAGAAATAAAATAATGCATGAAACAGACCCTAAAACACCTGCGTCTGGACATGCCTATTGCTGACAGCATGAATTAACACTTGGATTTCATAATAAAGTGCACATCCTATGAGGCAGACAAGACCGACTCACATGACAAATAGTAGGAAGAGAGTCAGTGTAAAGAAGTGCACGACACAGCAATTATAAAAATGTGGGTATTTAATCAAAGTGTAGTCCATGCATCAAAAACAGCTGTGCACGGAGCACCACCACAGCAGGCAGGCAGCTCTCAGCTGACTTGGAACAGAGGCATCGCTCCAAGGCTAGCAACATAACTAATTCACCCATGTGCTCCACATCAGACAAAGTTGCATAATGTATATAACACCATAGCATGAACAAAACAATGAGTCCATACCAAAGACCAGGGACCCATCAGCAGAACAACGAGAAGGTCTGGTAACTGTGGGGTCACAAGTGCCGAGCTGCCCACACTGCTCCCAATTCCTTGGTTAAAGGGCAAGAAACTACAGAGCATATTTACAGAAAAATGTCAGAGCCCGGTAGTACGCCAAATTTGGCAACGCCGCACTCTGATATTTTTTAAATTCAGGAATGCGCCGTATTCACAAGAATATGGTGCACCCCTGTGTTTCCCCTAGCGCTGGCACAAAAAAAGCTGCTTAGCACCTGCGCAGGCACCCTGCCGCAATGTTGCAAGGGTGCCTGCGCTGCAGGGACGATTGTTTATGTGCAGGAAGGGACACCTTCCTGCACATAAACAATCAGTAATGGTGATTTGCTCTTTCTATCTGTGCTGCATAATGCAGCAGCCAAAAAATAGCAGAAAATGAGGAGAAATTGATAATTGCTCCTTGTATCGCCATGCTAAGACCAGGTATTCCCTGGTGTTCGTTTTTGGCGCTGCCGCAGCCTTGTAAGTCTGGGGCAGTGTCAAAAAGCAATGGGTGTTGTGGTGGAACGTCCACTGCAACACTCATTGCACGCCCCTTTGCCGCAGAGGACTCGGGCAGAAAGGGGCATATTTAAAAGGTGGCGTTAAGCCACGTTAAGTGACTTAGCGCCACTTTGTAAATATGGGAAATGGCGCTATGCCACCGGAGCGTTGAAAAAAGTGACGCTCCAGTGGCAAATGGGGCTTGTAAATATGCCCGCGCAATATATGGGAGAGTTCATTACCCCACGTCTGCATCAGCTATATGCAGCTAATTATCCGCGCCTTTTCAACACTATCAAAGCTGATTTGTCCAGATGGAATCCTCTGTATATCTCCTGTTTGGTAGGGCTGGCCATCATTACACAGAATATCTTCCCCCTATTGCTGTACCTCTTTAAGGCTCTTTCTGTTAAGGACCCGGAGAGTGAATGTAAACTTCTGCAGAAGTCCACTGACTACTTTATATGGGGAGGGAGGCGAGTATGGGTAGCATGGCCTGTGCTGTGAGCAACAAAACGTAAGGAAGGATTGACACTTCCAGATATTTTCGCAAATATTATCAAGCAGCCCTGATTTGAATATTTTTTTAGCAATCCCTCTGTGAAGCGGAACGCCACTGGGTGCATATGGCGGCAGCGATGATGGGACGGGAACCATGGGCTGTCCCGTGGCTCCCGAAAGAAGCAAGATCGGCAGTTTTCTATGTATCTGAGATACTGAAACCCTCCTTTGAGATCTGGGATGCGCTCACTAAAACCTCCAAACTAACCATGTTCCCATCCCCCTTTGCACCCCTGTATGGCAACAAAGACTTCACTCTGGAGATGAACAGAGAGGATTTTTGTACTGATCGGAGTGAGGCTGTATAATGTTGTGGAACCTTTTTCAAGGGGGCAAAATTAAGGACTTTTTGCAGTGCAAAAAAGATTTTGCCCTGACAGAGATAGAGCGGATGTGATATTTTCAGTTGCACCACTGGGTCCTCTCCCCTACTAATAAAGTAGCAGCATTGACAAACTGGGAACAAACATTCATCACCTATGCTGGCCCCAAGGGTCTTATCTCCAAAACCTAAGCCCTCCTGGAAACAGAGGCCCCAGAGTGGTCATATATGAAATGCTGGTCCCGCTACTTAAGCCGTCCAATCCAGTCGCAACAATGGCGCAAACTCTAGGAAGATATACCAACCTTGTGTACAATATAGGGAATCCCAACATAAGATAATGATGTGGTGGCACATCACACAGAAACATTTAAAGTGCATATATGGCCAGGCTGTTGGGTTATGCTGGAGAGGGTGTGGTCAATGTGTGGTGGGCATGTCCCAGGTTACCTCTTTTCTGGAAAGAGGTCCATAGCCATATCAGGGAAGCGATAGGCTATCCTTTGAGACCATACCCGAGGACTATAATCCTGGGCCTTCGTGCTGTGGACATATGACCACATGTAAAAGGGGGATGGGTGATTAATCTTTAACATGCTCCTTGCAGCGAAACAGAAAGTAGCACAGAAATGGAAATCACCCACGACTCCTACAATATATGAATGGGCGAGTAAATTATGAGCACTGAGAATGATGGAGAAGCTACCTTGGGGGTTTTGCGACATGGCGCATAAATTTGATACTCAATGGTAGCCCCTGGTTGACTATCTTGAAGAAGCCGGTCCGGGTCTGGGTACCCCAGTTCATTACACTCCCTCTGGTCAGTGGCTTAAAGGGGACGATTCAGTATATTGGAGGTAAGATGATAACAGAATACTGACTTAGGTGCCGATTTTGATGCGGTCAGAAACGGCTCTGACCATCGGTGAGATCCGTTCAGACCGCATCATAATCACCTGTTTGGATTCTTTTCCGACCGACCCATTTTGATCGGGTCGGTTGGAAGGGAATCCGAATCGGATTTCTGAATGGCCTCCGACGGGCTTGGAGAGCCCGTTCGCCATTCCGAAAGTCTTCAGTAATCCCTTGGCCGGCTCTTTCCGGCCGAGGGATTACGATGGCAGATTTCCACAGCCTTTCCATGCTGGCCTTCCTGACACAGAAAGGCTGTGGGAATCACACTTTGGGGCCCCCAGCCGGGCCCCCATGGGTTCAAGGCTGCTGAATTGCGGCCGAGGGGGCACCATAGTGCCCCCCTGTTGATCCCTGCACCCGGTGGCAGGCACCTTGAGGTGCCTGCACACGGTGCAGGGATGAACTGCACCTCTGCTCTTTACAATGAGAGCATGCATTCCGTTCGGCATGCATGCTCCCATTGTAAAGTATAGGAATGCCACCGAACAGTGTTCAGTCCCATCCTAATTGCTGGGTTGGGACCGACGACAGGAGGTTGTTCGGTCCCACTTCCCAGACGATGTCGGACGGACTCAGGTCCATCCGACATCGTAATCGGGCCCTTAGTAGTGAACCGTGGGATGCTGTATCTACACCTTGAGATTGCTATGTGGGGGATACTTGTAGGGGGTTAGTATACTTATTGTGTGGGGTAGGACAGAGGATGAGGGGGTTCTTTCAAGGGGGGGAGGTCTGTTTCCTCAATACAAAAACCTCATTAAAAAAAGAAATGTCTCGTTAAGGAGGCCTGTCCGACAAAAGCTTCTGACTGTGTTTGCTGTTTTGTGCTACAGACCTTGTTTTGACATTGTAAAATCGAGATGTTTCGATAAAATATCATTGGACAACAAACGAACAGCGAGAAGGTAATAAGAACGGACACTGCTGGCCAAGGCCAGACCCAGCACTGGAAGGCCTCCACCCCGGGCATAGGAAGAAGGCACTTAAGAGAGTTAAATTTAATGGGAAGAAATTCCAGGAAGGATCTTTCTTCTATCTCAAGTCTGGGAGAGGGTGGTGTCTGAGAGTGCCCTACGCAAATGTCTAGTTGTGGTCGAGTATGGTGCGCCAGAAGGTTTAACCCACATTTTTTTAAATAATGGTAATTTGCATAGTTTCATACTTTATTTAAGCTGGGGCTCTTGTGCCATTGTGTGACTTCAAAGGTAGAATCTCATTAACTTCAGGCGGAAGGAACAACCTTATGGCACCTGTTAACGATGGTGCCAGTTGTCTCTGGTCTCTACCACCACAGGGTCTTATTCGCACCCCCTGTCTCCTTTCTCTGGTGCCCACTGTTTATGGAGCCTGCGCTCTATGGAGTTCCTTGTCTCTCTGGCTTAATTTCTCTGGCGCCCGTTTTCTCTGGTACCTGCAGTGTCTCCTCTTTGTTTCTTGTGATCCCTTTTGTCTCTGAGTCACACTGTGTCCTTTGCTTACTCTTCTGCTTGCCTTCTTGGTCAGGAGCTTGCTGTTTCTAGTGCTGCTGTCCCTTTTGGCTCTTTAACGGGCCCCTGGTGTCTCTAGTGCTTCTATCTCAGGTGTCAGGTGTCTCTAGTGCTGTTTTTTGTCACTCGTTGTCTAGAGTGTGTTTTCTCTTCTGGCTCTTTCTCTGGCACCCGTGGTCTCACATGCTTATTGTTTCTAGAGCTGCTGTCTCTCCCTATCTGCCTTTGTCCCTGCAGGCTCTCTTTCTATTGCTTTCTGTCTTTGGTGCCTGCTGCATCTGTTGTCTGTGTGGGTAGTCTGGCTGTCTGATGCCTGCACCTCAGGTACCTCTGATATCTGTCAAGTGCCTGCTGTCTCTGTGGCTGCTGTCTCTGGTGCTTTGTCTCTCGTGCTGCTCTATTTGGTGCCTCTGCTTCTGGTACCTGGTTCCCTTCTCTCTGCTGCCTCTGTCTCTGTGGCTGCTGTGTCGTCCATCGGCTGCGTCTAGTGCATGTGGCTCTAGTGTAGCTGTCTATATTACTTCTGTCTCTAGTGCTGCTGCCTCCGGTGCCTCTGTCTATGGTGTCAAAAGCACAAAGAACAGATGATGGACGGAATGCTGAGCAACTCAAACTCTCAGCCCAAGTCACAGATCTGGGTTTAAGCCATCCTGTTTTTTTGCTCACCACGCCATCCCACATTGGACCCAGCCATATGCAAATCAGTCTGGAATCTGCTCCCCATGGGAACAATCCAACCTGAACTTCCAAGCCAGGTCCTCCCTGGACCGGCAACAAGCATCTTGGGACAGGTTTTGGGGTATCACCCCTCATCAGCCAGGCTAGTTTGAATCCAATGGCACAGTGAGCACGGGACCCACGTCTGGGCTTACTCTTCCCACTTAGGGCGACAAAACCAACAAGAACAGATGATGGACGGAATGCGATGGATTTAGGCCTAAATCTCTGTAATAGGGGTGAATGTTAGACATTGTTCAGCATTCCATCCATCAATTGTTCTTTTTGCATCTGTCTATGGTGTCTGCTACCTGTGGTACTACTGTCTCCGGTGCCTCTGTTTCTTTTGACTGTGTCTCTAATGTTGCTGTCTCTGGTGCCACTGACTCTGATGCCTTTGTCTTTAGTGGCTGTTGTCTCTTTGACTACTGTCTTGAATGCTGCTGTGACTTGTTGTGTCTGGTATTTCTGTCTTTGGTGATGCTTTCAGTGTTACTTGTGTCTCTAGTACTGATTGCCATGTGCATCCAGTGTTGCTGTCTCGGTTGTCTGTGTCTCTAGAGCAGTGATACTCAAAGTACGGCCCATGGGTCGCATGTGGCCCTCCTGACCTTTACATGTGGTCCCCTGCTCAACAGCATCACTGGGCTGCTGTTTTCTCGACTCAGCACAAACTTTGAGAAATAAGTTAAATAAACAGACAAGGTTAATTGAAGTTAGTTAAAGAAAGGAAGTAACTACCTAACTTTGGAAACACCTTTAGTTTTTAAAGACATCTTGCAGCAAAAGTATAAAATATGATAAGGTCTCTTCAAAATTCAAAAAGTGTATTTCATTAACATGCAGAACCGTTTCACCTTAGTACATCACATTATATCAGTGCATATAGAAGTATTTTTTTTTAAACCACTAGTTTTCAAATATGAATTTACAAACATTCATTCTTCCCCCCACCCTGACAACAATGTCAATAGTGAACTAAGCTGCAAGTCAGTTGTTAAGTGCACTCTTTGGGCTGGGTTTCTGTTATACATGAAAACATTATAGTTTATTAAATCAAACACAGGAGAAGGTTTTTTACAATGCACACCCAGAAGTCATGTATTTGGACGTCCTTTTGCTTATGATAATCAATGAAAAGGAGGGAAAGTGAAATTAAACAATTGCCTGGGATCACAAAGTTTAGAAAACTGGGGAAGCCGGAATTAATCCCAGGTTTTATGGTTTCACATTGTGCAATTCAGCCACTGGATGTTTATGCTTCTCTTCCCCTACACCCACCTTAACGGCACCGCCCAAAGCACCTACCACCCCGACAACCACCCTGCTGGCATCAATGCAGCCCTCGGTCACATCAAAGACAGCATCGTATCTCTGTCGAGTGCTGCCTCTGGTGCCTATAACTCTGAAACCATTATCTCAAGTGGCTTAAGTCTTTTGGAGCTGATGTTTTTGTGGCTGCTGTCTCTAGAGCTGCTGTCACTCATGCCTCTGTGTGACTGATGGCTGCTACCTCTAATGCTATTGTCTCTGGTTCCTGTATCTGTGGTGTGGCTGTTTCTGTGGCTGATGTCTCTAGTACACTGCTTCCGCTTCTTGCAGCCTAAGGTGCTGCTGTGTCTAACGTGGCTGTTTCTGTGGCTGCCGGATCTGATCTCTGCTGCCGCTGGTGCTGCTCTGTCTTGCCTGGTCTGGTCTTGTCTGGCTGTCTCTGTGGCTGCTGTGGCTGATCCCTGCTGCCTGTGGTGCTGCTCTGTCCTGCCTGGTCTCGTCTAGTCTGGCTGTCTCTGTGGCTGCCGTGTCTGATACCAGCTGCCTCTGGTGCTGCTCTGTCTTGCCTGGTCTGGTCTAGTCTGGCTCTCTCTGTGGCTGCCGTTTCTGATCCCTGCTGCCTCGGGTGCTCCTCTGTCTTGCCTGGTCTACTCTGGCTGTCTCTGTGGCTGCCGTTTCTGATCCCTGCTGCCTCTGGTGCTGCTCTGTCTTGCCTGGTCTGGTCTTGTCTGGCTGTCTCTGTGGCTGCCGTATCTGATCCCTGCTGCCTCGGGTGCTCCTCTGTCTTGCCTGGTCTGGTCTACTCTGGCTGTCTCTGTGGCTGCCGTTTCTGATCCCTGCTGCCTCTGGTGCTGCTCTGGCTTGCCTAGTCTGGTCTAGTCTGGCTGTCTCTGTGGCTGCCGTGTCTGATCCCTGCTGCCTCGGGTGCTTCTCTGTCTTGCCTGGTCTGGTCTTGTCTGGCTGTCTCTGTGGCTGCCGTGTCTGATCCCTGCTACCTTGGGTGCTGCTCTGTCTTGCCTGGTCTGGTCTAGTCTGACTGTCTCTATGGCTGCCGTGTCTGATACCAGCGGCCTCTGGTGCTGCTCTGTCTTGCCTGGTCTGGGCTAGTCTGGCTGTCTCTGTGGCTGCCCTGTCTGATCCCTGCTGCCTCTGGAGCTGCTCTGTCTTGCCTGGTCCAGTCTAGTCTGGCTGTCTCTGTGGCTGCCGTGTCTGATCCCAGCGGCCTCTGGTGCTGCTCTGTCTTGCTCGGTTTGGTCTAGTCTGGCTGTCTCTGTGGCTGCCGTGGCTGATCCCAGCGGCCTCTGGTGCTGCTCTGTCTTGCCTGGTCTGGTCTAGTCTGGCTGTCTCTGTGGCTGCCATGTCTGATACCAGCGGCCTCTGGTGCTGCTCTGTCTTGCCTGGTCTGGGCTAGTCTGGCTGTCTCTGTGGCTGCTGTGTCTGATCCCTGCTGCCTCTGGTGCTGCTCTGGCTTGCCTGGTCCAGTCTAGTCTGGCTGTCTCTGTGGCTGCCGTGTCTGATCCCAGCGGCCTCTGGTGCTGCTCTGTCTTGCTCGGTTCGGTCTAGTCTGGCTGTCTCTGTGGCTGCTGTGCCTGATCCCTGCTGCCACTGGTGCTGCTCTGTCTTGCCTGGTCCGGTCTAGTCTGGCTGTCTCTGTGGCTGCTGTGGCTGATCCCTGCTGTCTGTGGTGCTGCTCTGTCTTGCCTGGTCCGGTCTAGTCTGGCTGTCTCTGTGGCTGCCGTGTCTGATACCAGCTGCCTCTGGTGCTGCTCTGTCTTGCCTGGTCCGGTCTAGTCTGCTGTGTCTGTGGCTGCCGTGCCTGATCCCAGCTGCCTCTGGTGCTGCTCTGTCTTGCCTGGTCTGGTCTAGTCTGGCTGTCTCTGTGGCTGCTGTGTCTGATCCCTGCTGCCTCTGGTGCTGCTCTGTCTTACCTGGTCAGGTCTAGTCTGGCTGTCTCTGTGGCTGCCGTGTCTGATCCCTGCTGCCTCAGGTGCTTCTCTGTCTTGTCTGGTCTGGTCTAGTCTGGCTGTCTCTGTGGCTGCCGTGTCTGATCCCTGCTGCCTCAGGTGCTTTTCTGTCTTGCCTGGTCTGGTCTAGTCTGGCTGTCTCTGTGGCTGCCGTGTCTGATCCCTGCTACCTCGGGTGCTGCTCTGTCTTGCCTGGTCTGGTCTAGTCTGGCTGTCTCTGTGGCTGCCGTGTCTGATACCAGCGGCCTCTGGTGCTGCTCTGTCTTGCCTGGTCTGGTCTAGTCTGGCTGTCGCTGAGGCTGCCGTGTTTGATCCCTGCTGCCTCTAGTGCTCCTCTGTCTTGCCTGGTCCGGGCTAGTCTGGTTGTTTCTGTGGCTGCCGTGTCTGATCCCTGCTGCCTGGGTGATTCTCTGTCTTGCCTGGTCTGGTCTAGTCTGGATGTCTCTGTGGCTGCAGTGTCTGATCCCTGCTACCTCGGGTGCTGCTCTGTCTTGCCTGGTCTGGTCTAGTCTGACTGTCTCTATGGCTGCCGTGTCTGATACCAGCGGCCTCTGATGCTGCTCTGTCTTGCCTGGTCTGGGCTAGTCTGGCTGTCTCTGTGGCTGCCGTGTCTGATCCCAGCGGCCTCTGGTGCTGCTCTGTCTTGCTCGGTTCGGTCTAGTCTGGCTGTCTCTGTGGCTGCTGTGCCTGATCCCTGCTGCCACTGGTGCTGCTCTGTCTTGCCTGGTCCGGTCTAGTCTGGCTGTCTCTGTGGCTGCTGTGGCTGATCCCTGCTGTCTGTGGTGCTGCTCTGTCTTGCCTGGTCCGGTCTAGTCTGGCTGTGTCTGTGGCTGCCGTGCCTGATCCCAGCTGCCTCTGGTGCTGCTCTGTCTTGCCTGGTCTGGTCTAGTCTGGCTGTCTCTGTGGCTGCTGTGTCTGATCCCTGCTGCCTCTGGTGCTGCTCTGTCTTACCTGGTCAGGTCTAGTCTGGCTGTCTCTGTGGCTACCGTGTCTGATCCCTGCTGCCTCAGGTGCTTCTCTGTCTTGTCTGGTCTGGTCTAGTCTGGCTGTCTCTGTGGCTGCCGTGTCTGATCCCTGCTGCCTCAGGTGCTTTTCTGTCTTGCCTGGTCTGGTCTAGTCTGGCTGTCTCTGTGGCTGCCGTGTCTGATCCCTGCTGCCTCGGGTGCTGCTCTGTCTTGCCTGGTCTGGTCTAGTCTGGCTGTCTCTGTGGCTGTCGTGTCTGATACCAGCGGCCTCTGGTGCTGCTCTGTCTTGCCTGGTCTGGTCTAGTCTGGCTGTCTCTGTGGCTGCCGTGTTTGATCCCTGCTGCCTCTGGTGCTCCTCTGTATTGCCTGGTCCGGGCTAGTCTGGTTGTTTCTGTGGCTGCCGTGTCTGATCCCTGCTGCCTGGGTGATTCTCTGTCTTGCCTGGTCTGGTCTAGTCTGGATGTCTCTGTGGCTGCAGTGTCTGATACCAGCGGCCTCTGGTGCTGCTCTGTCTTGCCTGGTCTGGGCTAGTCTGGCTGTCTCTGTGGCTGCACTGTCTGATACCAGCGGCCTCTGGTGCAGCTCTGTCTTTCCTGGTCTGGTCTAGTCTGGCTGTCTCTGTGGCTGCAGTGTCTGATACCAGCGGCCTCTGGTGCTGCTCTGTCTTGCCTGGTCCGGGCTAGTCTGGCTGTCTCTGTGGCTGCCGTTTCTGATCCCTGCTGCCTCTGGTGCTGCTCTGTCTTGCCTGGTCCAGTATAGTCTGGCTGTCTCTGTGGCTGCCGTGTCTGATCCCTGCTGCCTCTGGTGCTGCTCTGTCTTGCCTGGTCCAGTCTAGTCTGGCTGTCTCTGTGGCTGCTGTGTCTGATCCCTGCTGCCTCTGGTGCTGCTCTGTCTTGCCTGGTCCGGTCTAGTCTGGCTGTCTCTGTGGCTGCCGTGTCTGATACCAGCTGCCTCTGGTGCTGCTCTGTCTTGCCTGGTCCGGTCTAGTCTGGCTGTCTCTGTGGCTGCCATGTCTGATCCCTGCTGCCTCTGGTGCTGCTCTGTCTTGCCTTGTCCGGTCTAGTCTGGCTGTCTCTGTGGCTGCCATGTCTGAGCCCTGCTCCATCTGGTGCTTCTCTGTCTTGCCTGGTCTGGTCTAGTCTGGCTGTCTCTGTGGCTGCCATGTCTGATCCGTGCTGCCTCTGGTGCTTCTCTGTCTTGCCTGGTCTGGTCTAGTCTGGCTGTCTCTGTGGCTGCCGTGTCTGATCCCTGCTACCTCGGGTGCTGCTCTGTCTTGCCTGGTCTGGGCTAGTCTGGCTGTCTCTGTGGCTGCCGTGTCTGATACCAGCGGCCTCTGGTGCTCCTCTGTCTTGCCTGGTCTGGGCTAGTCTGACTGTCTCTGTGGCTGCGGTGTCTGATCCCTGCTGCCTCTGGTGCTCCTCTGTCTTGCCTGGTCTGGTCTAGTCTGTCTGTCTCTGTGGCTGCTGTGTCTAATCCCTGCTGCCTCTGGTGCTCCCTCTGTCTTGCCTGGTCTGGTCTAGTCTGGCTGTCTCTGTGGCTGCCGTGTCTGATCCCCTGCTGCCTCGGGTGCTTCCCTGTCTTGCCTCGTCTGGTCTAGTCTGGCTGTCTCTGTGGCTTCCGTGTCTGACCCCTGCTGCCTCGGGTGCTTCTCTGTCTTGCCTGGACTGGTGTAATCTGGCTGTCTCTGTGGCTGCAGTGGCTGATACCAGCGGCCTCTGGTGCTGCTCTGTCTTGCCTGGTCTGGTCTAGTCTGGCTGTCTCTGTGGCTTCCGTGTCTGATCCCTGCTCCCTCTGGTGCTGCTCTGTCTTGCCCGGTCCGGTCTAGTCTGGCTGTCTCTGTGGCTGCCGTGTCTGATACCAGGGGCCTCTGGTGCTGCTCTGTCTTGCCTGGTCCGGTCTAGTCTGGCTGTCTCTGTGGCTGCCGTTTCTGATACCAGCTGCCTCTGGTGCTGCTCTGTCTTGCCTGGTCCGGTCTAGTCTGCTGTTTCTGTGGCTGCTGTGTCTGATCCCAGCTGCCTCTGGTGCTGCTCTGTCTTGCCTGGTCTGGTCTAGTCTGGCTGTCTCTGTGGCTGCCGTGTCTGATCCCTGCTGCCTCTGGTGCTGCTCTGTCTTGCCTGGTCTGGTCTAGTCTGGCTGTCTCTGTGGCTGCCATGTCTGATCCCTGCTGCCTTGGGTGCTTCTCTGTCTTGCCTGGTCTGGTCTAGTCTGGCTGTCTCTGTGGCTGCCGTGTCTGATCCCTACTGCCTCAGGTGCTTTTCTGTCTTGCCTGGTCTGATCTAGTCTGGCTGTCTCTGTGGCTGCCGTGTCTGATCCCTGCTGCCTCGGGTGCTGCTCTGTCTTGCCTGGTCTGGTCTAGTCTGGCTGTCTCTGTGGCTGCCGTTTCTGATACCAGCGGCCTCTGGTGCTGCTCTGTCTTGCCTGGTCTGGTCTTGTCTGGCTGTCTCTGTGGCTCCCGTTCTGATCCCTGCTGCCTCGGGTGCTCCTCTGTCTTGCCTGGTCTGGTCTAGTCTGGTTGTTTCTGTGGCTGCTGGGTCTGATCCCAGCGGCCTCTGGTGCTGCTCTGTCTTGCCTGGTCTGGTCTAGTCTGGCTGTCTCTGTGGCTGCCATGTCTGATACCAGCGGCCCCTGGTGCTGCACTGTCTTGCCTGGTCTGGGCTAGTCTGGCTGTCTCTGTGGCTGCTGTGTCTGATCCCTGCTGCCTCTGGTGCTGCTCTGTCTTGCCTGGTCCAGTCTAGTCTGGCTGTCTCTGTGGCTGCCGTGTCTGATCCCAGCGGCCTCTGGTGCTGCTCTGTCTTGCTCGGTTCGGTCTAGTCTGGCTGTCTCTGTGGCTGCTGTGTCTGATCCCTGCTGCCACTGGTGCTGCTCTGTCTTGCCTGGTCCGGTCTAGTCTGGCTGTCTCTGTGGCTGATCCCTGCTGCCTGTGGTGCTGCTCTGTCTTGCCTGATCCGGTCTAGTCTGGCTGTCTCTGTGGCTGCCGTGTCTGATACCAGCTGCCTCTGGTGCTGCTCTGTCTTGCCTGGTCCGGTCTAGTCTGCTGTGTCTGTGGCTGCCTTGCCTGATCCCAGCTGCCTCTGGTGCTGCTCTGTCTTGCCTGGTCTGGTCTAGTCTGGCTGTCTCTGTGGCTGCTGTGTCTGATCCATGCTGCCTCTGGTGCTGCTCTGTCTTGCCTGGTCAGATCTAGTCTGGCTGTCTCTGTGGCTGCCGTGTCTGATCCCTGCTGCCTCAGGTGCTTTTCTGTCTTGCCTGGTCTGGTCTAGTCTGGCTGTCTCTGTGGCTGCCGTGTCTGATCCCTGCTGCCTCGGGTGCTGCTCTGTCTTGCCTGGTCTGGTCTAGTCTGGCTGCCTCTGTGGCTGCCATGTCTGATACCCGCGGCCTCTGGTGCTGCTCTGTCTTGCCTGGACTGGTCTAGTCTGGCTGTCTCTGTGGCTGCCGTGTTTGATCCCTGCTGCCTCTGGTGCTCCTCTGTCTTGCCTGGTCTGGGTTAGTCTGGTTGTTTCTGTGGCTGCCGTGTCTGATCCCTGCTGCCTCGGGTGCTTCTCTGTCTTGCCTGGTCTGGTCTAGTCTGGCTGTCTCTGTGGCTGCAGTGTCTGATACCAGCGGCCTCTGGTGCAGCTCTGTCTTTCCTGGTCTGGTCTAGTCTGGCTGTCTCTGTGGCTGCAGAGTCTTATACCAGCGGACTCTGGTGCTGCTCTGTCTTGCCTGGTCCGGGCTATTCTGGCTGTCTCTGTGGCTGCCGTTTCTGATCCCTACTGCCTATGGTGCTGCTCTGTCTTGCCTGGTCTGGTGTAGTCTGGCTGGCTCTGTGGCTGCCGTGTCTGATCCCTGCTGCCTCTGGTGCTGCTCTGCCTTGCCTGGTCCAGTCTAGTCTGGCTGTCTCTGTGGCTGCCGTGTCTGATCCCTGCTGACTCTGGTGCTGCTCTGTCTTGCCTGGTCCGGTCTAGTCTGGCTGTCTCTGTGGCTGCCGTGTCTGATACCAGCTGCCTCTGGTGCTGCTCTGTCTTGCCTGGTCCGGTCTAGTCTGGCTGTCTCTGTGGCTGCCGTGTTTGATCCCTGCTGCCTCTGGTGCTGCTCTGTCTTGCCTGGTCCGGTCTAGTCTGGCTGTCTCTGTGGCTGCCATGTCTGATCCCTGCTCCATCTGGTGCTTCTCTGTCTTGCCTGGTCTGGTCTAGTCTGGCTGTCTCTGTGGCTGCCATGTCTGATCCGTGCTGCCTCTGGTGCTTCTCTGTCTTGCCTGGTCTGGTCTAGTCTGGCTGTCTCTGTGGCTGCCGTGTCTGATCCCTGCTTCCTCGGGTGCTGCTCTGTCTTGCCTGGTCTGGGCTAGTCTGGCTGTCTCTGTGGCTGCCGTGTCTGATACCACGGCCTCTGGTGCTTCTCTGTCTTGCCTGGTCTGGGCTAGTCTGACTGTCTCTGTGGCTGCGGTGTCTGATCCCTGCTGCCTCTGGTGCTCCTGTGTCTTGCCTGATCTGGTCTAGTCTGTCTGTCTCTCTGGCTGCTGTGTCTAATCCCTGCTGCCTCTGGTGCTCCTCTGTCTTGCCTGGTCTGGTCTAGTCTGGCTGTCTCTGTGGCTGCCGTGTCTGATCCCTGCTGCCTCGGGTGCTTCCCTGTCTTGCCTCGTCTGGTCTAGTCTGGCTGTCTCTGTGGCTTCCGTGTCTGACCCCTGCTGCCTCGGGTGCTTCTCTGTCTTGCCTGGTCTGGTCTAATCTGGCTGTCTCTGTGGCAGCAGTGTCTGATACCAGCGGCCTCTGGTGCTGCTCTGTCTTGCCTGGTCTGGTCTAGTCTGGCTGTCTCTGTGGCTTCCGTGTCTGATCCCTGCTCCCTCTGGTGCTGCTCTGTCTTGCCCGGTCCGGTCTAGTCTGGCTGTCTCTGTGGCTGCCGTGGCTGATACCAGCGGCCTCTGATGCTGCTCTGTCTTGCCTGGTCTGGTCTTGTCTGGCTGTCTCTGTGGCTGCCGTTCTGATACCAGCTGCCTCTGTTGCTGCTCTGTCTTGCCTGGTCCGGTCTAGTCTGCTGTTTCTGTGACTGCCGTGTCTGATCCCTGCTGCCTCGGGTGCTTCTCTGTCTTGCCTGGTCTGGTCTAGTCTGGCTGTCTCTGTGGCTGCCCTGTCTGATCCCTGCTGCCTCTGGTGCTGCTCTGTCTTGCCTGGTCTGGGCTAGTCTGGCTGTCTCTGTGGCTGCAGTGTCTGATACCAGCGGCCTCTGGTGCTGCTCTGTCTTGCCTGGTCTGGTCTGGCTGTCTCTGTGGCTGCAGTGTCTGATACCAGCGGCCTCTGGTGCTGCTCTGTCTTGCCTGGTCTAGGCTAGTCTGGCTGTCTCTGTGGCTGCCGTGTCTGATACCAGCGGCATCTGGTGCTGCTCTGTCTTGCCTGGTCTGGTCTTGTCTGGCTGTCTCTGTAGCTGCCGTGTCTGATCCCTGCTGCCTCGGGTGCTTCTCTGTCTTGCCTGGTCTGGTCTAGTCTGGCTGTCTCTGTGGCTGCCGTGTCTGATCCCTGCTGCCTCTGGTGCTGCTCTGTCTTGCCTGGTCTGGGTTTGTCTGGCTGTCTCTGTGGCTGCTGTGTCTGATCCCTGCAGCCTCGGGTGCTTCTCTGTCTTGCCTGGTCTGGTCTAGTCTGGCTGTCTCTGTGGCTGCCGTGTCTGATCCCTGCTGCCTCTGGTGCTGCTCTGTCTTGCCTGTTCTTGTCTAGTTTGGCTGTCTCTGTCGCTGCCGTGGCTGATACCAGCTGCCTCTGGTACTGCTCTGTCTTGCCTGGCCTGGTCTAGTCTGGCTGTCTCTGTGGCTGCTGTGTCTGATCCCTGCTGCCTCTGGTGCTGCTCTGTCTTGCCTGGTCTAGTCTGGCTGTCTCTGTGGCTGCCGTGTCTGATACCAGCTGCCTCTGGTGCTGCTCTGTCTTGCCTGGCCTGGTCTAGTCTGGCTGTCTCTGTGGCTGCTGTGTCTGATACCAGCGGCCTCTGGTGCTGCTCTGTCTTGCCTGGCCTGGTCTAGTCTGGCTGATTCTGTGGCTGCCGTGTCTGATCCCAGCGGCCTCTCGTGCTGCTCTGTCTTGCCTGGTCTGGGCTTGTCTGGCTGTCTCTGTGGCTGCCGTGTCTGATCCCTGCTGCCTCGGGTGCTTCTCTGTCTTGCCTGGTCTGGTCTAGTCTGGCTGTCTCTGTGGCTGCCGTGTCTGATCCCTGCTGCCTCTGGTGCTGCACTGTCTGTCCTGGTCCTGTCTAGTTTGGCTGTCTCGGTGGCTGCCGTGGCTGATACCAGCTGCCTCTGGTGCTGCTCTGTCTTGCCTGGTCTGGGCTTGTGTGGCTGTGTCTGTGGCTGCCGTGTCTGATCCCTGCTGCCTCGGGTGCTTCTCTGTCTTGCCTGGTCTAGTCTAGTCTGGCTGTCTCTGTGGCTGCCGTGTCTGATCCCTGCTGCCTCTGGTGCTGCTCTGTCTTGCCTGGTCTTGTCTAGTTTGACTGTCTCTGTGGCTGCCGTGTCTGATACCAGCTGCCTCTGGTGCTGCTCTGTCTTGCCTGGTCTGGTCTAGTCTGGCTGTCTCTGTGGCTGCTGTGTCTGATCCCTGCTGCCTCTGGTGCTGCTCTGTCTTGCCTGGTCTGGTCTAGTCTGGCTGTCTCTGTGGCTGCCGTGTCTGATACCAGCTGCCTCTGGTGCTGCTCTGTCTTGCCTGGCCTGGTCTAGTCTGGCTGTCTCTGTGGCTGCCGTGTCTGATACCAGCTGCCTCTGGTGCTGCTCTGTCATGCCTGGTCTGGTCTAGTCTAGCTGTCTCTGTGGCTGCCGTGTCTGATACCAGCGGCCTCTGGTGCTGCTCTGTCTTGCCTGGCCTGGTCTAGTCTGGCTGATTCTGTGGCTGCCGTGTCTGATCCCAGCGGCCTCTCGTGCTGCTCTGTCTTGCCTGGTCTGGGCTTGTCTGGCTGTCTCTGTGGCTGCCGTGTCTGATCCCTGCTGCCTCGGGTGCTTCTCTGTCTTGCCTGGTCTGGTCTAGTCTGGCTGTCTCTGTGGCTGCCGTGTCTGATCCCTGCTGCCTCTGGTGCTGCACTGTCTGTCCTGGTCCTGTCTAGTTTGGCTGTCTCGGTGGCTGCCGTGGCTGATACCAGCTGCCTCTGGTGCTGCTCTGTCTTGCCTGGTCTGGGCTTGTGTGGCTGTGTCTGTGGCTCCCGTGTCTGATCCCTGCTGCCTCGGGTGCTTCTCTGTCTTGCCTGGTCTAGTCTAGTCTGGCTGTCTCTGTGGCTGCCGTGTCTGATCCCTGCTGCCTCTGGTGCTGCTCTGTCTTGCCTGGTCTTGTCTAGTTTGACTGTCTCTGTGGCTGCCGTGTCTGATACCAGCTGCCTCTGGTGCTGCTCTGTCTTGCCTGGTCTGGTCTAGTCTGGCTCTCTCTGTGGCTACCGTGTCTGATCCCTGCTGCCTCTGGTGCTGCTTTTTCTTGCCTGGTCTGGTCTAGTCTGGCTGTCTCTGTGGCTACCGTGTCTGATCCCTGCTGCCTCTTGTGCTGCTCTGTCTTGCCTGGTCTTGTCTAGTCTGGCTGTCTCTGTGGCTACCGTGTCTGATCCCTGGTACCTCGGGTGCTGCTCTGTCTTGCCTGGTCTGGTCTAGTCTGGCTGTCTCTGTGGCTACCGTGTCTGATCCCTGGTACCTCGGGTGCTGCTCTGTCTTGCCTGGTCTTGTCTAGTCTGGCTGTCTCTGTGGCTGCCGTGTCTGATACCAGCGGCCTCTGGTGCTGCTCTGTCTTGCCTGGTCTGGTCTAGTCTGGCTGTCTCTGTGGCTGCCGTGTCTGATCCCTGCTGCCTCTGGTGCTGCTCTTTCTTGCCTGGTCTGGTCTAGTCTGGCTGTCTCTGTGGCTACCGTGTCTGATCCATGGTACCTCTGGTGCTTCTCTGTCTTGCCTGGTCTGGTCTAGTCTGGCTGTCTCTGTGGCTGCCGTGTCTGATACCAGCGGCCTCTGGTGCTGCTCTGTCTTGCCTGGTCTTGTCTAGTCTGGCTGTCTCTGTGGCTGCCGTGTCTGATCCCTGCTGCCTCTGGTGCTGCAGTCTTTAGCGCCTCTTCCTCCGGTGGCTGCCGTCTCTGTGGTTGCTCTTTGTCTCATCTGTCTCTGTTGTTGCTGTCGCTTGTGTCAGCTTCCTACTGCTCATGCCACGTTGGCCTCGAGGGGTTTCTGTTGTCACAGGTTCATTATAAGTTGCTTTTCCAATTCTTGTTTGCATACGGGAATGTCTTGTATCATTAAGCAGGTAATGAGATTGTGAAATCATAAAAATATGCCTCTAATATTTCACATAATAAAATGCCTTGGGAACAGCAGAAGTGCGTGCCCGCACCCACATCCACCCACACACTGATAATCTCACACAATAACAAGCACGTTCTTATTGACAAAGCACAAGAATGCACCTACACATGTTAACGCATACTGAGACACTGCAACACATAGACACTGTCAACCAACCTATACGGCGCGCGCTCTTCCCTACTATTTTTATTTTTTCAGATATTCTAATTGATTTTTACCTACATGGGGGAATTCAGTTCATTGACAAAGTCACGGATGCCTGGGAACTAAACACACCTGAAACAAATATCGGCTAAGCCAAGAGGTCTGGCTTACAACTTAAAATGACCTTGACAGGGTCTTATTACGACTTTGGTGGTCTTTGACTGGGACCGCCACTGCTGTGGTCCCAGGAAGATTGCCAAGGCCGTAGTGAGCCTGCCTGCCAGATTACGACTTTAATCCTGGGCGGGCGGGGCTGCGGCAGTCTGAAAGCAGTGGTACTTTAGGCTCATAGGAGAGCCGAACAAGCATACCGCCGTTGTGCCTGCAGCATGTTCCGCCATGGTGTGGCATGCACCATGTCGAGCATGGCACACCGTGCAGGAACAAAGGTGCAATTCCAGGGTGGGGCACAACAAGTGCCCCTTCCCCCCTGCATGCACCCCAGGCCCAGAATCAACTGGCGGCCCGGGTAGGGCCCCCTTACCTGCATGTATGCCACCCTTTTCATGGCGGAGTCCCCGCCATGAAAAGGGCGGTGGATATGCAGGTCGGAATATGCTCGGCGGTGCCGGCATTGGCACTGCTAGCTAATTCAGGCCGTTGTCTGACCGACGCTGCAGCGGGATCCTTGATCCCGGCGGAGGCAGCGGTCTTGTGGCGGTCCCACCGCCACACTCCTACTAGGACGGACAGGTGGTGGTGGTCAGACCGCCACCGCAAGTACGGCGTCCCAGGACCATCGTACTGGTAATAAGGCCCTTAATCTTGCATTCACCCATTCACTGGTTTGCCATACTCCCCTCTCAGGGCCATTTCTCAATGAAGAGACACTTTCAGTTATCAGCCGGACAAATTACTTGGCTACTCTTTTGACAGTGGGGTAAGGGTGCTCACTGTAGGGTATGGGGGCTAATCTGTGAAAGGTGTGATGGGGTTCCGGGCAGTGAGTCACTGCTAGTCGGTGAGGGGCGACAGAGTGCAATCTGGGGCGAGGGGCTGCTTTTGTGAGAGGGGTGTGGGAATACTGTCAGCAAGGTCAGACGTGGTGAGGGATGTGAGTGCCATCAATAGAGTGCGACTATGAGTTGTTCAGGGGCGTGAGGATGCTTCTGCTAGCATGTGACTGCCACATGGATAGGTGCAGGAGTGCTGTCAGTAGTGTGAGACAGCTAGTACGTGAGGGGTGTCGGAATGCTTCAGGTAACCTGAAACTTGCACTATGTGAGGGTGAAAGTGCTAACAGTGGTGTATGGCTGCTAGTCTGTGAGGTATGTGAGGGTGTCTCGGCATTTACGGAGCTATGCCCTTTCACCATAAAACATTTACCAGCAGCCCTCTAGGTGGAGTCCTCTTTCTCTGCTTCTGAACCTTGATGGTCCGCCTTTCTTAATGAGTCTGCCCAAAGACGAGGGTGTGGGCATTATTGATGCAGGTCCATTTTTTTTTCAAGACCCCTTGCCAGTGATAGCCGACTACCACCCCCTTCCCCCCACACATAGATTGCTGACCACCACATCATGTGCACAGTCAGTTGTGTTTGCTGTAGTCCAGAGAAAACTGTTTCACCCCCAGACTCTCTGGTCCTGGACCCTGCTTTCCGCCTCGAATGAACTGTTCCACACCAGTTTCTTACAGCTGTTCTCCCTGCCTGATGCCTGTCCCAAGCGCGCAACGCCCATAGGGCGCAAAGGGCTTCAGCCCCCCCCCCCCCGTTGGGGGTGTCCGCCCGGGCTGACACCAGCCGCGGCTGCTGCATGTAAGAGAGGTGGGGCGGAGGGGCCTGCTGGGGGTATTTCGAGAGACGACCGCAAGGGAAAATTAAATAAATAAATAATTAATTTTCCCTCGCATCGTCTCTCGAAATACCCCCCAGCAGGCCCCACTGCTCTTACCTGCAGCGGCTGGATGACACAGCTTCCCCGGCACACACACAGACAGTTTTTGAGCTGCTGTAGGCTGGCTGGTCTGGCGTCCGTCTTTTTTGCAGCCGCACCGAGTGAGTACTTCACAGGTCTTTAAAAGACCATTTACTTGTTAACGAGGCTTTGTTGTTTTTTCACCCTTTCTTAGAGCCCCTGCATCTCCACTCTGCCAATTGCTGGAAGAATTAACCCCCCGAAATTTGTATTAGCCCCCCCCATGAAATTTGGGTCTAGTTGCGTCTCTGGCCTGTCCTCAGCAGCACCAGTCTTAAAGCCACTCCGGCTCCCCTGCGTGGACACACATAGTGCACGTGTGTACATAAGTGCTCTTCTTGCAAAGAGTGCATGTGCAGTTTAGTGAGCGGGAGAGAGCCTCTGGATCGCCATCAGGCGGGATCACTTTACTGAGCATGCGCACATACTTGTGCATGCACTGAAGAGTGCTGTCCTAGCGTACTAGAAAAACCATACAAGAGCCCTCCCCACCACTGCCTTTGCCCTCTGGGAAGTAGAGGGGTTTCTTCTGGAGGAAACCTGTCAGCCGTCAAAACACTGCATAAAGTCTTCACTGCTGGGTTAGGGGCATGGGGCACCAGGGGCACACAATAGCAGCTCAGTTATTTGTTTACTTACTACACACCCCAGATCAACCACAACATTCACTGTCATCAGGGCCGCACAGGGAACAGCAACCAGCCTTGGCATGTTGCTGCTGACCGGCCCTGGGAGCGGGGGCTGGGGGGGGAGGGGGGGGTGCTAGCAAAAAGCACTGCTCCGCTTTTCTTACAGGGGGACGATATCGTGCCCCCAGTAAGAAAAGCGGCCCCCGCAGGCACAAAACCGGCCCCCACCCCTCCGGCCCACCGGAGAAATGCCCAGTGCCCGCTACGGCCAGTCCGGCCCTGACTGCCACGATATTACATTTGTGCACCGCTGCCATTTTACATGCAGCGAATCAGGTCATGTCACGTTGTACTACCTCTGCAGTGGCAGGCACGTGCACCGATGCTACTGGCAGCATGCACTACAGCTTCTAGAACGTTCGGCGCACAGCAAGTGGAGCTGGGGGAAATGGACTGCAGCAAGGGTGGATTTCTCTGGGAAAGAGGCAATAACAATACACATTCTTTGCAGCTCATGTGAGAACGTGGAAAGTGGTAGGAGATGCGGTCCTAGGCAATAAAGGGCTTCTATTGTGAAAACTGAAGTCTTCTGCCTTACTGTCCTGGTGCAACCTCGTGATTAGACTCAACCTGAGCAACAAGTACACCTCTTCAGTTGCGGCTGGTGTCAGGCAAATGTGGTAGGGCAGCACAGGGGTGACTGTAACAAACAAAACAATAAAACAAAATACTTAAATGCCAGTCTTCTGCTGCTCTGGGCTCAGGCTGAAGCTCCCAGCCTCCCCTACGGCCAATCCAAACTCTGCTCTCATACCCATGAGAGCAGTGCTGGGATTGGGCGGAGCTGGCTTTTTTTTACGCTCCATCGGGAGCTGGGAGCCTGTGCCTGCTGGTCTCTCCACCCACCAACACAGCTGGGTTGGAGAGATGTCAGTGCACATGACGGTTTGGCCGTTTCCTAAGACGGGCAAACCTGTCATGTCACTGACAGAAGTGCCCACTGTGATCATTCTATAATTATAGCGCGCGCCGCGGGGTGCGCCGGAGGCAGCGTAATAATGAGCACACTCCGCGGGGCTGAGTTACTGGAGGACTGCCCCCGAGCGGGCACGCCCCTCCCTTTTATTAGCGCGCCCCGCCCGCCGACGGGAGCGCGTGTGCGTTACATCCGGCGGCGGCCGGCAACCACTAGACTGCTCATTACATCCCATCCCAACTCAGTCCTTTTCCTTCCGCGAGTGATTGGTTGCTCCCGCGCCTGACATGCGTATTCTCTCAGTCGGGAGCTGGGCCTGGGGTTTTCTCGTAGCTGGTATTTAGAGCATCCACCCCGGGTGGCACTGCTGGTCTCGGCTGGCTCCGAGCCACTTGGCGCCGGGTTGCTGCGGATGGTGATCAGCGGCTCCGATCCCGAGCACTCTGCTCCTGGTGTTGTGGGCATTGGTGTCGGCTTGGTCTCTCTCGAGGACTCCATTTGTTCAGTGTCGTCCCGACACTCTGGGTGATGGTTTCCTTCGGCCTCTAGGGTGACCCTGGGCTCCGGTATCTTCTTGAGCCACGATACGTTCCTTGTTACTCGCTCGCCTCCCCTTGCCACCGTGACCATGGTACCTTTTACATCGACCACTGTCCAGTGGCCCGGCTCGTACCTAGTCCGAAACTTGCTGCCTGGCCTCCGGTCTTTTAGGAGTACCGAGTCTCCCCTGCGGATCTCTCGGAATACTGCTCCCCGGCTCTTGCTCACTGCCAGATTCTGCCTCCTTCTCCTCTCGGCCACTTCTTCCGCATGGTATGGGGGCGGGGTCCATCCTGGGCAGACTGGGAGCCCGTCCGGGCGAACACCGTTAAACATCAGGGACCATGGCGTGCACTTCGTAGTGCTGTGCGGGGTTCCTCTGTACTCCCGAAGGAAGGACTGTAGATGTAGTTCTGGGTCTCTAGCTTCCAGGGTGGCGATGCGCAACGCTTTGTTGAGCGTTCTCATGAACCTCTCCGCCTCCCCATTGGCTTGGGGCCACTGGGGAGTGATGCGACGATGTCTTATGCCATGTCTCTGCATGAGGTCACGGAACTCACTGCCTTGGAAAGGGGGCCCATTATCGCTCTTGATTTCTTCCGGGCACCCGAACATGGCGAACATCTTCTCCAATACAGGGCCCACTTGAGAGAACGCGGTAGAGCGGACTACCTCCACTAGAGGGTATTTCGAGTGACTGTCGATTATCACCAGCGTCACTCGCCCGTCGGGGAAACTCCCGAAGTCGATGCTCACTCTTTCCCATGGAGTCGTTCCATGTTCCTCGGTCTGTATTGGTGCCGGTCTCTCGGCTGCACTGGTCAGTTGGCATGCCGGGCATCTCTTCACGATTTCCTCGACTTGGGTCTCCAGCCCTGGAAACCAGACCTTCTCTCGCATTCGGGCCTTCATTCGTTCCCCTTGGTGTCCTCCGTGGGCTAGTTGTGTCGCCTGGTGTTGCAGAGGGGACGGTATCACTATCCTGGAACCTCTGAGCACGACCCCTCCTTGTGTGACGCTCAGCTCGTTCCTAACTCTCCACATCTTTAGGAGGCTCTCCTTCTCGGGGCCGGCCCAGTCATTAGCTGACTGCAGGAATTGAGTCCAGTGACCTCCTTGGACGGCTGTCCGTACCCTAGCCAGTACCGGGTCGCTCTCCACGGCTGTGGCGATGTCTTCTAAAGTTAGGGCTTTCGGGCATGTTGCTGTGGATAGCATGTTGAGGTGGCACTCCAGGTCGTCGGTTCCCGCTTCTTCGTCTTGGTCCTGGAGTGGGGCTGGGTGCCTCGAGAGGAAGTCAGCGGGATTCTTGGCGCCGGGGCGGTAGATCACTTCCATCTCGTATTGTTGTAGCCCGATGGCCCATCGTTCAATCCTCGGGGGAGGGTGTGGTGCCGACCCTCGAAATAGTGGCACCAGTGGCTGGTGATCCGTCACCATTCTGAAGGGTTGGCCACAGATGTACAGGTGGAAGTGTCGGCAGGCCCACCGGATGGCCAGGGCTTCCCTTTCAATTTGTGCATACCGCCTCTCCGTGGGTGAGAGCGCCTTGCTGGCGTATGCCAGTGCTGCCCACCTGCCAGGTTCTTGTTCTTGGGTGAGTACTGCTCCTAGTCCCACCGGGTCTAGGCGTCAACGAGTATCTCTGTTTGTTTGGTTGGATCAAAGTATACTAGAGTGGTGTGATCCAAAAGGGCCATTTTGATGCTCTGGAATGCTGTTTCCTCCAGGACTCCCCACTTCCACATGGCGTCTGCTCTGGTGAGGTTGCGGAGTGGTTCGGCTATGGTGGCCAGGTCGGGGATGAACCGGCCACAGTATGTGGCCATTCCTAGGAAACTTCGCACCTCGGATACTGTTGCAGGGGCTGGGGCGTCCTTGATCGCCTGGGATTTCCGCGGGTCTACTTGGATCCCTTCCTGGTTAAATAGGTACCCGAAGAATTCTATTTGTTTCTGAAACAGGAGGCACTTTTCTTTGTGTAGCGTGACGCCGTGATCTTGTAGCCGCTTCAGCGTTGCCCTGAGGTGCCGGTAGTGGTCGTCCGCAGTTTCCGAGTGGATAAGGATGTCGTCACTCACGTTCAACACCCCGGGTAGGCCTGTTAGGATCTCTCTTACCGCGTCCTGAAACACCTCCGCTGCGGACGATATTCCAAAATTGAGGCGCTTGTATCTCCGCAGCCCCAGGTGGGTACTGAACGTAGTTATGTATCGACTCTCTTTGGCGAGGACAAGCTGGTGATATCCTGCGTTCAAGTCTAGTTTTGAAAACCAGCGAGATCCATTGACGTCGGCCACAATGTCGTCCATCGTTGGCGTGATGTGACGTTCTCGCTTTATGGCCTTGTTGGGGAGGCGCATGTCTATACACAGCCTGATTTTCCCTGGCTGTCTGGGTTTCTCGGCAATCACCATGGGAGACACCCATGGTGTAGGTCCTGAGACTTTCTCGATGACCCCTTGGTCCTCCAACTTTTGTAGCTCTTGTTCCACAAGGGGTCTGAGGTGGAAGGGTATTCTCCTGTGTCGTAGTGCCGTTGGTGGAACAGATGGGTCAATGTGGAGCTGGACTGGTGCTCTCTTGATCCGGCCCAGTCCTTGGAATAGGTTTGCGAACTGGTCTAACAGCTCTTTGGTCTGGTTGGCTTGTACACTCCTTGCGAACATTACTAGTTTGAGGTCTTCTGCCGCGTGGCTGCTCAACAGGGTGTCGGCCTCCTGGTTGATCACGTGGATTTCGGCCATGATCTCGTTCTCCTCTGACCGTATGGGTACTGTCATCTTGCCTCGGACTGGTAGGGGTGTGTCGCTTCCATACGCAAATATTCTGGTTTTGGATGGTTTTAGCTCGGGCTTGGGTTTCAGCTGATTATATTGTTGGATGCCCATTACGTTTACTGACGCGCCAGTGTCAATTACTGCGCGCACTTCTGACCCCGCAATCTTCACCGTGCACGTGGGCTGGGGCCTTCTTCGCTTCTTCAGTGCTTGCGTGAATGATACTAGATAGGTTTCACCGTCGTCTTCCTCGGTGGATGAGCCTTCGGCTTGGTATGTTGTTCGGTCGCCCTTTTGCCGCCCTTGTGATGACGACAGTGACAGGTGTGACAGCTGTCTCACCAGTTTGCGTCCTGGCTTGGCTCCTCTTCTCTCCCTCCTCTGGTCTCTTCTCCGGCACACCGATGCGAAGTGGTTTGGTATCCCACAGTTGGTGCACGTCTTCCCTTGTGCGGGGCACTTGTGGGGTGGGTGTTCTTCATGCCCACAGTATCCGCACTGACCTCTCGGGGTCTGGAGCGGGTGGTCCCGAGGCCTGCTCCTCCTGTCCCGCGTGGTGATGGCGTCGGTTCTCTCCATCTTGACGGTTGCGCTCTTCTCAGTTGTGCGTGTCAACGCTAGGTCCATTTCTTCCGCTCGGGCGGCTGATAGAGTCGTGTGATCGGGCCATGATCAGGATATCGTTCAGGGGGATGTCAGGCTGCCGCAGGATGAGTCCTCTCAAAATCTTGCTGCGTATCCCTTGGATTAGCTGGGCCCGAATCTCCTCTGCCGCTCGTTCATCGGCGAGGTGGGTACTTGCTAGCTCTCTCAGCCTTGCGTGGAACGCATCAATCGATTCCCCTTCGCGTTGTCTCGCCTGCCGCAGTTTGAATCGTTCATAGTCTCTGTTTAGTTGGGGATCGAAGTGCGCATTGAGCGCGGTCACCGCTGCATCGTAATCCGCCGGGCCTCCCGTCCTCGGGAGGTGTTTGAATAGAGTGTATACCTCTTCGCCGGCGTAGTGGAGTAGGAGCGAGCGCTTGACGGCTCCTTCCGTTTCCCTTGTGGCTATAAAATAATTTTCGAGGCGGCCCAGCCACGTTCTCCATCGTGGGGATGCAGTTGTAGGGTCCGCTGCCTCGCTGAATGGGGGCAGAACTCCTGTGGGTGCATGCTGGGTGACGACACGTATCTGTGCCTGCGCCTGTTGGTTGTCTGGGTTATCATCCATCCTTGTCTTAGGGGTTACGCGCCGTTGGCTCTTGCGTCTGCCCTCCTTTCCGTCGCGTTTACTCTCCCCTTTGGCTGTTCCTTGTTAGGGTGTGCCGTGTCGTCGAGCCCTCTCTTGCTCCCATGTGGCGCTATGACAGAGCGTGGGGTCCCTGTAGGGCGGCTGGGGGCGGCAATGTCGCTTGGGGCCTGCACAGCGAGGTTGTTGGGCCAGCGTGGGCCAGACGATGGCAGGGGCGCTATCCGGGCGTGTTCACTGCTTGGGGCCCCTGGGTGCGCGCCTTACCGATGGTTGCAGGCCGTGGGTGTGCTCTCTGTTGCAGGCGTAGGGTTGTGGGGCCTCGATGGGGTTGCGGCGTTGTTGGGCCGGGTAGTGCCCTCAGGCAGTCGGCGTTCACGTGTGGGGGCGTGGGCGTCATCCCACCCTCGTCGCCAGTGTGATCATTCTATAATTATAGCGCGCGCCGCGGGGTGCGCCGCAGGCAGCGTAATAATGAGCGCACTCCGCGGGGCTGAGTTACTGGAGGACTGCCCCCGAGCGGGCACGCCCCTCCCTTTTATTAGCGCGCCCCGCCCGCCGACGGGAGCGCGTGTGCGTTACATCCGGCGGCGGCCGGCAACCACTAGACTGCTCATTACACCCACCACTCCTCCTCCCCCTGCTGCAGTGATGTGGCCCCGCCCCCAAGACTCAGCCACAGAATGAAAAATAAAATGATCTGCATTTTTTTTTTCGTTTGCCTTTGCGGGCAGTGGGGCGACGCTCCTTCGCCATAACGGAGAAGCCGCCGCTGCACCTCTTTATCACTTTTAAGGGTAGTGAGACGGAACAGCTCAAGGCTTACTCAGCGGAGAGGTGTGGGTTAGAAACTCAGACCTTGGCAAAGCACTTAATAACACTTAATAAGTCACAGTCCAGTAACTACTTTTAGTTTTAAAAAGAAAGATGTATTGTAATTCATATACAACTAAATACTAAACATAGGCATGCAAATGCAGTTAATGAATACCAAATCTCCCCTACCCTTTCTAAACTAGAAAGCTGTGTAAGGTATAATAATGCCTCTCGGTGTTAAACTATGCAAAGAACTGTGCGACGGTATTTGTCAGAGATTTAACAATGTAAAATGGCTTCCAGTTGAATTTATTAGAGAGTTCATAATGTAAAACCCCTTCCTATAGTATTTTTCTGATAACTCACAGTTTAAAACCCCTTCCTTCTTTATTTGTAAATGGATTACACCATGCAACGCCCATTTCTTCTATATTTTCATGGGTTCTGCATTTATAATGTCTCTATCAGTTATGATTAAAGTGCAACAGAAGTAATTTGTAGTTGGACTAGCAAAACTTGTTTCCAACCGAGTGTCAGTAAAGAAGATCAACAATAGGCAGAGCCACATCACCGCTCTCTATTCTTCTTTTAAATGTATATTTTGAAATTAAATGAGGCATGGAAAACAGCTAAAGCTACACCAGCTGTAACAAGCATTTACAGTGCAATAGGTCTCGCAACTGCGAGTTTTGGAGCTATTGGCATTGTAAATGGCAATGCCTTCTAAAACAAGTTTAAGCTATTGGCATTGTAAATGAGAATGCCTTTCATTTATGTTTTAAAAATGAAAACAAAAATAAAAGGCATTGTTATTTGCAATGTCAATAGCTCAAACTCGCGTAAGTGCGAGACCTATTACATTGGAAATGCTTGTTAAAGGTTAGCAGTCATCATTAGAATCCCGCTTCCGATTGGTTCTTCCAGCAGGTTGGTTCAACCTACACAATGGTATGTGTCTCACATTGTTTGAGCAAGGTTTGAAGCGCGGCAATCCGGACCTACAAAGCCTGCTATTCTGTTGTTAAAGTTTGACAAAGTAAAGCTATAATGCTCCTCAGTCCCGAAGTGTGTGCCTCCTGCTCTTCCAGTATAGAGACCCCCAAACAGCTCTGCCATGGAGCCTCAGTAGTGCTCAGAAGCAGCTTCCCATGTTCCAGTACTGAGACCACACTGAGCGCTGCCCTCGCGCCCAACGTTGTCCATTACACTATGACTTGACGGGCACCAGATCTCTCTCAATGCACCTCTATCCTAAACTTCAATCTTCAGCCTTGGCCGCCTCTCCTCTGTAGCTTCTGAGACGCGATTGATTTACTGTGTACACTAAACAAATGCTCAGTCGTCACTTCTTTCCTATCCCTTTAGCTCCAGACTTCAAATCCCCGTGTCCCCTCCCGCCCTGCCGCGAGCCACCATGCCCCCACCTTGCCGCGGCTGGCACCAGACCCTTTCTTTTACTGATGCTGAATGCATTTGCTCAGCGAGGTGTGGTCACTGCCCATTGTTGTGGCATTTTAATTTTAAATAGGCAGTTTGGGAGGGAGCAGTGGGGGTAGATAAACCCACAATGCACTGCAGCCCGAGGCAGAGTGGAACGAGAGATTAGGAGCAGGGGCCTGTGGTGGGGAGAAGAGACACCCGGCCTGTCACAGATAAAGTGTATAGTAGCGCCTAGAAGCAGCACTTACTGGCCGTATATGGAAAAAGCGAACTTTCATAAGAGTGAAGAGATTTGTACATAGTAAATCATAACGCTTCAGAATTAGGGCTTTTACTAGAAAGTTATAAAAACACGCCATTCAGTACCACAGCATGTTGAGGGTTTCTACCGAGACTAGAACCCGGTCCCCCAACTTCAAGGTCCACCGCTTTAGCCGTTAGGCTATATCCTATTGCTGTGGGTAGGCCCAGCAGGACACATTAATCACAAGAGCTCATGCTGTATATATCCATCCTAAACCACAACAAGGTCTTTGTAATGTATAAACTATAGCGCTACGAAGCTGTGCTGGGCATCTGGTGTTTTTACAAGATCTCATTAAAACATTTTTGCAGTGGAATCCGCAGTAAGAAGCACCGTGTTAAAAACTTGCCCCATTGTTCCCCGCTTGGTGTGCAGTCAGCAAAGCGCCCAAAGACTGCCCTCTTGGTGATTCTCACAGTCGCACGAGCTTCGCTCTCTGAGCTCCCAATGCAGAGGAAGGGTGCGGAGAGCGTGTGCTTGATTCCGTGTGACTTTACCAGTGAATTCTGCATTGAAATTTCCAAATGAGACTGGGGACGATGCAAATAAGTAATAATGTCACTGGTGTTTATTAATTATTTTTTCGGAGTTTTTTATATAGCGCGGATTTGACCAAAAGTATCTGAGCGCTTTACATGAGCACCAGTGGCGATACAGACGACTATAGCGCTACGAAGCTGTGCTGGGCATCTGGTGTTTTTACAAGATCTCATTAAAACATTTTCCAGTGGAATCCGCAGTAAGAAGCACCATGTTAAAAACCTGCCCCATTCTTCCCCGCTTGGTGTGCAGTCAGCAAAGCGCCCAAAGGCAGCCCTCTTGGCGATTCTCACAGTCGCACGAGCTTCGCTCTCCGAGCTCCCAATGAAGAGGGAGGGTGCGGAGAGCGTGTGCTTGATTCCGTGTGACTTTACCAGCGAATTTTACATTCAAATTTCCAAATGACACTGGGGACGATGCAAATAAGTAATAATGTCACTGGTATTTTTTTTTTTTTTTTAGGAGTTTTTTATATAGCGCGGACTCGACCGAAAGTATGTGAGCGCTTTACATGAGCACCAGTGGCATTACAGACGGAACATTGATTTTGTTAGGCACGGGGAGATTAACTATTTTGCCCAGGACCACAGGATGTTGAGGGTTTCTACAGGGTGTGGAGAGCGTGTGCTTCACATGCACCCCGAGAACAAATAACACCCGGACACGAATCAGAGGAGCATCGTTGTGCACAGTACGTTATATTGAGAGGCTGTAGTGAAAAAACAGGCGCTGGCAGCCTGCAATTGAAAAACAAGTAAACGCCGGGACAGGGGCTTTAAAAATGGCGGCGCGTGTTAGTGCCCAAAGGCTGCCCTCTTGGCGATTCTCACAGTTGCACGAGCTGCGCTCTCCGAGCTCCCAATGCAGAGGGAGGGTGCGGAGAGCGTGTGCTTGACTCCGTTTGACTTTACCAGTGAATTCTACATTCAAATTTCCAAATGAGACTGGGGACGATGCAAATAAGTAATAATGTCACTGGTGTTTATTACATTTTTTTTCAGAGTTTTTTATATAGCGCGGACTCGACCGAAAGTATCTGAGCGCTTTACATGAGCACCAGTGGCGTTACAGACGGAACATTGATTTTGTTAGGCACGGGGAGATTAACTAGAAGCAATAACACATGCTCAAAGGTAAAGCCATTCCTGTATTCAGAGATACTAGCCCCACAGTCTGCCGGAATACCCCTGTCCTCCCCGTGACCCCTTGCGCCTCTGAGCTCTGTGCCTGCCTGCCGCCAACCAATCACAGAGCCGACTGGTGCATGCTCCAGGCGTGAAGGCAGCGTGGTTGCAGGAAGCCCGGAGCACTGGCTCGCGTGCTTCACAGCTGTCGTGAAGACTTTTCTTATCTGCTTGTTAAATAAACAAGCAGATAAGAAAAGTCTTCACAACAACCGTGAAGCAGGCGAGCCAGTCCGAGTGAGCCGGCCCAAAAAGCGAAAGGGAGGCAACCCAGAAAGCTCATTTCCAATGGCAGGCCACCGTTTAGCATAAACGGTGACACCAGCCAATGGAAATGAGGGGCGGGGCTTAAAGCCCTCTTCTGAAAGTCCTCATTAGCAATAAATCTCGCCGAGCGAGCTGCGCATGTGCGCAGCAATGCTAGGCGAGACCTAAAAAGGAATGTGCTGCCACTGTAGGCCGTGGCAGACCAAACATTTTTTGATTAGGTTGGTTTACTTGTGTATTGTGGTCATCCTGGCCTCCATTCTGGGATTAAATGCTCCTTCTAGTGAATGCAAAATATTGTATTGTGTATGTCTTTGTATATTTAAAAATAATGATACTGAAAATTTGAAAATGGCTGCGCATGCCCAGATCTTCCTCCATGCCTTGATCAAGGACATGGGCTGGAGAAATACATGTATTTGAGAATAGGCTGTTAAAAACTCCTGACGGCATTCAGTAGCCCTGTTGCCTCTCCTAGTTGAATCCAGCAGTACCTAGCCACCATAGTTGGGCACTATTACTAGGCAGATCTCATGTTGCCCCTCTAGGGGGAATACCCTAAGGGCCTTTCTGTGAGAATGGGAACCCTTTGTCCTTGGAAGGAATAGTGAGGTCTGCCACATCAGATTTCATCCCCATCACAGCCCTGTACTTTTCCTTGTTAGAATGGTACTCTTTAGGATAGATAGTTTGTGTCACCTTCAGGAGGTGGTAACAAAAAAGCCTTCCTCAGAGGGACCATCCGGTTAAAGATGCCGGAATAGGTCTCAAAACCCTAGCTGACATCATCAATCATACAATCATTCTAGAATGCTTATTGTTGCCGATTGTTAGAGATGCAGGACTGGGCAAAGAGAACTTTTCCCTCTACACTTGGTGACCACTTCAAGACAGGCAGAAGACTCAATGCCTTAAGACTATTGGCTATCCTCTAACGTGCAACCAACCTCATTTTGTGCAGTTGGCACCAGAGAAGTCTTGAGACAAGTGGAGTACTCATAGACACAAGATACATAGTTGGCCTCTAATGTTCAGGTGGCTGTGTTGGAATAGATGGCTATTGTTACCTTCAGGAGGTGGTACCCAAGACACAAGCCTTAGTAGGACTTGTTGATACAATGCCTTGAATGATGTGCAAGCATCCTTCTGGCTGCAGGCTATCAGGGGTAGCATCCCTCAGAATAGGAGAGGTGTGATTGTGAAAAATCCCCAGGGGTGGTGTCATGGCTCCCAGAATCCTCATCAATGACAGGTCCTGCTCCACTACCACTGCTTGTGAACGCAGACCACTGGGACCAGGCCAATCAAGGAGTGACTTTCATTACAAAGCACTCTGCATAAGCCGACAACCAACACTTACACCCATGAGCAGTACCTGCCTGAATATCCACTGTCTGCTTTACTTTTCCAGGTAACTTCCACAACTGGAGCAGTTTCACCTGCATAAAAGAAGTGGGGCAAGGAATCATCCCAGTGGTAATTATCACTCACAAAAGTAGATGGGACTCATTTATGAGAAGTGATGCATCGCTGCGTGAAATCATCGATGCGTCACTTTTCATTGCGCCCTCCTTGCGACATGATGGATGCGTAATTTTTACTGTATGATGCATCATGTCGCAAGGAATGACAGATACGTCAGTTTTACTGATGTATATGTCAACGCAAAAATGACGCATACCCCCGACTTGCTGGGATGACGTTCTGGTTGTGTCCAGCAGTCAACAGTGTAATCCTGCTTGACTCTGCCGCCATGCAACCGCCAGCCCTGCGGGACACTCCTAATATGGCAGGAGGAATGCTGCCGGGTCGGCAGCGTTTTCAGAACCGCCTCCGCGGCGGCCTTGTGGTTCAACTGCCAAAGTCATATCTGGTCCCGAAATTCTTCATTCTATGCTTCTTGGACTTCTGGATTTGAGCAGAAAGAGGAGTTTCCCCTTGAATCGGAATTTCTGACTAATTTGGTAGTTTTGCATGTGGTATTACTGTGTGCAAATTTACCTTTGTGTTTTTTAATGGGTAACACATTTGTCAGGTTGAAAACTGGCGGATTAAGTCCCTGAAAAAAGGCCTGGTATTTGGAAAATAGGTAAAAATTGATGCAGAACACCATTTTACCAGTAATTCACTTTTCCACAGGGGATAATTCATGAATCCAGGGTAATTTGCACCCCCAAATTACTGTTACGTGCTGAATTGCACATAAGAATTTGTGATGCACTGGGAAGGTGGTCCTATTTTCTGTCAATTCTATTTTCAGCAGAAATATATTCTAAGTATTAAACAAGTATCTGTGTGACATAATTGTATGATTCACAAGACACATCATTTTCCTACAAATGTTACAAGCTAAATACTTTCACAGCTTCACACAGTCTTGATGTGATGTGTGTCTGACTGAGGCTGTATTGCTTAGGAGTAATATAATTGCAGACTCTCTGTCAGCCGCGTCCCGTGCAAGTAAGAGTGGTAGGGCGGTGGGGCTCGGTGGGGGGGGATTTCGACAGATGACGAGGAGGTAAAATTAAATAAATAATTGGTTTTCCCTCCTTGTCATCTGTTGAAATCCCCTCCACCCGGCCCTACCTCCCCACCGCTCTTACCTGCACGGGCCGTGGCTGCTCTCTGTGCAGGTATTAGCCTGGCCCCTGCATTAAGTTCTAGGGGGCATATTTATGAGAGACTTGCATCACGTGTGCACCACGCAATGTGGTACATGCATGAAGCAAACCTCTAAGTCAGATTTTAGAAGCCATGCATGGCTCTGAGTAGTTTCACAAATCTGGAGTAATGCAACGCAGTGCAAATCTACCCTGGGAAGGGATTCCATGGGTGTTGCGTGTGTGTTCCAATGCATCGCCCATGGTCTTTGACGCATTCCCAGATTTACCAGAACTGGTAGACCTGGGAATATGCCAAAAAGTTACACCTTCCCAGGGGAGGCGTAAGGAGGAGACTTATCTCTATTTCTCCTCGTTTCTCCCTCTTTCTATGAGTGCTGCAGCAGCAAGAGGAATATGCCTCCCAGGATTGTTTTTGTGCAGGAAGGTGTCCCTTCCTGCACAAAAACAATCCTGCATGCAACACAGGCACCCTTGCACTATGGTGCAAGGGTGCGTGCGTTGGCTCTAGGCTGCCAAAAGGGCGCCAATGCAGGAAAAAAGACACAAATGAGGCAATATTGCCTTAAATATGGCACATTTCTGTCCTTTCCCTGTCACGCAGTGCAGGCAGCAAGGTGACGCTGCGATGCACTGTGTCACTTTCTCATAAACGAGCCCCCAAGTGCTGGGTGGACAAAACGCGAGCTCATTGGCCCCTGCATAGCATGCTGCAGTCGCGAGTCCAAGAGAGACTACTGACATGGCCATTTGATATAATGGGGATTGTGGCCACCATCTTTGGAGAAGTCTTGTGCTGTCTGAAATGTTGCTTTTCTCCAATCATTAAACAAAAACAAATTACGTTTCTGCTTTTTTAAATGAAACCCTCTATATCCTACATCCCTCCCACGTCATTCTTATGATGATAAAATTCTGAAAATGTGGAAATTCGAATATCGGCCTCACCAGTCGTCTCCGCTCTTCGCTGGAGTTTTACATTCGGTTTAGAGGTAGTAAATGAGCAGTATGATCCATAGCCCCATTGGCTCCATCTACTTCAAAAATATTACTTTTGGAAAAAAAGTGCCTGCAGATTCTAGCGAGGAAGGATGGCGCTTGCAACAGAAGGAACCAAAGAGGAAATTGCTTCATACATCATGAGCGCCTGCTGGGAGATAAGGGAACCCTAGCTCGGATCCGGAGCGATGATCACTGCCGCTGATTGCCAATGAGGCTGCGGCGCCTGCTTAGACGAGGCGGACTTGGCGCGCAAGGGAGCGAGCAAACTTGGGTTGACCATCTGCGGAAGAGGACAAGGACACCCAGAAAAGACAGCAAGGACGTCCAGAGACTGATGACCATTGGCTGACCCTCCCTGCACCCTGAAATATATCTTTTTTGTAATAAGGTTGAGCCCTAGGACATCAGTGGTGAACATAGATGTAGAAAAATAACCCTTGCCTACCCTGGGCCTTTTGAAAAAGTTTCCTGCAGAGGCCAAGTGGTTACGTGGGAGGTGAGCAGGGGAACTGGGCTGCGTGGTGTGGTGCTCTCTAAAGCCATGGAAGGAAGGGATGCAACACAAGGCAAGTGAACGCATTATCTGAGTCCAATGTGGCTATTTTAACCAACATAGTGAAGCAGCGGCCAACCGTCTCCCAAGACAACAATGCACACAGAAACAAGCGGCGGCCCCTCCATTTGGGCAGAGGGGCATCGCTCCCCTGCTGCCAGCTCCACCGCAAAGGTGAAAAATAAAATGGTAATAAAATACATTTATTGCCATTCTTTTTTCCCTTTCCCCGGCCGAGCCCTGTTTGGGGGCGTGGCTGCTGCTGACTGGCAGCAGGGGAGTGGTGCTCACTCCATCTGTTTACACTGCACATGTCATTTTGGCCGGCTGTCTTGCGACGGCCAGCCTGACTTACGCAGCGTTGTAAACCTCTCCACCCAGCTGTCTAAGACAGCTAGGTGGAGAGCAGACACAGGCCCCCATTGCCTCGTGGAGCGTAGAGGCAGCCTGCTCCAGCCAATCCTGGCGATGCTTTCATGCTGCTCATGTGCAGCATGTAAGCAGCGTCAGGATTTGTGCGGAGAATTCCACTGCTGCAGTCAGAGCGCCGAGCCACTCACGAGGACCGGAGGAGGCAAGCCAGAAGAGGTAAGTGCATTTTTTATTTTTCATTTTATTTCGTTTTCAGCGTTGCCCTCAACGCCACAGCTGTCAGTCGTGGCTCGTTATAAACACTGTTGATAATCAGCCATTACTGACAGATGGACCAAAATCGATTAATTTCTAGCTAAATTGCTTCTAACTGATTGCAAACTGTAGAGGAGTTAAATCGTACAAACCTCTACTTGAACCATTGCTGAAATGTACATGTTGGCTTTCAATCTAGCACTACCTTCTAACCACTGGCGTAACGAAACTCGAGGGGGCCTCCCTGCAAGGCACATGGAGGGCCCCCCTACGGGCTCAATCAGGAGCTCTGCAGCCAGATTGCCGTACTGAGGGGGCCCCCTGGAGCTTGGGTGCCCCCCCGCACTGCGGGTGCTGCAGGGGCCTGTGTTACGCCCCTGCTTCTAACTTTAACACTGAGACTTCTTACAGGGGCGGGTTCCCAACCGCAGTATTTTCCATCCTGCTCCCAACTAACCCAGCACGTCAGCAACACCAACGCAAAACGTAGGGGCATATTTACAAGCCCTTATCGCCATATCGCTACCACAACGTCACTTTCAGTGATGTTGTGATGGCGATAGGGGCCTCGCCTTATTTACAAGGCCGCATTAAGCCACTTAGGGGCATATTCTCAAGGCGATATCGCCACGTTAGCAGCACTTTCCTTCCGCTAAAGCGGTGATATTTCTTTTGCCGTATTCACAAGCTGTCGCTAACAGCCGTTAGCGACAGCTTCCTGGCGATAGCGGCCGCTAATAACATCGCCAACGATGTTAGCGACAACTAACGCTAATCATATGCAATGTAGGCATTCCCATGTTAAAACGCACGCTAACCCCACTTCGCGATATTCTCAACAATTGCCCGGACCGGCGATACGTTAAAAAAACAGCCGCTAAGGCCCGTTAGCTGCTGGGACTTAAGACCAGAAAATAGCTGGTCTTAAAAATGGGGATAACACTTGGGGCCACATCCCAGCAGGTTTTGGTGCTGGACAGCGCTGCAAGCAATGTTGCAGCGCTGCCCTGCGACAAAACTACAGTGCAGGAATGCGCACCATCAATAAGATAGTGCGCATTCCTGGGCCCCAGTCATGAAAAGTGTTGCAGCGATGCGACAAGACAGCGTTGCAACACTTCTCACTACACCCTTCTTGCAACAGCATGGATGCGCTGTATTCACTGGACAGCGCTCCATGACGCAAGTAATGACAGATACGTCAGGAATCCTGACGTATCTGTCTGCGCCAAAGACACGCATTGCTGCAGTCGTGTCACAACCATGACGCAAGTCCAGCAATGCATGGGGCCAGCATATTCCTGTGGCACTGCGTCACCCTCACGCCTGCCATCAGGCAGGCGGAAGGTACTGACGCAGTGCCGTTCATGAGGGGTGCCCGAATTTCGGCGCTGTTGGAGATCAATCGGTGGTGGTTGCGCGCTGCGGTGTCATCGTTTGGAAGCATTGGTGGAGTGTTGGTGCGGAGGGAGTTGACAAGACGTTCTTCGGTGGCCTTGATCCAGCTGCGAGGGGGTGCGATGATGGCGGTGGCGTCTGGTCGGCAAGGTGAAGACGTGATGTTACCAATGATGGTCAGTCCAGGAGAGTCCGGTGTTGTGGCTGTAGCTGAAGTTCCCGCTGGCGGAGGTGACGTCTTTGACCGTGCGTCCTGCCATGTGGCATGTTGAGGTGACTTGCTGCTTGCGTCTGATGTAGGGGACCTTCCCCAGGAGGGGGTGGTGTCCTGGTCACTGGGGTTGTCCAGGTGGAACTTGAGTTCACCGAGTAGGATGTCGTCGGTGGATGGGAGACCCTGGGGTGCAATAAGGTCTACAATGGTATTGGAGAATGGGGGGCCATGGCCCGGGGGGCCTGCACATGAGGGTGCCGCAGAGGATGTGCTTGGGCTTGGTCCGGATCTGGGAGTTGAGCTGGTCCATGGTCACCCTTGGGTCATTAGAGTGCGTGGTCAGTCGGAGTCTGCTTCTGTAAGTGATGGCAATGCCTCCTCCTTGATGGTCGGGGTGCTCCTTGCGGGTGATACTGCAGCCGTCAGTGATGGAGATGGCGATGTACGGTCCGGAGCAGAGGTTGGTCCTGGCAGGCGAGGTGGCATCCATGGTTGATGGCGAGGAGGGTGCTGGCGTTGTAGCGGTGGAGTGTCCAAGAGGAAGTCTCCTTGGTGCTGAGCGCGGTCCAGGGGCAGACGGATGCAAACGGCGTAGCCTATGGGTTGCCTTTGGCATGGGAGACGACCATTACAACGCAAGCAGTACATCGTTAACAACGCAACTCCTACAACGCAGGTGCCTTTACATCGCATTTGATTACAACGCATTGTGAGGTCAGTAATGGGGTAATTTAAAGTTTTTCGGGTGCGTATGGGTTTCGGATGTAAAATAAGAAGATTGCGGTGTGTTTTGGGGTAAAACATGAAATATGGGGTGTGATTTGGGGTAAAATATGAAATTTGGGGTGTGTTTTGGGGGCTCAAAAAGGAATTCCAGGGTTTACGGTTGGGTTTGGGGTGCAAGGGTTAGTTTTGGGTTGCACTCACTGACGTGGGAATAGTGATATTTATGTCTCCACTATGCAACGCCTACCCTACTGTTGCAATGTGCCTAGTATTAGTATGCATTGGAATGGAATGCGATGTTATGTCATGCGTTGTAACTACGTATGTGCTTTTGGCACACGAGTGGTACGCCCGCTGTGCATGTGTGCACAACGGCCGCCATTGAGAAGTGCTGGGCGGGACAGCTGTGAGGTGGTAAACGCCAGAAAGAATACTGGATGGGACGTGTACGCGGGGATGTGTGTGTGAGCGGGTGTTGTAAATATTTCAATGAGGGAAGTCTTACCTCGAAGCCGGGTCCTGTGTCTTCGTAGCTCCTGCTCTCCTGCGTCTGCTTGAGGCAGTGGGGCAACGCTCTTTCGCCATTGCGGTAGTGCCGCCACTGGGGGTGCATCATCTGCGTGTGATAGGCCTGAGCGACTCGCCCCCCGGCCCTCCTGCGCTACGCGTCCCACCTTCTCCTTACCTGGACATTGACACCGTGGCACACTCCACTGCACTCTCTCCAATTCTGTGACTCAGCCAGCAGGAGCCTCAGCCCAGTGTGATTTCACTAGGCTGGGTACAGCAGTCGCCGCGTAGTCCGCTGGTGGACCTCCCAATGCAGTTGACGCAGCAGGGTCTCCTTAGGCGTGAAGTTGCAGCGCTCACGCCACACAAGTTCGGTGTAGCACAGGGGACTCACCCTCCACAGCATACGGCCAGTCCAACTGTTGTATTCCGCTTTAGGGGTCCATATATAGGTTTTCCTGAATCATGTCCTTATATAGGCACAATTCGCATTGCCCTTATATAGGCATAGAATCCCTGTCCTTATTTAGGCATTAACCGTGCACTCCAAATACAGGCATGGTCACCGACATCCGTCCACCCTAACGTCACAACGAGTTCTTAGAAACCAGACCCTTAAGCTTCGGGAGTTCCCCTAGCACAGGACTATTGATTTCTCCAAGAACTCATCTATTATGTATGAACCGTTATACCTTAAGGGTTCATTCCTGACATCTTCCTCTGTCCGACTTCACGTCAATGCTAACATTCCAAGACACCTACCAGGTATAAATATACCTTCCCTTGCCCAAGCAAGTTAGAGGAGACCTCGACTTCAGAGGAGCCCGTATCCCGGCCTGACGCACTGAGAAGACGCTGTCATTCCTGCACGCAAACGAATCCAGCTTCCAGTGTTCTGACTCCCTTCGCAGGGTGTTAGAGTTCCAGAACCGGCAAGAGATTCCCACCTCTCTCATTCTCAAGGTATGGAGCTGACTAGATCCTAGAGGGACTCTTGGCATACTAGACTTGGCATACTATACTTGGCGTACTATACTTAACATACTCCTAGTATTCCAGACTAGAGAATACTCTACCTACTTCTACCTTTCCCTACACCTAGACTTGGTTAGGTACACTGGGGTAGAACTAGCTTAGAGCCGCATCGTATGAGTACTCGCATTTTTAGCTCATGGTATTTATGTACGTGAATATATGCTAAAAGATAATGCTAGCGCAGTATTATTTATTTCTACTGCTTACGCTGTACATTATTTATCTTGCATACTGTCTTGTGATCATAACAGCACATATCTCTTACACGAGAAACAAGACTTTTCAATAAAACCCTTTTTATTGAAACGCCCGTCTTTCCTTTCTGTGTAACTCTGTAGAAACTAAGCATGCACGATTGAATGAGTGAAACTGTTACCTATTGTTTCCACGATTCTGAGACGTGTTCCGATTCTAAAGGGAAACAAAGTAGTCATGTTTTTCGGTTGCCAGAAACTACTCCCTTCTTGTTCTCAAGGAGTTTCTAGTGGCCTCTGAGCTAGCTGGCACAAGTAATTAAGTTTAATATACTCGATAGGGACATACCGACCTTAGTCCTATGTCAAACCTATAGGTTATATTATTCCAAAGCACAGAGCCTATTAGGGAAATAGGAACTACACTACATGGCGCCCAACGGTTTGGTAAGGCAGTAATTTAACGCTAGATACTGAGTAACTCATTCGTGCTTTTCTCAGAGACCTCTACTCACATACTCCATAAGACGTCTGGAGTGGGTAGGGCTAAATATCTGCCATAACTAAATAGGGAAACACCCTATATATTAGTTGTTTGGTTTGTTCAACGTTGAAGGATACAGTGTTCCAAAATATTGTGCACCTTATCTTTTTGTTGCCTTGAAACTTGTTCTACATTTTTCAAAAAACAAAATGCCTGACTCCGACAACGACGAAGTTGCGGGTCACCCAGCTGTAACAGCTTATAACATCACAGGTTCAGAAGGAACCGAGGAGGGTGTCATAGACATCAATCCAAACTTAAGAAGAGCCATCACTCTAAAACTTATAAAACACGGCCTACCACCAAGAGGATGTAGAGCAGTTTTCGTGATAGAGGCACACGAATCCTTTCAGACAGAGGTATTCTATTCATGGGTAATATTTCCTGAATCAAATTCAGTAACAAGACTGTTTCACTTCTACAAAGAAGATGATCCACCAGAGGAATATATTCCTTTCGAGGATATTGAAATTCCACTAACATACCAGGAGCATCAGCTCTGGTTTAAAGGCGCCCTAAAATATCACAAAAACATTACCAGGCTCGGTCCACTAGGTAGACCAGGAGCAACATGGCCGATTCTAGCCGGCTACACACCTCATCCTGACATTGAAGAAATGTCAGACGAGGAATTACTTACTCAACTTACAGAGTTACTAAAAATTTACAGACAATTAGTCCAATATGTCATGCAGACTTTCACAGTCCAACCACCATTAACAATTCCAAATCAAACTCCTCAACAGGGGAGTACACTAAAAATTACACCACAGACTATACGCAGTCATGGGAAAAATGCCCACAAAACGTGAGCAAATTCCATTCTGGATAGCTCAAAAAATTACTCAAATCGAAGCAGTATTTCCTAATACTAGCCCGTATGAGAAACACAGAATACTAACAATCTGTTTACCAATGGGGATCACACTACAACTGGAAGACTGCACCACTTGGGGCTCAGTCTTTGCTGCCATCTATACTAAAACACATGGTGTTCCGTCCATTGCAGTAATACCCGATGTCCTGAAACAAATTCAAAATTAATACGGGGCAGAGCCTGCTCTGAATTTAGGTATGAAATTACTGAAAAATTTCGACCAGGTCTCAACAATAATATTATTTAATATTAAAGGAGAGGCAGCAGCAGTGGCGATCCGCCAACGATTAAGGGAATTCGATGTTACAGAACATCAAACAGAACTACCCAGAATAATAGAACAATCTTATGCAGAATTAGGCAGAGATAGTTTGGGTGGAAGACCAGTGAAGCCAAAACTATCTGAAAGTCCTGAGAAGGACTCTATTAAACAAACTCCTACATCTTCTAAAAAGAAGTGGGAAACTAATAAACATAATTCAAACGAGAAACGTTCTCAATCCCGAGGTAGGTCTACTCAAAAGGAGCCCTCTGAAAGGAGGTATAACCTCAGGAATAGGGATAATTTGAAAAAACCTGACAGGTATTAAGATACTGATACACGTTCCTCTCGTACCTTTCAGATCTCGTCACAGACATCGGAAAGAAGAGGACGGTCAGAACATAGAGAAGAACGCGTGAAATCGAAAGTCGACAAACACGTTCCGAAAAATAAATCTAAACCTCAATTCTCAAAAAAGAAGGTAGCAGGTCTGAAGATCAGACATGCCAAGGATACTGAGAACACAACTCAAGAACGGAGAATGGGCTCAGACAATGCTGGACAGTGCAGCAGAAGTCACAATAGCTTGCCATAACCTGAAGGAACTTCTGGAGACAGTGGACTTGAATGAGTACATTACAGTTGAGACTGTAGACACCAGGGTTAGTACTTCACAAAAGTTATCTGAAATAACACTCGTGATGGAGGGAGACATACCTAGACAGGTGAAAGTACTCTTTTGGGAAAAACTTTCAAGGGGCTATGATATACTTCTAGCAGAAAAAGACTGGCCACCACAATTTGTCAGGGAGTGCCCACATGGCGAGGACATTATTATGCCTGCCTTCTCTAACCATATTCCAATTCATTTAAAATATACTTATGCCAGGAAATGGGCAGTTGCCCAGGCCCCAGCATTATACAAAAATCATGGAGGATGGGATGAGGATTCACCTCACCATAAAATACATCTAAAAAATGAACCTACTGCACAAAGGCAGTATCCAATAAAGCAAGAAGCTAAAAAACAGGTCAGGGAGATCTTAGATCAACTTGAATACCAAGGGGTGATTGAAACATGCACCTCTTCAATGAACAATCCTTTGTATCCTGTCTCCAAACCAGAAAACACCTATCGTCTAGTTTTGGATTACAGACACTTAACCGCGGCGGCAATTCCGCCGTGGTGCGGCGGTTTGATTGAGTGGGCGGGGCCGCGTCGGCCAACGGACGTGCGCAGCACTACAGAGGTAGTGCTCGCGACGGCCGTTGGCCGACGGACGCATGGAAAGGGTTAAACACTTGTTCAAAAACATTTGCAGTACAAAATGCACATAGTACAGCATTAATGAATAACATTGTGCGTAAAAAATATAAAACCACATTAGACATCTCAAATGGTTTCTTTTGTCAAAACATAGCACCTGAAAGCAGGTACTTAACAGCTTTCTCAATAATGGGGACCCAGCGTCAATTTTGTCGACTCCCACAAGGGTTCAAGAATAGCCCGGGGTTATTCTCAGCGAGAGTAACAGAGTTACTACAAATTTATGATAATGAGGCATTGTCATATGTCGATGACATCTATCTGACTGACGATGACCTGGACAAGCACTTGAACAGGGTGAGTACCATTATACTGGGTTTCGCCTCTGAGGGCTACAAATTCAACTTCAAAAAGTCCAGAATTGCCCATCTCAATGTCCTCTTTCTAGGATATGAGCTTTCAAGTGAAGGCAAGAGCTTGGCAGCCCACTTTTTAGAAAGGTGTGCGCTGCTCCAACCTCCAAAGACGCTGAAAAATTTACAATCCATCCTGGGTTTCCTAAATTTTGGAAGAACTTACATTCTAAATTACGCAGAAAGGGTTAAACCTCTCTACGCACTAATCAAACCTGATTTTTCAATAAAAAATTGGACACAAGAACATACAGAAATCTTGCGTTCACTCCAAGCTAACATGTTAGCAACAAATCACTTACAAACACGCGTAAGTCAACCCAATTTAGTGATCCGAATAATTTCGGGTCAATGCGGATTCACCTACTTAACATTTAATGAGGATGAAAAAGTACCAATTGCATACAAATCACATTTGTATACACAAGCAGAAATGCGCTTCACTTCAACAGAAAAAATTCTGACAGCAGTTCAAACCGCTGTAGCAAAAGAAAGAGCTATAGCCCAAGGGAAACGCATTATTGTCGTAACCCCAGTTCCGGCCTTAGAAGCGGTAACTAAAGCGAGCATTCCAAATGCTAAAGCATTACATCCTAGATGGATACAATGGGTTAATTCTCTTGCTGCAACAGATGTTGAATATGTTTTTAATCCCGATTTAAAAACACAAGCGTTCCTGCAATATGAACATGAATGTCCTCTGCCCACTGAGATTCTGCCTCTCGATCAGTACGAATTTATAATTTACACTGACGGATCCGCACAACCCGCAACAGGGAGTAAGCAAGCTTACAGTGCAGCGTGCGCAATCGTTAAAGGTCGCATGCGCGATGGCAACTTCAGACCTATGGTCACAAAAACCCAGTCTCTAGGAGATTGCACAGCTCAGCGAGCTGAACTACAAGCATTCAAACTGGCACTTGAAAGTACAGATCGAGAATTCCCCACACTAATAGTGTGCGATTCTTTCTACTGTGTGCAGTCGTATAATGAATATAGTCCAAACAACAAAAGAGTGTGCCTTCTCAGGAGAAGAGCTAGCGTAGAGAATCAAATTTGATTCTTATAAAGCCCTCACTCACCAACCTAGTTGGTGACATGCTTCATCATCGGGCCCCACCAGGAAGGTTGAGTACCTCCCCGGTGTGCTTCAACGCCAGAATTACTGCGGAGCGGGTTAAAGTGGCAAGTGCACGTGATTGTGAAGTGATTTAAAAGTGACTAGGCTGTATCCGAAAATAATTTTATTCGTCGGTCAGTCAGGCACAAAATAAAAACAATGTGAGTGATATGATCGCTGAAAAGATTGGTCAGCTAAATCTCACTGTGTGTGGTCAACATGTTTCTGCCTCTATGATGCTACTAGCTAGGCATTCGTCAGGACCAAGGTGAAGACCCCGGCGGTATGAGCACGCTAAGGCTCACCCTAACCTGGAGGTCAAATACGTGAAAAAGTAGGAAAAAATGTCTTTAAAAACCTACTATCACTGCGGGATCCTTCTTACTTATTGGGACCCTGCAGATCTCTGAAATGAAAGAACAAGAACGACCAAACACACAAACATTAATACATTCAGTAAGCATGTGGTCATAGGACGTTCATTGTTCCAGTTTCAGCATACATAAGTGCTCTTCTCGAAGTGCACCGAAACTATATCTCAGGAAGCTATCGTGCAGTAGTGAGATATGAAAGTGCACATATTTTTGAAAATTATTGAAAGTGGCAAAAGCTGAAACCACTATAAATAAAAATGGTATCACATTTATAGCGCTATTTTACCTACACGCCTACTGTGACGTGGAAAGCCACAGAGCGTCAATGTCAGAAAACGCTATAGTGACTACAACGGGCTCGTCAAAGCGGTATTGTCAAGTGAATAACAAACAAAAAGAAAGGAGGTCTTACATATAGGGTGATCACTAATCACACCCTGGGTCTCGGGAGGGGGTGGTGGCTGATTGGCACACCCTATAGAAAGGTAGAGACAAAAATATATAAATAAATATAAAATTCAGTCCCAAATCAGCAAGCTGGTCACTTATCTGTATAGTAGGGCTGCTCGAAATAAACTCACGCCGAGAAAGCCAAACACCCGCTTGGTACCTGGTCGAACCCTCTGAAAACCGGACCCCGTCGATAGAAGGGCCGGTGTTCCACGTGTTTATATAGGGGGGGTGGGTATGGCGAAAGAGCCAGGAACCTCGGTATGAGCATCGGTGTCCCGGAAGAGCCCTAGTAGCTACGTCATTACGTGTACGGCACCACAGGGGCCAATCAGAATGTAGGAAATTAAATCATGTGGCCCGCAGCGTCACCAAAAAAGACTCGGACGCTGACTTCAGTAATACCGCTGCGATAAAGAAACGCAACAAAACTTTATTCAAAAGCGATAGGCACCCAATGTCAAATGCCAATTACGCTACGATTCAAAGGGAACAGAAGAAGCAAGGGTATTAATTGGCAAAAAAGCAAAAGACATTTGCCCTCTCTCGTATATAGAGGTTATGTCTGTCCTCTTATGTGCATTGCTTGCTTGTCATGTCATGTGGCTGTGTCAGTTCATGAAGATGTATAACACTTCTATAGATAGTAGAATGTACCAGATGGTGTACCAGATAGTGTCAACAGGGAGTGGCTATAAAATACACATACCGGGGATATAGATCAAAAACAATCTCAGTGGGGGTCATGCGACTAAACGGAAAAAATGAAAATAATTCTGTTAGCTTCTGAGTACAGTGCTCCAGGGAATGTGATCATTCAGCCCCTCTTTATCTGTGCCCAGACGATAGACCCACCTCTGTTCTTTCTCAAACAGGGACTGCGGTATGTTTCTACATAAGGTCACCTGTTCAATGACTGTCCACTGTAAGTCATTCGTAGTGTGATTATGGTGTATGTAATGTTCACTAAGTTTTGTCGTGATTCTCCTACACCGGATGTTGCTTCTATGTTCACCAATACGTTGTTTCACCTTCCGAGTCGTCATCCCTACATAACGCAAACCACAGGGACAGGTGATCAAGTATACCACATTTGTGGAATTACAGTTGGTGTGAGTGCGTTGTATCCAGGTTTTTCCTGGTTCAAGATTGAGGGCCTTTGTGTGTGTAGTCAGATGACAGATACTACAGTTGGCGCAAGGAAAATGGCCCACTACTCTTGGTAGACCCCATGCTGCAGTTATGGATGGAGTGCCAATCGATGCCTCAATTTTGGGTCGTGTGTGGACCAATGAATCTCTGAGACTGCGGCCCCTTTTAAAAGAAAAAAGGGGTTTCTCCCATGACCGATTACTACTTGTAATTATTCTCCAATGTTTGTTAATCGCTTTCTTAACTGTAGTAGAAGCAGTACTGTATGTAGTAACACAGGTAAGGGGAATGTCTTTCTTCATTCGGGGGTTGTCTTCCAGAAGAGCCTCCCTTGGTTGGTTCCGGGCTCTTTTGTAGCTCTTACTAAGAATTCTTTCTGGGTAACCTCGATTCTTCAATTTGGAGGTGAAGTTTGCTGATTGATTGCGGAAATCATCCAATTTGCTACAGTTCCTTCTTAACCGAAGGTATTGTCCATACGGTAGGTTTTCCCGTAGGGGCCTAGGATGAAAGCTAGAAAACTCAAGTAGGTTATTTTTGGCAGTAGGTTTGTAATGGGTCTTAGTAGTGAGGCCTCTCTCTGATTTTGTGATAACCACATCCAAGAATACCACCTCATGTTGATTACAGGTGTGGGTAAATTTGAGGTTCAAGTAAAGGGTATTAATCCAGGAAAGGAAATCGTTAAGAACGCACTCTGGTCCTTTCCATATCATTAGGATATCATCAATATACCTTTTCCAAAATACTATGGAAGAGGCGTATGGATTATCGCCAGAGAGGATGAATCTGCGTTCAAAATTGTAGACGTACAGACCCGCCACACTTGGGGCAAAGGTGCTGCCCATCAAAGTTCCAGTTGATTGTAAGAACAGATTATTTTTATACTCAAAAAAATTCTTTTTGAGAGCCAGAGTGGCACATCCCAGAATAAATTCTTTAGGGGTCTGGTAATCCCAGACTGTTTCATCCAGTGCCTCACCCAGGACCCTGATGGTGTCGTCCTGGGGAATGCTGGTATATAGACTCTCTATGTCAAGCGTCACTGGTATGGTTGAAGCCTCCTCAATGGTCACTTCTTGTAAAAGACATAGAAGACTCTTGGTGTCTTTAAGGTACGTAGATGTCTGCTGTACAAGTGGTTTTAAAAAGAAGTCACAAAACCGTGACAAAGGCTCGAGTAAGGAACCGATACCCGAAACGATGGGGCGTCCTGGAGGAGGTATCCTGTTTTTGTGCGTTTTTGGTAATGTGTAAAAATAGGGTATAACGCCTTTTCCCTCAGTCAGGAAAGCAGCCTCTTTACTGGTGATGTAACCATTCTGTTCTGCCTCTTTTACCAGATGCTTAATTTCGATCTTAAGTTCTAGGGAGGGGTCAATAGTAAGGGGGTATAGTTCTTCCTATCATCAAGGAGACGTTGACATTCTTGCTCGTAGTCCCCTTTATTCTGAATTACCACCCCTCCACCTTTGTCAGCTGGTTTAATGGTAATTGCAGTATTTGATTGCAAACCTTGAAGCGCTTGATATTCCATTTTACTGAGATTTTTAAACGTGTTGCCCTCTTCAAAGTTCTCTATTTCATGAAAAACTGCCTGTTCGAAAGTTATAATTTCAGCCGGTACCCCATAAGGAGGGGGGTGAAAGATGATTTCAACCTCAATCCTGTATTAGCTGGATTCTCCTGTGGTTCACTGACTTCTTTACCCTCAAAATAGGCTTTCAGTTTGAGCTTTCTGAAAAATTCCGCTAGCTCACAATGTAGTTTAAACTTGTCTAGGCGGGCTGAGGGAACAAACCCTAAACCCTTTTCTAAAACCCGTTTCTCCACTGGGGACAAAATTACATCGGAGAGATTGGTGATTAAACTCTCCTGGCACTGGTGCCTGCCTGGGGTTCCTTAGATTTGCTGCGTGTGTGGCTGCCCACTGTATCTTCTTGTTCCCATCGCACTTGATTCTGCCCTCTCCTCCTGCCTCTGCCTCTGCGGCCTCTCTCTAAAAAAGGACGGTAGGAATTCTGATGAAAAGGCTGCGCTGGCATATATGCCGGATTCCAGCCCATTAAGGGAGTTTTAGACAAAGACAAAGGGGCGGAAATAAGGGTACACCGAGACAGAACTATGCCCAACCTATGTGGCCACACTTTCCAACACCGGGACCCGGTATGCATCCAATGCACTTCCAACAACCACCTTTCCCCTTAATGGGCTGGAATCCGGCATATATGCCAGCGCAGCCTTTTCATCAGAATTCCTACCGTCCTTTTCCTACATTGTGAGCTAGCGGAATTTTTCAGAAAGCTCAAACTGAAAGCCTATTTTGAGGGTAAAGAAGTCAGTGAACCACAGGAGAATCCAGCTAATACAGGATTGAGGTTGAAATCATCTTTCACCCCCCTCCTTATGGGGTACCGGCTGAAATTATAACTTTCGAACAGGCAGTTTTTCATGAAATAGAGAACTTTGAAGAGGGCAACACGTTTAAAAATCTCAGTAAAATGGAATATCAAGCGCTTCAAGGTTTGCAATCAAATACTGCAATTACCATTAAACCAGCTGACAAAGGTGGAGGGGTGGTAATTCAGAATAAAGGGGACTACGAGCAAGAATGTCAACGTCTCCTTGATGATAGGAAGAACTATACCCCCTTACTATTGACCCCTCCCTAGAACTTAAGATCGAAATTAAGCATCTGGTAAAAGAGGCAGAACAGAATGGTTACATCACCAGTAAAGAGGCTGCTTTCCTGACTGAGGGAGAAGGCGTTATACCCTATTTTTACACATTACCAAAAACGCACAAAAACAGGATACCTCCTCCAGGACGCCCCATCATTTCGGGTATCGGTTCCTTACTCGAGCCTTTGTCACGGTTTTGTGACTTCTTTTTAAAACCACTTGTACAGCAGACATCTACGTACCTTAAAGACACCAAGAGTCTTCTATGTCTTTTACAAGAAGTGACCATTGAGGAGGCTTCAACCATACTAGTGATGCTTGACATAGAGAGTCTATATACCAGCATTCCCCAGGACGACACCATCAGGGTCCTGGGTGAGGCACTGGATGAAACAGTCTGGGATTACCAGACCCCTAAAGAATTTATTCTGGGATGTGCCACTCTGGCTCTCAAAAAGAATTTTTTGGAGTATAAAAATAATCTGTTCTTACAATCAACTGGAACTTTGATGGGCAGCACCTTTGCCCCAAGTGTGGCGGGTCTGTACGTCTACAATTTTGAACGCAGATTCATCCTCTCTGGCGATAATCCATACGCCTCTTCCATAGTATTTTGGAAAAGGTATATTGATGATATCCTAATGATATGGAAAGGACCAGAGTGCGTTCTTAACGATTTCCTTTCCTGAATTAATACCCTTGACTTGAACCTCAAATTTACCCACACCTGTAATCAACATGAGGTGGTATTCTTGGATGTGGTTATCACAAAATCAGAGAGAGGCCTCACTACTAAGACCCATTACAAACCTACTGCCAAAAATAACCTACTTGAGTTTTCTAGCTTTCATCCTAGGCCCCTACGGGAAAACCTACCGTATGGACAATACCTTCGGTTAAGAAGGAACTGTAGCAAATTGGATGATTTCCGCAATCAATCAGCAAACCTCACCTCCAAATTGAAGAATCGAGGTTACCCAGAAAGAATTCTTAGTAAGAGCTACAAAAGAGCCCGGAACCAACCAAGGGAGGCTCTTCTGGAAGACAACCCCCGAATGAAGAAAGACATTCCCCTTACCTGTGTTACTACATACAGTACTGCTTCTACTACAGTTAAGAAAGCGATTAACAAACATTGGAGAATAATTACAAGTAGTAATCGGTCATGGGAGAAACCCCTTTTTTCTTTTAAAAGGGGCCGCAGTCTCAGAGATTTATTGGTCCACACACGACCCAAAATTGAGGCATCGATTGGCACTCCATCCATAACTGCAGCATGGGGTCTACCAAGAGTAGTGGGCCATTTTCCTTGCGCCAACTGTAGTATCTGTCATCTGACTACACACACAAAGGCCCTCAATCTTGAACCAGGAAAAACCTGGATACAACGCACTCACACCAACTGTAATTCCACAAATGTGGTATACTTGATCACCTGTCCCTGTGGTTTGCGTTATGTAGGGATGACGACTCGGAAGGTGAAACAACGTATTGGTGAACATAGAAGCAACATCCGGTGTAGGAGAATCACGACAAAACTTAGTGAACATTACATACACCATAATCACACTACGAATGACTTACAGTGGACAGTCATTGAACAGGTGACCTTATGTAGAAACATACCGCAGTCCCTGTTTGAGAAAGAACAGAGGTGGGTCTATCGTCTGGGCACAGATAAAGAGGGGCTGAATGATCACATTCCCTGGAGCACTGTACTCAGAAGCTAACAGAATTATTTTCATTTTTTCCGTTTAGTCGCATGACCCCCACTGAGATTGTTTTTGATCTATATCCCCGGTATGTGTATTTTATAGACACTCCCTGTTGACACTATCTGGTACACCATCTGGTACATTCTACTATCTATAGAAGTGTTATACATCTTCATGAACTGACACAGCCACATGACATGACAAGCAAGCAATGCACATAAGAGGACAGACATAACCTCTATATACGAGAGAGGGCAAATGTCTTTTGCTTTTTTGCCAATTAATACCCTTGCTTCTTCTGTTCCCTTTGAATCGTAGCGTAATTGGCATTTGACATTGGGTGCCTATCGCTTTTGAATAAAGTTTTGTTGCGTTTCTTTATCGCAGCGGTATTACTGAAGTCAGCGTCCGAGTCTTTTTTGGTGACGCTGCGGGCCACATGATTTAATTTCCTACATTCTGATTGGCCCCTGTGATGCCGTACACGTAATGACGTAGCTACTAGGGCTCTTCCGGGACACCGACGCTCATACCGAGGTTCCTGGCTCTTTCGCCATACCCACCCCCCCTATATAAACACGTGGAACACCGGCCCTTCTATCGACGGGGTCCGGTTTTCAGAGGGTTCGACCAGGTACCAAGCGGGTGTTTGGCTTTCTCGGCGTGAGTTTATTTCGAGCAGCCCTACTATACAGATAAGTGACCAGCTTGCTGATTTGGGACTGAATTTTATATTTATTTATATATTTTTGTCTCTACCTTTCTATAGGGTGTGCCAATCAGCCACCACCCCCCTCCCGAGACCCAGGGTGTGATTAGTGATCACCCTATATGTAAGACCTCCTTTCTTTTTGTTTGTTATTCACTTGACAATACCGCTTTGACGAGCCCGTTGTAGTCACTATAGCGTTTTCTCACATTGACGCTCTGTGGCTTTCCACATCACAGTAGGCGTGTAGGTAAAATAGCGCTATAAATGTGATACCATTTTTATTTATAGTGGTTTCAGCTTTTGCCACTTTCAATAATTTTCAAAAATATGTGCACTTTCATATCTCACTACTGCACGATAGCTTCCTGAGATATAGTTTCGGTGCACTTCGAGAAGAGCACTTATGTATGCTGAAACTGGAACAATGAACGTCCTATGACCACATGCTTACTGAATGTATTTATGTTTGTGTGTTTGTTCGTTCTTGTTCTTTCATTTCAGAGATCTGCAGGGTCCCAATAAGTAAGAAGGATCCCGCAGTGATAGTAGGTTTTTAAAGACATTTTTTCCTACTTTTTCACGTATTTGACCTCCAGGTTAGGGTGAGCCTTAGCGTGCTCATACCGCCGGGGTCTTCACCTTGGTCCTGACGAATGCCTAGCTAGTAGCATCATAGAGGCAGAAACATGTTGACCACACACAGTGAGATTTAGCTGACCAATCTTTTCAGCGATCATATCACTCACATTGTTTTTATTTTGTGCCTGACTGACCGACGAATAAAATTATTTTCGGATACAGCCTAGTCACTTTTAAATCACTTCACAATCACGTGCACTTGCCACTTTAACCCGCTCCGCAGTAATTCTGGCGTTGAAGCACACCGGGGAGGTTCTCGACCTTCCTGGTGGGGCCCGATGATGAAGCATGTCACCAACTAGGTTGGTGAGTGAGGGCTTTATAAGAATCAAATTTGATTCTCTACGCTAGCTCTTCTCCTGAGAAGGCACACTCTTTTGTTGTTTGGACTATTATTTGGGGGACCAAGAGTGCTCCTTCTAAAAATTCCCTCTCTCTCCTATTGTTTATTGGTATAATGAATATATACAAACTTGGCTTGAAAACGGGTTCAAAGATGCAAAAGGTGGCACAATAAAGCATAAAACGCTTTGGGAACAAGTAGTTCAGTTAAAAAGCGAACTACCAAAGGCTCACGTGATCCATACACTGAGTCATCAACGTGATGGCGTTCACGTTGCAGGGAATTCATTGGCTGACGAAGCCGCAAAGGGGGCTGTTCAGATGGCTTCCGTAGCTGCGATCACTCGTTCAAAAACGAGAATAGACAGTGAGATAATGTTGGCTGTCAATGCTACGAGCAAAGGCAGTGATGCAGTGTTACCAAAAAAGTTTCCACTCAAGTACTCTTATGTAATTGATGCGAACATTGTTCCTTTTGCTCGAATCCCTGGAGTGGGGGATAGGGTAATTCCAAACATGGAACGTAGAGCAGCTTTGATTTATGAAACACATCTGGGGGAGGGTCTGTCACATCAAGGGATCTCTAAAACAATATTGACATTAAAAGAGATGTACTGGTGGCCTGGGATGAATACAGAAATACACATATTCATCAATAACTGCATAGACTGTAAATTACAGCGAGAAAGCCACCAGACACCATGCTACGAATGTAGCTGCCCAGTACAGACACCATTGTTAGACAGCATTAGACTATCTATGCACAGGCGTCCTTGTGTACAACTGCAATCCCACAAATACTAAGTCAAGGTTCCTATGGAAATGGCCTCAGCGCTCGGCTGACGCTCGAACTGTTATAAAAGATTTGCGAGTCTTTATCGGCACATACGCAATAGGCACGCTACATTCTGACCAGGGCCCTGCATTTAGCTCTCGGGCTTACAAAGACGCCATGGCCAATCTGGGCGTTGCATTGCGGTACTCCTCTCCATTTCATCCTGGGGGAAATTCTGTTGTGGAAAGGAAAAACCGGGACATAAAGCAGTCTATAACAGCTAGGGTATTAGGTTCGGGTGATGGGTGGGTCAAACATCTTTATGGGGTCCAACGCTCATTAAACAATTTGCCAAGAAGTTCTCTAGGGGGGGTCACTCCATATGAGGTCCTATTTGGGACAAGAATGTGGGTGCCCGATCTGGAATGTAGAGGCACAGTGGTGGAAAATAAACCCTTTGATATCAAAGATCGTTTGGCTGTTTTACAGGACCTAAATGAACTAAGATCGAAACAAAGTAACGTATTCCTGCAGCCAACCACCACTGGGGAAAAACCGGCGGTCCCAGCAAGGCCTGTCTGGATTCCAAAAGTTGTGGATCTAGTCAGAGAGAAAATTGCGGACAAGAAGGAATTTGGACCTTCTTACAGACAACCAGTACCTGTCCTAGCCATACACGGAACAAGAACAGTACTTCTGCCACCCCTTGCTGGAAAAAAGGAGAAAAGATTTGTGTCCATCGACCTCATCAAACCACAGTATGTGGCCAATACTAAATAGTAGGCCTCGTGGACTCCGACCTAGTAGCAGACACACTCCTCTCGCTACTATCCAAGAGGTTCAGACTGAAAGACTGATAACCATCGAGAATTCAGCAGTAACAGATGAAGGACTGAGCAACAATGCCATGGAACTCATCCCTCTTGAAACTCAAGTAACAGTTCGTCCAAATACACCTGTCTACACCAATGTAACAAGTGATCAACTGGTTCCAGCGATTTATACAAATCCTGATGCAATTCCAACAATTGACAGAACTGCTTCTGGCTATTTCATTAACTTTGATACGTTTTCTGAGGATCCGAATGAGCCCGAGACGTCGCCAGCATCAAAAACTTTTAAACAGCAAGTACAAGACTTTTTACATTTTTAAAAAAGACTTATCTAGTTTCACCGTGGATTGAACTTTGGGTTATTTCTGGAATATTTTTCTTCCTGCTTTGGCTAGCTTTGGTTATGACTATGAGCGTGCTTATAAATGGGAGATACATCCATTTGGACATTGAAAGAAAAGAAGTGAACTTACTTTTGAAACCTCACAAATCATCCCATCGTGAAACAAGAGACTTGTCTGCAGTGAACATCACAGCCGTTCCTATACAGGATGGTATAGTGTGGGACAAAACAGATTTCGATATTTTCGGTCCTACGGAACATTTGAACATTCCACATTTATTTAAGATCTCACTAAGTGATTTTGTTTCATCCAGTACCTACTCTTATGATTGGGACTTTGAGACTGTAAATGACATGATGTTTGACCTAGAAAAATCTGCTGCATTTTCTAATAATGAATATTTAGAGGGTTCATCAGACTATGAACAGCTGTATTGCTATAACCACTATGGTCATCATTTTTTGCATAAAACTGCAACACCTAGAAATGTGTTTATGTTTAACCAATGGGAGCATTGTCCTACACCACCAAAAGGTAGTTCAAAAACGTTTGCTAAAAAGTTTCCATATTTTTCAGGATACAATACATCTGATCCAGAAACATTTTTCTATAAAAATGTAAACAAAACAGGACTGAAAATTATGTGAACAAATACAAAACAGATTTACTCTGCAGCATTTATTGCCCAACTGTCTAGACAGGGTTTCGACTTTTGGAAAGACACAATAGACACAAAATCTGTCTGGGGTACTAAAGATTGCAAGTGCAGGGGATAGAAGCTTTGTTTAGAGCCTGTATCATCCCTCAACAAATAATGTTTTTGAATGACACGGTCCAACAAACGTCTTGCCTTGGGTTAGCCAAGATTAAAGACATGAAAACACCTTCTGTACCAACACCTGCAAGTGATAATAATACACAGGCAGCGGTTACAGTTGACACCATACTACAACTCAACAGAACAAATCCTGATTGGAGAAAATGGTTGATCTGGCCCACAGACACAAACAACTGTCAAGAGAGATTCCTGAATAAAACACAGGGGTTAACTATTCATAGGCCAGACCCACGATACGTCCAAAGACAGCATCCGGGGGTAGTAACAACATACAGTGTAGGAAAATTATGCCTCGATTGGCTGCAAAAATCTACACTTAAGGATGTGAAACAACACTTATCTTTACTTAAAGAAGAATCAGACCTTAGGGAATTCTTGCTTGGACCAAGAAAACCGCCTCAAAAACGTTTCATATATGCCGCCATTTATGCTGCTTATAATGAAGCATGGAAGGTGTCACAGATGGAGGCCGAAGAACGAATACGTGAACTTGATCGTATTAATTTAGAGAAAACTCTCTCTCTCTGTGGTCGACAATGGGTTAATAACTTTGTCCTCCAGAATTTATTCACTGGACGGTATTGTATCCTCTGCTATCGACATACTGAAACAAGATTTAGCCATGTTACAGCAAGGCCAGTCTCAGTTACGTTCTATTATGTTATTAAGCTGGACGCTGCAATCTTTGCGTGCGGGCTATGTGCCTTGGCATTTTATCAACACGTCGGCTCTGTTTGCAGAATACAATCTAACTGATAAACAGATCGAACTGGCACAAAGGGGAGCAAAGTATACAGTACTGAGCATTGAAAAACTTGAAAAATTACCATTCACAGTGGCAGAAAAACCAGCTACAGACTGGCTTATTCATGGCAAAATTAGTCTACCTGTGACTACTTTCCAGTTTCAGTATTGCCTCAAACAGATGCAAGCAGGCAAATATGAAAGGTTGGGTAAAGAATACATTAAGACATCCTGGAATTTACCTTACACCTATAGATGTTGGAGTGGGGATCGTGAAGTGTTTCTAAGCAGTACACACTGTGAAAATGCACTAAGCGGTTCACTGATTTGTCAGGTCATATCTTTACACGGGGCTTGTAATGGTTCTGTGGCAAACTTGTCCTGCCAGCAGCAGGGTACACCAGCTGCTGTGATTAATCCAACGTTTGGACAACTTTCTAATGGGAGTTACCTCATGTTGAATGATCAGAGTTGCTGTGGCATGTTGCCAGGCATCCCATATCTAGTAACGGTCAACTCCAGGGTCACTTGCTGTATGCAAGTATTGTTTGCCCCAATAGACACAGTCAGGGAGTCGCCATTATGGCCTTCGTTGAATGTCTCTTTTATACGATTTGATACTTTAAGCAGAATGAAAGCCATGCTTATACAACAATCAGTGCCTTTGACCTCGGCCAAAGAAACCTATGATCTACAAGTTGCAAGGACTTCGGCTGAGATACAAGCTTTAATTCGTACAAACTGCCCTATACATTTCGTATAAATGATAGGACGTATCTTCAACATGTCAGATACAAGCGGAATTGTACATGTATTTAAGACCATCTGTTCCGGACTATTAGCACCTTTCCAGGCTGTCCTCGGAATCATCCCAAACTTCGCACATTCGGTGTTTGGTGGTGTGCCGTTAATTCTAGCACTTGTTGCAGGAATTCTGTTTCTATTCCTCCTACTACGCTATGGCAAGCCTCTTCGCCAACATCACTCCGAGCGATGTGGAGAGAGCCCTCCTTGAACGGAAATGCCGTGAGCGAATAGTACAGCTTTTGGGCATGCCTTGTCTACGGGAACTTAATACAACGTGGTTCCTCTCATTCAGACCAATCTGGCAAGATTGCATCTTACCTGTTCTACGCTGCCTGTTTTGCGGTGAAGAATGCATGCTAGACACCTGTCTAACACACCCATCAGTCATGCCAACGGATATCGATACTCTGCTGGACCCGATAACGGCCCATGCTGTGTGTTGTCCCCAGAGGCTTCCAATCCTGATGGCGGCATTCATTGAGATCTCACAGACGCTTCCGGCTGCTGCTGAGGTACGAGATGGATCAACGGGCACACAGGTAACAACGGACGCGAACATTGCATCTTCTGCTGAAGGCGATGTTTCTCATCTCTGTGCAATTAACCTTCTGAACGAGGTGTTCCAAATGTCACCAACTTCGGTGGACGATATTTTAGCTACGGAAATAGATGATCTAATGTTTACGCCAGACCCATACACTGACTTTGATTCGGCTCACAGTGTACCAGGGCAACAATGAAATTTGGCCTTCATATTTTCAAACTTGGAACTTTTCCCAGAATTGAACTTTTTTCTTTTTAAATTTTTGAACAGACATGGCAAATGAACAATCTGCTTACAGTAGAACTAGTCTTATAAAACGGACTTCTTTGAATACTTCCAGGGACACATTGTCACCTTACTTGTCTAACATTTCATTTAATTCTATGATATGCAATGGCTTTGATTTTTATTAACTTATCGACCATTTCGTCATATGTATATATTTCTGTTTCATTCACGTTGCATTTTACTTCCGTTATATGCTTAGAATGAAAACGATGCTTTACATGTACAGTACCCCGCTTTAGGGGTCCATTTATAGGTTTTTCTGAATCATGTCCTTATATAGGCACAATTCGCATTGCCCTTATATAGGCATAGAATCCCTGTCCTTATTTAGGCATTAACCGTGCACTCCAAATACAGGCATGGTCACCGACATCCGTCCACCCTAACGTCACAACGAGTTCTTAGAAACCAGACCCTTAAGCTTCGGGAGTTCCCCTAGCACAGGACTATTGATTTCTCCAAGAGCTCATCTATTATGTATGAACCGTTATACCTTAAGGGTTCATTCCTGACGTCTTCCTCTGTCCGACTTCACGCCAATGCTAACATTCCAAGACACCTAACAGGTATAAATATACCTTCCCTTGCCCAAGCAAGTTAGAGGAGACCTCGACTTCAGAGGAGCCCGTATCCCGGCCTGACGCACTGAGAAGACGCTGTCATTCCTGCACGCAGACAAATCCTGCTTCCAGTGTTCTGACTCCCTTCGCGGGGTGTTAGAGTTCCAGATCCGGCAAGAGATTCCCACCTCTCTCATTCTCAAGGTATGGAGCTGACTAGATCCTAGAGGGACTCTTGGCATACTAGACTTGGCATACTATACTTGGCGTACTATACTTAACATACTCTTAGTATACCAGACTAGAGAATACTTCACCTACTTCTACCTTTCCCTACACCTAGACTAGGTTAGGTACACTGGGGTAGAACTAGCTTAGAGCCGCATCGTATGAGTACTCGCATTTTTAGCTCATGTTATTTATGTACGTGAATATATGCTAAAAGATAATGCTAGCGCAGTATTATTTATTTCTGCTGCTTACGCTGTACATTATTTATCTTGCATACTGTCTTGTGATCATAACAGCACATATCTCTTACACGAGAAACAAGACTGTTCAATAAAACCCTTTTTATTGAAACGCCCGTCTTTCCTTTCTGTGTAACTCTGTAGAAACTAAGCATGTACGATTGAATGAGTGAAACTGTTACCTATTGTTTCCACGATTCTGAGACGTGTTCCGATTCTAAAGGGAAACAAAGTAGTCATGTTCTTCGGTTGCCAGAAACTACTCCCTTCTTGATCTCAAGGAGTTTCTAGTGGCCTCTGAGCTAGCTGGCACAAGTAATTAAGTTTAATATACTCGATAGGGACATACCGACCTTAGTCCTATGTCAAACCTATAGGTTATATTATTCCAATGCGCAGAGCCTATTAGGGAAATAGGAACTACACAACATCATGGGGCCTGTGATGCAGGGAGACGGCACACAGCGTTGGTAATCCCCTTCGTGCACCCCGGTGTAGTGGTGGATCATAGTATGCGATGCGGAACTCACCACGTTGGTGCGCAGGAGCGCCTCTACCATTGACAGCTCCAAGGGTCGCAAGGCGGTCTTCTCACACAGGTCAGCAATGTGTCTCCATGCGACCTGCCAGGCTTTCACCAGCAGGTACGGGCAATCGTCATGCCTCAATGTCTACCGCCATGGTTCATCGACTCCACAGCTCCTCCACATCCCACTCCAAGCTCCAGGCGCAGGTCCGGCAAGGCATCCAGGCTCCAGACGCAGGTCCAGCGAGGCATCCAGGCTCCAGATGCAGGTCCAGTGAGGCATCCAGGCTCCAGACGCAGGTCCAGCGAGGCATCAAGGCTCACATCCTGGTCATCCTGGATGTTGGCTGGCTTGCAGGGGTTGTTGATGTGTGCTGCACTTGGCCCTGGCTGCTCCATTCTGCATGTTATTGTTTTTTATGCCTATTTTCTATTGGGGGTTGACTGATAGGCTATTTTTTGCGTTAGAGGCAAGAAAGCTCACGTTTGGCTGACTAATGTGAGTTTTCTTGCCACTAATGGGCCTATCGCTGGATTTCGCCCGCTAACGCCGGAATTCCCATCGCCATCGCGCTAACGTTAGCGGCAGTTTTCACTGCCTAACCCTGATACTATCGCCATGTAGCGGAGGCTTGGTAATACGCCGCTAACATGGCGATAGTTTTCAGGGTTAGGCGGCGATAAGGAAACTGCCGCTAACTAGCGTTACCGATAGTTATCGCCATTTCTTGTGAATATGCCCCTTAATGTGGCTTAACGCTGCCTTGTAAATAAGGCACCCTTTCACGCTGAAGGTCCCCCTTCCTGCACATAAACACATTTTTTTTTTAAATGCCATTTTGCAACTTGTATGTGTGCTGCAGTAAGCAGCACACATAGAAGTTACAACATGGCATTTAAAGAATGTTTATGTGCAGGAAGGGGAAACTTTCTGCACTTAAACAATCTTCCATCCAACACAGGCACCCTTGCACTATGGTGCAAGGGTGCCTGCGTTGGCGCTAGGCAGCTTAATTTTGCGCCACACAGGGGGAAACGCAGGGCTGCACCATATTCTAGTAAATATGGTGCAGCCCTGCGTTTCTAAAGTGACGAAGCGTATTGTTAGCCTTCTTGGCTTAACGACACATTTCGCCACCTTATTGTAAATATGCCCCGTAATGTGTTTCTTGATATTTTTCCGCGACTTCTTTTTTTCCGCTACTATTTTCCATCACGGAACCAAAGTGCCACAATTCACCACAAAACAAAACCACTGTCATAGTAAGCATGTCGTGGTGCAATGGGTGAGTTCACTAAAGGAGCACCTTGTTTCCCGTTTCAACAACCGGTGCCTAATCATTTTTGTTTTAATTCCGAGATCAGAGCTACTAGCAATTTCCCAGTCAAAGTTTGCTTTTCCTAACTTAGGGAGCCCTGTCCACTAAACAATTTGAACTATTTACACATCAATTCCGTTTCGTTTATCATTATTTAGTAATCGTTTTATAAGATCATTTTACTCCTGCTGCTTTCAATGCTGATGAAGACTAAACGTTTGTGGCACATGCGACTGGTACCCTAAATATTTGGGTCGTTGCCCACCAAATGTTTAGGGTACCAGCCGCCACTGCACAGAAATTCAATTATTCCCAACAATTCAACCACAGACTAAACAGTTCCCCACCCTGTTTTTTGGTTTGGTTTATTATATGTCGGAAAAAACTGTCCAAACCGTAAACCAGCCCCAACTTGTGTTGCAACGCTATCAGGTGTGCCACTAATGCACCTCACACTTCCTGACAAATGAACCTTAAACCAAATAGTTGGTATTTTCCAGGTAAAAATGTCTGTTGACCTGAGACAGTACCTACCTAGGCTCGATGCATCCAAATTCACATTTTAATCTAATTAGTGTTTTCACTGTTTCTCCGGTGCATGCAGTTTGGTACAAAGCGGCTTAAAAGGTATTAAAGTTGTGCCATACAACACTCCGAAATATGTACATATGTAATCAACAACTTGTGTGAGAAGGGGTTTACTACAAAGACTTCGACATCATGTGAAAAGAGGAACCAGTGGCGGCTTGCATAGGGCGTGCTGCGGGGCAGTGTGGTGGGGCGGGGTAGTAAACTCGGACATACGACGGAACAGAGGAACGTAATAATTACTTTCCTCCGTTCCGTCGTATGTCCGCGTTTACTACCCCCCCACCCTGGCCCTCCCCCGCCCCACACCGCCCCGCAGCACATCCTATGCGAGCTGCCACTGAGAGGAACACACAGGAATATGCTTCTAACACATACAAGTTTCCTCTGGATTTGTTCAGAATGATCAGATATGATCCTCGGCAAAATCATAGGTGAAATAAACCCTAAGGGGCATATTTACTAGTATTTCATGCAACACAGCACACCAAGGCAAGTTGCTGCACTGCATTGGGTGGACGGGAGAGCGCTGAACAGCAACACACTTACCAAGATATGTCGCTGTTACGCTCCATCCATGCGCTGGCACACTCTTGGCTGCCTAGCTGTGGTAAGTTGATAGTAAGATTACTTTCACTAAGATTGCTTTCACTTCCTGTGTGTTCTTAACCTCTCCTAACCTGCTAGGTACTTACCTGCGTTACCATTGATCCTTTGTTGTATATTCTTGCTCAGCATTCCAATTTCGCTTATGGATTGTTTTTTAGTTGTATCTGGTGTTACCTCTGTGTGTGATGCTCCAATAAACAGATACTTTTTTGTACCATATTTGGCATCATTACTTACCACATCAGCGCTAGTGCAGGCACTGGCGCAAGGGTGCCTGCGTTACCAGCAGGATTGTTTCGGATACCTTCCTGCTCAAAAATAATCTTTTGAGGGGTATTTCTCTTTCTATGCAGAATGCATCACACGTGGAAAGTGGAAGCAACAATGAGAAAAGAAGCTATTTCTCCTTGTTATGCCTCTGTTGGGTAAGTGGACCGTTTTGGTGCAAACCCAGGTTTACAAGTCTTTGTAAAGCTGGGTTTGCCTCAAAACACATGGGACGCCCATCCTCCCCCTATGTAAAGCATGCCTGATGCAAAATGATGCAAGGCACAGCTATGTGCGACTTTGCGTTACTTTGTTTCTTACTAAACCATGCGAAACCCCCTGAATCGACTTTGTGTGGCTTAGTGAATGTCAAAATGGATTTTGCATCAGGATATGCCATAAAAGTGAAGCAAATCCAGCATAAAATCTTAGTAAATCTGAGCCTTATTGTTCTCATCATCCCAGGCCCTGAGGTTATGAGTTCGAATCCAGATAAGGACAATTTACCCCTCCATCCATCTGGGGTTGATCATTTCAGTACCATTAAATTGAGTGGCATTAACACATTTTCAGGAAATCAAAGCTATAAACTTACAATTTTTAAGAACGATTATTATTATTATTATTATTATCTCAATAACTTGAGAAATACTTTTCCCAATTGGGTGCTAAATGAGTTCTTATTAAGTGAGCGGCAGCCATTCCTCTTCCAGGCAGCAGCTTCTGCGCGGTCTGCGTGCACAGTGCTGAAGGACAGCTCCCGCCGGCTTGGGTTACTTGAGTTCATTTCTAAATGCTGGGATCAGGTTCCGAGAATGCCTTAAACACCAGCATAAAATCAGATGTCAATGAGTGCTGCCTATATGGGAACACCATTCCGAACCTTGTGCAATAGGGCTAACACAGTTCATTTACTTTGTGTTAAACAAACACTGTTCCAACATGATTAATGTATAGTTTGTGTGGCATCAGGCAGAAAGGGAAAGCGGAAGACTCCTGTACTGTGAGGTGAGAGAAAGGTCAGTCAGCTAAAGAAGAGACGAGCCGTCTGTCCAAGGTGCCTGCTACCTGAAAGAAATGTAAATGTGTGCACTTTGCAGCAAATCTAAGGGCTGCTTGGGAGCCAGTGTAGGATTTAGTTGAAAGAAACGTTTGAATTTCATGGAGACCAAGGGTTATTCTTTTTCAGAGGTACTATAAGGGTACTATATCCGTTCTGTAATGCTCAGGTAAATGAAAACCTATGCAAAAAAGGTTTCACTAGGTACTGTCTGATGGCATATTTCTAAAATATATATTTTGGAAGAACTGTAAGCACGTAAACACTGAGGGGGATATGTACTAGGAAGTGGCGGAGCGCGGAGTTAGCCTCCTTGGCTTAACGCCTCACTCTGCCACTTCTGAAACGCAGGGCTGCACCATATTTACAAGAATGTGGTGCAGCCTTGCGTTTCCCCCTGCACTGGCACTACGTTTAGCAACTTAGCACCAATGCAGGCACCCTTGCACAAGGCAGCACACACGGAAAAAGCAAAAACGAGGAGAAATAATGCATTTCTCCTCGTCTTGCCAACTTAAAACCAGGATTTTCCTGGTCTTAATTTTGGCGCTGCCTCCTATGTATGCCACCCTTGTACATAGGGGGCAGCGTCAAAATGAATGGGTGATGCAGTGGAACGCCCACCCCAACACCCACTGATGGGCCTGGCCAGCAGCCGGCTAAGATGGCCGCAACTTGAAGGAGCTGCGCTAGGCACCTAGCACAAGCCCCGTAAAATCCGGCAAAATCCGTCATTCTTGAGTGCTCTCCTACAGAATGGTGGTCCGGGGGCTCGCGGCGACCTTTTAGGCGAGCCGCGGATCGACTGGAGTGCGGTGGATCGACACTGCGGGTGACGGCCGCGAGACCTGGTGCAGTCAAGATGGCGCTGCCCCGTCGGGCTTGAGTAGACTGGCTGCCGGGCTTGCAACCCTGAGAGTGCGCGGCGGCCGAGCTTGCGGCGGCGGCTCTGGGGGCTGCGATCGAAGAAGAGGTGAGAGAGCCCCCCCCCAGCTCGTGCTTCCTTGAGCGGTGAGACTTGCAACATGCGGAGGCGGAGAGCCGCGGCCTCCGGTAAATGCGACACGGTGAGGGCCCGCTGAAGCTGCAGATTGGTAATACACGGACATGGCGAGGCTGGTGCGGCCGCAATCGGAGTGCTGGCTGGTGTTCCTCTCTCCTCCCCCGCACCAGCTAATAGTGAACAGGCTGTTGGAGTCCGCGGGCGCGGGAGAAACAGGTGCGCGCCCGCGGGAAGTGCTTTCCCAACCCGTGAGTAAATCAGACAACACTCTGCAGTGAGGCTCCTTTGCGAACTTGCCTGCAGATATTGACACTCCCTAAGGAGTGTTTACCAATCATTTGAAGGAGGGTGACATATGCGCAGTAGAAGCATACAAGGCTTCAGCTGCGCCAGTTCATGTAGAAAGACATTCATACTGTAGAGGATATACCTCCACGTCCTCCCAGATGCCCGGTCAATGGGGCCTATAAGCCACTGCTGTAGAGAACAGTATATTGTCCCAAACCTTCAAGGAGCGGCGGCGACGGGACTCTGCCATCCGGAGGAGTGAGAGGTGACATAGTATAAGGGGACCTCGCTGAACCTGACCTTAGGATGGTGCCTGTGTTTTGGAACTCTGAGTATTTGATGAGTGATGCGATCATCTGTGAGCTACATCGGAGCTGCTGAAAGACTCATTAGTCGCCGTCCTCTACCCCCAACCTCCCTTAACTATGTCGCCTGGACTCTACATCTTATGGATTTCCCCCCTGGGACCCATTTTTCAAACAATCTCATATTAGATGCCGAGATGACTCTCCGTGGTGTTTGTTTATTGGCATTGGCCCGAGTATCTACGTGGCCCCACCTGGGTTCCGGTTCCGCTTCCGCTTGCTCTAACTTTTGGGCCTCCTTAAGACACTTTTCTTCCACTGCCGGTCTACCAGAACTGATCTGCTTCCCTGCCCCCTGTTCTTTTTTTCTCCCCTCCCTTCTTCCTCTACTGGGGTCCTGATCCCCTATGTTTGATTATGCAACTGTAACTAATGTAACCATGCAAATCTGTTATCTTTGTTATTCCCTACTGCGGAAACCTGAGCAACATGGCTGATGCCCGGTGGAGCTGCTAGACAGCTATAGAGGAGATCGGCCCTGGTTCACCCCTTGACCATCACCTACCCAGCCGGACATTAGGCATAGTTCTCCTTGTCTCCCCTTTTGTCTCCCTCCGCCCCCTCCCTCCGACGAACTACTGTTAACTTTGTTCTTTTTCCTGTGTTCTTACTATGCTCTTGTAACGGATGTAATTTGTAACTTGTAACGCAACGATCCTCATGTAAAGCGCTCTGATACCTCTGGGTCTAGCCAGCGCTATATAAAACTCTTCAAATCAAAAAAAAAAAATCAAAATCACCCTTTCACGCTAACCATAGCGTGAAAGGGGGCCTTATGTACAAGGCAGCGTTAAGCCACGTTAAGTGGCTTATCGCTGCCTTGTACATAAAGCGCAGTCCCTATCGCCACCACAACGTCAATATAGGTGACGTTGTGGTGGCGATAGAGGCTTGTACATATGCCCCTGAATCTTTTTGTACAAATTGCAGCAGCTATATCATATTGTGTGCATTCTATCTTATACTCTGTGCAATATAGTTTTTAAACAAATAACTTACATATTCAAGTGCTTTCTGTCACAGGCTGGCACCTCGTAGCACTATAATTCCATATGGCACTGTTCCGCTGTGCACCAACCAGAATTAAAGTCAGTGGCCCACTATTAACAAACAGCCATATGAAGTGATTGGATTAACTCACTGAGCTTTCCTACCAGAGCACTATATTTCCCACAGATTTGGTTAGCTTGCATTTAATTTTCATTTAAGGTGCGTGCATTATATTTTATATGCAGTTTCCGGTAGGTCAAAGGACAACAAAATAGTTACGTACTGATCTTGCTCCCAAACTCACTTAGCTCACTCCCTTTGTTCTCAGGATCACAGTTCCAATGCTTATTTTTATACTCTTTGACTAACATTCTCTGTCATAGTTAGGGCCTCTGTATTTATGTGGCAGGGGAGGAGCAAATTACGTGGTAGGGTTGATTAAATTATACATCAATAAAAATCCAAGTTATGCGTCACATTTTAAAGCCCTGGTTTTTTAGGTCTCGCTGAGCCAGCGCATGCGCTGCTCTGCGAGAAATTTAGTGAGTGGCTTTTGAAAGTGCTACCACAGGCTTTTGCTGGCCTCAAGCTTGCGTTCACGCGAGCGTGCACGCGCGCAGCCGCCATCTGTCTTTCCTCCGTCACGGGTCATTAAGTGCATCGCGATCGCGATCACTTTCACTTTCGCGGCCGCGCGGCCGCGTCTCTTTCACGGCATGTTTTACAATCTAGATAAATCCTACTCCTTCGTGCGTCAGTTGCATTGTTAACTCTCTCCGTTGTTTCTTGCATATATTTCCTTTACTTGCCATGTGTTTTGGAAGAAGGTCCAGACAGATGGTTTTTTTAGCGAAAGGGCATACATACGCTTTCTGACTCTTGTGTTTTTGTGCAAGATTTTTCTATTATCTGGCAATCTCCATTTGCACAGGAGATGCAAAATGGATTGCTATACACCATTATGACAAAATAGTCACCAAAGCCAGCATCGGTATTAATTTTGTCATTTTTTCACAGTAAATATTCCTAATAAACATTTCTGCATGGCCACACCCTGGGCATCTGTGATAAGCTGCTTCTCCGCTTAAACACTTAACCTCCAAAACTCCTTCACCTGCAGGCAGTTTTACGTCCTATATAAAAAGTTCACCTGATCATGCCGATTCTAACGCATGCTGCTAATTTATCTGGGTAGATCCATACCAGCTTCTTGGGAAACCCCCCCCCCCAATTTCAAAAGTTAGTTCGTAATGTTCTGTTCTGGGGGGCATCTGGGAACATACTCCAGATAATTCTGACTGTATGTGCAATTTTTGGTATATTGTAAAAATGTGACCTACTCTGACCCGGAATAATGTTTGGCCTTGCATAAATGGATTCCCTACTATGTGGCACTCTACCTACCGCCTGCCATCTCAAGAAGGAAATATCTTTCCTCAGTGTTTGGAATGGATGAGTGGCCCAGAACGGTACTTTGCAAACTGATCTCTTTCACAATCTACTACAAGCCTGTACCACCCTCACCATCTGCCGGGCAAATATGGAAGGTTTATTTGGCACTCCCAGCTCCAAGGTAAATGTCTGACTTGGTGTGTAGTTTATACATGTTACAGCCAACGGAAGCTTCCTTCATCGACCTACCTGAACTGTGTGCTGCAGCTGAGCTGTTGCATAATATAACAAGCATTGGCATAGCCAATAGGTCTCGCTTTTGGGACCTTATAAGTATTTAGTTATGCAGCACAAAATCCTTGGTGCAACAACATCAACTGTTGCATCATGGCTAAACACTTATAAGGTCCCAAAGGCGAGACCTATTGGCTATGCCAATGCTTGTTTAACTTTTTATTTGATTTTCATCACATACAAATAGATTGCGGTTAAAAGCGATGAATGATACAGTATTATTATGTGGAGCAATCTCATATACTGGTACATACAATGGATTTCACAGTGTTGTTGTTCCTAGAATTAGAGAATGTTGTGCTACTTATAAGTACTGTGGCTCTGGGTGTGCGGTGTTATGTCTATCATGCTCTTGTAGTGAAACCTTGGTTGTTTCATTGTAATGAGCTCATGGAAGGCGGCGCACTGTTAGTGCGAACTGTACAGGGGGATTAACTTATATCAAACTGGGGTGGTCAGGTATAAACTGGGGGTACGCTGAGCAGGGGGCACATGTGTGAAATGACAAACATGGTGGGGCTGGAAGTGAGTATGTAGCCTTGGAGTGTTGGGTGCTGTGGAGGGTCGGGTGCTCTCTATGCATTTGGTGTCTGTGTATTAATATGGGTTAAATATGGTGATTCTCTGGTCGAGTGTTGATCATGGTTCTGGTGGGAGACGGTATGGTGTGTAGTTGTGGGGGGGTGTCTGTCGGCTCTTGAGATATGTGTGGCGATGTAGTTCTAGTGGTAATTCGTTGGAAATCGTGGAGGAGTACCGCCCACTGCATGGAGACAGGTAGTTTGCGTATTCCCCAGGCCTCTTCATATCGGAGGGTATCTTCCTCGGAGGCTCCCCACTTATTGACTGCTCCTATCCAGGCCGCTAATGGGGGCCTTCTGGCACACGCCAATGCATAGCAATCCCACGTTTCGCCAATAGAAGGATTAGGGATGCAAATCTCATCTGAACTTTGTGATGTTTACGACACCGAGTTATACCCAGACCTCAGGCGTCCCACGTATTTATATTTGTGAGACCCGTGGTTTCACGTATCGTGTTGTGGATTGTGCCCCAGTATGATTGTAGCATTCAGTAGCGGCCCGTGGTGGGAGTGCTGCCGGGCGGTGACGTGGGGCAGGGAGGGGCAGGGTGGGGGGTAGTAAAGTACGGAATACGGCCGTCTAGAGGTAAGTAGACATATAAATAAATAAAACAAATTTCCTTGCGCGTGCTGCATCGCATTTGGTGATGCAGCGCGCGCAACGAAATTTGTTTTATTTATTTATATGTCTACTTACCTCTAGACGGCCGTATTCCGTACTTACTACCCTCCACCCTGCCCCTCCCCCGCCCCACGTCACCGCCCGGCAGCACTCCCACCACGAGCCGCTACTGGTAGCATTGGACAGCTCCAGAACATGTGGTGGAATGTCGCATTGGGGGTATGACATCTGGGGTATGCAAATTGGGTATTCGGATAATAGCGTTGGAGGCTGTCAGGCTTTAGATAGGCACGGCAGTAGCGGCCCGTGGTGGGAGTACTGCCGGGCGGTGACGTGGGGCGGGGGAGGGGCATGGTGGGGGGTAGTAAAGTACGGAATACGGCCGTATAGAGGTAAGTAAACATATAAATAAATAAAACGAATTTCGTTGCGCGCGATGCAGCGCGCGCAACGAAATTCGTTTTATTTATTTATATGTTTACTTACCTCTATACGGCCGTATTCCGTACTTTACTACCCCCCGCCCCACGTCACCGCCCGGCAGCACTCCCACCACGGGCTGCTACTGACTGGCACAGTGCAGTATGTAGAATTGTATATTTTCAAAACAGGCGTTGCCGAAGACCTTTCATTTTAAAGCCCTGTTACTTCACTAGCGTGCCGTTTTTAGGTCGAGCCACGAGTAGCGCGCAAGCGCTGCTAGGCGAGACTTTATGTTAGGGGGTTTGGAAAGCTGACCAGACGCTCGTGCGTCATGGCCTTTTTCCTGCGGTTACGCGCGCAGGGCCGACATCTGTTTCCCATTATCGTGCCCAGACGCGGGCGCGATAATTGGAAACACATGCCGGCCGTGCGGGGAAAAGGCCATGACGCACGAGCGTCTGGTCAGCTTTCCAAAGCCCAGGCTGCCGCGCTCGCTCGCCCCCGCTCCTCTCTTGTTTATCTTCTCCCACAGTTTGTCACAAACTTTTGACACCACAAACCAGTCTGTTTACGGAAGTGACGTAACCACCCCGCCCCACTACGACAGAGAAACTTCAGTCCCTTGTCCAATGACTGCCGCCCACCTCTGTCTTCGCCCCTAAGACGTCATAGCAGTGCCTGCAATAGGCTAGGCAAAGCGGAAGTGTACTGCGTAAGGAAGGATCATCGCTGCTGCCGATATGGTGTACATTTCTAATGCTAAGAGCGCACTGACAACCTGTTTTAACTCAGGAAAGGGAAATTGTTTTTGAGCGAGGCGGTGATTCCCTTTCTTTCATAGGTCTCTGGCAAGCCCTCCTAAAGTGTCGTGCAAACAGTCCCCCATGTAGGTGTATAAAGAAGGAACGTACCCCCTAGAGTTTTGGACCGCTATCCAATGGACCGCTCACGTACCCACACTTACCTGCTACATCATATTTTTTGGCTAGTCTTTGACTTATGCGTTTTCTCTTCATATGTTAATGGGGCATGGCTCTGCCTCACTAATTCAAACTGTGTTCACCTCTTTGTATCCTTGAAGCTGATGTTTTGTTTCAATCAGTAATTGCGTCACTTCTAAACAAGGACACATTTGATAGTATTTTAACGTAGCCTACACCCTAATGCAATTTACGTAGGGCTCCTGTCAGTTGGTCTATCTGGTTTATTTCAGGATATCTAGGAATGAGAAGTTGAGCATCTGTTTTACTCGTCCTGGATTGTACTTGGTAAGATGCACTTCGAGGAAAACATTATCGTTGTTGAACAAATACATTTGACGCCTACCTCTGTTATTTATTTGCTAACCGGACAAGTATTACCCCTGAATAACAGACTGATCTTGGTCCTGCTCTGGGGCGAGATTTTGCCTCTCATAAAAAAATTATAATCATAAGGTGCATGTGTTATGAGCTGTTCCACTCACAACTGGGGAATGTAAGAATTTGAAAGAGATCCGTAATTATTTGCAGTACTTGTATTTTTAACTAGTCATTGTCGTTATCAAATGTTACATTCAAGTACAATGTGGTCTAGTAGTTAGAGTTGCCGACTTTGAAATACGGAGTCGGGGTACCAGCTCGAGTCCCGACCTCGGCTCATCATCCTGTGATTCTGGGCAAATCGCTTAATCTCCTTGTGGCTCAAATGAGTAATATAGTCCGTTTATTTTGTAAATCGCTCTAATGCCCTTGGGCTAAGTTCTCACTATTAAAGAAAAAAAAGTTTCTATTCAGCGCGATGCTTCCGGGCTTGAGTGCAACTTAAACATTTTCTTGGTCACAACTTCCCACGAGGTAGCACCACAGAAAATGTGGGATTTAGACAAAGGATAGTTGACCTTAGCTGCGCAGTACTGGATAGTAGTACAGAATGAGCAGGATTGTGCTGTCTGGATAGTATGTATTGAGATCCATGGTTTATAGTGATTATTGTTCTGTATGGGAAAGACCATGTAAATGCTGCCAGTGAGATTTCATTGCCCTCCATTTGTTCACCATCTGTCACTATCTCCCTGTCAGTTTGTCATTTCTATCACAATCGCTGTGTCTCCTTCCTCTGTCACTCACTCTTCATTTCACTTCTTCCCTTTCTATCTCCCTTACATTTGTTTTTGTCCATTATTATCCACTATCCTTTCTTCCTCCTAGTCACATTTTGTTCCTTTCCACCTTTTTCTTCCTCTTTGTCTTTCCAGTCACTTGGGACGATCATCCCATCACTCTTGCCTTTTATCTATCACTCCTTCCTGTTAGCCTAATTTGATATTGTAGAGCAGGGTCCATGAGATTTAAGGCCATAGCAGACTGGGACACATCTTGAAACAGGCCTGTGTACTCTAGAATTGCATGGCGTGTAAGTGGATGGTAAGTGGCCTGATTTAACTTACTGAATTGCTGTTGTTGGTATGGGATTGTCCCCTGCATCCTTTAGGGGTGTGTTTCCCTGCCCATAGTGCTTAACTGCACGTGAATCAGGTATTGTGGCGTTTATGTTGGCCCTGGTAGCAGGCTAATCAATTTAGCGTGTGGGCAGCACTTTCCTGTCACCTGGAGGGCAATCCAAGTGTGCCTTCGCAGTGTTCAGAGGACTACAGTCTTGTTTTGGGTGTACACATTAAGCATCATACAGTGTTTTGTGATTAATAATGTGACCAGATCTTTTAATCTATGTCAGTGAGTGCGGCTTACTAAACCCTCTGGTGTAATGTTCTGCTGTTGCATGAACCCAGAATCTTACCCTAACATTTTATGCGTTTGTTGAAAGTGTGCGCGTATGTGTATGAAGACATCTTTCCCTGACAGTGGAAGTGTATAGCCTGCATTCCTGTGGCTAGAAGGTGGAGATCCAGACACTGAGGATGAGGATGGAGACCGGACTATAATTGGAAACCCCATGAAGACTTTTTTTTTTAGCAAGGGGCTGCTGATTAGTTATTCCTGAACACTACCATTTGGTGGATGGTAGAGGAGAAGGGTGGGACTGCAGGTTTGGTTGCCCAAGCTGAGGGTGGTTGTAAATCAGGCCTCTCCTTTTGTCTGTCCCTGCCCACTGCTTTAAATAGACTTATGACAGCCAGGTGCAGAGATCCCATGTGATGGATGCTCCTGCTTAGATATAGTCTCACTTCTAGTTGATGTGAGAAACCTCACTTTGCACCAAGGCTATCTGAAGAGCTGCCTGAGAAGGACCTGTGAAAGAGAATTACCTCAAACTGGTTCTGAAATTAGAGACAGTGGTTCCATATCCCTTGTAGAATATAAAAAGCCAAACCTTTGTCTTACGTTTAGTAATATCAAGAACTTGTGCCACACCCACCATTTGTTTTAAGCAGCAGAAATATCTTAAATTTCACAAGTTTCCATTAATTTTGATTCCAGAATCTAGTAAGCAAACATAAGCGTTTGTCCTCAAATAAATTTGAAAGATAAAGAATGCGGAATACTCTGAATTTAATGTCAATTGTGTGGACATTGTTCTCCACCATGGCTACCCAATAATAGAACTTGAAATCAGGGGGTGTTGAACTTCCCTTGCAAGCTGTAATTTTGGAAATCAAATAGCCCCTTCAGCCTTCGTATATCCCAGCACCAAAGTTCCAATAACCTCTGTAATTTGCTAACTGAGAACCAATCCCAGTTACGTGTTAATGTAAGACATGAGTTCAGGAATTGTTCATAGTTAAAATTTACCACATTCCAAATCTCAGCAGTTAACCAAGCCTTTTGATACAAACAACTAGTGTTTGGGCGTTAGTTATGTTTTTTATTATAAGGGTAAAGAATATTAGGTTATTTATTTTGTATATTAACCCTTTTCCTGCCCTATTGAATAAATAAAAATATATATATATATTACCTACTGGCAGTCACCAGTAGGTAGTTATAGTTAGGACCTATTTTCCATAGGAAAAGCGTTTTTTCTTTTGCAAATATCTTTGGCGCCGGTTGACGAAACTTCGCGAAATTTTCAAAACTAATGGGGCGCTCCGGTCAGCTCCTGTCTTGAAAGTTGGCTGGGCACTTGCTCGAATCATTTGATGCACTTGTAACTGCAATAAAAAGGATTTGTTAAATTCCACATTGTGGTCCGTAACTGTTTGGTTGCTGAAGAAGGAATCTACTACAGGACTGTGGTTATCGTGTATATATCTATATATATATATCTCCTACATGCAGTAGATAGTTATAGTTGGGACCTAGTTTTAGGAAAATCGTTTTTTGACTTGCTTATAACTTTGGCGCCGTTTCACCAATCTTCACAAAACTTTCCAGAAAAAGTGCCCCCCTCAAGTTTGCAGCAAAAGCGGTCTGTATGAAGTAAAACTATTGGAACCCCGTACCGCACAGATCTCTGGACAGCCCTAACTAGCTGACTCACCCTCACTAGCAAGGTTTCCGCGCCGGGACGCTCCTGAATATCCGTGCGCGTTATAAATGCTCGTAACATAACATAACATAACTAACAGACGCCCTTTGCCCCACATGTGTCTTGAAAAAGCCCCAGGCCTGCGTGCCTAGTAGGGGTCAAAGCATGTGTTGGCTGTTCTTACATAATGTTTGCGATTCTGACTGCAAGAATCCTACTGAATCAGTATGTGTATACAAATTAGTGATTTTTGACTCAAGAATCGCATCTAATTACATGCTTACCATGGAAAATAAAGACCCTTGGAATACTACTCAAATTACTACCGACCTGTTTTATTCGAATTTGCAGTTCATTTTTACAACTCAGAAATGTCCTTGTCTTTACACATTAACTTTGGCCTATTGGGTTTGGGGTTTCCCATTCACCAAGGACATCTGAACATACGGACTATCCCCCATCAACGACAGAAGGGCATCACGTGGGATATTTACCCCTCTCAAACGGAAGCTCCTAAAACATATGTTGGCTGCAGTGGGCACTTACATCACTCACATATGACAGAAATATATGACTGCCAGGAGCATAACTGCACTCTGGCTGGGCTGCAGTTTAAAGGCACTTGGCAAGGAAAAGTGCTAGAACCATGTAAAAAGCCCTATTTTTATTTTATTAATATGTTCTCTCTAAAGTGCAATCCACTAGGATAGGGTGCCTAATTTATATAAAGTGCATGCCATATATTTGACATAGGTGCCCTTACAGTGACTGAAGGTCTAAAAGCTACTCCTATTGTGTAGTTTCAGCTACCGTTTTCATAAGACAATAATGGTGTGAGATTAAATTACTTATTTACATTTTTGCTTGTGAAAGTGCTAAAAAGCTGTTTTCCCCATAGTTTTAAAAGTATGATTTAAAGGTGAAATCAGATATTTCATACTTTTATTGGAAAAGTGACTTTGTAAAAATGTACTTTATGCTGCCTGAGCCAGAACTTTCAAAAACCAGTTCTGCTAGTCCTCACACCTCCAAATGTCAATAAACATTCCTGGCAGGAGTTGATGACTGCGTGCCAGAGCACAATAGCCTGGCTGCTGTACCCAAGAGGGCAGAAGTGTTGTCAACAACTGGACACTTAGCAGGGATTAGCCATCTAGGAATAATATAGGACAGATGTCAGAACAAAGGGCATCTTAAACACTTCTTCTTTTGACTTATTAGTCCCATTCATTCCTAGAGCCCTCCTAGATCCATTGCTTATAACCCCAGCTGGAGAGAGAACCAGTTCTGACCATGACAGAGAGGAGGAGAGCTCATCTAAATAGGAGTGTTGTTAGAGGCCTGCCTGTAATGCCCTCAGAGGGAAAAATATGGCCATTTCGAATTTGGAGCGTCTGAGAATTTTTACAGTAAAGCAAATAGAAAGTGCTGCAAAAGGAGGTGGGCAAAGAGCAAGAAAGTAGACAGGACTAGGTATGGAAAATTCTTCAAACATTGGCTAGTGCTCAGGATAAAACTAGCAACTCACCACCACCTCCTCAGAACGTTCCTGGATTTGGGAAGACTGCAGAAAGAAGATGACTCCTAACTCCTGCTAGCCTGCTAGTACTCAAGGTCTGGAACTGTCCTCGAAGTGGTTGTCGTCCTGTTTGTCGTTCTAGCGACACACAAAGCAGAAGGATTCCAAAAAGGATCAACTGACCAGAGTTCAGGTCCCTGCAGGAGCCGTATCTGAAAAGAGAAATTAGGACTGATCCGAAAGAACTTTCCCAGCAGTTTGAGAAATGTGGGAATTTATGTATTTAATTTTTTTTATCACTGGAGGACCAGGGCAGGGTGCTGAAACCTGATGGGCCTTCCAATAAAAATATTAGTATTTTTGGACCCCCTGCTTGGCTACAGCTTCCTGTATTGCCCTGCTGGAGTATATTGATAACTAAAAAAATGACTACGTCCGAAAGTAAAACCTGAAACTGGGCAAGGTGGCAAATCCATCCCAATGAGGAAGTGACCTCAGTAGCTATGAAATCTAACCCAGTCCCTGTTTGATCTGGCTGTGCCAAAATCAACAGCATCAGCTGGAGCTCAGTGATGACCTATCCAACTTCAAGGTACCCTGATCTGCCTCAGCCTAGGACATTTCCTGACTAAAGGATTTTCAATTCCATTGCTAGAGACTAAGGGCCTGATTCTGATGCGGGTTGGAAAGCTTCCCGACCGAATCGGTTTGGAAATGGTTTCCGACCCACTCGGATCAGGAGAGTCCGACCGTCGGAGTACGATGCATCCAGATGCTTCCAGATACGATTTGGTTGGACTCCCATTGACTTCAATGGGAGCATATGTTCCTAACCGCATCATAATTGGGCCCTGGGTCGGGAAGACACGTTCCCGATCCGATTTGGAAGGAGCAAATGCCATTAGGAGGCCTTCCTAACCGCATCAGAATTAGGCCCTAGGTGGGAATGCTTTCCTAACCGCATCATGATCAGGCCCTAAGTCCAGAGGTAGAAACTTTGACTGGAATGTGCTGCTTGGTGTATCTAATCTCTGCCCCATCACGCTCAGCCTGAAATCACACCTAGGGCCAGGTCAATTGTTTTATCAATGGGACTTTAGTTTTTCTAGTAGCTTTTGCCTTAAAAGTTTTAAAATTCTTCTCTTCGGTTCCCTTTATCTAATTTGAATGATCTCCATGCCGTGCTGGTCCATATGTTTTTCTGGGTGGGATTGGGAATTAATATTGTATTTTCTTAATTTTAAAATTGTTGGTACTTTTTAAAATAAACGTGCATTTCTCTGGGGAATTGCTTGCTTCTTTTGCTGTAGCTACCAACCGGTGGTTTAGAAGAGTTTCTCTGAGACTTGTGTTGAGATCTCACCAGGGTGTATTTATTAAGCTGGGAAGGGTCTTTGCTTCAAAATTATTAACCCACTTTCGGACTCCTTAGGCATCCTTTCATACATAGCCCCGACGGTACTCTACGCATATACCATCTCATTTCTTCTAACATTCTGTGTGAAATTGATGAAAATGTAACCAAGTAAAATAGTAATGACCTTACTGACGGAGGTGGTGTGAATGGGGAACCGGTGAAAATGAAGAATGGGTAGATGTAGCCAAGCAGCAGAGTAGTAAACACAATTGGAGAGTGGAATTTAATAGTTGAATACATTAGGACTCTTCTTCAACCCTAGACATTGCTAGATTACTGGGCATTAACTGTGAATTAATACCTGGCCTGACTGAGGTTGGAATGAAGCTTTTCACCCCATTGCAACATAAGGCCTTATCTTTTTACCAACATTTTAGCGAAAATGTGAGTTGAATTCGTATTTGTCTCTTTCTAAACAAGTGTTCTTGGTGCAATAAAGTCACTTTTATATGATGCTTTTAAACTGCTGGTATCATAAAACCTTGAAACCTAGTGTTGTGGAACAAGAGCAAAAGGATACACTCTGTTCATGTCAAGGTTTGCATTATGTATATTCGGAAGCATTGCACACACTATCTGTGGTAACATTTAAACACATTTTTGGCAACACAAGGCAAACCCGCAGTCACAGGAGCGCACGCTTGGATAAGCCTTGCCCAAAATAATCAACACTGCCACGTTCAGTTTAGCAAAGGCTGTGTACGTCTGGGTACCACTTCTACTGCTGTTTAACTGAGTAAATCAAATGCCCTACTTTATTTTAGGAAGAACTATTGCTTTCATGCTCATGTAATATTGTGAGAATGCATTATTTGCAGTTTTGTAGTGTGACTGTAGCAGTTTATGAACACATTTAGCACATTTACATTTCTTTCACGAAGGAGGCCCCATGCCAAGTAGAGAATTATAGGGTTTCCTTGTTTGTTCCTTAATTGTCCGCCTCACCTTGTCTTGTAATGTTTGTTCATTTTGCTTTCTTTTCCTTTTTCGCGATGTGTTATAATTAAATGCAAACCAACATTGTTTCCAAAGATTTCTGTGGTTTTTAGGTCGAGCCTAAACGGCGCATGCACTTTCAGGATGATCTGTTGTATGGACTTTGACTCTTCCCATCACTTTTCATCCGTCTAGTTGGTTGTCTTTTAAAAAATCCTAGTTTGCTAGTGAGTAAATTGGCTTCCTTTTTAGGTCTCGCCTACGCAGCGCGCATGCGCTGCATAGGCAAAAAAGACCTTTTGTAATCGATTCGGCTTTTCAGCCAAAAACGTGCACGCGTTCCATTGCCTTCAATGGCAACGCGTGCACGTTTGGCGATTCACTTGCGGGAGCGAGCGGCGCCATATGGTAGCAATTATCGCTCCGGGCGCCGCTCGCTCCCGCAAGGGAATCGCACTCCCCCCACCCCTCCACCCGGAGTACTGTTTCACTTTCGCGGCGTGGGGCCGCACTTGTGTTTCAGTGCCTGTTACACTTGGCACTACCATACATCAAATGTTGCTCTACTGTGTAACCGAAATGATCTTTTTTGTTTTTGTTTTGTTGTCCTTGAAAGCGGTTATTCATCCCCTTTGTTGTGTAAAGGAAAGCTCTTGACACTTATTCTCCGGTTTCCTTTATATGTTAGTTCTGTGCGTGTTGCCCCTTTATTGCAGTTGGCTGTTACCGCATGGCCCGCTTCTGGTGGTGGCATGCATGTTCTCCTGCTCACACATAGGCGGATCCCTTTCTTCGTTTTACCACAGAGCTGGGGCATCTTGCAACCACAGTTCGCCACAGGTGCATAGCTGAAGGTGTCAGACGCACCGCTGATCTGCCTCTCCTGTGTGGTGCAATAGAAGTGGGAGCACGGGCTAGTTGCAAGGATGTAGAGGATCGAGTCAGTGCACTGCTGCGACTAGCTGCAGGTATTTGGGAAGGGCATGCTGCATTTTCTTTGGTGCCAGTAGGCAGAGGTGATTGTGAGCCATCTTCCTCACCAGTGAGAGGTAACCCACCCCGCCGTATGACAGCAGGCCTCAACATGCGCTCTATAAATGATGATCCATACACTGTTGCAGGGATAATAACTACCCCATGAGATCAGCGGTCAGCCCTTTTATTAAAACTACCACGTCATCAGGCAAAACCATTCCGGACCAAATTAAACACTTGTGTTGCGCATATGCGACTTCATATTATTGACGCGGATTACCTTGAGGGTTTGTACAATCATGGTTAAGTGACTGATCACGTTTTTTCCGGACAGGAGAATAAGACAAGGTAACAACCTGTTTCAAAGGCAGCTTTTTAAATACTTGTAATTATTTCAGGGCATTAGGAACAATACTTTTACCTCAACACTTCTCTGTACCAGCGATCTATGACAAAAGGTGAAGGGAATCAAGTTAACTTCCATACCCTGCAAGTCTGCTGTACCAACAGTAATTGGTGTGTGCTGGCTACAGCTCATTCCTTCGGTTCAAGTTCATTCGGTTCCTGTTTCACGTGATTAAAGGTAACAGAGAGGAATCAGACAGTTCACATACACAGAAGTGTAACCTAATAAAGGGGAGCAAATGCTGCCCAAGCAAAGTCATGAACTGCCTACGGTAAGTATACAACAAGCATTGGCATAGCCAATAGGTCTTGCTTTTGGGACCTTATAAGTGTTTACCCATGCAACAGTTGATGTTGTTGCACCAAGGATATTGTGCTGCATAACTAAATACTTATAAGGTCCCAAAAGCGAGACCTATTGGCTATGCCAATGCTTGTTATGCATGCTAACAATGTATAGTCAAAGGATTCACCCGAATAATATCAGTTTATCTCCTAAATACAGCAATCAAAAATTGAAAAGTTACCTTCCTCATCCCAAGATGCCTGCCAATGCAGAGCAACATGCATGGTAGAGCTTTCTAGCAGTGCTTAATTTGTAAAAGAATGAGTGCTGGAGCCCAAAGCGCTGCTCAGAAGCCAGCGGCTGACACTATTTAATGACTGCATGCCAAATTCTAAGGCTGCATAGTCCTGAATTCAGTCCTAGACACCCCCTATCCCTTTATCTCGCTCCTGCGGGCAGGCACAGCTGGCAGAGGTAACACCGTGAGGCGGTGGGACGGGGCGGGGGCGAGGCGGGGCGGGGAGCGGACAGACGACGGGATAGGGAAATTAGGATAAAAAACGTAAGTAAAACCACTTACCTTGCGCTCGGCGCATCGCCGATGCGGCAAGCGCAAGGTAAGTGGTTTTATTTCTTTTTTTTATTTTACCTTTCCTATCCAGTCGTCTGTCCACTCCTAAAGCCCCACCGATGTTACATGTGCCGGCCACGCCTGCCTGCAGGTCCCGTTTGCTCTCTTTGTGACGGGTTTTCCCTCTTCATCTTCCCCACTTCCTTCCCTTTTCTGTGTTTCTCTTTCCCTTGCACTCTGGAAATGTCCAGTTAGGAAAAATAAGTGACCATCACCCAAAATGAGTGCCGGTGCCCCCCACTGGCAACCACAGGCTTAAATTAAGCACTGGTTTTTAGTTTCTTTTCGTCTGCTTGAGCTACAATTTTTTCTGTTTATAAAATCTGCAAATTATTTAGATGCTGGATTATGTGGCAAGTGCGGTAACGAATCGCATAATTCCAGTGCCCAGGTTAAAATGGAGCACCATTTACCATATTTAACCATTTACCAATATTCAACACAACATGTCAGAATTTGTACCCATGTTTTACAGCAGCCCTTTGAGTTGTCAAGAGAGCGACATAACTGTACTTTACAATAGTCTTCTAGCAAATACGTTTATTAAGATTTGCTCATGAATACAGATGGACTCTGCTTAGTACTGACGGCAATGACAAATCTGAGTAAAATCATTTCACGAACGGGTGACAATAAAAGCAGGAGACTCAGAAGTCCAAAGCAGCTAATAAGCTTGAGAAGGTAGAATAAAAAACTCTTCACTTTGATTTAGTGCTTGTATTGTTGCATACATGAAGGTTTCTCTTCTGAGATTTTGAGTATTCTACCCTATTCTGTAGTTTTCCCCTAAATGATACTTTACTCCTGACCCTTTATTTCCACCCATGTAAAAATGACAAATTGTGCCACCCACATTTTATTAGGGGTTTGTCATTTCTTTTACTGATTTCTGACCTACACATAGATGCAGAGATTCCTGCTTTCACTATATTTATGCCTTGGCATAATTTGTCCCTGCACAGTGGCACTTCTTCCTCGTCAGTGCAAGCCTGTTGTAAAAATGGTCGCCCCTCTTCCTTTAAACTTAATAGGGATTGATGTTGGCAATCGTTTTTTTTTCTTCTCAAAACAATTTTAAAAGGGTGCAAATTTACTGATTTGAACTTGAATATCCTCATACAAAAAACTTTGTTAAATAGGGTGGTCTACTTGCATTTTCCAGAATTACAGAAATTCTATGAGAGGAAAGATTTCATGGGGCAGATTTACAAGCCCCTTGCACCACTTTTGCGTCACTTTTAACATGGGAAAAGGGACGCAAAAGTGGCGCAAGGGGCTTGTAAATCTGCCCCCATATCCCTAAATTCCACTTCGTGAAGTGAAACACTCCACTCCACCACCACAAAGGCCTGAAAACTTGGACAATTTCCTCCCTTCTGGACTGGAGTTCTTGAATTCAAGTGGGGGCAGGGGAAGACTGGCCTACAGAGAGCTGATGGGCTTCATGATATGCCAGTGCCACTGCAAAGCCAAAATGGCTTCCCAGACTGGGATCACTGACAGAATATAGAGGACAAAAATATTGTGTGGACAGAATATCATGAAAACAATATTTAGGATCAAAATATCAAGAAGATAGTCCAAATAGGTGTGTATAGATTTTCTATTCTTAACTCCTCATCTACGCACCCTGAAGCTATATATATCGTCAAGGTACATATATGTGGAGCTAAAAATAGTAAAACTGCTCGTCCATAGAAACTTACCTTCACGATATTCTTGCCCTCGATGTTCTTGACACTATATTTCGTCTGCATGATATTTTGGACTCAATATTTTGTCCAAACCCCAGATTGAGTAGTATCTCAGAATGTAATGTTGACGTGATGAGTGGAGCAGATGGGTCGCCCCTGTGGCCCAGGCATAAACTATGTTCATGATGGGTTTTGTTCACCATTGCATGAGTGGCCCAGTAGAGCTCATTTTCTATCATTTTGTAGTTCCACTTCTCCCATATCTGCCACAGTGTGAGGCACAGTTTTACTCTATTTGTGCATTGCTTGTGGTTGGCATCGGCACTCGTTTTTGGGGACTGGGGCTTATTTTTCATTCTCAGCCTTTGACCCAGACCAAGACAAAAAAAAGCGGGAAAAGGGAGCTAGAAATAGGAAAAGAAAGAGAGGAAAATTGTGACAAAGGGAAAACAAGCACTGGCAAAGCCCATAGCTCCCAGTTTTTGGACCTATTCGCTTTAGCAATACAGTTTGCCAATGCTGTGCAGCATAGCCGATTCTGCACACCATCAGCCAAAAAATAAAGGGGTGATGATGTGACCGCTGTTGCCGTTTGCGTCACTGTTGCAATGCATACATACTTCATGACACATGCATGTGCCTACAGAATGAGATGGATGCCACATTCCTTTTTTTATTTACAGATCCTAGATGGCGGACACTGCTTGGATTGATAAATTAAAAAAATAAGTGAAATAGAGCAAAATGAAAAAGGACTGCAGAGGAGGCATTGAGGAGTTTGTGGCGGAGGAGGGGAAAAACAGCACACTAGGGAGAAAGCAACACGAGGGCAGGGGAGAAGCAGATGATGAAGAGAGCAACACAGAGTGCGGGTGGGGAAAAAGCATGAGAACGAGCAGTATAAGCGTGGCAGTGCCACATGGTGGAGGGAGGAGAAGCTCAAGAAGGCGAGAGCAGCACAGAGTGCAGGGGGCGGAAAGGAGCTTGGGGGGATAAGCACACAAGAGAGAGTGAGCAGCATTGTTGGGAGACAGCAACAGTGTAACACATACCAAAATTAACTATAACTCATGCCCGCAATGCACAGTTTTATCAACAATGACAGCACTTCAAATGTAGCAGTAATGTTATCAATAATGTCTTAGAATATGTTATGAGAGATGTAATATGTGGGGTGAATAGTAGTGCACAGCGAGGGCACACGTTATAGCTACTTTAGGGCATGAGTTATAGTTCCTTGAGATAACTGTAACTGAGGAATTTCAGTGTTTCTTTGAGTTTAAAACATTAAGGGCCATATTATCAAGAACAGGCGATAACATTATCGCCGCTTTAGCGGCAGGAAACTACCGCTAAAGCGGCGATAAGGGGCTTGATAATATGCCCTATGGAATTCCAATAAAAGCCCAGGTTCTGGTGTGAAGGACATTAAACCTGGGCTTCTATTGGAATTCTATAGGGCAAATTATCAAGCCCCTTATCGCCGCTTTAGCGGCCCTTATCGCCACTTTAGCGGCAGTTTCCTGCCGCTAAGGCGGCGATATGTTATCGCCAGTTCTTGATAATATGGCCCTAAGTTTTCACTGAAAGTTTCATCTAAATCTAACGCTACTTTAACCTTTGTTTTTTTCAGTGAATATCCTAGGTTTTTTTAATGTGAAGTAAGACATAATTTCAATTTCTAACTATAATGTCACTTTAACCTCTGTTTTGATTCAGTGAATTTCTAGTTTTTTTTTAATGCAAAGTAGTATTAATTTGCCACACATAAAGCCAATCACACGCTGCACATGGCCTTTGGCTGAGTGCATCTTAGGGTAGGCCGCAGCCAGGCCCTGCATCCAACACCCCACTGGCAGCCAGTCCCATGCTGCTCAAGGCCATCGACTGTGTGCAGTATGGGGTTTGCCGCAAGGCTTAGCCTGTGGCTGCACTCAGACAGACTTACTGACTTTATCAAAGAGTCACAACACCAAAATATAAAATGTGGGCCTGTTATCTTTATCAATGGATGAGCATATCAATATATATAATGAAGATCTATCATGTTTCTCCAAAAATCAGCAATACTTTTAACCAAATGTATATTTCAGTAATTCACACAATTCAATGTTTATGAATAGTGATTACTATAAAAATGCTTAACAACGTTTTAATAAAAACAAATCAACATTTCTTTGAGACTTTCTTTTAACATAGTATTTATGACTGCATTTTGTGGGCTGAAAAATGTTAAAAGAAAGATTTATAGACTTTTTTTTTAATAAAACCAAAATTTCTCTGAACTTTTCTTTAAACATTTTACAGCCCATATAATGTAATCATAAACACAACCACAAGAGGGCCTTGTACTCCAGCTGAAGAGCATAGAGCTCCAGCTTAAAGTGCTTTAAAAATTTGGTACTTTCCCCTGGGGTTATGGATTAATAGACCATGAGATTTACTGTTTTTTTAATGTTGCCGGGGGTGCTGCTTCACTTCCTACAGCACCCCCACAAAATTAGAAAATGATTGGTGGTGCCCCTGCCTCTTCTAAGGATACCACAAGCATAAAAATATTGGGGCAGATTTACAAGAAACTAACGCAGCGCTGTGCCGCAAGTCATTTTGCTGCGCCACGCGGCGTTAGTTTCGAAGCACAGGGATGCAGCATATTTACAACAATATGTCGCATCTCTGTGCTTCCCCCTGCGCTGGCGCACAAACTGCTGCCATGCGCCGGCACCCTTGCACCATTTTGCAAGGTTGTCTGTGTCATGGGGAGATTGTTTTTGTGCAGGAAGTGGCTCTTTCCTGCACAAAAACAATCAATTGAGGTGATTTACTCTTCCAATGTGTGCTGTAGAATGTAGCAAGCATTGAAAGAGGAAAAAAACGCAGAGAAATGAAAATATTTCTCCTCGTTGCACCTCGCTACGCCACCCCAAGGGTGGCGTAGCATTCTGACGCATTTCCAGATTTACGATTCCTCGTAAATCTGGTAAAGCATCAGTGGACATGGGTGTTGCATGGGAACACCCACAGCAACACCCATGTCACGCCCCTAACACGCAAAGTTTTGCGTGAAAAGGGGCGATATTTACAAGCACAGGTAAAGTCATGCAGGATGGCTTTACATGTGCTTGTAAATATGACTGAGCAGGTTGCACCGCCCGTGCGTCACGCAACGTGATGCACCGGTGGCGCAAAGGGCTTGAAAATCTGCCCCATTGGATCTTAAAGTGCCTAGGGCATAATGGGGCCCCCTAACTAAGAGCAGGGAATAATAAATAAGCAGCTCCTGACGCTCATTTTTTATTAATATTTTTTAATGTATTGTAGGTGTCCTGGTGCCTAACAGGGACACCCATGTGGTAATTCCCATAAGGGGAGGAGTGCATGGGGCTCCAATCCCATCCCCAAGGGCCATATTTTTTTATTAAGGTGAGGAGTGTTCTGTACCCCTCCCAAAGCCATTATGGTTCCTAGGAACCCCATCCATCGGGCTGTATTTTTTAATTAAGGGGCGGAGGGGGCGCGTTGTCTCCCCCATAACCCTTTGCAGGCCACAGGGACCCCATCCCTCAAGGTCATATTTTTTATTAAGGGGAGTGGGGCACCCAGCTCACGTCTCCGGGCCTCTACGGGCCCCAGGGACACCATCACCAGGGCTGTACATGGATGCCCACCAGAGCCACCCACAAAATACTATATTTGGTGCAATGAGGGGAGCCCCAGGACCTCCTCTGGCTCCCTGCATACACCCATTCTAGGTGCACTGGGAGCCAGCATTGCTTCCACCCGGCAGGTGCAGCTGTTTTTCACAGCTCCCACTTGGTGGGAGCAATCTGATTTTCCCTGCACGAACGAGCATGGGCAGGGAAACAAAAGTTTGCTCCCACCTGGATGGAATATTTTTATAGCTTCCTGCTTGGTGGAGGAGACATGCCTTCCTTGCCTGAGCTCCTGCGGACAGGGAAACTACTGTGTCCCACGGGTGGGCTCCCTGGCACACAGCTAATAAGCTAGACCTGCGGTATGGGATTCCTGAGGTCCAGTGTCTGGATACCCCCTGGAGTGAATTGCTGCACTATACAAATATGACATGATATGATTTACAGGCTCGGGTAGGGGGACTATGGGCCCCCCTCCCCTTTTGTTTACAAATCAACCCTGGAGGATGGGGGTCCATGGGGCCCATCAGTGGCACAGGGAGGGGAGCCACATGCCCCTTACCCTATTTTTAATATTCGCCTCGGGGGATGGGATCCCCGGGGCCCATGGGTGGCTTGGGGAGGAGGGCTCCACTCATGCCCCCTTCCCATATATTTAATAGTAATGACCCCCGAGCCTTGGCCCACCCTGGGAGTCAAATCTATAAAATAGAAAACGTTGGTTGGTATCTTATATTTTTTTAATGCCGCAATCCCATGGAAGTCCCATGGGATGGTGGCATTAATTTTTTTATTTTTATTTTGGCCCCCAGGAGGGGTCTGTGCCCCCCCTCCCCCAAGGACTAGGGGAGCAGGGTATGCCTACTATGGTCCTTATATCTTTTTGCTTAAACAATCTTAGGACAGGGGATTAAGTCGACAAGTCCTGTAATGGCTGCCTGCAATATTTTCTCTTATGTTGCAGCCAGCCAATCAGAGCACTCACTCCATGGGAGCTTTGGTCCTGCATGAGCGAGATGGCCCAAGGGAAAAAAACCCCACTAGGCTGATTAGAATTCTCTATTTCTTTAATTGGGTTTAAGAGACTCTTGCTAGAATACCTCAAACCCAATGTCCGTATATAAAAGTAGTTTTGATCCTTATTTTTTCTCTAAAACTACTGAAAGTATTTACACCAAATCACAAAAAGCACGCTTTAAGGATCAAGATCTAGCTTCCTGGCAAATTTAGTGTAATTCCTTTCAACAGTTTTTGTGATATCACATTCCCCAAAAGTCTATGGAGAATGCATGGGGATTTTGTGTTTTATATATATATGTGTGTATATATATACATATGTGTGTATATATATACATATATGTGTGTGTATATATATATATATATATATATATATATATATATTCACTGAAAAAACCATAGGTTTCAGACATGTTATAGTTAGGAATTAGCATTTAAAAAACCTTAGAAATTCACTGAAAAAACCATAGCTTTCAGGGCTGTTATAGTTAGCTGGACATTTCACTCGTACAAAACCATTGAAATTCCTCCGTTATAGTTAGTTCAGCTAACTATAACTCGCGCCCCCGCAATGCACTGCTGATGACGTCACATATTACATCACTCATGACATGGTCAGTGACATCACTGATGACATCACTGAAAGTGAGCTGGTGTGTGTATAACTGTATAGGTGAGTAAATGGCAGTGTGATTAGTTATTTGCATGACTGACTAGGTGTGTGAGTACCTCTATGGATGAGTGGCGGTGTGTGAGTGTCTATATAGGTGTATGAGTGCATATGATAGTCCTGTACTGAGTGACCATAAGCATGAGTGACTGTACGGGTGAGTGAGTGGATGTGTGTGTAGACCTAAGAATCAGTGAGTGGGTATGTAGTTATTGGTGTTGGAGTGTCTATGGTTTTGAGAATGGCACTCTGTAATTTAGAGTGGGTGTATCAAAGGTTATATTAGGGTGAGAGAAGATGCAGCAAATTATCACATGGATGATATCATCAGTGATGTCATCAGTGATGTCATTTGAGATGTCATCAGTGATGTCATCAGTGATGCACATGCGCATTACTGTACGCGACGTTTGATGTATATTTAAAAATGCGTTCACACCAGGGGGGCGCGGCTAAGCGCCGCGCTGGAGTCGCGACTCCAAATTTTTCCGTAATTTTTTTTTTAGCTCCTACCACTAATTTATATTCTCCCCGGGGACCCCATCCTCCGGGGCCTATACATAATGATGGAGTCCGTGGGGGGAGCCCCAATGCCGCCACGGTCCTGCCGGCTCCCCGCGTCCTTCGGGAGCCAGCATTGCTTTTCCACATGGGGAGCTGCTAACATGCAGCTCCCCGTGTGGAAAAGCAATCTGGTTTGCATTTTGAAAGAGAGAGCAGGTTTCCCTGCTCTCTCTTTCAAAATCCAAACCAAGTTTGCTATGGCAGGGCGGGAGCCACGAGGCTCCCGCCCTGCCATAGCAAACAGCAGTGTCCCGGGGGTGGGCACCTCGAGACACTGCAGGAGCCGGCCCTGGGGGTGGCGGTCCGCAGGGCCATCATTGGCTCCAGGAGGGGGCCGCGCGGCCCCTCCCACTTAATGTAAAGCCCCGGGGGTGGTGGTCCCCGGGCTTGGGGGTCCATAACGGACCCCCTATTTTGAATATTTAGTGCCCCGGGAGGTGGCAGTCCTCGGGCGTGTGGGGGGCTCGAGCCCCCCACACAGGTTAAATAAAAAAAAAAATTAAAAGCCCCGGGGGTGGCGGTCCCCGGGGCTGCGGGGGGGCCTGTGTGCCCCCGCAAATATTCATACTTTGCCCCAGGGGGTGGCGGTCCCCAGGGCAGTGTGGGGGGGGATTAGGGCCCCCCTCACACTTTTTTTTCACATGCCCCCGGGACCTGGCCCACCCGGGGGCTTTAATTAAACGAAGCGCGGGAGGCCGCGCTTCCTTTTTTTCATTTTCGCGGCTGGATCTGCGCACCCTACGCGTATCACGGCATTTAAAAAAAAATGCTTTTTTTTAGCCCTAGAAGTCCTTCTAGGACCCCTTAAGCAGACCTACGGGGTCAGGGTGTTTCAACCCTGCCCCCTCTTCTTCTTGACGCCTTCATTTTACTGCCATCTTGTGCCTCGCTTCTACCGAGGCACAAGATGGCTACCAACAGTTCCTGGTTTAGAGTGTTCACAACCAATTACAATGCAGCTCGTGATCGGCATGGTGCGCGGATCCTAATCTGTAGGGTGTGCGGATCCTCTGCGGCCATAGATATATATGTGTTTTTACTTTTGATTTTCTCAGCAACTACTGAACGGATTTACACCATTTAACAAAAAGGGTTCTTTCTGAACCAAGAACTTCCTCTTTGCCAAATTTGGTGTAATTCCGTTCAGCAGTACGGGCTGTAGCCGTGTCTAAAGTTTCCTATTGAAAATTGCATGGGGAAAACACGTTTTGGGACCCCCTTTTTCTCGGCCCCGCTTGCCAAATCACCCCGAAACTTTCAGGATAGGAGCGGACCGGAGCGCCCCACAAGTTTTGAAAATTTCGCGAAGATTCGTCAACCGGCGCCAAAGTTATTGTAAATAGAATGTTGTGAATTTCCTATGGAAAATAGGTCCTAACTATAACTATCTACTGGCGACCGCCAGTAGATTATATATATATATATATATATATATATAGAGAGAGAGAGAGAGAGACAAAGAGAGAGAGAGACAAAGAGAGAGAGCAAGATAGAGAGAGTCCCAGATTTAATAAGATTTTGCATTGGGTTGTGTCACTTTTGTGGCGCAACCCCAACGCAAAATCCATTTTGGCATTTACTAAGCCACGCAAAGTCGATTTGCATGGCTTTTCGTGGTTTAGTAAATACAAAGTAAAGCAACACAGTGCATAGAGCTGCGTTGCATCACTTTAAGTTGGATAAAAGTTATATGAGTGGAACATGGGCAATCCCATCCATCCATGTATTTTGATGCAAACCACGATTTAGAAACACTTGTAAACCTGGGTTTGTTCTAAAATGGTGCGTCTTCCAAACAGCGGTGTAACGAGGAGAAATGTCTTCTTTTCTCCTCTTTACTTCCTCTGTCCATGTGTGCTCCATTCTGCAGCACACATAGAAAAAGGAATATGTCTTTAAGGATTATATTTGAACAATAAGGTATCCCCTCCTGAACAAAACAATCCTGCACGTAACATAGGCACCCTTGCAGCATGGTGCAACATAGTCTGAGTTAGCTCTAGGTAGCCACCGCGGCACCAGAGCATAGCAGGACCTGAACAGTGCCATACCTTGGTAAATACGGGTCAGTTCAGCTCTCATCCATGTAACGCAGTGCAGCAACTTGCCTTGCAGTGCAGCATTGCATGTGCTATTAGTAAATGTGCCCCAGAGTGCACATTGTGGGCCTCATTTATGAAAACTGTTGCATCACTGCGTGAAAACAGCGATGCAAGTTTTCACTGCGCCCTCCTTGCGACAGGATTGATGCGCCGTATTCAATGTACGGCACTCCATGTCGCAAGGAGTTGCAGATATGTCAGTATTTCTGACGTATCTGTAGGTGCAAAAGTGGCGCATTGCTGGGGTGTGTCTGAAAACAGACGCAACTCCAGCAATGTGTCATTTCACATGGGGCAAGCCACATGTGAAATGTCCTGTATCAGTCTTACGCCTGCTGTGAGGCAGGCATAAGATATTGACCCAGTAGCGTCCTAGAAGTGGCGCACTGAAATCTTATAGATTTCAATCCACCACTTCTATGAGGCTTTTTGCGTGGTAATGCCCACCCTGCATACATTATACCTGGCGCAGGTATAATGTGGCGCAGGGGTTTACAAAGTGACTCATCTGCCTAGATGCTTCACTTCGTAAATAGGGCGCAACATGGCGCATTTTTTACGCCGCCGGTGCATCACAAAAAGTGATGCAACGGCGGCGTAAAAGTGTCGCAAGGCCTCATAAATAAGGCCCTGTGTTTGTTTATTGCACTACTATCATTGCAGACTGCACTGGAACTTGAAGAGTGGGTTTGGTGTCTCGATACAATATGGCCCCGCAGGTCCCAATGGTACTACCCCTTGCCTCATGGGAACAGTTAGGCCAATATCCGGTCTCTTGCACAGTTTAGCAAAATCCAAGACCAGCAGAAGGAGAACCACAGTGCTTGCCTCAATGCTCTGTAAGTCCTTCCTATGAGCATCAAAACAGCGAAAAATACCTTGCTTTCAGGAAAAAGCTGAGGGCCCACCTCTTCCAACATCACCCACCAAAGACCTTGCCACCCTAACATACTAATCCCCATACTTCATGCACCTTTCTTCCAATCTTGCTTGGGTCTAGTGCAGAGTTTCCGGAACTGTAGGTTGCCACACACTGGTGGGTCATGAGCTGATTTTAGGTGGGTTGCAAAAGCCCGAGCAATAAATAAAGATGCCTTTAAATTCTGTATTTATCTTGTCACACTTGCTGCTTTTCGAAGAGAGGTCAAATGTCAGGCTATGGCTTCTGACAAATTGCTGCTTATCTTTTTAACATGGGGATTGGTGTTTACAAACTCCTCTCACTTTACAGTCAGAGAAAGACAAGTAAAGTGAATTATGTGACACTCTTGCTGTGCAAAAAGAAAGGCTCTAGGTTGGCATTTTTTGTAACACACAACAAAATGTAAATACCTGTAAATTAACTGTACACATTGAGCAGTTAGTAAAGCAAAAATGAAGCACTTTTATTGTACTTCTGAAGAATGATGGAAATAAAGATTTTAATATGATCAAAACAAATCAAGACACTTTACTTGGTAGTGCAAAAATTATAAACATTTATTAAAACCTGATTTTCACAGATTATCATTTGTGTGCAATATAGCTTTATCAGTAAACTGTATGTCTTTGCAAATTTAGTAGTCATTTCAATGGAAAATATGCTGTCAATAAATGACAGCGCGCTACCACGCGATGCTTTAGGTACATTAAAAAATCGCCCACCACCTGTCCTTTGAGTCGCGAAAGTTTTGTCCTTCCAAAAATTGGATCATGGCTCTAAAACGTTTGAGAAGCACTGGTCTAGCATGTCCTGTATCAATCACTTCCGGTTGCTTTCAACTCACCAGAATACCCACCATCCAAAACAAAATTAATCCAGCAGTCTGCAAAAGTACATTTCCATGTTCACACTATCAGTCTCACAAGGAAACTTGTGAAGTGTCAGGGCATTTTTCACCTCATGCACCTCTTAACTCAATAATCCACTCCCACTCAGCAGGCCTTCCGTTGAAAGTGTGTGGCTTGCGTGTGATCACGTCAGTCCGGGGTACGTGTCGGTCCCTGCAGTGCGTTTACTGTAACAGCGCTTGCGTGACTCGAGATCTCTTTTCTACCTTCCACTCTCTATCTCCCTCGCTGCACAGGAAGAAAAAGCAACTGTCCTTTGCAGCCGTGGTGATTCATGGGTATTTGGCCGAATAAGTTAATGGCATGTTCTCACTGCCTTGCACGAGCAGAACCTTTGCTGTCAGTGGGGCCGCTTCAGTGGTTCCATGTGCAGCTGTAGTGTTAGGGTTCCTAAAATGGCTCACTGTCAATGGGGCTAGAATAATGTTTAAGCTCAGAGTAAGACCCAGGGTTTCATTTAGGTTTAGTATAAGGGACGTTTTAGAATTCAGTGGGAGGCTTAGGGTAGGTACCATTACTGTTGTAGGTAATTCATACAGTGTAGTGGCATCTTCAGGATGGTGTTATCAGTATTTGTAATTTTGATGTAGTGGATTCTACGCAGTGGTATTTTGAGGTAGGGAGCTCCAGCGAGGCTTCCAGTACCATCGCCCCATTCCTGAGACAGGGGTATGGCCGACAGGCAGCTGCTGGGGATATGAGCATCTCGTGACCTAGAACGCCCACTGAGCTGCAATGCTGCCAGGATGGCGCGTGAGGTCTGAAGAGGCGAGCGAAGTGTCCCTTTTAGTGTGTGACCTCCATTGTTGTTCCACTGAGGACCAGTACCCATAAACATCAGCGCTTTGTGCCCTCCAGCTAGAGCTTCACTATGCAAACTTACATACTTGAAAGCCCCAGGACAACAGGCGGTGGGGGGGGGCAGTCTGCTGTGCCCATTAGCACACCTCACTGCTCTTCAAATCCATCTCAGGTCCATCATTGCGCCTGGTGAGCTGGAATAACTGGCACTGCCTGCTTCCTGGATTTATCGAGCAGGCAAACGGCCCCCACCTCGCCATATTGATTCAGCGCGGAAGAGCATTTGACTCACAGCGGCGCTAATGAAATGTGGGCAAAATACGAGGCGCCGACCAAATACAGGGCACAAAAAGGGCAAGATCACTGCACACCAACTAGAGTCCCAGAGATAGAGGCGTAGGCGGACCCAGCAGGTGCACAGGCTGATATTGACCTCATATAGAAAGCAGTCATCAAGTCTGCCACTCTATCACAAGGATGATGTCATCAGTGATGTCATCAGTGATGTCATCTGAGATGTCATCAGTGATGTCATGAGTGATGTCACTGACCATGTCATGAGTGATGTAATATGTGACGTCATCAGCAGTGCATTGCGGGCGCGCGAGTTATAGTTAGCTGAACTAACTATAACGGGGGAATTTCTATGGTTTTTGTACGAGTGAAATGTCCAACTAACTATAACGCCCCTGAAACCTATGGTTTTTTCAGTGAATTTCTAAGGTTTTTTAAATGCTAATTTCTAACTATAACGTGCCTGAAACCTATGGTTTTTTCAGTGAATTTCTAAGGTTTTTTAAATGCTAATTTCTACCTATAACGTGCCTGAAACCTATGGTTTTTTCAGTGAATATATATATATTTATTATACTATGTATACATGTGAAAATGTCTCGGTCCCCTGTTTGCCTCAGTGGCACGGAAAAAATGGGTGGAACTGACGTCAGCACGCCGACGAGGTCCTCTTATGGTTCCGATGACGTCATACGGTGTCGCGAGCGGAGCCGTGCTCGTTGACGTGGGAGAGCTAGGAAAGAATTTCCGTGGAATGCTGGTGCAGGGGATATTCACCTAAGTGTTCAGGCTAGTCCTTTGGGAGCAACTGTTTATGTTGCCACTCCAGAAACCGAAACCAGTGATCCGAGGGCAGAGGCCCTGCAGATGGCACACGAGGTGGGGTGCCCAGTCGTGTGCACCGGCGGGGCAGCGAAGTGATAAGCACCACAACCCACAAAAAAGGTAACGAGGGCACTGAATAACACAGGATCTTCTCTTTGTATCTGGCAGGAACAACGAAGTTAAAATGCCCTAGTAACAAAATGTAGAATTAGTGCTACAACGGTCTTAAGAGGACCTGCGATGCCGCTTCTGCCTCCCGTACCCTGGAGGCGGCACATGGGTCACGCGGTACGGTCATACTGCGGTGGGACGCACACTCGTTGACCTCTCATGGCACTGCTCCACACTTCAGGGAGGACGCTTTCCATTAGCTATGTTTTCTGATGACATGTCGCGCCGGCCCCGTCCAACAACAGAACTCCTTTAGTTTCACCGGAAGTGAAACCAGGCCACGCGGACACTTTCACAATACAACAGCCGGGAATGCACTTTTCGGTAAAAAAACCACATTCCTGCCTCCTAATTAATCAAATAAACGTCTCACTGAAGAACAGGGGCCAGCTTCGATCGGTAAACAGCCGTTACAACGACTTTTTACTTTGCGATACCATTACAACGCATGCATTACCACGCATGCGTTGTACATCACAAAGTCATTACTACGCATTTTTAGAACGCATGGTCATTTACCACGCATGCCTTTACAACGAATTTTGTTGTAAAGGTATGTATGGTAAATGACCATGCGTTCTAAAAAACATGTAGACGATCCATGTTGTTGTAAGGAAACAGAGGCTGTTCTGTTTCCTCACAACGACATGCACCGCCCCTCAGAGATGACGTGAACCAGGAACCACGAGGAGAGAGGAACCATGAGGAGTGAGAGGTAAGGGGGATTGGGCATGGGGTGGGGGTTTCTTTTCTAGGGTTTAGGGTAGTGCAGTGGTGTTTGGGTGGTGTAGGGGGTCGTGCTGGGGGTACTGTTTTAGGGTTTAGGGTAGTGCAGTAGTGTAGGGGGTCGTGCTGGTGGTAGTGTTTTAGGGTTTAGGGTAGTGCAGTGGTGTATGGGTAGTGTAGGGGGTCGTGCTGGAGTAGTGTTTTAGGGTTTAGGGTAGTGCATTGGTGTTTGAGTAGTGTAGGGGGTCATGCTGGTGGTAGTGTTTTAGGGTTTAGGGTAGTGCAGTGGTGTTTGTGTAGTGTAGGGGGTCATGCTGGGGGTAGTGTTTTATGGTTTAGGGTAGTGCAGTGGTGTTTGGGTAGTGTAGGGGTTGTGCTGGGGGTAGATTTAGGGTTTAGGGTAGTGCAGTGGTGTTTGGGTAGTGTAGGGAGTCATGCTGGGGGTAGTGTTTTAGGGTTTAGGGTAGTGCAGTGGTGTTTGTGTAGTGTAGGGGGTTGTGCTGGGGGTAGTGTTTTAGATTTTATGTTAGTGCAGTGGTGTTTGGGTAGTGTAGGGGGTAGTGCTGGGGTAGTGTTTTAGGGTTTAGGGCAGTGCAGTGGTGTTTGTGTAGTGAAGGGGGTCATGCTGTGGTTAGTGTTTTAGGGTTTAGGGTAGTGCAGTCGTGTTTGTGTAGTGTAGGGGGTCGTGTTTTAGGGTATAGGGTAGTGCAGTGGTGTTTGTGTAGTGTGGGTGGTCATGCTGGGGGTATATTTAGAGTTTAGTGTTGTGCAGTGGTGTTTGGGTAGTGTAGGGAGTCGTGCTGGTGGTAGTGTTTTAGGGTTTAGGGTAGTGCAGTTATGTTTGGGTAGTGTAGGGTGTCGTGCTGGGGGTAGTGTTTTAGCACTTATTTTTCTTTCTACAGCACTAACCATAATTTCTATGGCAAAATGAACCCCCTCATTTTGTTCCTTTTTAAATTAAATGTTTTAAGTGTTACCAGTTTATTCCAATCAAGATGGCTTCAGGTGTGCCATACTTTTGTCATAAGTAAGACTGTTAGCGCTCTAGTTGTTCTTTAGAACACTCTGGGAAGCTGCAGTAGAACACAAAGGCATCAACTGACAGGCTGCTCCTGTTGAAATATAACAGGAAGATATTTGAGATCTCACTTAAAACATGTCCTAATTTTTCTTTCTACAGCACTAACCATAATTTCTATGGCAAAATGAACCCCCTCATTTTGTTCCTTTTTAAATTAAATGTTTTAAGTGTTACCAGTTTATTCCAATCAAGATGGCTTCAGGTGTGCCATACTTTTGTCATAAGTAAGACTGTTAGCGCTCTAGTTGTTCTTTAGAACACTCTGGGAAGCTGCAGTAGAACACAAAGGCATCAACTGACAGGCTGCTCCTGTTGAAATATAACAGGAAGATATTTGAGATCTCACTTAAAACATGTCCTAATTTTTCTTTCTACAGCACTAACCATAATTTCTATGGCAAAATGAACCCCCTCATTTTGTTCCTTTTTAAATTAAATGTTTTAAGTGTTACCATTTTATTCCAATTAAGATGGCTTCAGGTGTGCCTTAATTTTGTCATAAGTAAGACTGTTAGCGCTCTAGTTGTTCTTTAGAACACTCTGGGAAGCTGCAGTAGAACACAAAGGCATCAACTGACATGCTGCTCCTGTTGAAATATAACAGGAAGATATTTGAGATCACACTTGGATCATGTCCTAATTTTTCTTTCTACAGCACTAACCATAATTTCTATGACAAAATGAACCCCATCATGTTGTTCCTTTTTAAATTAAATGTTTTAAGTGTTCCCAGTTTATTCCAATCAAGATGGCTTCAGGTGTGCCATACTTTTGTCATAAGTAAGGCTGTTAGCACTCTAGTTGTTCTTTAGAACACTCTGGGAAGCTGCAGTAGAACACAAAGGAATCAACTGACAGTCTCTGCCCTTGTTGGATGTACATGTTTTACTGAGAATGTCAGACTTCATTCTCACATGACTGAGAAAGATAATGTGAATTTACAGAAAATATGCTCTCATTTTAGCTTCTGGAGCACCTTCCAAAACTGTATGGGACAAGCATGTGAAAATAGTTTTCTCTCAAACATGATTCATGATATCCCAGCAGAAGGTTTTTCACAGGGTAAAATCACCTTAGAACACACCACAATTCCTGAAATTAGTATGGTACCATCAACAAATGAATTCTAATGTAACTAAAGTCTGTTATCACCCTTTATAGTTCTCCTTTTGGTAACCCTCAAAATCTTCGATTCACTACAATGCATTTCAATGGGGTACTATCATTTATATTGGTCCCAAGATGGCTGCCAGCAATTCCAGGATGAAGTGCTGACAACCAATCAGATCTCACGATGACATGTGTGGTTAGGCTCCGCCCAGATATATATGTGTTTTCTTTTTCAAATTTCTCAGGAACTACTGAACGGATTTACACCATTTAAGCAAAAGGCACGACCCTGAACCAAGGGCTACCTTTTTGGCAAATTTGGTGTAATTCCGTTCAGCAGTTCGGGCTGTAGCTGCGACTAAAGGTTCCTATGGAAAATTGCATGGGGAAAACACGTTTTGGGACCCCCCTTTTTTCTCGGCCCCCGCTTGCCGAATCACCCCGAGACTTTCAGGATAGGAGCGGACCGGAGCGCCCCAACAAGTTGGAAAATTTCGCGAAGATTCGTCAACCGGTCGCCAGAGTTATTTCAAATAGAATGGTGCGGATTTCCTATGGAAAATAGGTCCTAACTATAACTATCTACTGGCGACCGCCAGTAGATAATATATATATATATACATATATATATATATATATATATATATATATATATATATATATATATATATATATATATATATATATATATATATATATATATATATATCACAAAAGACGCTCCTTCCGACTTCAATGGACCCGTGAGAAGTGGCGTGCTCACCGGCGGAGCAAGCCGGTAATGTCAATATCGAAAACCACCAATATGCACGCTCTCAGAAACAAGGAACTCCGTAGTAATAATCCACAAGTTGTTTATAAACAACTTGTGGATTATTACTACGGAGTTCCTTGTTTCTGAGAGCGTGCATATTGGTGGTTTTCGATATATATATATATATATATATATATATATATATATATATCCACAAGAACACTCCAACTTCAGCAAAGAAGAGGCACGTGCTCAGGTAAGTTGGTATATGGCTTATTTAATGTGTCTCAGGTCTCACACGACCTCGCAACAAGAGAGAGACGCGTTTCGCCTGCGCAGCAGGCTTTATCAATCTAACTGGCGCCATAGTTTAAAAGATATATATAGCCCTTCCCCTCCTTCAAATCAAGATAGACATAGAAAAAAGAATGTGCAATTACCGACTTTGTTGGTAAAAAGAAATAGTTACCATACAAATAATCCATTTAAATAAAAAACTGCATATTTAAAAATATACAAGCATAATATATAATCAACATCATTTGCTTTAGGATTGTGAAAAATAGATTTCTTATAATATGATTGCACAAAAACTGTGAAAGTCGTCTACCTACGGCGGAAGTATGTCATAATAACAAACCAAGGTGCACTAATATATTAAATTAAATCTGACATGGCGCCAATGCTCTCAAAACATCTTGCCCTGATAACAGTTCATACAAGTTAAAAAATGAAAGTCAACATTGGAATGTTTTAAAAAACCGCGCTGCAAAGATATAACAAACAATTACAAACAAAGCAATGCCATACATTTAAAAAGGACACAGCGAAACGGAACAGAACTTACGAATGCCAGTGCTCATTGAAACAAACACACACATGTCAACAACTTGGAGGTAGTCTGATGTCCGTGGAACTCCATTTGTACTAACCCCACGGACTACAAGACCCATAATTCCCCTTACTGGACTTGTAATTCAAGGTCCTTTGCTGACTGTCATGGGTGAAAGTTCACTTCTCAAATGTTTTTTGCATCGCTATATCAACAACAAAAGTCTTTACACCTCAGTTGATCCGAAATCGGAATTTGGCAATGCAGAAAAATAATGCGAGCATAAAAGTCCACACAGCAGCACGTTGAAGAAGTTCATGGTGGGCACACCCACGAGGTCGGAGGAGACCGATGAACATCGAGTGAGCATGCCAACACAAACCTCACCGTAAATGCATCGGCACTCACTGTGCCCAGTCACCGGAGGTCGCCAGTATCCTAGGCAAGGCTTTTCTTGCTGTGGGATGCAGACCTGCGTGCTGGCAGTCACACAACCGCCCCGCACCGCTATTCAAAATCCAACAGCTGTCATCCTAAATCCCTTTTCCCTGGAGCGAGCTCCGGGGGCTCCAATGAATAGCACTTCAGTACTCCTCTCCAGTAAATGGAACTATGTGAGTATCTAATGGAGGGGGATGACCCGCTTTCAGCACGTTCCAGCCAAAAAAGGATTTCCGTGGATATATGGTAACGTGCAGGAGAAAGGCAGAGGAGAGAGGTGTTCCTCTTTCTGACGACTCCGTGGTACAAGCACATGAATGAAGCGCTGCAGCTCAACCCTAAGCACTTTGCAGCAGAATTTTCAAGTTTGCATTTAAAAAGATGATTTTAATTTCGTGACATTGGAACTAATAAACGCTATTAAGCAGAAAGGAATACATTCCAGTGCACGTGAAAGAAGACCTACTTGGTGCATGCTGGGTCCTGTAGTCAAATGACTATGGGCACATGACCACTTGGAACTATAAAACACACTCACCTGTGAACAAGGCAGAGAAATGCTGAAACGCGTAAGGAATATAGGGCCAGATATATCAAAGGGTTTTACCCATTCTGTGTCTATGGGAAAATGTGTTCATACATAAGGCCCATAATGAGTGTGACTTGTGCTGCAGCTCCTGAAGACGAATAAAAGTCAGCTTGTCCATAATTCGGAGTTGGGCTCTGTTGTTTTTTGTGAGGCATTGCATCGACAGGATCTCCATTCCTGCCACAAGAGCCCGCCCTGCAGGGTCGGGGCCCCCAGTAAATGGAACTATGTGAGTATCGAATGGAGGGGGATGACCCGCTTTCAGCACGTTCCAGCCAAAAAAGGATTTCCGTGGATATATGGTAACATGCAGGAAAAAGGGAGAGGAGAGAGGTGTTCCCCTTTCTGACGACTGCGTGGTACAAGCACATGAATGAAGCGCTGCAGCTCAACCCCAAGCACTTTGCAGCAGAATTTTCAAGTTTGCACTTAAAAAGATGATTTTAATTTCGTGACATTGGAATTAATAAACGCTATTAAGCAGAAAGGAATACATTCCAGTGCACGTGAAAGAAGACCTACTTGGTGCATGCTGGGTCCTGTAGTCAAATGACTATGGGCACATGACCACTTGGAACTATAAAACACACTCACCTGTGAACAAGGCAGAGACATGCTGAAACGCGTAAGGAATATAATGAGTGTGGTTTGTACTGCAGCGCCTGAAGACGAATAAAAGTCAGCTTGTCCATAATTCGGAGTTGGGATCTGTTGTTTTTTGTGAGGCATTGCATCGACAGGATCTCCATTCCTGCCACAAGAGCCCGCCCTGCATGGTCGGGGCCCCCAGTAAATGGAACTATGTGAGTATCTAATGGAGGGGGATGACCCGCTTTCAGCACGTTCCAGCCAAAAAGGATTTCCGTGGATATATGGTAACGTGCAGGAGAAAGGGGAGGAGAGAGGTGTTCCTCTTTCTGATGACTCCGTGGTACAAGCACATGAATGAAGCGCTGCAGCTCAACCCCAAGCACTTTGCAGCAGAATTTTCAAGTTTGCACTTAAAAAGATGATTTTAATTTCGTGACATTGGAATTAATAAACGCTATTAAGCAGAAAGGAATACATTCCAGTGCACGTGAAAGAAGACCTACTTGGTGCATGCTGGGTCCTGTAGTCAAATGACTATGGGCACATGACCACTTGGAACTTTAAAACACACTCACCTGTGAACAAGGCAGAGACATGCTGAAACGCGTAAGGAATATAATGAGCGTGACTTGTGCTGCAGCGACTGAAGACGAATAAAAGTCAGCTTGTCCATAATTCGGTGTTTTTTTCAGGGAATTTCTAAGGTTTTTGTTAAACGAAAACAGATATTTTTATCACACCTAACTATAACGTTACTTTAACTTTTTTTTGTTCAGTGGAAATTTCTATTTTTTTTTCGTACAGTAATATTTGATTACCCTTGTAAAGCCAACTCTCGCTGCGCACAACAAACTCCCCGCAGACAGTCAACCCCACACTGTGCACAGCCTTTGGCCGTGTGCAGTGGGGAGTTGGCCGCAGGGCTTGGCCTGACATCAGGGCTTACAGCCAAACCCCAGCAGGCTGCCAAACCCATGCTGCACACATCCTTTGATGTGTGCGCCATAGGGTTCGCCTTCGGGCCACCGGTAACCCTTCCCATGGGGCCAAAACATACATATTAAGGGGAGTGGCATATGGCCCCCTTACCAAATAATCTTGGACCCTGGGGACCCCACCCCGTGGCCAACATCTGAGGGGAGGCGGTCGTGCACATCCCCCTCAATAAGCCTTAATAGGCCCTGAAGACCCCATTCCCCAGGTCCTAATACCATTAAAAAGGGAAGGGGGTCACATGGATCCCCTCCTCGAGCCTTATTTGTCCCCGAGGACCCCATTGCCGGGGCCGTGTGTTTTTTTAAAGTGTAGGAGCGAGCTCACGGGCACGGCACCCCTCTCCAAGCCTTCTCAGGCCTTGGGGACCCCATCCCCAGGGGCATCTGTTTTTTTTTTAAAGGGGAGGTAGGACAAGCTGCGCCCTCTCCGAGCCTATTTTGGACTCAGGGCCTTCATTATTTCTAGCTGGGTTCCCCGGGGCCCACCAGGGGCACACACCTGGCACAACATTGGGTGCCATGGGGGGAGCTCCAGGGCCCTTGTGACCCCAGCCAGCTCACAGCATGGTGTGAGGAGTCACCATTGCTCCTGCCCAGAGGCATTAGCTATTTACGCTGCTCCCTCCGGGTGGGAGCAATATGTTGTTCTGTTTCCCTACCCACATCGGATGCAGGCAGGAAAACAGAACACAAGTCTACTCCCCGTCTACTCCCAGCCGGCGGGAGCATTTTTAAAGCTCCCGCTGGCTAGAAACAGACTTAGGGCCTTATTGCGATGCCGGTCAGACCGACTTCCGCCATCTTGTCGGAAGCGGTCGGACTGCCGCTGTCTTGTCGGAAGCGGTCTGTCCGACTGCTGGATTCCGATGCATGCATCCTGTACTCCGACCAACTGCTAAAAGACCGCCGACTCCGACATCCTTTCTCTGACCACCGAGATGGTGGTCTGAGTAAAACAGCATCCATAGGGCAGTACATGGATCTCCGACTGTCGTCCGGATTACGATGTGGACTTCCAATGACCCGGCCATGGCGGTATGACCGACTGCCTCAAATCGTCAGCAAGGATGGATTTGGGATGCATCCTGACCCAAATCCGCTTCTCTCCAGTAGTCCCCGCCATGGTTCACTTCCTCCAGGTCCCACCTACACCTGAACAGCTGCACCCCGATGTCTATGATCCTGTGTGTGCTGGAATCCAGGTAAGTCCTTCTGCGATATGTATCCCCCTCGACTGGACTGTGCACACTCCCCAACACTCCAGCAATGGGGTACACGGTGCACAAGGCATATCCCATTATATGTCATGCATGTGTGTACAATTCACATGATTTCTGTGACTTTTTAAAACTAATCTTTTTATTCAAGTTTCAAGTATAACAGCAGAAGTACATGTTTGCAGTGTAGCATAATGTTCAATATTCATACATTACAATCAATACCAGCATAAAAGACATTGACAGCTTGAATTAATGTTTCCATCATTTTGCTGGAATGACCAGTGCCTCCCGCATCTTAGTGACATATCAAGGGTCCCACCCCTCGATCCTGCACGCAGCATCCCTAACATCCATATGCTATGCAGCTTGACGCGTGTTCAAGCGAGACCTCAGGCAAACGTCTATCTACAACTTAAGGGTTTATCTCACCTTTATCTTACTTAGCTTCCTTGCTTCCCGCCCCCGTTGGTTGTAGTAGGTTAGTCAGAAGGTACGTTCTCAAGGGTTCCCATACATCTTTTGGTCTAGAGGTTGGTGGGAGTAGTTCTGCATACGTCAGTGACTGTTCTTGCCAGAATAGAAGCGCTTTAATCCAGTCCTTAAACTTGGGGGCCCTTCCCCTGCCCCACCTGCAGGCCACCCTCTATTTAGCTATCAATAACCCCAGCACTGTGTATTTCCTGTTAGCTTCCTCGACGTCTTCTGTGTAATCCGGTAAGGCCGTGATGGGTGATGCCAGCAAGGGAGATCCAATCATTTGCGCCATCGCGCTGAACACCTGCTGCCAGTACTGGTGGACTATTGCACAGACCCAGGCTAAGTGTAAGAAATCTGCAGTCTCCCACCCGCTGCGGTCACATTTTTCATTGTCATGTAGCTGAAATTTATGCATCTTAACTGGCGTGTAATACAATAGGTGGAGGAACTTGTAGTGTATTATGCGTAATCGGCTACTGGCAGATATGCGTCCAGTCTGCTGGCAGCAATGCTCCCATTGCTTGTCCGGCAGAGAGACACTCACTTCCGCCTCCCAATGTGCACGTGATCCTATCAGGTTCCCTACAAGCAAAGTTTGTGTGTTGTGATATAGAAGGGAGACCACTTATGTGGGCGAAGTGGATAGTAGAAAGGCATTTAATGGAGATAAATTAGGTGGTTCGTGTGAAAATGCAGGGGTAGCTGCCTTAACACTCTGCCGCAGCCTAACGTGTAGAAATAAGTCCATGAGTGTGGGTTCCACCTCATCAAAAAATTGTTCTAGCGGGTGAAATGTCTCGTCAGTATAGAGGTCCCCCCACGTCTGAACCTGAACCTTTCGCAATAGTTGTCTGCAGCTCAATTCTTGAGTCACTTCCAGGTCCAGGTTGTAGGTAAGGGGTAGCAAAGTCGAGTACAGCATTGGCATGTCCAGCTTCTCGGCAAGCCGCCGCCACGCTGTTGTGGTGCATGCTACTATAGTAGGGTCCGTATCTCTAGCCCTGGGTTTTACTGCAATGATCCCTGTCAGTAGAGTCGGGTCCATGTAACCCTGTTCCACGGCAAGGTGTGGAACATAAGGGGGGGGCGGAACTAGTATGCCGCAAAGTGAGCCTGTGAACATAAATAACACAAATCTAAATCAGGAGCCTCAAAACCTCCCTGTGAGAAAGGCTGCGTCAATACTTCCCATTTCAGTCTGAGTTGTTTGCCATCCCAAACTAATCATATCTGCTATTATTTCAAGGCTGTAAAGAATGGTCGTCCAGGATTATATGGTATGTTAATGAACAGATAGAGGAGTTTAAGCAGGACCACCATTTTGATCAGAGAGATCCTTCACGCCATAGACAAAGGCATGGCTATCCATCGTGTGATAGATTCAGTCAGGGTTGCCAGTGCCCTCCCATATTTAATGCACACCAACTCTGTTCAGTCTGTAGTAACCATGATCCCCAGACATTTCACGTCTGCTGTGCACCACTCTATAGGATAGTCTAGTGTGTATGGGATGACAGTATCAGTGAGAGGAAACAGCTGGGACTTATCCCAGTTAATGTGTACCCCTGAGAGTTCTCCAAAAGCGATGAATTCGCGCAGTATGGGGTTGCGGTTAACTTGCGGGTCTTGGACATAGAGTGTAACATCATCTGCTTAGAGGGAGACTAAAATATGCCTAGTAGGGTAACGGAGAGCTCGTACCCAATGATGCTGTCGCAGTTTTGCCGCCAGCGGCTCGATAGCCAGTTCGAAAAGGAGGGGGGACAATGGGCACCCCTGCCTCGTGCCCCGCTGTAGTGTGGTTTGTGGCCTCATTGCCTGCATTGCTAAGTTAGCTTAGGCCTGGCTTCCATGATGCCCTTTTTGCACACATTACTTTGTGACTTTGTTTTCCAGACTCTGCTTGTGCCCGGCTATATTAGAACTGTCTGCCTTTTTGCCTTTCACCTTTTCTCCTGTTCCCTGTGGGTTTCGTCTGCACAACATGTACAAGGTCGAAAAACAACGTCCCTTGTTCTTGCTGATCTGGTCAGCCCCTCGTACTTAGACATAACACAAAATACAGCTGCACTGGAGAAATTCGTGTGCTTTTAATATTGTGATCTCGCTGTTTGTGGCACTTGGAGAAATACCTTTCCAGGAAGAAGAGCTGTGCTTGTCTGATGATGTAAACCTTGCATCTAGATATAGAGGTATGGGGGTCCGCATGACAAAGCCCAGAGGTCTTCTATTTTTATAATAAACTGGTTATTAGCACGGGGAGGGTGGACAGGCCATTTAGCCCTATATCCACTGTCTTTATAAAATGCTGTCCCCGTTTGTATTCTATGGAATTGTAACCATGCTTATTATTTTATCATTATGCATTATGCTGATAGTACTGGCACGTGTACTGTATCTTAGAGCACGATAGTTGAAATAAACATTTTAAACTATACTGTGTCTCTTATTACGCAGGTTGTGGACAAGAATGAGGGAGTTATGAAAGAGTGTTCTTGCTCCCGCGAGTCCTGAGAGAGACCGTGTTCTGGGTTGTCTAATCATTGGTAGCTGCGCTGCGAATGAGACGCTAAAGCTAGTCAGATTGGGATTGTGGGTACTAAGGGGCATGGTTGGCTCACCACTATACTCTGAGGTCCTATTATCCTGTGCATAGCTCTGTGTATGTGCAGAATCCCTACAACATGGCGCCACCAACGTGGTGGGCTGCTTATCTGCGAGACGCTTGAGTAGTGCTTGTGCTTGTCCACAACACCCTTCGCATACGTTTCCGGAAACGTGTGTGAGGGGGATAGCTCCTATATTGATGTTTTTATACGTTCTTTCAAGCTTGAAGTTATTAAAAGGTGCTAATGTTAACCCTACCTTGTGCTGCCTTGTATTAGGTTGTCGGACATTCTTAGCCCTAATGGCTGTCGCCATTGCGGCACATAGTCGCGCAGCGCTCCGAGCTCATTTGACAGCGTATGGAGTGCCTGACGCTGGTGTCGATCTGATCTTTGTGGTACAAGCGGATCCTGCTTACCACTTTGAAGTGTTTTACTCTTGGGTTACTTTCCCGGCGGTGGATGGAACTGACAACTTGTTCCACGAATACACGCCCACCGCTCTTCCTAATCATTATAGACCTTATCGGACTCTTGAAGTACCGCTCACGGCATGCCAACACCGTGTTTGGTTTAATAGCGCCCTCCCACAACCGGTTACCCCGATTCGTTTAGGCCCCTTATCGATTGAAGGGGCCACTTGGCCAGTTTTGGCCGGGTATACTCCACATCCGCGTTATATGACGCTTGCGGTTGCTGAACTGCATGAATTGCATACGTCTTTGATACGTGTGCACAGAGCTTTGGTACAGTATGTTACAGGCAACGTCCAGAGAGCCCCTCCTGGAGTTGTGGCACATCCAGCTGGGCCTGGCGGTGTAACCATAAGTCCCGTCATGGTTAATTCGGCGATGGGCAAACGCCCACAAAATAAGAATGATTTGCCTTATTGGCTTGCAGAACAATTTGACCAGCTGGAGGCTGTTTTTCCCAATACTTCTCCTGTGGACAAACACAGGATTTTGATGATTAGTTTGCCAAAAGACTTGATTCCCGAGTTGGCAGATTGCAACAACTGGGGTAAGGTATTCGCAGCAGTATATGCGAAGTGTTTCGGCACTCCTTCCATGATAGTTCTCCCCTCTGTAATTAAACGTGTACAGGATGAGCATGGCCCTGAGGCGGCTGTGGAATTGGGGATGAGACTGGTGGGAGTGTTCGATGTAGTGGCTGACCTAATCCTGGCGAACGTCAAGGGCGATGCAGTTAACTTTCAAGTAGCTAATGCTTTGGCTTTGATCCTAGAACCGGACAAGCCACGCGAATTACCGAAAATTATTGCACAGGCTTATAAAACCATTGGCCGCAATAGCCTGGGAGTTAAGCCTTTTGCTAAAACGCAAACTCAGTCACAACCACAACAAAAAACTCAATCTGAGAAGGATGAGAAACCGTTCTTCACTAAAAAGAGCTGGAGGTTGAAAAAACAGGGTAAGCAACAGAAAAAACCAGGGTCGCGTGCTGCATCCCCGGTTTCCGTATCTTCTGAACGCACTTATGATTTGCGCGACTGAGCGAGAATTAAATCTCCAGAGAGATTTCAGGTCCCTGACCCGCGTTCTCCTCGTTCTTCACAGGCACCAACGTCGTCACAGATTGGTAGAGGAGATCACCCGGATAGAGGTAGGGGTCGTGAGGCCCCACCAAGATGAGACCAACCTCGACAACCGGTCCGAGGGAAACCAGAGGAATTTCAACATCCTCGCCCACAGTTTCAGAAGAAAAAAGTTGCAGCTGTAACAGCGAGGTATGCCACAGACGGTGAGAACGAGACTCCTGAATTGGACGTGGGCAGTAACGCTGCTAGACAGCGCCGCGGAAGTTACCATAGTGCGGGAGGCACTGCGTCCTCATGTGGAGGCGACAGCAACTGAAACATTCATTACTGTCGAGACAGCTGACACCCGAGTGGCACCCCCTGACAGACTATTTAATATTGTCATTCAAATTGAAGGTGACATTGAGCGTGTAATTAAAGGGATTTTTGGGGAGAATCTGACCTCTTTGTACGACATTTTGTTGGCAGAGGCGGATTGGCCGCCCCCATTCGTACTAGCTGCTCGTAGAGGGGAGGAGGTAATCCTTCCGAGCTTTTCTCATCATGTCCCCAAGGACAAAGCGGAGGCTCTCGCAGCTGAATGGGCTGGGGCCCTCGCTCCGGTGCTATACCACAATCACGTGGGCTGGGATGAGGATTCTCCACCCCATGATATACCATTGCGGTCGCTGCCACAGCCACAACCCCAATATCCCATCCGGCGGGAAGCTAAGGGTCCCGTTTCCGATATTCTAACACAGTTGGAATATCAAGGAGTAATTGAAACATGCGTATCACCAATGAATAATCCCCTTTTTGCGGTTTCTAAACCCGATGGATCGTACTGTTTAGTTTTGGATTACCGACATTTGAACTCTCATTGTCGGACCTTTGCGGTACAAAATACCCACAGTTCTGCTCTTGTAGACAGTCTTGTTCGTAAAAAATATAAAACGACACTAGACCTTTCAAATGGATTTTACACGCACAACTTGTCCACGGAGTGCAGCCAATGGAGCGCTTTCACTTCCGGTGGAAAACATTTCAAATTTCGGCGTTTGCCCATGGGCTATAAGAACAGCCCGGGTGTATTCGCCGCCCGTGTTGTCTCATTGTTAGACAGCATAGACCCAGATGCGTGTTCGTACATCGACGATATCTATCTGACAGACGACGAATTATGGCCGCATCTTTCCCGAGTGGACTGCATTATTCTTGAATTTGCGGTCTCAGGATACAAATTTAATTTTGCCAAATCACACATTGCTGAATTTACCGTTTTGTTCTTGGGCTATGAGCTCAACAATGAAGGTAAGGGCTTAGCACCCCATTTCTTGGAGAAGTGCGCACTTTTGCGCCCTCCGACTACCCTGAAGAAGCTTCAGTCATTACTGGGTTTTCTAAACTTCGGGCGTACTTACATTCCCGAATATGCCCAGCGTATCAAGCCTCTTTATGCCTTGATAAAACCTACCTTTTCGAAGTCATGCTGGCTTCCTGAGCATTCCGCTATACTGCAGTCTTTGCAGTCTGATCTACTTGAATCTAAATTTCTGTTGACTCGTGATAACCACACAAACCTGGTGATTAGAAGTGTGCCAGGGGCAGTGGGTTTCACGTACTTAACCTTTAACAAAGGTGACACAGTACCGATTGCATACAAGTCACATCTATACACTTCAGCAGAGTTGCGCTTTTCCTCTGTGGAGAAAGTTTTGACTGCAGTGCAAATGGCGATTCTGAAGGAACGCGCACTGGCACAGGGAAAACGCATTTTGGTGGTAACACCATATCCTGCCCTTGAGGCAGTGACGAAGGCAAGTGTACCGAACTCTAAGGCTTTGCACCCCCGTTGGATACAATGGGCTACATCTTTGACATCCCCGGATGTCACTTTTATCTTTGATTCCTCACTTCAGACACAGGAGTTCTTACAGTATGAATTTGTTCATCCTCCTCCTCTGTCTTTGCTACCGCTTGAGGAGTACGAATGTATTATTTACACCGATGGTTCGGCACAACTGGCCACGGGTTCTAAGCATGCTTATTCCGCAGCGTGTGCTATTGTTGCAGGTACTATGGTGAACGGAGAGTTCAAATCGACTGTAGTGCACACTCAGGCACTAGGAGACAGTACTGCACAATTGGCCGAGCTGCGTGCTTTGGTGCTCGCACTTGAGTTCGCGAATCCAGAAGTGACTACTCTTGTTGTATGCGATTCCTACTACCGTGTACAATCTTTCAATGACAATCTATTCTTTTGGTCGCAGAATGACTATAGAGATGCAAAGGGCAGCACAATTAAGCATAAAACGCTTTGGGTTGGAGTGGCAGATCTTAAACAACGTTTGCCTCTCACACAGGTGATTCACACCCTTGGCCACCAGCGTGTGGGCGCACACGCTGTCGGTAACAGTTTGGCAGATGAAGCTGCCAAATCAGCAGTAGCCACGTGCACAGTAGCAGCAGTTACAAGATCCATGACTAAAATAGATAATGATATTTTGGCAGCTATTGGTGCAACAAAGGAAGGTGCTAATTACCCACGGGGTTTCCCTTCCAAGTACTCTTATCACTTAAGTCCCGAGCAGGCTCCTTACGTAAGAATTCCAGACGTTGGTGATCGGCTGATTCCCAACGCGGACCGCAGACCTTCCTTGATAACAGCCGCACACGAAGGTTTGGCTTCGGCCCATGCTGGCGTATCTGCGACTGTTTCCATCTTGCAGCAGCGTTACTGGTGGCGTGGTTTATATAAACAGACCCGTACTTATGTGCTTTCTTGTGACGTGTCAGCAAATTAAGCCTTCGACGGTTACACGACCACCACAAACACAGCTCTGCATTTCAAACAGACCTTTTAGATGTGTTTACCTGGATCACTGCCGTCCATTTTCGTCTGACACTGCATATAAATACATCTTAGTTGCAGTAGACTCGTGCACACGTTTCATCTGGGTCTGGCCACAACGGAGTGCTGACGCTCGAAATGTCATCAGGGATTTGCGTGTCTTTGTGGGAATTTTTGCCTGCGGCACCTTCCATTCTGACCAAGGTCCAGCTTCCGCCTCTAAGGCCTACAAGGACGCAATGGGGTCACTGGGGGTGCGGGTGCAATTTTCGTCTCGATATAGACCTGAGGGTAATTCAATTGTGGAGCGAATGAACCGTGACTTAAAGCAATCCTTGACAGCTAGAGTCATAGGTACTGGCAGGAACTGGCTGGCCCACTTGTATAGCGTACAACGTGCACTTAATAATCTCCCTAGACGATCTCTGGGTGGGCGGACCCCATACGAAATGCTCTTTGGCATACAAATGTTTGTGCCAGACCTTGATGGTCTAGACATGGCGGCACATGCCGCAGTCTTTGACGTAGATAATCATTCTACTATATTACAGGACTTACAAGTGACCCGTGACAAACTTGCAAACGAACATTTACCTTCAGCCACAGATGCTGTGCTGCAGATCCCGGTTGCCGGCTGGCTTCCGAAGGTTGGAGAACTGGTCCGAGAGAAGGTGGAGAACAAAAAAGAATTTGGACCCTCTTATCGTGCACCGGTTCCAGTCCTTGGCTTGGAGGGTACTCGTACAGTCATCTTACCACCGCTTCTTGGTCGCAAGGACAACAGATATATCTCAGTGGACAATGTCAAACTACAAAGTCTGGCCGATCCTGAATAGTGTAACACCTGCGGTCTCATGTCCGGCCATTTCTAGGGCTCATGTGTATGGCCCTTCAACCCGCACGGACACTGATGTTGCCATTGAGATGGTCAATTTGCCTGATCGTCTGCTCGACTTCCCGGCTTCCTCCTGCAACGAGGAGACCGAGTACACCTATCCCGCCACCGAGTCGGTGGCTCATTTACCAACGACACCACTGAGCCCAACTCGTTTTTCCTTTGATTTGGATTCCACCTCATCACTCATCCCGTCCAGCTTCAGTATTTTTGTATCCTGGTTCAGAGACAATTTTTTGGTCCCACCATGGACATACATCTGGTTGGTACTGTTCCTGATTTTTCTGTTCATGTCCATTGGCTTTGTGACAGTTTTCTTCTTGCTCATTAATGGTCACTACTTACCAGAACGCTCTGCAGTGAACTGTGTCGCTGGAACTTTTGCTCCACATTCTTCATCTCACATCATGAAGCGTGACCACACATTTGTGAACATTTCAGCTTTCCCAGTCGCTGATGGCATCGTATGGGATGCGGTAAATTTCCAAATTCATGGACCAACCGAGATTATTAATGTACCAAATGTCCTCCGTGTTTCAATGGGTGATGTCGTAAAAAGTAATATTCATTCTGACGATTGGGATGTACATGCCGTTGAATCGTTATTTTCTGATTTGAAATATTATGCTGCTTTTAATGCTGAAGATCTGTATTTAAATTCTGCAAGTTATGCAAGTTAGCATTGGGGTAACCATTTTCTCCATAAACCAAGTACTCTTCGGGGTCATTTTAATTACACCCAATGGGAACATTGTCCGACCCCTTTGCCAGGTGGCTCCCAAACTCTTAGAAATAAGTTTACTTATTTTACGGATTTTGATAGGTCGAACCCTGAGTCCTATTATTTTAAATTGAACACTTCGTCCGCTCAAAAGATCATGTTGACCCACACTAAATTGTTATATTCGGGTTCTTTTTTAAACGCGTTAGCAGTGGGTGGTTATGAGCACTGGCAGGACACCATTGACTTAAAGTCAATTTGGGGCACTAAATCATGGCAGGTCCAAGGTACGGAAGCCTTGCACCGTGCTTGACTAATCCCGGCCCAGATTTTATTTTTAAATAGTACGATCTATCAAATGACCTGTTGGGGTTTGGCTACTTCTAAACAATTGAATGCACCCTCCATTCCCGCATTGTCTTCCACTCCCAACGAAAGCTTGCATTTTAATATTTCCATAGCCGATTTGCAAGCTTTGTTTCAAAACAATTCGTTTAATACTTCCACGATTGTTCAGTCACCCTGGTTGGCTTGGCCCATAGCATCCAATGCCTGCCAACTGCGTTTTCATGACTCAGCTCCTGGTTACAAACAGGATAAGCCAGATCCGAGGTTTTCTGACTCTCGTACTGTTACAACATATTCTGTTGGTAAACTGTGTAAACAGTGGTTGCAGCACTCTACATTAGATTCTGTAAAAGAACATTTATCCCTCCTATCAGGCAACATTGATCTGTCCGATTTTGTTCTGGGGCCCGTGGTCCTCGACCTAAGAGATTCATTTATGAAACTTACAATGAACTCTGGAAGCTTTCGCAAATTGAAGCTGCTTCCCAACTTCGGGAAATCGATCAAGCAAATCTAGAAAAAGTGCTTGCTGTTGTTGACAATAGTATTAATACCCTGTCTTCCCGCATTTACACATTAGAGAATATTGTTTCCTCTGTTGTTGATATTGTACAAGATAATGTGTCTGTGTTATATCATGGTCAAAATCAATTGCGTTCTGTGATGCAGTTTGCTTGGACTTTGCAAACACTGAAAATGGGTAAAGTTCCTTGGCATTTTTTAAACACGACTGCCTTATTCTTACCGTTTAATTTAACTGACAAACAGCAATTTATGTCCATGAAAGATGCAACATACACTCTCTTACATATCGAGAAGATAGAGCCGTTACCATTCTCTGTGGCGGAGTTGGACTCCGCTGTGTGGCTAGTACACGGGGTTATCGCTTTGCCTTTTTCTTTATTTGAATTCAGTTCCTGCATGAAACATTATCCTGTAGGCCGTTTTCAGCCCTTAGGAAGTGCCTTCTTGCATGAACTCTGGTCCCTGCCTTTCATGTACAGGTGCATCAGGGACGGAAAAGAGGTTTTTCTCACAGGAGAGACTTGCGAATCTGCGGTGGGTCATTCCCTCATTTGTAAAAACATTAAATTGCACGGGGCTTGTAACGTTTCGGCTCCGAATCTTGCTTGTGTTTTGAAGGGCATACCTGCTCCTGCTATATCACCTACTTTCACTGTGCTTGCAAATGGTAGCTATCTCCTTCTGAATAATCAGGACTGCTGTGGAATGCTGGCCGGCATCCCCTATATTGTAACAGTTTCCCACCGCGTTGTGTGCTGCAAAAATGTGCTTTTTCCTCCCCCACAGAACATTATAGATAGTTCCATTTGGCCTTCCATTCCGACTTTGAAGGCAGATTTCAATAAATTGAGCAGAATAAAGGCGCTATTATTGAACCAGGAGGTTATGCTCACATCCGCACGGGAGAGCTTTATCCTCCAGGTGGCTAGTACCCACAGTGAGATACAGGCCCTTTTAAACACTAACCTCCCACAACATTTCGGTGAGCTGATTCACCGCGTTTTTAATGCATCTCGTACTGAAGGTCTTGTGCACTTTTTTAAAGTTGTGGGCTCTGGCCTTGTTACCTCCTTTCAAACTATATTTGGTGTAATACCGGCTTTTATTCATTCTATTTTTTCCAGCGTCTTTGGCGGCTTTCCGTTGATCCTAGCGTTAGCTGCTGGAATACTGCTTTTAATTTGTTTGCTTTGCAATGGCTGCAGTTCCTGGGGGCCTACTCGACCAAGGTCGACTCCGGATGCTCCGTGAACGGATGCTCCTCAGCTTCGGCATCCTACCATTGGCGACACTTGGTGTGTCATATAAACTTTCTTTTCGCTTTGCGTATTTCACTTGCGTGCAACCTGTGATGTCTTGCCTAAGATGTCCTTTTTCTTGGTCCTTGGATCTTTGCCTCTCCAATACGTCTCAATCGGACCCGGATTTTGGCCAGTTGATGGGCCCCTTAGTGGCCCATGAACGGGAATGTTCCGGCACTGGATTGATGGCGCATGCGGCTGCACTTGGAGTTTTGGCACTATGGGATATCTGGGCGGCTGCTCAGAATCTCCTACAACAAAGTTATATTGAGTATCACGCAAGTTGTCCCGCAATGCTGGTCACTGCTCCCTATTATGAGGAACATGAATGCAGTTTTGATTTGTTGAATTGGATGACATCTCTTTTTTCTGACAATACCAATGATGTCCTTTTGGAAGGTGTGGTGTTTTTCTGCACTTACACTCTATTGGATTAGGGTCCTTCGCATTCTGCGGACTGCCTTTCTGGATTTTTTTGTCCTGCAAATCTATATATTTTTTTTTTCTCCTGACATGGTTTTTTTTTCTCCCCATTCACTGTCCTTCATTATGGACTGTTCCCAAATAGACGCTTGCGTTCTGCTCCATCAGTTTGAACTCTGTTTTCGTCTTTTGTCTCGGTCTATGGACTGACCAGGGGAGGGTGTAGTGTGGTTTGTGGCCTCATTGCCTGCATTGCTAAGTTAGCTGAGGCCTGGCTGCCATGATGCCCTTTTTGCACACGTTACTTTGTGACTTTGTTTTCCAGACTCTGCTTGTGCCCGGCTATATTAGAACTGTCTGCCTTTTTGCCTTTCACCTTTTCTCCTGTTCCCTGTGGGTTTCGTCTGCACAACATGTACAAGGTCGAAAAACAACGTCCCTTGTTCTTGCTGATCTGGTCAGCCCCTCGTACTTAGTCATAACACAAAATACAGCTGCACTGGAGAAATTTGTGTGCTTTTAATATTGTGATCTCGCTGTTTGTGGCACTTGGAGAAATACCTTTCCAGGAAGAAGAGCTGTGCTTGTCTGATGATGTAAACCTTGCATCTAGATATAGAGGTATGGGGGTCCGCATGACAAAGCCCAGAGGTCTTCTATTTTTATAATAAACTAGTTATTAGCACGGGGAGGGTGGACAGGCCATTTAGCCCTATATCCACTATCTTTATAAAATGCTGTCCCCGTTTGTATTCTATGGAATTGTAACCATGCTTATTATTTTATCATTATGCATTATGCTGATAGTACTGGCACGTGTACTGTATCTTAGAGCACGATAGTTGAAATAAACATTTTAAACTATACTGTGTCTCTTATTACGCAGGTTGTGGACAAGTATGAGTGAGTTATGAAAGAGTGTTCTTGCTCCCGCGAGTCCTGAGAGAGACCGTGTTCTGGGTTGTCTAATCATTGGTAGCTGCGCTGCGAATGAGACGCTAAAGCTAGTCAGATTGGGATTGTGGGTACTAAGGGGCATGGTTGGCTCACCACTATACTCTGAGGTCCTATTATCCTGTGCATAGCTCTGTGTATGTGCAGAATCCCTACAACACCGCGAGATTGAAAAGGTGGGGCGAGTTCACACCATTGATGAGGAACTTCGCCTGCGGATGGTGATAAGCAGCTCTATCCATGAGAGGAAGCCCGGAGGCATTCCCATTTGCCTCAGCATGCAGAGGAGATAATGCCTTTCGACCAAATCAAATGCCTAGGAAGCGTCTAGAAAGTCCGCCACCGCTGCATCACCAAGAAAAGGGTACAGAAATTGTGCGACAGGGCATGTCCCGGAATAAAACCTGCTTGATCGGGCAATACCAGTGAATCCATGAGAAGGCTCAGCCAGTTAGACAGCACCTTAGCCAGGATTTTGGCATTACAATCGATTATGGAGAGTGGTCTGTACAACTCGCAGTTGTTCGCTGGCTTTCCAAGTTTGAGCAGGGAAGTAATCACTGCCTCTCACCTGGTCAGGGGGAGAATTCCGGCATCCCTAGCTTCATCATACACCTTTTTTAGTATGGGGACTAAGTGCTCCATGTACGTTTTATAAAATTCGGCCAGAAGACCGTTCAGCCCAGGAGCACGACCCGATCTCATCTGCATTACCGCTGCTCTGATCTCATCCTCCTCCAGTGCAGCGGATAGAAACTCTCTTTCTGTGTCTCCTCCAGCTACCCGATGGCTATGTCCTCCAGGTATGGGGTCAATGCAATTGGCTGCCACCTCCGTGTGGTGTAGAGGGACGAGTAATATGCCGTGAACATTTGGAGCAGGACAGGTGTGTCTGTATGGATCTCACCATTGGCCTCCTGGATCTCCAAAACACAGTTGGAGAAGCAGGGTTTGCAGATTTGCTCTGCTAGTGCTCTCCCGAGTCTTTCCCCTCCGCCAAATCTATGAGCCTTGAAGTGCCTGCCCCGAAACAGACACTCCTGGTCCATGGTATCTTTGTATTCAGTCATCTTATCTCTGAGGATCGCCTGCGTATCCCTGTAGGGGAGGTGACAAGCTCCCGTTCCAATCGTTTGAGGTCTGTCTCCAGTCAATTGAGCATAGAGAGTATATCTCGCAGCACTCTGCCTCCCTTAGCGATGCAGAGCTCCCTCATGGGGACTTTGAAGGCCTCCCATACAGTCGTCAGTTGAGGGCCTGATCGGATATTGCGTTGGAAAAAGTAACGTATTTCCTGACCTATTTCTGCTCTGAATGCGGTGTCTAGCAGTGTAGTCGGGACAATTCACCAAGTTACATAAGGCATGCTATTGTTCGGAGTAGCTAGTATCATCTCCAGGTTGGAGTTGTCCGAGTACGTGCGCGCTAGGTGCTCAACCTGAGTAACCCAGGGACTTAATCCCTTGAAAACAATCCAATAATCGAGCCTCGACCACGTCGAGTGCACTGCTGAATAGTGGGTGCCTGTAGGAAAGTAGGATCTGCTTTCATGGTCACCCCCACTTTTTGCTGGTGTCATTCTGTTTTTCTGACTAGTCTGACTGAGATCCTGCTAAGCAGGACCCCAGTCACTGTGCTCTCTCCCTCAATTGCACTTGGTAAGTACTTTTAGTACCTTCCTAATTGGCTACTGGTGTACCCTTCTAAGTCCCTAGTATATGTTACTAGAGTACCCAGGGCAAAGGCACACCAGGGGTCTCCCATGGGCTAGAGCATGTATTGTGCCATTGATGAGTGACCACTCAAACTGTGACTACAGGCCTGCCATTACAGCCTGTGTGAGCTGGAGCTAGCACCACTCACAACAGATATACGTTTCCTTATATCTGAGGTCACTGCACTTAAAACCTATAAGTCACCCCTAAGGTAGGCCTTTCAATCCTGAAGGCAAGGTGCTTGGTTATAAGTGTGAAGGTGCCCTGCATGAGCAGGACACCCCCTACAAACCTAGGAGTCGATTCTCCCAGCTTTGTAACTGCGGTCAGCCATTTTAGACATATAGTGGACATCAAGTCAATTACGAGACGTCTAACTATATATTGGCTGCACCGAAACCGGTCATGTTTGGTATCAAACATGTTGGAATCCTACCACAACACCGATTCCAGTGTTGGATGTAGTATCCCATGTACTGGGGGGCACCCCTAGGGAGCCCCGTTTATTCCCGGTACCAGCCTTTCAGGGTCTAACAGCCAGCTAGTGCTGCTGCACACCAAAGACACAATTCTGCCCTACTGCTGCTGAGCCAGGCTCGAGCAGGGGAAGGTAGAACAATAGGTTTCCTGTCGCAAGGAGGTGTAACCACCTCCCAGACAGGACTTAGTGTATTGGGCTGGAGTGGGGGCACTTGCCAGCGCCACCAGACTGCTTTGAAGGGCACATTTGGTGCCCTCCTTGCATACTCCAGTTGGAATCAGTTCAGGGAGCCATTGGCTCCCGCTCTGGTGCAAAACTGGACAAAGGACATGGGAGTATCCTCCCCTCTGTCCAGCTCCTCCTCTGGGTGGGACTCCTGAATCATCCCAACCCTTTCCTTAGGGTACTTAAGGGCTTACCTGTGGGAGGCTCTTCAGATTTGTTGTGGGACAAGATTCAGATCCAAAACCACTTCATCTTCAACCGTCTAGGCACATTGGACTTCATTGGACTTTGCTGTGGGAACCAAGACTGTAACTGGAAGACTCCTGCTGCTCCTGGTCTCGTCGCCCTGCCAATCTTCTGCGTCGTCTGTGCATGTGCTCCATACAGGTGCTTCTCCAGGCCTGTGGACATCCAAGACATCTGAAGGAATCTCCCTTGGAGAAAAGGAGTCACTACCCTGCATCTGCAGGCACCGCAGCCAAGCTGAGTGGTCTGCTGCACCTGAAGTCCCACAGACTCTGAGAGGCTCAGCAACACAGGTGGTAGTTCTGCAACTCCTTCGAGCCCTGCACAGTCTTCTCAGCAAGTTTGAAGTCAGTATCTCTCGTCGGAACCGCTGGAGCAGTACTGCTGTGCACCGCGTCGACTTGCCGTTGCCAAGGCTTGTTGACTCTCTCCTCCGGAGATCTTTGGGCTCCAAGAAGCTCCAGCCTCCAGCATCTCTTGCAACCAAGATCTCCATCCTCACCGCATTCTCTGCACTGTGGGCCTGCATTCTTGGTGAGCTGCTTGAGGTCCTCTTGCGACTCCTGTGCCTTCAGCCTGTGGGTCCTCTTGAGGGTCTTCTTTGGCTCCAGTGGGCTCCCCTGCTTTCTTGGGCCTGCTCTGACTCACCTACACTTGGTGAGTTCCTTGGACCTTGTTGGTCCCGACACTGCACCTGCTTCACTTTCCTTGTCTGTTGCTGCTGCCAAGGCTTGTTGGTGCTTCCACCGGACACCGACCTCCTGGCTCTCAACTTCTGACTTGGGACAGCTCATGAATGGCTCCTGGTCTTCCACAGCATTGCCTGGTCCTCACAGCGGCAGTAAAAAGGGCACGTCACCTCACCTGCATCTTCCGTCATCGGTGGTCATTGGTCTTCCGTGCCTCCTGGTCATTCCCAAGTGGCTTAGACTCTGTCCCCTCTGCTTGCAGGTACTCCTCGTCAAGATCTACCTGTGGATTCCACTGGACTCTTTCACCTTCTTCGCCAGTTGTATCTTCACTGAAATCCTCCATTGTGGTCAACTGCAGTTTCTGATGTCACTTCACACCTATGCACCCGGCTTCCCTGGTGTAGGTATCCTGGTTCCTGGGGTATCCACGGGTGGGGTGACTCACCAACCTTTCATCTTCCATGGAGTTTCTTCAGGGTCCTTTAGGAAGGGTCCTTCTTCTTGAAAACTGCAACAGCGACCTCCCCATTGACTTGTACTGAGCAAGCAGTCGTGTTTCCACTCTGCACACGGCCTCCATGGGGGTCCTGGGTACTTACCTTGGGTGGTTCCTTGGGTCCCCGGCTCTTCTCAGTCTTCTGGGTCCAGTCTCAACTTTGATCGCAGTTCGCAATCCACTTTCTTAGTATATGGGGTGGTCTCCCCCTGGAGACCACTGTGTATTTGTGCTACTTACCTGTTCTATTGTTGAAGTATTGTGTGTATGGTGATTATATCTCCAGGTAGGAGATATTGCAATGTGTTAGTGAGTGTCTATAATAAATACATATTTTTATAACTACTCTGTGTGGTTCTCAAAGTCAGCAGCAATCAGCTTGCTTAAGAAGAGGCCGTTAAGCAAGCTGATAGCTGCTGACGTTGATAAGCTTCCCGTCACAATCACCATGAATTCATTTGAAAGGGTGGTGTGCATTCAAGGCTAAGGATTTTTGGGTGATTCCTAACCCATTTTACTCACCTTGTGTACCCCGGTTGGGGACCAGGATGGCATTGAATATACATGGAAGATATTCCTTAGGACGCAAATTTGGTGGTCCTGGAATTTTCCACTGGGGGCTGTCCCTTTGGCTCTTTAGTCCTGAGGAAGACCCGCTAAGATGTTTTACCATTAACACGCAATCAGAGGATCGAAACGTCGACGTGAATATTCTATGTCCTGTGTCAGCTATCTTACAAGTATAGAAAATTAACAATACTAGGATACCTGGAATTTCATAAGTGTGGACATTTGACTACATGTGTTTTCTATGTTCTCATGTCTGTATATGTGAATATCGTTATTTTTTTTAATTTTTAATGTGATATATGTCAGTTTAATTCACTGTATTGTATGTATTCTGTGTGTTGTGGACAGCCTAACAATACATGTCATTGATGAACTGCTCTCTTTGTGTTCTGTTTTATGGACAAAAGGAAGTACATAGTGCAGAGGCTTGTAAGAAATTATATAAGCTCTTGTAGTCTGCCTGTTATGGATCAGTCCTTGACCCTTAATATTCATACTAAGTAAATAGCATTTTTTCACAATTCATGTCAGAATTGTGACACCCGACCGGACCACTTGTAGTTCATAACTATACACCCAGGTTCTGAGGGACACAGGGCAACCCTCATTATACTTGATGGGACAGTGTTAGGGGGCAACATTTCTATTCTAACTCTCTCAGGTACTTACCTCAGGGCAGGTGCTGGACAGTGACTGGTGGGCAAGATTAGTAGTCTAGGTCCGCCAGATACCTACCTCAGGGCTGGTGCTGGACAGTGACTAGGGGCAAAATTACAATTCTAACTCTGTGGGTACTTACCCCAGGGCAGATGCTGGTCAGTGGCTGGTGGGCAAAATTACTTGTCTAACTTCGCCACGTACTTACCTCAGGGCAGGTGGTGGACAGTGATTGGGGGCAAAATTATTATTCCAACTTCACCGGGTACTTACCCCAGGGCAGGTGCTAGACAGTGACTGCGGTTGTAAAATAAATACTAAAATAATACGCAACATGAACTTTATTTTTTATTACCTAACCAGAAATTCCTATAAAAAAACCACAGGAAAATCTTCACATAGCAGAACAGAATTTACAGAAAAATTCGCAATTTTCCACGTAAGTATAGAAAAAATGCAGAGAGAATAAAAAAAAATTCAGCATATGTTTTCAAATGTAAATTGCATTTTTGTCATTTTAATCATGAATGAATTGTAGTTGAAATTACCAGTATCTCCAAAAACACCACTACCAAGTTAAAAAAACAAGTAACACTCCCTTCCTTCAGCAAGCCACAAGACAGAAATCCTCAGGTAATAAACTGCATATTAAATATCTATTAACCTAAGCCAAATATTTTTTTCCAGCCAAAAGAGATAACGAACAATAACATTTCAAAATTCAACAGAGCATTTAAACTTTTTCTTCCTCCACAGAGCACAAAAATGAAAAGTGATTTTTTTTTCTTTCTGGGCAAAACAAGAAATGTCCAAAATGCATAAAAACAATAAAAACACATACTGAAACATTTCTCTATTTCTCTTTATTAACAGATCTAACAACAATGGCATCAGCTTGCCAGGCTACTTTTGTCAAGAAGAGGCAACAGACTATTAACGAATGGTGGCTACCTCTATTGTAAAAAGAGGTTGACTAGGCCCAGGAGTCATTGGAGGTACGTGGAGTATTTTTCATCCCATTGCACAGGCAGAGCGGTTACTCTGGAAGACACCGTTGTTAGGACTACTGAGCATACGCACTCTGCTTCTGCAATGGAAATTGAAGTTTGTGAAAATGTACAACAAATTAAAATACTTGCACGCACTTCCAATGAGCCCTGTGGCTCAGTTATGAGGGAGGTAGCCCAAAACATTCCCATCCACGTTTCTAGTAACATGCCCATCATACCCAATCTTAGGAGAATGGTCCAGAGACAGAAATTGGCAAGTAATCCCCATGCCGGTAACCCCCCCAACCTCTGGAGACATTAACATTCCCCCTGAACTAACTGTTACTTAATCTGATGAACCTTTACTATTGCACGATAATTAAAAAAACCTCAGAAAAGTGTACTAATATTTAGCACAACCCATAGCCTGGTAATCCTTGCGAACAGTGAAAATTGGATTGTGGATGGGACATTTAAACCCACACCCCATCCATTTGTCCAAATTTACACTATTCATGCTAACATAAATAACACATCTGTCCCATTAGTGTATAGCTTACTCCCTGACAATCAATCCCCAACTTACATAGAATTTTTAACAGTGGTAAAATCCGAAAGTGTTAATAAAAGTCCTAGAAAAGCGATAATTGATTTTGAATTGACAATGATTAATACAATCACCAAATTGTACCTTTAAGCCCAAGTTCAAGGATTTTCTTTTCACTTTTCATAGGCATATCAGCAAAAAATTCAAAAAACATCCTAAGTTGAGGATTACATGGCAAGCAGTAAACTACAGTATGAGTTAAGAAAACTAACTGTGTTATGCTTCATACCACATAGTGTAAATGAGTTCTACACTTCAATTACAGAATCAATTTTTTTCCCCCAAAATGAAGTCAAATTTGTGCCCCTACTAAATTATATTGAAAATACATGGATTGGCCATCAAAGCAGAGTGGGTCGCAGGAGGAACCATGGTTTCCCATTATATAGTAGAACTGTTACGCAACCTGCATAGAGGGTGGTGCAAAGACTAACAATGCCACTGAGGCATGGCACAATTCCTTAAATAAATCTATTGGCAAACTTCATTCAAACCGCCACCTTTTTTTGGAAATTTTGAAGAAGGAACAAAGTTTCCAAGAAATGGGAATTGCGCTCTCACTCTCTGGGAGTCTGTACCCACGTGTTTCTATAAAAAGTAAAGAGATGTCCAACAAACTACTGTTAAAAATGCAACCATTTTCGTTGATGGTGGCTTCAGACTACCTGGTCAGTCTTGCATACATATTACATTTCTAACCCTTACTGAAAACTACCTAAATTATGTCCCAGTTTTGAAAACAAAATTCAATTCAATTGACATTTTTGCAATTATTTTAAAAATAAATTAAAGTATTTTTGGGGTTACTAGCTGTAGCTGTTTTCTTGTTTCAATCCATGGTAACTTTTTCAAACCACCTGTCACCAAGAGTCTCCTTTTCTCCAACATTCCATACAGGGTAAGCAGTATCCAAGAATAAATTCAAGTCCCGAAAAATATGGTTTGTATATTAAAACCATCTCCTACATGTCAATATTTTCAAACAAAAATGTTTGTTTACTAAAAAATACAACTCCAAAAACAAAGTCCAAAAAAGCTCAACAGTTAGGAAAAGAAATTGCAAGAAAAAAATCCATTCTCCAAAACTAAATGTATTGTAAAATCCCAGACATGTTCTCTTCAAAAGAAAATGATCAATCTAAAAAAAAAAATTTAGAAGTAAAAATCTGTTGGCTAAACATAACTAAAAAATACCTTAGGGATTTCAAAATCGAAGAGCTCCCAAAAATATATGGTTGTACGAAATTCCAATTCCCCCATCAGCCTTGTGGTCTTTGTCCTGAGAAATCAACATACAATGGAAAAAACATTGGAATGGAAAAAACGCGTCGTAAAAAAACCATCAAAATATTACTTTTGTTCAAAATACGTTAAAAAAATGATATCCATTTTTTTTGCAATTTTTTTAAACCTACTTTTCACAAAAAGCAACCGTCCTGACGTGGGCATGCAAACACAACCTGCATGTGAATTAAAATGTGGTGAAAATAGCACAAACATGCTTTTTTTTTACTAGCTACAATCTAACTACTGCCCCCCTCTCTCCTTACAATAGAACTAGCCAGCTATATACTTAAACATATAAGTTAAATCGTTCTCACCTGACCACAGCTCCTCCTTGCTTCTGATCTTGACCGCGATGCTCCATCAACTGTAGAAACAGACGCCCAACCGCGTACGTGAGGCCTAACAGGAAAAAAAAAAAGGAACAGTTTTTGTCAATGAAAGTAATAGAAAAGTGTGGGAAACAACTTTAAAAAATGTAAAGCGATATGGTATGCATTGCCGCCATTTTGGCTCGGGGTGCGGTCTAGTTGTTAAATCTGGGGGCCATAAAAGGGGACGCTGCACAAGCGCGCAGTGGGCGCGCCGCTGGCGCGCCAAAGGCAAGCCCGTCTGCGCCCGTCAGCATCCCGGAGACGACCGGCGCCGGGAATGTTGCCGGTTGCTCACCAGGTATCTCCTGCGCCCATAATCACAGATTGAAATACAGCAGAGAATTTCTACTGATGATGGGGAAGTGTGTGAGCTGCCGCTCCCACTTTACCCTCTCAGTGGACACAAACCACCGCTTCTGCAAACATTGTAAATGGAACGCCCATCCCCCTCCCGACGCTAGGCGCGTAATGAGTGGAGAAACTCCCGCCAAGTACACCCCCCCCCTCAGATCATTGTGAACGGGGACAACCTGAAGGCAGCCCTTTTGAATACAAGATCCTTAAAAAAGCATGAGCTCCAACTCTTCGACCTCCTCACGGATGCCAAGCCGGATGTTATGTTTATTACGGAGACCTGGATTAATGATGGCTCCAACCCTACCATCGCCAACGCCATCCCCCGGGGTACCGGATAATAAGGAAGGATAGATCAGGCGGTAGGGGCGGAGGGGTGGCCATCATATATAAAAACTCTTTTTCTTGTATACCACTACCCATTGCAGAGCTTGAGGGGGCCGAAGGCCTCGGCTTTCATTTGACTATGACGGCTCATCAGTCGATTGCCGGAGTGGTGATCTATCGACCGCCGGGCCCGGCTGGCCAGTTTTTGGAATCTTTTGGCCATGTAATTTCCCCTATTGCGGCCAAATACAGACATTGTTTGGTTCTTGGGGATTTTAACATACACATGGATCAATTAGCCGACCCTGAATGCGTGAAGTTATATGAATCCTTAAGCATTCTTAATTTGATGCCCCAGGTCCGGCTCCCCACTCATGAAAAAGGGCACCTCTTGGACCAGATATTTTTCCCAACTAAGAGAGAAATAGACACGCCTCTTCCCATAATCTGGTCGGACCATTTTCTGCTGACCTTTAAAATAGGCAGAATGGGGGTTGGGAGCACACTATCTCACAGTCCCAGCACAGTTCGCCCCTTTGCATCCTGGTAAATGCAGTACACAGTTCAAACTTGCTTCAAAATTAGCTGGAGTTTTTTTACCAAAGTTGGTTTTATAGGCAGGGAACCTGAAAAGCCCCAATCTTATTGTAAGCCGTGGGCCAGCAGTTTTAGGCCATTTGACCAGATTACGCCAGAGACCGTCGCCACTGTACTCAGTCAGCATCCGATTCCCTTTAGGGGTATTTTAGAGAGAGATGTACTCTCACTAGAGGGCTGGCTTCGGGAGTGGTCTATGTAATTAGCCCGCCTAAAATACGAGCAGCCAAGGCATGTAGAGCCTCTGTTCCATGGTTTACGGAGGCTCTAAGAAAAAGTAAAAGCGCCTGTAAACGTTTAGAGAGACTTTGGAGAAAGAACTCTGACCCTGTAAATAAAACCATCTATAAAGTGACTTTGAAAGCCCACTATGCCAAAGTTCGTGAAGGAAAAAAATGTTTATTTTCTTCAAAAATTGAACAAGCTGGGAACAGCAGCAGGGAACTGTTCAAGATTGTAAAGGACTTTTCCTCCCCTAATGCAATCATTAGTCCCTTCACCCCCACCTACGAATGGACGAATCATATTGCGCACTATTTTTTTTAATAAAATCAAAATCATTCAGGATTTGTTTGGAGCCACAGATCAGCCCCCCCGCTGCCCTTTCTAAATCCGATGGGTCCCTTTGGGAGTTCCCCCCCATGCCTCTGGCCAATTCTTTTAAAATTATGAAAGCATTGAAATTAGGTTCACCCTCAGACCCTTGCCCTGCGAAAGTGTTGGCATCTATTGCGGAGGTGGTTAATCCTGCTGTGAATCGGGTTCTGAACCTGTCTTTGACTGAGGGACTAATGCTTGAAAGCTGAAAGCATGGAAAAATTCTCCCACTCCTAAAAAAACCTTCAGCAGACCCCGCTGTGGCCAGCAACTATAGACCAATATCATTGCTACCTTTCTTCTCCAAGGTATTGGAGAAGTATGTAAATGCTGTTGTTACAGACTTTGTGGAAACAACTCATGTACTGCATCCGAGCCAGTCAGGGTTTAGAGCCAACTTTAGTACTGAGATGGCCTTGTTGGAAGTCTCAGATACTATTAAAACAACCCTGGACAGAGGAGGGAAAGCGGTACTAATACTATTAGACCTTTCGGCGGCTTTCGATACCGTGCCCCATGATTTACTTCTGCACAGACTCCAGGACTGTGGCATTGGTGGCACGGTTCTTAGATGGTTTTCCTCCTTCCTCGAAGGCCGCCAGCAAACAGTTTGGTCCCCCCCCTTCTCTGCCCCTATCGCCCCATTGAAAGTAGGAGTCCCACAGGGCTCTATTTTGAGCCCAACTCTGTTCAACATATATATGGCTCCTCTGGCTATCCTGGCTCAGGAATACGGGGCTCAAATAATATCCTACGCTGATGATACGCAGCTACTATTTACCTGCAAGAAGGGCCACACGATGAGAGGTAGCGAAATAAATACTTGCCTGTCAAAGGTGTTTGCCTGGTTTCGGCAAAATTATTTGCTTTGCAACACAGACAAATCCGAAATCATCTTTTTTGGTCATAACCCGGGAGAGGAATGGCGCAAATGGTGGCCCCAAAACTTGTCCCCCCAGTATGTCCAGTCATCACCGTAAAAAACCTTGGAGTTAAACTTGACGCTGATATGTCCATGAAGTCCCAAGTGCAAACTGTGGCTGGCACTTGTTTTGGCCTTCTCAAAATGATGAGGAACTACCTCCCCTTACTCTCAGTTGAGCACAGAAAAACAGTGGTTCAAGCCTTGGTCACGTCAAGGCTGGACTATGCTAACGTTTTGTACCTCTGCCTCCCTGATCATTTATTAGGACGCCTGCAGGTGGTACAAAACGCGGCGGCCAGGGCCGTCCTTATGGTCGGCCCCAGGACACATATGACTCCTCACCTAAAGTCCCCGCACTGGCTTCCGGTGCGGAAAAGGGTTGACTTTAAAGCCAGGGTGCTGGCCTTTAAGGCCTTTCATAACATAGGGGCCCCTTACATTAGCAACAGAATTCAGCACTATGCCCCATCCAGAACCATGAGGTCTTCATCCCTCCAACTGTCGATCGTGCCGAAGTTCAATCATTCTCGCATGGGGGGTCGCTCCTTTCAAGTAGTGGCCACCAAACTATGGAACAGCCTACCGTCTTCTATGAGACAGATACAGGATCTCCTCAGCTTCAGGAGAAGTCTTAAAACTTGGCTTTTCCAGCACTAACGGAGTCGTAAAGGCGGGTGCAGTCAGGGCTGTGTTAAAAGGGTCTTTTAGCGCCGGGACACTCTTTAGAGTAGCCGTGCGCTTTACAAATACCCAGTAACATAACATAACATTGTAATAAAATATTGTTTTATTTTTAGAAAATAATTTATATTTAATACCAATTTTAAAAATACTTGTTCTATTTTTTAACTATTTGTTAATCATTTTTAAATTGAAATACCTAGGGACTTATTACAATGTCGGTCGGAAAGCCTCCGACCTGAGATCGCAGGCTTTCAATTCCGACCACCTAATAACAATGTTAGTGGTCGGAATTGAAAATTGCCGGTCATTCCGAGTCGGAGACAAACCCGTAATCCCAATGGATGGCGTTTCCGATGTTGGGATTACGATGCTCGGTTTCCCACAGACTTTCCATGCCGGACTTTCCGACATGAAAAGCCTGTCGGAAAGCGAGTTTGGGGGCCCATAACAGGGCCCCCTTCTCTTTGCGGACTCCGGTTGGGGGCCGAGGTGCCAGCCACACGGTGCAGGGATGAACACAACCTCCCATTTCCCTATGGGAGCTTGTGCTACAGATGGTTCACGGCTGTAGCAGAAGCTCTCATAGGGAAATGTGAGTACGTTACTGCACCTTGTGCGGTCACATCGTAATCAGGCTGTGCAGTAGGAAGCCAGAGACATATTCAAACAGCAACTTGACTGGATAGGTCACTTCCTTCTGCAAGTATTTGACTGCATATTTGAGTGAGTATATATTTCCTGTGTGCATGTTTCACTGACTATGTAAATAACTGTCTCACTAAATGAGTTGCTGGTTTAGAAACTATTTGAATCTCTAAATGTGTATGCAAGTGGCTCTTTGAATTACTTACTACCTCTGTTAGTGACTCTTGAAGTTTATTACTATGTATACAAGTGGCTCTGTTACTGCTCAATGCATAAGTACTATCACAGTCTGTAAGTGAATGTGTACATGCCTCTGTCTGACTACATGTATGAATGGCTCTACAGTTTTCTAAATAGGTATCTCAGTGAGTGCATACATAGGTAAGTGGTTGTAGAACTAGATATATTGCTCACTAGGGGCCTCATCTACAAGAAAATGACGCAGCACGGTGCCGCAAACCATTTAGCTGCACCGTGCTGCATCATTTTTAAAGCACAGGGATGCGTCGTATTAACAATGCGATACATCCGTGTGTTTTCCCCTGTACCGGCACACAATTGGCTGCCATGCGCCAGAGCAGGCACCCTTGCGTCATTTTACAATGGTGCCTGCGCTGCGGGGATAATTGTTTTTGTGCAGGAAGGAGCACCTTCCTGCACAAAAACAATCATTAATGGCATTTTTTTTTCTATGCATGCTGCAGAATGCAGCACACATAGAAAGAGGAAAAAACGAGGAGAAATAAAATTATTTCTCCTCGTTGAGCCATTCCTGCACCTCCCTTGGGGAGGCGTAGGATTCTGACGCATTCCCAGTTGTACAAAATGTTGTAAATCTGGGAATGTATCAAGTTCCATGAATGTTGCGTGGGAACACCCACAGCAACACCCAAAGAGCGCTCCTTTCATGCAGAGTAATACGTGAAAGGGGCCCATTTTTACAAGACAATGAAAAGTCACGTAGGATGACTTTAGTGGGCGTTGTAAATATGGGCAGGCACACTGCGCCGCCGGTGCGTCAAAAAAAGTGATACAGCGGCGGACAATGGGCTTGTAAATAATAGTCCCATAAGAATCTTTCTAACTTACTAAAAAATCAAAGTACAAATTTTGCCATTCAAAGACATACCTTCCAACTCTATTACCTGCCTACAACTTACATTACAGGTGATGTATATATAATAAATGGAAAATATAAGGCTTTCGAATACATTGTAAATGTTAATTCAACATAGCAGTGTAAACTGCAGACACAGGTTCTGGAGTAGCACAGCTTACACATATTTGAATTCCTTCTTCTCTGTGTTTCACAATCAGACATACTACTAGTAAATTAATTACCAATCCAAGTACACCTACAGCACCGAACGTCAGCCTTACAAATAAATTAAATATACCAATTGTGGATAAGGTAACAAAACTATATGTAGGACAGAAAAATATTCACTTGACCACTAACAAAGTTTTCAGTCACCTAATTCCAACTACATGACTAAGTACATAACTATATTTGTTTCATTATCTAACCGCCTATATGTCAGACTATTTACAGGTATATACCAGTTACTGTTCAAATGGTTGACTAGTTGATTAAGCACTTCACTTCATATATAATCAGTTATTTCAGGCCGCTTTAGGTAAGTCACAGGATATGTAACTAATATTCGAACTTAATTACATTTACCTCACACTTATAACTCACTAAGGGGCATATTCACAAGGAGCTATCACCGAATTAACAGCACTTATCGCAGCCAAAGTCGTGATAAATTTACCTCCCCATTCACAAGCCGGTGTTAACAGCCCACAGCACCAGTTTACCCACGATAGCAGCCTCAAAAAACATCGCCACAGAGGACCCCCGCAAATATCGCTAATGAGATGCAGAGTGGGCGTTCCCGTGACAGAAGCTGAGACAACAGCACACCTCAACATTCACAACGACCAGCCACATCCGCGATAAAAAAACACAAAACAGGCGATAAGGCGCGTTAGCACCAGGAAATCTACACCTGCTCTGACCTGGTGTAAAGTCGGACAGCAGCCAGCACCACAAAAGGGAGCACAGCCCAGGGCCACATCCCAAGGGCAACAGATGCCATGGAGCCACTCATCATGCAGCCCGGGCACCCAAGAGGGCCACAACACCCACCCCCACCACCCCAGGACCCCATCCCACACCCGGAACACCACCCCCCCCCCCCTGGACCACCACAGACGCAGCGCAGACAAAGACAGCGGAACCCCAGGAAACGTACCAGCCGCACAGACCCAACATCTGACAATGTCACCCTCCACTACAGGCTGAAAGGGACAACCAACCTACGCATCCTGACCATCATCGCCTAACAGGCCTACGGCAACAACGCAGCGGACAACCAACATCCCACCCCACACAAAGCTGATGGCGTGGCTGCACCTGTTGGCCCCTGGGACCCCCATCCAACACCCGCCAGAGTCGGAGGAGTCTCACAGCCAGCCACATCCAAGTCCCCCACACCTGTCCTGGACATCACCATCACCCTGGTACCCCAGTCCCCATACGTACAACACAATGCGCAGGATCCGCTGGAGACCAAGCAAGGACCATACGCCATAGCAGGATGCACGCAGGTGTTGGGGGCAATACACAGCACACATGTACTACCTGTGCCCCCTGGTGACACAGCACACAACCACCGCAACAGGAAGCACACGTCCCACACCAATGTGCAGGCAACAACAGAACACCGTGGAACACCCAACAATGTCGCCTTCAAATACACAGCCAGTGTGCATGATACCTTCATCCTCCGACAGTCCATCATCAACCAGCGTTCCCAGGATGGCAATAAGGGAAATGTACAGCCCCTTGGCAATATACAAATGAACACCTCACACACCTCAACACCACAACCATGCAACTCACAACTCTGGCAATGCACACGTCACAAAATCACATACAACAGGCACAACAATATGCCCACCCACCAGACACGACAGAACAACTTACAATGTCCACATGGGCAAGCCGTGAAAATGAGCCAGCATCGGCATGGCACCTCAGCCACATACTAAATGTGGGGAGAGGTGGCAACCAGGCATGTGTGAAGGATGCAGTAGAACCATGATTGGGAAAGTACACAATGCCAACAGTGCCGGAGATGTGCTGGACACCTCGCAGTATGCAGAACACACCCATATCCATGGCGACATACACCGCTTGCGTATGGAGTGTAGTGGACAGTGGACGCCACCATGTCACCCCAGCCAGTGGGGGACCTCGCGGAAATGTTGCCTGTTATGCCCCCCCCTAAGCGTCAGCAGAGTGGGATGGCCCGGCGTACGCCACACCAGCATAGGGGTGTGAATAAAAACCACGTAGGCCTGGGCGTGGTCCACTTCCGGAAAGACCCACGTCTCTGCCAGGGCGGCGCCTCCCACCTCGCCACGAGGCCGACGCCATCCTCGTGAGCGGAGTTGCCTGAGATGCCGTGCGCCTGCCGGACCCCGGCACGCTGGTCCACGAACCCGTCAGGCCAGCCTCTGCGCAGCTAGGCCACACTGATCACCTTCCGACACCGGCGTGTGTCAAGGAGGGCCCACCACGTGCCGGCGCAAGCCACAAGCCCGAGGCCCGAGACCTTGGCACGACACCGGCACGCTTTATTCCCTTTTCGTTGACGTACTCCACTGCCGCCCCCGGCCTACTCTTCGGACCAGTAGGTCCCACATGTGGAACTGTGTCTTGAGTCATGAATGGCAGTGACCCCATATCCCGGCCAGCGGCCACAGCACCAGACCCCCCCAGTTCAGTGAGGCATAGTTCCATATGGGTATCTTGCGACACGTGGTGCCACTAACCCTGTTCAACGCCAGCCTGCTACACGTGGTGCCACTAACCCTGTTCAAAGCCAGCCTGCTACACGTGGTGCCACTAACCCTGTTCAACGCCAGCCTGCTACACGTGGTGCCACTGAACCTGAACAATGCAGGCCGGTGGGGACATCCAACCTATGCCGGAGACACTCGGTGAATGGGCTGTGCTGACCGCTGCCTCAGGCCTACACTGCGGTCCAGTAGGTCACAGAGCCTTGATTTGGCATTCTTGGAGTTCACATATGTGTACCGGCATCATCGCAGACTGCATGCCCTCACAGCACCTGTGCCACTAAGTGTGTTCCCCGACATTCATGGACACTCACTGGTCGTATATTGGTGGCGTTTGAGTCTATGGACTAGGGGCTAGTTTTCATCCTCATGTAGCTGATCCCGAATTGTTGTTGCAAACGAGGGTTGCGCTTTCCACTCTTCCATTTGCTGCTTCCAGATAACATCAGACCTTCCGCATCATGCCCTGGAGGATACCTTCCACTGTCCCTTGAAACCCTCCGCAACATACACCTCGGACATTGATGGGGACCCGCTCAGGTCGCATGGCCCATCTGACTGCACCGCAAGTCACCGTCCCGTGGCTGGGTGCCTGTGCCGGCCGCAGTGCATCCGGGGCCACTAACTTTGTGCTGATCAGGCCTGGGACCCTGTCTTCTGAGACATTGAATGGCCTCTGTAGCGATGGTCTTGGGGTCATCAACGCCATGTGTCTGTGGCCCTGCGCTGTCCTCCTCCTCCGGCCCCAACTGCGGGCCACCAGGGCCCACACATGGCATCGAGTCTTGACCGGCCCAGACGTCACATCACCGCAGGAGGAACACGCCACCACCGCAAGGACCACCTTCAACCGCCATCTGCCAGAGTCGAAAAGGTGGTCCTGACAGACCTAAGGATTTGCTCAGACCTGTTGTGGATGCCATCATCGGCCTGATACCCTGCTCAGCACTCCAGGTGCCAGTGACTCAGTGCACCGCAAGCCATTGTCCGTTACTGATTGTGTTTTGTGGTGTTGTGAGGTTGCGCAGCAATGTCACCTCATGCAGTGGGGAAGACCTGGGATGTTGATGAGGAAGTTGATGCAGGTGTAACACACCCCACTGCATCTGCATCAGGACTGACCCGAAGGGACACAATCCTAGCAATTTCTTCACATGAGCGCGCTCTTCTCTAGTGCCCCTACCTCAGTGCACTGCAACTCAAGGAACGTCCAGACTGAATATTGGGTGACCTCTGGCCTTACTCCGGATCCCTCCATGTTGCTCTGCATTTGACTCTGTTATGCTGGTATTTTTTGTTTCCTTTGCACTGGTGTCCACTGTTCAGGTTGTTGGCAGCACCAAGCACTCCGTGCGGGCTGGCTTATACTCACCCCACACACATCCAGCATAGGCGTCACTGTACATGTGGCCCTGCCAATAAAGGGGCCGGGCGCACATGCCCGTAGCCAGTTCAACATGATATGTGCATGTGTCTCTGTGGAGGTGTGGGTCTCCTTTGTGGGGTGTGGGGGGTCCCTGAAGGGTATTGGACACCCACGTATGTGTTCTAGTTCGCATTCCATGGGTTCGGCAACACCCTCACCTGTTGGGCCACCTCCTTTTGGCGTTCTGCCACCTGGCATTGGGGTATCATGTGTGGGTGGGTGAAGTGTTGTGAGGCAGCCTTGATTGCGGGTGCTTCATGCTGTGTGGTCTGTTGCAGGGTCTGGGTTCTCGTCTGAGTAGCTTGTCTGCCCTGGTCCTGGTGGTGGGTTGTGTGGGATGTCCATGGGCTGTTGCATGGCGTCGGTGTCTGGGCTGTGGTGTTCGTCTCGGGCATCACTGATGAGTTGTCTGTTCTGACCTGCTGGAGGTGTTGTTTGTCCCTCTGCATTGTGAAGGGGAGGTGCATGTTGGCATTGTGTTGGCGCCTTGTTCTTGTCGACATGCAGACTGTGTGACGATGTACATTGTGACTGTTTGGGCGGTGGTGGCTATTTGAGTTGGGACAGTGTACATTTGGCCTACATGGCTCATGTGGGGTTGTAGGGGTAGATGTGCATCTCACAGTTCCCTGCTCTGTCCGATGTGATTGTTCTGTTACTGTGCCTGGTTGGACCCAGTTGTGTCCCCTGTTCTGCAGTGTGGGTGTTGCACTTTGTGCCACATTGTCATGGTATGTGCTGTGATTGCTATGTGTGTGTGCTGCAGTGTGCCACGGGGATGGGGGACATGTCCCTGGGTAATTGTGGGTGTGCAGTGTGTTACACCTCATTGTGCATGTGTGGCATTGTGCCCATCACCCCCCGTCCCCCAGTCCCTGTTGGATCCTCACCCTGTTGTTGTTGTGTCAGGTCCTGTCGGGCTGTGTCCGTACTCCCTACTCCTTGCACCCTCTCCACACTGATGACTGTGGCCTGGGTTTCCTCCTGATCCTCCTGTGGCGCTGGACTGCCACCTCCTGTCGCCGTTGCTGCCTTCCTGTTGGCAGCGGGTTTGTACCTGGTTTAGGTTGTCAGGTCCTGCCGGCGCCTCTTGGCCTCCTGGATTGGCCTCCTGGGCACTGCAACTGCATTCCAGGTGGTCTGCTTGTGGGTCAGTTGCTGATAGTGTTCTGTCGCCTCCGTGGCCTTGGTCTTGTTTTCCTGCAGTCTGCACCCCGTCTTCCTCTCCCTTTTCTCCTTGGCCTTCCCCGAGCCAGTTGTTCCTTGATGGTGGTCTGTGGGGGTTGTGGGGTTTGCGTTGCCCTCTGCGCTGGGTCAGGGTGCATCCATGTTGCTACGTGCTTTGGCTTGTTTCTTGTGTGTTGTGTCTGTGGTTTTTATGGTGCTATTTCCTGCCAGACGCGTGGGATTTACAGGCCTGAGGCTGCTTTTCGCTACTTTTTGTACCGCGATTGGCCTCATCGCATGATTTCTCGCGTTCGCGTTTCGCATTTTTTCAGCGTGGTGTTGATTTTCACGCTGGCATTTGACGCGTTATCTGGTGACTATCGCATGGTACCGCCTTGTTGTGAATTCCACGTTGACACGGGGTTATTTTCCCGCGATGGGCTGCGATATTGAAAGTTGCGTTACGCTACTCTTGTGGTAGTTATCACACGTTCTTGTGAATATGCCCCTACATTTTTCTATATATACATTATCAATATCCCCCTTTTTAACATACCTCTGAATTTGCTTTGTAGAGGCTCAAATTTTAACACACTCTGGGGCATATTCTCAAGGAACTATCGCCGAGTTAACGGCACTTTATCTCAGCCAAAGCCGTGATAAATTCATCGCCCCATTCACAAGCTGGTGCAAACAGCCGATATCACCAGTTAACCTGCGATAGCAGCCGCAAAAAACATCGCCACAGATGACCCCGGCAACTAACACTAATGATACGCAGAGTAGGCGTTCCCGTGCAAACATCCGCGACAACACCACAACGCAACATTCTCAACGACCAGAACACAAAACATGCGATAAGGCGCGTTAGCAGCAGGAAATTAACACCTGCTCTGACCTGGTGCAAAGTCGGACGACAACCTGCACCAGAAAAGGGAGCCTAGCCCACAGCCACACCTGAAGAACAACAGATGCCATGGAGCTACTCATCATGCAGCTCGGAGCCCCAACAGGGCCACAACACCCACCGCCACCACACCCAGGTCCGCCACCCCCCTGGACCTCCCTGCCCCCCACGGACCACCACTGAGGCAGAGCAGACAAAGACAGCGAACCTTCAGGAAACGCACCAGCCTCACAGACTTGACACCAGAGAATGTCATTGCCCACTACAGACTCAAAAGGTCAACCATCCTCCGCCTCCTGACCATCATTGCCCACAGGCTGATGGTACCAACACAGCGGACAACCAACATCCCACCTCAGACAAAGCTGCTGGCCGTGCTGCACCTGTTGGCCTCTGGGACATTCCAACCAACAACTGCCAGAGTCGGAGGAGTCTCACAGCCAGCCCTGTCCAAGTTCCTCACACTTGTCCTGGATGCCATCACCAGCTTGGTACCCCAGTACCTATACTTCCCCCACACTGCGCAGGAACAACTGGAGACCAAGCAAGGCTTCTACGCCATAGCAGGCTTCCCGCACGTGTTGGGGGCAATTGACTGCACACATGTCCTACTTGTGCCCCCTGCCGACACTGCACACAATTACCGCAACAGAAAGCACACGCATTCCATCAATGTGCAGGCAATAGTCGACCACCGGGGACTCTTCACCAATGTCGTCGCAAACTACCCAGGCAGTGTGCATGATTCATACATCTTCCGACAGTCCATCATCAACCGGTGCTTCCAGGATGGCACCTACGGAAATGCAGTGCTCGTTGGTAAGTACCAAATGAACACACCACACACCTCAAATCCACAATCATGCAACTCACAACCCTGGGAATGCACACGTTACAAACACACATACAACATGCCCACCCACCAGACACGACTGCACAACGTACTGCGGAAACCTGGGCTAGCCATGTACATGAGCCATCACCTGCATGGCACCTCAGCCACACAATAGCAGTATGCGGGGAGAGGTGGGAAGCAGGCATGTGCGAAGGAGGCAAGTGACCCATGAATGAGAATGCACACAATGCCAAGTGTAGCGTGGAAGTGCTGGACAGACTGCAGTATGCAGACCACAGATATATCCATGTTGACACATACTGCTGGTGGTGGTAGTGTTATGGACAGTGGACGCAACCATGTCACCCCAGCCAGTGGGGAAGGTCTCGGAAATGTAGCCTGTGACGTCCCCCCCTGCAAGCGTGTGCGGGGTATGCCAGGCCAGCGTAGGGGTGTGAATAAAAAGCACGTAGCTCTGGTTCTCTTCCGGAATGCCCAACGTGTCTGCCAGGGCGGCGCCTCCCACCCTGCCACGAGACCAACGCCGTCGCCGAGAGCGGTGTCGCGGCGATCCTGTGCATCCACCACAGCCCGGGCCGCTGGACCCCGAGCCAGTCCCATCAGTGCTGGCAACAATGCTCCAGGCCTCACTGCTCACCTGCCGACACCGGCGTGTCCCCAAGAGGGCCCACCACGTGCCTGCGCTCCCACCAAGCCAGAGGCCCTCGAGCTTGGCAGCCTCCTCAGACCACCACGGCCTCCGCGGGCAAGGCTCGCAGTACTCCTCTGTCGTTGACGTACTCCACCGGCCTACACAGCGGACAAGTAGGCCACACATTTGGAACTGAGTCTTGATTACACAATGGCAGAGTACACATGTTAATGCAGAGTCTAAATCAGTATACTCCCTTCGCGGTGGTGCCACCAACTCTGTGCATAGCATTCCAACCACACGTGTCTGTGGGCCCTTGCTGAGCGCTGCCTCCGGCCTACACTGCGGTCAAGTAGGACACACAATTGGAACTGGGTCTGGATTTGTCAATTGCAGACTACATGTCATTGTACAGGCCTCATCGCAGACTGCATCCCCTTCCGGCTCTGGTGCCACTGACTCTGTGCCACGGGAGTCATGGACAGTCTCTGGTGGAACTCTGGAGGCGTCAGAGTCTATGGCCTGGGGATCGACTCCATCATCATGTAGCTGATACTGACATCATGGGGAAAAGGAGACTGTAGCATTCAATTCCTCCATATTGCCTGTTCCTGCTTGCTTCTGCCCTCTGCATCATGCCATGGATGGACACCTTCCACTGTCCCCCGTAACACTCTGCGACACTCTCCTTGGACATCAATGTGCGCCCGCTCAGCTCACCTGGCCCTACCTCAGTGCATCGCAAGTCACCGTCCCGTGGTGGTGTGCCTGTGCCGGCCGCTGTGCATCCGGGGCCACCGACTCTGTGCAGCTCAAGTCTTGGAACCTTGCTGTTTGTGCTTTGAACTTCTGATTGTCTGATCACTGTTGTAGTTGTTGCCAGCACCAACCAGCCCCTGAGGGGTGGCGTACACTACCCAACTCCCATCCAGCACAGGCGTCACTGGATGTGTGGCCCTGGCAATAAAAGGTGCCGGGCGCACGTGCCCATAGCCAGTTCCACGGATGATCTCAGTGTGTCCGTGTGGTCATTATGTATGCATGTGGGCCCCGGGCCATACCACATTACGTTGTGCCATGTACAGCGGGTGCAACCTAGTCACTCAGGCAGTGGGGTAGACCTGGGACATGTGGCTGTGTCAGACCCCCCTGTGAGCGTGAGGGAGTAGACCTGCGTACGGCAGTACGGTGCAGGGGTGTGGTCATTCCACAGGTGGCTCTGGGCGACGTTAAGTTTAGGCCTTGCCATGGAAGTAACTAATGCTTGTGTCTCAGGTGTAGTGTTGGCGCCACACGTCACGCAAAATTCAATGTTGCCATGTAGCATGCGCCAGGAGTACGTGCTCGGCCAAGGGGTAGATGAGGGTGCGCAGGCCCGCTGGGGGTCAGGGATCAGACATGCCAATTGTTGTGTGTGTCGCTATTTCCGCAGCATAAGCCAAAGGTCTACCCTCGGCCGCTTGGCGAGTTCAGCCAGGCATGAACTCTACTTCTGTGTCCGCCCTGTCTTTGCCATTGCCCTACACACACATGTCCGTCCACCTTCAGCGCAGGGCATCACTGTGTCGTCGTCAGGCTTGTGGACATGCGCAGACAGGCATGACAATAGTGTGCCGTAGGGGTGCAAGTGATGCAACCGCGCTGCGCACTCTGGTGAATATGCTCGGGGGAGGGAGAAGCGGCATTGAGGCTACGTATTCCACATTGATGCCGCTCATTTGCAACAAGCAGTACATGTCATGCAGGAATCACAAAGTCACACATATCACACACCAATGAACCAGTGAGCCTGCCAAAACATCATGCCGAACCAACTATTGACTCATGTCTCTCTGCACTGTCATAGGTGACCAAGGATATGCACTCTGCGCTTGGATGATGACACCCCTCCGAGCCCCGAACACACAGGCCCAGAGGCAGTACAATGCGGCCCACAAACGCACCAGGGGCATCGTGGAACGCACATTTGGCGTGTTGAAGTCACGTTTAAGGTGCCTTGACATCACAGGTGGAAGGCTCCTGTACAGCCCAGGCATCGTGTGCAAGATGATCGTTGCATGTTGTGTGTTGCACAACATATGTGTACGCAGCAGGGCACCATGGATACATGTGTCAGATGCACCGGACGATGATGTTGGGGATGAGGCAGGTGGACCACAGCCCACTGCAGCCGCAGCAGGAATAGCCCGTAGGAACACCATCATTGACAATTTCTTTACATGAGCACGTCACATTGTGGCAGTCCTTGGCAGTATTGGGACAGTACATAATGACCGCAGGCAAAGCATGTGCAAATAAATGCATTCGAAGAACACTATCCCTGAGTGCATGTCTCTCATCTGTACAGGCACATCACTCAGACAAGTGTGAATGCGACATGTATTGCTGACATTTTTGTGATTTGTTCATGTGTGGTGGGTGTGTCACCTCTGTGCAGAGAGGCTGTTTAGGGTGTCACGTGTTCGAACTGCCAGTTCTGTGTGTCGCAGTTAGTAGGGAATCCCACTCTTCGGCGTTTCACATGTGTCCAGATTCATTCCATTTTGGCTGCCATTTGTGTCCTGCAGGTGACAACAGGGCTCCTTTTGGGCTCAGATATGTACCACCATGATGCAGGGATGCCCCCTGTGACTCAGGTCCCACGACATGGGCAACATGTACGTATGAGGGAGTCACTGCCCCTACATTCGTCCACGCTCTCGTGATTTGTTGGTCATGGTCATGACACGTCTGTGTGCAGGGGGGGTTGCTTGTCCCTCTGCAATGTGAGGGGGACATGCGGTTTCACTGTGTGTTACATGCATGTTTCGGCATTTGCGCAGTTTACATGCGGGCTGCATGTCAATGTACATTGTGTCTGTGGGGAGATGCCTATTTGATGCGGGACAATGCTCATTTGTTCTGCGTCACAGATGTGAGGTTGTGCTCATACATTGTCATCTCCCCGTTTTTTTTCTCTGCTTTTATTGTGCATTTCCACGCAGGACGCGTGGGTATTGCAGGCCTCTCACTGGTTATCGCTGGTTTTTGTATCACGATTGGCCTCATCGCTACTATTTTCGCGTTCGTGTTTCGCGTTTTTTCTGCGTCGCGTTAGATTTAACACGTTCATTTGACGCGTTATCTTGTGCCTATCGCATGGTGCCGCCGTGTTGTGAATACCATGTTAACATGGAGTTGTTTTCCCGCGATGGACTGCGATGTGAAGGGTTGCGTTAAGCTACACTTGCGGTAGTTATCACACGTTCTTGTGAATATGCCCCTCTCACTTCAAATTTCTTCTCACGGAAAATGATAAGTACCACTCTCTGTAATAAGGAACCAGTAATGGAAAATTTGTCCTCTCTTTTTTCAGCGATATTGATGCATTTAGCAAATCAAAACGTTCCCGTCATCTTTTCCTGTTCTTGCTCGTTTTCATTGGTCAGTTGTTTTTTACCCTTTATTACTCTCCTGATAAGAAGCCAATCTGTTAGTGTCTGTAGGTGGATTCGCGACTCCGTCGCAATGCCCAGCGCGGCCCCCGTCCAACTTCACGACGGATTTGCGAATCCATATGGGAGTCCATAAAAGCATTTACAGTAATAGTACTACTATTTTTCAACTACATTTGACATCCTATCATAGTACTGAATTGGAAATTTTGTATTTCACAACTTATACTATCTCTAAGCTCCGCTGCTTTGTGGTTTCAAACGACAGTGTATTTAGAACCCTTCCCCCACACTGATTTACCTCTGTTGCCATAGCAACCTTCTTTGAAACAGTCTACTGTACCAGTAAGTCAAAAGTTCACAGCACTTTCGAACAGCAGCATACCAGCTTCAAGTTCAACTGTAGCAGGTGCGGTTGACTGCTTGAAAATGTGAGCATATCCACAATAGTGTAACTTCTATTACATTTAACCATAACCAATCACAGATCTACTTACTTTAGTTTTAAAATCACTATCTATTTTTAGTTACCAAATTATTTACATCACCCAATTAATTACGTCCTTTTCTTAAACCGGGTCCACTCCTCCATTTTAACTGCTTTTCATTCTACCAACTGTCACATTCAGCTGCAACCTTCTCCTGTGTGCTACTGCTCCTTCCTTCAAAATGGTTAGAGTGTGGATTGTAAGTCACAGCCATTTTTTGGGGCCCAGAGAATGTGGGTCTGTGAGTATGCACATCACTTTCTGACTAGGTGTGTGACTGAGTGCATGAGTGTCTCAGTGGGTCTGACAGTAGATGTGTCAGTGACTGAGTGGATTTAGCAGTCAGTGTCTGAGTGGACTGGAACTGGATGCATTAGTGTCTGAGTGGGTCTGTTACTGGGTCTGTTACTGGGTAAGTGAGTGTCTCAGTAGGTCTGCGGGTGGATGCATCAGTGACTTAGTGTATCTCTAAATAGGTGACTGTCTGAGTGGGAATGTAAATGGGTGCATAAGTGTCTGAGTGGGTCTGTGAGTGGATGCATGAGTGTCTGGTGGCTCAGTGGACTAATGCATCCACTGCAGGGGCCTGTGTTCGACCTCATGGTCACAGGTTCGAATCCCGGCGGGTCCACTCAGCCTTTCATCCATTTGAGGTCAATAAAATGAGTACCATTGAGTTGGGTAACAATAAACATCTGTTATTCAGCGCCAAGATGCCCCGTTGCTGGGGTGAACGTGCGCTTTACAAATACACGTTATGTTATGTCTGACTGGGTCTGTGAGTGTCTGCATGAGCCTCTCAGTGAGTGGGTGCATAAGTGTCTGAGTGGGTCTGTAAGTGGGTGTGAGAGTGTCTGAGTAAGTATGCCAGTAGGCATGTGAGTGTCTAAGTGGGTCTGTGAGTGGGTGCATAATTGTCCGAGTGGGTCTGCAAGTGGGTGCGTAAGTGTCTGAGTGGATCTGTGAGTGGATGTCTGAGTGGGTCTGTCAGTGGGTGTGAGAGTGACTGAGTGGGTGCATGCATGGGTGCAAGAGTGTATGGATCTGTGAGTGGATGGATGAGTGTCTGATTTGGTCTGTGAGTGGGTGCATAAGTGTCTGAGTGGGTGTGGGTGTGTGAGTGTCTGAGTGGGTTTCTGAGTGGGTGAGTGAGTGCCTGAGTTTTGTCTGTGATTGAATGCACAAGTATCTGAGTGGGTCTGTCAGTGGGTGTGAGAGCATCTGAGTGGGTGCATGAGTGTCTGAGTTGGTGTGTGAGTGGGTGCATGAGTATCTGAGTAAGTGTTTTTTGTCTGAATCCGCAAATCTGCTGCAGTGGTACATGGGGTACGTGTTGAGCGCCGCGGCAGATTCATGAATCCTTGCACGTGGGAAAAAAACATTCCTGGGCTTTTTCCTGCCCATCAGGGGTCCCTCTCAGACCCCTATATTGCACCCATAGGGCCAGGGTACCTCTACCCGACACCTTCTATTATTTTTTTGATAAACTGTCACCACTTGTGACCATTCCCTGATTTATAAAAGGGCCGCTGCAACTTTCTACTTAAGTTGAGGCCAGCTTATGAGTGCATTGCTGTGGGGACGTGGATTCACAAAGTACCGTGATGGATTCACAAAGGATTTGCGCCTTCATATATACAAATTTCTTTGTCCTTTAATATCTTAAAAACTACTGAACTGATTTACACAAAATCACAAAAAGTGGTTCTTTCTGAACCAAGAGCTACCTTTCTGCCAAATTTGGTGTAATTCAGTCCAGCAGTTTGGGCAGTAGTCGTGTCTAAAATCCCTATGGGAAATGCACTTTTTTTGACCACCCCTTTTTCTCGGTCCCCACTTGACGGGTCACCACAAAACTTTCCATGCATAACTAGAAACAGTAGGGCACTTTTTGGGGAAAAGTTCATGAAGATTTGTCATACAGCGCTAAAGTTATAAGCAAGTCAAAAAAATCTTTTCCTATGGAAACTAGGGCGCCAAAGTTATAAGCTAGTCAAAAAAATCTTTTCCTATGGGAACTAGGTCCTAACTATAACTACCTATTATATATATAGCACATTACCTACCTGTTGACTTTCTTTTTAATAATGAAAGCCATTTACCCGCAGATTTGAAAACATGGGTATGTTTAGATTCAAGCAGACTTGCTTTTGAATTACTGGACATGGAAATATGTGACATCTTCTCTCACAAAATTCAACCAACTTGCTGGATAAATCTGAATTTAATTCTAGTGCAGAGAGACCTAAATTTACTGAACCCCAAGCAGGTGACTCCGGTCCTGCTGAATTTGTGCACCAGACACCTGAGCACTGAAGCCAAAGAATGGAGCTCTGGGAGGAGACAGTTTGTGCAGTGGCGGCCTCTATTAACAAAGGGTGGGAGGTGGGTGGGGTGAGCTCCGGGGTGTGTGGGATAAGGAGGGATAAGGAGCGCAGGGGTAAGGGGGGCAGTTTAATAATAATTTGAAAAACTTACCTGACGCTGCCGGCCGCCTCCCGCGTCTCGTCGCTCCTGCTGGCCTCTTCCTGGGTCCCATCAGCCCCTGGGACAGACTCCCAGCCAATACCTGTGCTGCAGAGCAGCACAGGGATTGGTCTGAGAGGTCTAAAAAGCCGCCCTGCTCAGACCAGGGAGTCTGTGGGGGATTCTCCAACTCGGCTGCTGAATGCAGCTGGGCTGGAGAAACCTAAGTGCGCATGTGTGTCTTGGTCGTCCTGAGACAGCCGCCCAAACACACATGAGCACTTAGGAAGTGCACAAGCACTCCTCCTCCACCCTCCCATGCCCCGAACCTCCATGCACAAGCTGGCAAACGAAAAATAAAACGATGCTAGAGTATTGTTTTATTTTTCGTTTGCTGGCTCTGCGCCAGGCAGTGGGGCGACGCTCCTCTGCCATTGCAGAGGAGCTGCCACTGAGTTTGTGTTTGTGGTTATCCTGGTAAGCACGTTGTTAGTCAAGGAGGGACCTATACTGTTAGATAGGTAGGTTTGCTGTTAGAGAGAGCTTTAAAAATGATGAATGTGTAGTTGGAATTCTAATTTTACTTGAGTGTTGAGGAAGTCTTGAATTTAGACAGACCTGCCAACTCACACATTGCCACTATGTGTCACACGATATCAGCCTTCCTTCACATGGTCTTCTGTTGAAGAGCCGATATCACACAGTGGAACATAACATGAGCTGAAAACCGTGGCACAGAGTGGGTATTCAGGTCAACTTTGGTGGTTTTGCATGGCTGATGTCCATTACGGGACATTTGCAGCAGCCATAGATGCTTCTTTTTGGAGGGGGTGGAGGAGGATATAAGTTCCTTTTATGCTGTTCTCAGCACAAAGCTCCACCCCCTCCTCTCACACAGTGAAAAGTTTTTAGAATTTGGCAGGCCTCATTTTGCCCATTTCTGGGTGCTGTCAATTTTGGCAGGCAGGCGACCTGCTGCACTGTGAGATAAGGGGATTTCCCAGGCTCACACAGTTTGCTTTTGTGGGGTAGCTGAGATTAGAGTCAACGTCTCCTGGTTTGAGGTCGTACAAGCACACATTTGTGTTTTACAATGCCAACTGACATGTTATGCTATGTTAGCAAATTTATAAAGCGCACGGTTCTTGTCAGTCGTTGCTTACCTCGTGGATTTCTGTGCCTTTGCCATGCGTGCGAATCTCAGAATGCTTTCTTTAGGGGCTTTAGAGGCAGAGCTGGTTGGACAATATCTATTTCCTCTATGTCATTCAGCCCATGCTAGCCTGGCCCTCTCAGGTGCATACCACATTTGCTCCTCAGTCGCTTGCTGAAGGCTAGCAGCTAATTGGATGCTGGATAGATGTCAGCTCACAACACCAGGGGATGATTGCTTTTCCCCAGGGGGGCTGCGGGGGTCCATCAGTCAGCATCTCCTCCAGGTTATGAAAGATAAATCATCTATAAGCAGAAAGATCAAAGGCTAAGAGATAAATCACAGATTAAAGAGCAGATTTCGTGTGGATTTATAGGTTATGGTTCGGGGTCAAATAGTGTGATAGGTTCTATATGTTAGGGATTTATGGGCCTGCTGTGTTCTCTCTTTTACTCCATTGTAGCCCTCCTGCTCCTCCCTTGCCCTACCATTGCCACTTTCTACCTATTTTAGCTTTTCACTGCAAATCTCCCCTATTTTCAGCGTTCACTCCTTTTTTGGGCCTTGTTTCACCCATCAACTTTTAGGGGCATATTCACAAGGAAAGTGGCGTATTGTGTCCTTAAGCCAAGAAGGCTAACGCCACGCTCCGTCACTTTAGAAACGCAGGGCTGCACCATATTTAAAAGAATATGGTGCAGCCCTGTGTTTTCCCCTGTGCTGGCGCTACATTTAGCAGCCTAGCGCCAACGCAGGCACCCTTGCACCATAGCGCAAGGGTGCCTGCATTGAGGGGAGTGATTGTTTATGTGCAGGAAGGCGTCCCTTCCTGCACATAAACAATCTGAAATGGCGATTTGAAACTTCTATGTGTGCTGCTTAATGCGGAACACATAGAAGTTGCAAAACATCATTTTTTTAAATGATTGTTTATGTGCAGGAAGGGACACCTTCCTGCACATACACAATCAAAGGTGTTTTGCTGTTTACATGTGTGCTGCACAACACAGCACACATGGAAATAGCAAAAACGAGGAGAAATTAAACATTTCTCCTCGTTGTGCCATGTTAAGACCAGGTTTTCCCTGGTCTTAATTATGGCGCTGCCCCATATTTATGCCACCCTTGTAAATATGGGGCAGAGTCAAAATCAAGAGGTGTTGCGGTGGAACGCCCACAGCAACACCCATTGCCCTCCCCTTTCACGCTAAGTATAGCATGAAAGGGTTCCTTATTTACAAGTCAGCGTTAAGCCACTTTAAGTGGCTTAACGCTGCCTTGTAAATAAGGCAAAGCCCATATCGCCACCACAACGTCTTTAAAAGTGATGTTGTGGGGGCGATAGGGGCTTGTAAATATGCCCTTTAGTATCATACAAAGAAGGGACTTTGTTAACAAGGCTGCGGCGTGCAATGCTGACATCTTTGTGGTGGGTGCTTGGCCTGGAATGGAGACGCCACTCGTGACATGATTCCGGAGCGCGGCTATCATTAGTGCAGCATGTGTAGTGGCACCAGGGCCCATGGTTTGAAGGTCCCATTGCACACCAACAATGGTTGTTTCTTACTATTTAACTACAGGCTGGGTGTCCATTTTCTTTGCTTATATCGGGCCAAGACCACCTTGCCATACCAGACTGAAAGACATTACCTATTCCACCATTGGTTCACTCCAGCTACTGATCATTGGATGTTCAATGCTCCTTCCATAACGGCTTGCTTGCCTCACCGCTCAGAGATCTTCACACTCAGTAGAATAACAAATACACGTATTCTCAAATGGGTAGAGAGTCTCACACAAGTATAAGTTCTCACACCGACTGTTTCTCAAATAGACAGAGCACAAACAAACAAAGCATCACTATCTCTCTGTCACACACAAACACACACATGCTCAAACACACACACGCACGCACACACACTCACAAACACGCGCATAAAGCCTCGGTCTGATTGTATATTTCATATTCTCTCACTCACCCACATATATAGATACAAACATACATCCTTATATACATCCACAGTCATACAGCCTCTCACTCATACTCATCAGCATACACAGAGACTTGCTTATACAATGTCTCTGTGTCACTCTCAGTCTATCAATAGTCCCCCAATTTATTGGTGTTCCTTTATGTTTTTCAGACTCAGGATTCATTCAAATAAATCATATGCTTGAGTGCGATGTAGGTAGTATGGAGCACGAGCCTAAAATGAGCGGTATTACTGTGTGTTGAGCCTCCTTACCAGTAGCGGCTCCTCCGCTATGGCAGAGGAGCATCGCCCCACTGCTTTTAAGCAGTGCGAGGAAGAAGAAACATAAAATGATAATAACTTATAGTTATTATCATTTTATGCTTTGTGCTGCTTTGCGGGGAGGGCTACTCTGCTCTCGGAGCAGGGGAGGAGTGGTTTGCCCACTCCTAAGTGCGCAGTGACTGTTTGGTCGGCCCTCTGGGGCCGCCCAAACTAGTAATGCGCACTTGCCCCGTTCTCCATGCTGGCTGCATTACAGCCTGCGTGGAGAACAAGCCCATGCCCCCATTCCCTGGTTGAGCTTCAAACCAGGACACTCAAAACCAATCATAACGCTGCACTGCAGCGCTGTGATTGGTCAGGGGAGCCTGGGTGCTTACCAATCACAACGCTGCATTGCAGCATTGTGATTGGTCAGTGGGGCCTGCTTCCTGTTCCTTGAGTTCCACCAGGAGAGCAGGAGCAGAGACGCGGGACCCAGCAGCAAGGTAAGTTTATTTTATTTGTTTAATATATTTTTTATTGCGTGATCCCACCCCCGCGCGGCCCTCCCCACAACCAACGTGACGCACCCACCCTGACACCCGGGAGCCATGCCGGCCGCTACTGCTCCTTACCTCCTCGTGTTCTCGGCGTCAAATCCTGAATCAAGAAGACATGAACGCACACCACTAAACTGGGAGACTAGTAGGGGGTACCACTCCTTCTAGGCTTGCGTTTTGTGTTACTTTCCCTACTTGAGGGTTTCTTTATTTGCCAAGGCAGTTTAGAGTAATGCTCTTAACTCAGAAATAATAAAACACGTCATTTTCCCTGGGGAAGTCATGAAGGTATACACCCAGAAGACGAAACAATGTTTGCTGAAATACTTTCTATGAAGAAAATTGAAACGTGACCAATTGAAGATTCCCCTTGGGGCTTTGAATTACTATCGATAGCATTGATTTCTGAGAAACTTGATTGGTCTGTAGACATTCTCTTAATATGACTTGGAACGCTTAGTGTTCCATCCTAAAGACCCTACTTGGTGGTGGTATTTTACCGCTGTTTGCCACCCATGACATAGAAGTTGATATTTTATGTACGTGCACAGTTATATATTTTTTTAAACAGGTGTAAGTGTGGGCTGTTATTCAATGTGCTTTTCATATTAAACAATCTGGTGCATTCTGGGAGGTGCAGTCTTTGTCCATTTCATGTAAACTAATAAGACTAACAAAGAAAAAAAACCACAACGGTTTCTAAAAGAAAAGTCCAGGACTAGAAAGTGCTGGCCTAGGTGACATGGAGTCATCTGGTAACCTAATCTCTTACCAACTCACATTCATAGAACACACTCCTGTTGTCATTGTTTTGCTATTTGTCACCAAATGTTGGAGGGAGAAGACTGGGAAACATTTACCACCCATGGCTAGACTTGTAAACAATAATTTCTGAAAGGGGTGGATATTCAGGGGGTAGGAAAGAAGTGAAGGAAAGCTACTGGTCCTGACTGTTTAAAAATATAATGTATTCTGGGAGTTGAAGTCTTTATTCATATCCATTAAATCAATGGGTACTAGATTATAAATGGTCTACAGGAGCATTGTTCAATGTCATCAGATATTTTGGTATAAATATATATATATATATATATATACACACATAAATATATATATTTATATATATATATAAATATATACATATATATAGACATAGATATACACATACATAGATATACATACACACACACACATATATATATATATATATATATATATATATATATATATATATATACACACACACACACACACACATATATATATATTCACTGAAAATTCCAAAATTTTAAGTGAAGTTACAGTTGGGTATGGCAATAAGATCGTAGTTTACATTAAAAAAAAATAGTTCACTGCCCAAAAAAAAAAAGGCTAAAGTGATAAGATAAAACCTAACATTCAAAACCCCAAAAAGCACTGAATTTTGCAAATTATAGTTTACTGAGCTAACTATAACTGGCACCCCGGCCATTCACTGCTTATGACCTCACATATTACATCATTCATTACATATTGCTATACATGTACAAACACACACACATACATATTTATATATGTCATTTTGTGCTTTGCTTATACCTTGGAACTGTTTGATGAATCTGCATGAAACTTACAGAAAAGCTTCTCTAGTTTAGGTTCTGCGTAGAAACCTTTGTGTCAATACTCCTCTGGGGAGGGATGGAAATGAAATGATGGGGTGGCAAAAAAGTGTTTCACATATTAAGTCCCATAGGAAACTTCGCTCTCTGCTACAGAAATAAACGTAAACAGAATTAAACCAAACTTGGCATGAAACTAGGCATTTACTCAGAGGAATGTGTTTGCTTTGTTTGGTATAAATCCAGTTAGCAGCTTTGGGGAAATTAACATAAAAATTTGTGGTGGTAGGCTTGCAAACCTTAAATCTAGAGATATCTAGGCCAAGGTTAGAGAACAGTTAACAGACCCGAATTTTTAAAAAGGAAATCTCATTGAACAAGATAAAGTTTCTCTTGTCATCCTTTTCTGGGATGTGTACTCAAAGTTGACTCCATGAATCCAAACTCTTTGATTGGCCAGCTGCAATGGAGAATGTTCTATTGGAGACACCATTACAGGGCCTGGGCACAGTCACAACATCGTGAAAAAGAATTCAAAAGGCCACTTAAGGGGCTAGGGTTGGCACAGACTGAAGCCCAGACCTGGGGGGGGGAGGGGGAGGGTGATCCCCGAAGTGCTCCCCATTGAGTTAAAACAAATTGATCTTGAACTTGTTAGATTTTCATCACTGACAGCTAAAGAGCCCTGTAGGAAAGTAGGATCAGCTTCTTATGGTTACCCCCACTTTTTGCTTTTTGCACCCACTGTTTTGACTAGTCTGGCTGGGATCCTGCTATCCAGGACCCCAGCCTATCTGCTTTCTCCCTTAAATTGATATGTATGTACTTTGGTACAACTCCAGATTGGATACTGGGGTACCCTTGTCAGTCCCTAGTATATGGTACACAGGTACCCAGGGCATAGGTACACCAGAGGCCTCCCATGGGCTGAAGCATGTATTGTGTCACCCCTGAGAGGTCATGCAAAATGGAACCCTAGGTCTGCTACTGCAGCCTGTGTAAGCTGGTGTTTGCACCACTTACGAGAGATATAGGTTCACTATATCTATATATATCACTACACTTAAAACCTTATAAGTCACCCCTATGGCAGGCCTTAACAATCCTGAAGGCAGGGTGCTGGGTTTTACGTGAGAGGGTGCTCCTGCATGAGCAGGGCCCCTCTGCAGTCTTCGGAGACCATTCTCCCGGGCTATACGTGATACTACCAGACATATAGGTAGAGGTGCATTATAACCTCGCGGTAAATGCGATCTCGAAAACGACTGCAACGAAGTATGTTGTGTTTGGTGTCAAACACCTTGGAATCATACCTCCACACCAGTAACTGGTGTGGGAGGTATGATTCCTCCCCTCAGAACCGAGGTTCTGGGGGTACCTAAGTCTACCGGTACCAACTTTCTCGAGCCTTACAGCACAAAATGGATGCTGCCAGCCACAGACATGAGTCTGCCCTCCTGCTGCTGAGCCAAGCTCGAGCAGGGGAAGGCAGCACAATAGGCATCCTGTCACAAGGAGGTGTGACCACCTCCCAGACAGGATTTAGTGTATTGGGGCTGGGTGGGTGCACTGTTACAGTGCCAGAAAGTCTGCACGAGGGGCACACTTGGTGTCCCTGTGCATAGTCCAGTTCTAGGAGCCATTTGCTCCTGCTCTGGTGCGAAACTGGACAAAGGACATGGGTGTAGCCACCCCTCTTTCCTGCCCCTCCCCTAGGAGGGTCCCTAGAATCTGTCCAACCCTTTCCCGTGGGTATGAAATGGGTTACCTGGCTACAGGACATTAGATTTTACGTGGACAAGATTCTGCAAGAAGATACCACTACACTTCGACCGTCTGAACACGCTGGACTTCGCTGGACCTCCCTTGGGCTCGACTTTGTCTTCCCTTGCCGTCCCCAGTCTCGCCACTGTCCGTGATCCATACAGGCTCCATGCAGGACCCTGTGGACCTCCAAGACAAAGGAAGAATCTCCCTTGGAGTGAAGGAGTCACTCCCCTGCAAACGCAGGCATCGTAATGCATCTGACCAGTTTGCTGTTCCTGAGCTCCTGCAGACTCCAAAGGCTCCAGCAACACAGGAGGTGGGTTTCTGAAGGTCTCCGAGGTTGAGCTGCCCTCTCACTGAGTTTGAGGCAGATATCCCTCGTGGGGACTGTATACCCGTACTCCTGTGCACCGCGTGTATTTGCAGCTGCACATGCTTGTTGTCATGCAACAATTCTGTGCATTGGGCCATTTGTAGCCCTCATCCCAGCGCATCTTTTCTGAGAAGGACTCCGGCATCCTCGCACTCTGTGCCCTGCTGGCTGGTATCCTGTGAAACCGCCTGAGGTCCCCTCGCGACTCCTGTGCCTTCCGCCTGTGGGTCCACTTGAGGGTCAACTTTGCTTTATTTGGGCTCCCCTGGTTGCTCCAGGCCTGCCCTGACTCCCCTTGCTGTGGTGAGTCTCCTGGTCCTTGCTGGGACAGATCAACACCGAATTTGACCATCTACATTGGTTTCCGCTGCCAAGGCTTGATTGGTGCTCCCGCCGGACACTGACCCCTTAGCACTCGACATCCTTCATGGGACAGCTCGCCTCCGGCTCCTGGTTGTCCTAGACATCTCCGGGTCCTCGCAACTGAAGAGTCAAGTTCACTGTCAACACACCTGAAGCACCCGACATCGGTGGGCATTCGTCTACTGAGCCCCTGGTCACTCCAAAGTGACCCAGACTCTGTCCCCTCTGCTTTCAGGTTCTCCTCATCTAGAATCCATGTTTGGATTCCAGCGGACACTTTTCTTTCTTCCAGCAGCAGTATTTCTTTGTCGACATCCATAGAGAACGACGAGGGTTTCCGACGCCACTTCGCACCTATGCACCCGGCTCCTCTGGGATAGGTAACTCTGGTACAAAGGTATCCACGGGTGGGGTGGCCCTCCAAACCCTTAAGTTCCAAGGGTTGTCTTTGTAATCTGCTGGGAAGGGTCCTTAATCTCTGATTTTTCCAACCTTGACTTTCCCATTGAATTGTACGGAGCACGCGGTCGTGTTCCCACACTGCACCCGTCCTCCGTGGGGTCCCTACTCACTCACCTTGGGTGGTTCCTTGGGATCCCAGCGAATCTACACCTTCTAGACTAGGTCTGGTCCTGAGTCATGGTTCTTATACCACTTATTTAGTATATGGTTTGGTCTCCCCCGGGAGCCCACTGTGTATTGTGCTACTTACGTTTGATTCTTTGCAACTGTATTATTTGATTTATGTTCTATCCTCATGTAGAGGATACTAGAGAGTGTTATATATAATAAATACATCTTTTTATAACTACTGTGTGGTTCCCCTTTCATTTGACCAATACTATAAGGTTACATTCTGGTAAAACAAGGTGCTTAACATTCCTTCAAGACTTAGCCTGAAGGCTGCTCTCCATAGGTTATCTTTGACCTAATCACCATAAGCGTTGTTTGGACTGGTACAAGGTGCCCACTTTAATTAGTGGACAGCATATACCAGGCCAACTTCTCACAAGCCCCAATGCCCACAACCTTGGATGAAATTGAACGGACTGTAAACCGAGATAGAGGACCCCGAAATGTTTGGCTCCATTTTAGGTACCCTGCTAGAGTATGCAGATTCTTGCCAGAAATTGTAAACTGATGAAAGGCCCGGGCCCCCGCATTTCCTGATGTTGCTGCATGCCTAGCCTTAATGAAGAGTGCACAGCTTTGACGGATTGGAGAGGCTCAGGTCATTGAGACTCAGATTCTACCATATTCTGCCAGAAACAGCCTGCCTTGAAAGAGAGTCAGCCTGCCAAACATCTCCCCACCTCACTGTTTGATCTCACTGGAATACAGGAACTATTGAGGGAGGCATGGAACGCGCTGCAGCACGGTCTGAGGAACCAGCTGGACAAGCGCCAAGGAGCAAGCACTGCTTGATGTTTGAATTACGCTCAGGGTTTCCCAGTAACACCGGGACTGGTGCGGCAGTTGGAGCTATGACTAGGCCCCCCGGGCGGAAACCATGAATATTGTACTTACCGTGGAGACTGAGCAACATGGCCGATGCCCGGTGGCGCTGTTTAGGCAGCTATAGAGGAGTTTGGCTCTGGTTCACCCCCTCGGCCGTCACCTACCCAGCCGGACATTGGACATAGTTTTCTTTGTCTCCCCGTTGTGTTTCCTGCCCTCCACCGCCTCCTCCCTCTGTGATCCTGTGGCTACCTCCCCTTCCTAGCTTATACGTTAATATCTCTTGTTACTGTGTAATCACTGTTTTTCTCCTTACGTTTATTCTTGGCTCCTGTAACTGATGTAATTTTGTAACCTATAACTCGCTGATCCTCATGTAAAGCCGTGGTGCGCGAGCAACTTTGGCTGATGCCCGGTGGAGCTGTCATATGCAGCTATAGAGGAGTTTGGCTCTGGTTCACCCCTCGGCCGGCATCTACCCAGCCGGACATCGGACATCGTTTTCCTCGCCTCACCATTGTGTTTTTCCTACCTGCATTCCCTACCCCCGTTTACCATTCCCACTCTACCTCTTCACTCCCCATAAAACGTGTGTACGCGCTAATAATCTCACATTATTGTGTAATCTCATGTTTTTTTTGTTGTTTTTTTTATCCTATGTCTATACTTGTCTATATAATTATGGAACCTGTAATTCACTGATCCTCATGTAAAGCGCTCTGATACCTCCGGGTCTAGCCAGCGCTATATAAAACTTTGCAAATAAATAAATAAATAAAATAAAGGCTCTTGGACCCAGTTTGAGTTCCCTGTAGTAGTTCAAGAACACTGTGCAGAGTTCAAGAGCTACACTCACTGTTTGGGTGTGTCATGAGTCTGCAGGGTCACCTTAAAGTCCGTAAACTGTAAAGACATTTGGGAGCCATTTAGATTATTAAAAAACAAATTATATCCACAATAAATCTTTTGTATTGGAGTGGGCTACAGTAACATTGTGTTTTACTGGGTGCGTTCTCATTTAGCTCAAACTTTCAAAAAATATGCTCAATATGCAGAGTTGAACCTGAATCCGCAAACCACGGCCGGACTGGGAACAGAAACCAGCCCTGGCAATTTATGCTCGACCGGGCCGGGTGGGTGCTCCTCAGAAGCGCCGGCCGGGTTGGGGGCTTCGGGGTGCTAGTGTCAAGCACCACTGCTGCTTTTGTTACAGGGCACCAATATTGCAGCACTGCTGGAAGACCGGCCCCCAGTAACAAAACCGTCTCACCACTGGTCAAAAACCGACCTCTGACTTGCCGGCCCACCGGGAAAACGCCTAGTGCCTGTATGGCCAGCCCGGCATGCCTTGCAGTGAGGGCAGGGCCTTCTCTAAAGTGTGTGACTTGTAGCAGAGTCTGCTGACTTTGTGACAATTTAAGGGCGTTCAGAGGAGTTCATTGGTTGAACTTTCAAGTAACCTTCCACTTCACCAAAAAGACTTCCTTCCACTCTCTCTGCTCCCCTCTTCCCCTTTCTCCTCCCCACCCGCTCTCTCTCTCTCACCTCCCTGCTCTCACTTAGAATAGCAGATTACTTCATGTTATCAGGGACTATTTTTTGAAGTATTGGCGTTCTTATTAATAACCCAAAGGATTCTGGGATTTGAAGTCTTGGTTTACCACAATACAACCAGTTGGCCTAAAGCTCTAGAGTGTAACTTTGTAAAATGAAAGTCTAGCTTGCATACGGTGTTCCTGAATTAATGGAGTCAATCAATCAATCAATCACAGAATTTGTAAAGCGCACTACTTACCCGCGAGGGTCTCAAGGCACTAGGGAAAAAAGGGGGGGGGTGCTGCTACTGGTCGAACAACCAGGACTTGAGTAGCCTCCTGAAGGTCAGCAGGTCTTGGGTCTGTCGTAGGCTTAGTGGAAGGGTGTTCCAGGTCTTGGCGGCGAGGTGGGAGAAGGATCTGCCGCCGGTGGTAGTTCTTCGAATGCGAGGGACGGTGGCGAGGGAGAGGTCGGCGGAGCGGAGTTGGTGGTTGGGGACGTAGAAGAGGAGTCTGCTGTTGAGGTAGGCTGGGCCAGTCTTGTGGAGTGCCTTGTGTGCGTGGATGAGGAGTTTGAAGGAGATTCTCCTGTCGACGGGGAGCCAGTGCAGGTTCCTCAGGTGGGGGTGATGTGGCTGTGGCGTGGTACATCGAGGATCAGGCGTGCGGAGGCGTTTTGTATGCGTTGCAGTCGCTTGATGAGCTTGGCCGGGGCTCCCGCGTAGAGGGCGTTCCCATAGTCAAGTCTGCTACTGATGAGGGCCTGGGTGACTGTTCTTCTTGTGTCTGTCGGGATCCACCTGTAGATCTTGGTCCCTGCCCTTTCATTTCCTTTCTGTCACTTTTGCCCCCTTTCCTTATTTTTCTCTACTTCCCCAATTCTCTATCAATCCCCCTTTCCTTGTCTTCCTGACCTTTTTGTTCATTTTGTCTCTTATTCTCTTCCCCTCCCGCCAACTCTATTTTCCACTCGGTCTCTACCTCTCTCGCCTTTTCCTTTCCATCCAGATCCTCCCCCACTGTTTTCCTTCCCACCCCCACTCCTGTTTTTAGTTTTTCTTCTCTTCGTTCCTCCCGTCTGAGGACTGCTGGAAGCCCCTTTAATTCTTCTGCTGTGCATTCACCAGAACCTGCGTCCTTAATTACTAGGTTCCAAACAATGCTAAGAACTGGCTCGTGCTGCATTCTGCTGTCACATATCATAATTGGCAATGTAATTTGTGAAATATAATGTTTTCTTGAGCTGCTCAAAGTAATTGGTTTGTAAGCTGGTTTCTCCCTCGGGGCAGCGATAACTTGAGCTCTTGCCAGTTTTTTGTGTGTGTTCTTAGTGGAGCCTGGCAGAGGTGCGGGGTATCGGAGGCATCGCCCACGTGTGCTTCGAAGCCAGGTGCTTGCTGCACAGTGCTGAAGGGGGAATCTGGTGTAATGTAATAAAAGTCGCCCCTCCCCCGGTTAGTTATTCCCGCTGTACAGTGCTCCTCAAATGTTTGCGCCCCAAATATACACATATCTAAGCACTAAAATAGTCTAATCGGGAACCAACGCGCAACGAGTCGATACAGGACTATTTTATAACAAAGATTAACTGGACATTTTTCCCTTTTAAACGCTTTGGAATTCGCAACCTTGCAGGGTCGCCTCTGCAGTTCATTCTTCCGTGGTCGATAAATTTCGTACTACTATATTTGGTAATAGTAACACTTGTTTCTAGAGTGCTCTGAAATGGCACAACTAGACTTGTTTGTGTTGCAGGAAAACAAGTTACTAATTCTAGGTTGCCTCTCGGAACGCAACTGGTTGAGAAGCATAAGAGGTTCAATGTGCCAGTCCTGGTCAATGGAGTAAGTACCCTAAAATCCTACTCTTGATTGGAGGCCATATTGTTTATGGCACCCATGGTTCAAAGGACTGTGCTCCATGTGCAGTTCATTGAAAAAGTGCGCTTCATCATTCCAATGCAGAGAATTATGCCCAGATTTAGTCATCTTTCACACAAGGCAAGGCAAGCTGCTGCACTGTGCTGCATTACTTGAAGGAGAGAGGGCTGAACTACGCCATATTTACAAAGGTATGGCAGTGCTCAGCTCTCTCCCTGCACAGGTGCACTTGTGGCTACCTAGATCCAATGCAGGTACTCTTGCGTCATGGTGCAATGCTGCCTGTGTTGTGTGCAGGATTGTTTTTGTACAGGAAGGGGCACCTTCCTGCACAAAAACAATCCTTATAGACCTATTCCTCTTTGAATGTATGCAAGGAAGTAATGGGGAAAAATAGAGATACTTCTCCTCGCTACACCAAGGTTGGGTAGGTGCACCATTTTGTAACAAACCCAGGTTTATTGACTCTAGTAAATCTGGGTCCGCTTCAAAATACATGGGTGGATGCACACAGGGCCGGACTGGGAACAGCAGCCAGCCTTGGCAGATTGCTGCTCGACCGGCCCTGGAAGCGGCGGGGGGTGCTGGTAAGAAGCACCGCTCCCACTTTTGTTACAGGGGGCCGATATTGCAACACTGCTGCAAAACCAGCCCCCAGGAACAAAGCTGGCCCCCACCGCCACAAAACCGGCCCCCACCCCTCCGGCCCACCGGGGAAACGCCCGGTGCCTGCTACGGCCAGTCCGGCCCTGGATGCACAGGAGCACCCATGCTCTAACCATGTAATGCCTCTCCAATCCAGAGTAGCGCAAGGCAGAGCAAGGTCCTACGTTGTTTTACTTTGCAGGTGAAAAGTGACGCAAGGCCACACAGATATTGATTCGATTGACTTAGTAAATGTCACTTAAGCACTTGTTTTGCCTTGCATCAATTTGCATGACACAAGGACAACCCAAGTGCTTGGTAAATCTGAGCCTGAGTACGCACCGACCTCTCCCTTAGACTGTCAGGTGTCCACCAAGAAACTACCTTCCCTCGATCACACCTAAGGGAGGATTGGACTCGGCATGGATTCCATTGGGTTAGATATGAAAGGTATTTGGGGATTGGCAACAAACCTATAATTCAGCACCCATTTTAGGGTCCTTCCAAGAGATGAACGCAAAATGGATGCCAAACTTTAGCATTTTATGGGGTATGAACGTTACATCAGGACTTATGCTCATGCCCGGGGACAGCTGAGGAAAAGATTGCATCTTACACTCAGAAGAGGTTGTGGCAGACTGATTTGTGAGCAATCCTTGTTGTTCTTGAAGAGGTCAAATGGATTCCACTTGTAAATCGAACAACTCTCAATTCAAAAGAATTTACTGCTCACACCTGACCAGTGCTTAATTTGTGCCGGTAGTTTCCGGTGCTCAGCACCAGCACTTAATTGTCAGCACCGGCTCTAGTGACAGTCCACCACATGGTGGCACTATCTTTTTAATTTTGAGATGAGCATAACAAATGTGTTTATTAAGTCAATATACATTGAAAATGAATAATACCAGCCTCTCATGCCATTTTTATAGCTTTGTGTGGCCTGAAATAGTCTGAATTGTCACACTTGTAGGAGAGCGACGGTTAGGTGCTATGTTGGTACTGTCATTGGCAGCGTTGGCAGGGTATGGGTGGTGCAGTCTGCAGTGGCCTTCCGAGCAGAGCCCTGGCACTTACTTTTTTACAAATTAAGCACTGCACCTGACTCATGGAGCGCTTAAAACAGAGACAAGACAACTGAATGAAACCCAGATAGAACAGAGTGGAAACAACATTACAATTTTCAATCTTACTGAATGTAAAGAAAAAAGGAAACTCATCCCTGAACAGTTGACAAGCTACATACACTGGAACGCACATTTAAAGATATGCAAAGCTGCCTTGCAGATCCCAATTACTTTAATAAAGACACAAAAGGAAATGTGAATATAAAGCCAGTCAAGGCACGTGTATCAAAACAAGATACTTAATGAAATGCTCAAGAACAACACCCGGAAGACCACAGTCAGCAGTGATGAACGTTGATAACATTCTTCAGCATGATGCTCTGGACAGTTTCCGCACGCATGGTTTGAAGGACATACACCTCATATAAAAATGTAAACCGCCTTGACTCCTATAGGTACAGCTCTACATATGCAGCAAACTGGGGTATGTATTTTTCACCATCCTAGATAGAGAAATCTAGGCATACCTCAAAGACCAAAACTTCCCATACAGGAGCGGAATAGGCACAGGACAATCCACCACATATATACTTTGCACAACATAATATACAAATACATCCATGGAATACAGAAGTGGAAAACATGTCAATGTCTTGTTGATATCCAAAAGGCGTTTAATTCAATCTGGGGCACACAAATGTTGCTTAAACTCATTAAAAGTGGTATATATGGAAAGGCACATGACATAGTCAAAGCAATGTGTCAAAGATGGACACTCAAACAGGAGCAAAAGGTGAAGAGGGGATGCTCCCAACTCTCTTTAACGTGTAGATGAAGCACCTAACAGTAAATTTAGTAGAATCACCAGCCCAAAGATTACTGCTAGACGATGCGAAGATTAGCTGCCGGCTCTACTCAGGAGATTTGGTCCTCCTGTCACCAAAACAATAAAGCAAAGACAAGGAGATGATGGACGGAGCGCTGTGCCACAGTTTCGGTTATCTGTGCCTCCCTGATGGATGCATTGTTAATCAGATTTCACTGTGGTGCTGGCGGGAAGAGTCCAGAAAGACCCTCAATAACTAGTAATATTTGGTAGATCATATTCTTGAAAAACAACTCTTTGCTGCACAACCAGATGGAACTCTTGTTTGTAGAGGGAATGTTCAAAATGAAAAACAACTCATTCAATTTCCATGAAATCATTTAACTGCTAAAAGAGCTCATGACGAAGTCACAGTTAAATTGAAGAGGCAACTAATATTGGTCAGCTTGTTATGTTATGTTATGTTATACCTGATTTATATAGCACTCGTACACCGGATTGGTTTCTTGGCGCTGCTCGGGAAGGTGATGGGTGACAATTTGTTCGAGTGATTACGCAAATGCCTGTTTAAAGAGCCATGTTTTTTGGAGTTTGCGGAAGGTCATGAGATCTGTGCAGGATCTGATCTCTAGGGGCATAGAGTTCCAGTATCTAGGGCCCAATGTGGAGAACCTGGATCCGCCAAATCGTTTCTGTTTAAAAGAAGGTGTTATCAGAAGGTGCATGTGGGCGGATCTCAGGTCACGGGTTGGATTATATCTGTTGATCAGACTGTTAATGAATTTGGGGTTTCTGCCATTCAAGGATTTAAAAATAATGCATCCCGTCTTGAAGGCGCATCTCTGTAATATAGGTAACCAACTCCCTACCTCTACCACACTACAAAATTGAAGCGATTTGTGGCGTCTAAAAATAATTAAAATAAAACCTAACGTCATGATATTTAAGGGCAAACCTAAGTTAGGAACAACTGTGATAGGGGTCTTTAGGACCTAATTCCCAAATAATGTCTTATTCCGGTATCTCTTATAAGTATGTGTAACCCCTTGAGCGCAGAACCCCTTCCCCTCACTGTATATGGAAAACAGTTTTTAGGTTTTAGGGGATAAAGCATCACACATCGAATAATTTCATATAATTTTGACATGTATCTTGTAGTAGAGATAGTGTCAACATAGACATCTCAAATAATGATATACACGGGTAACTACATTCCACAATTTTTGTAAAGACGAAGAAAAGGTAGAAGAGATCAATTTCATGATATGGGAAGAATTTATTCCATGCTCTTCAGTTGATATGATAACAGCCAACACGTGTTTCACCCCGTAGTGGTGTGGAGGCCTGGGGCCTTTTCAAGGATGGAAAATATCATGGGCATGAAGATACATCAGATTCCATACAATAAGTATTCAAAATATATCTCCAAGTAAACAGAAATGCCTAGGTGTGATATATTCTATCACCAATCCATACAAACAATAGCCCAGCTGTGCACCATGTGAGCATAAATCTTAAGGTGAGATTAGTAAGTATAACAGTAAGTGTCAAGATTCTGTGAAGAAAAATTCCTGTTCTTTTTACTATTCACCATGCGATGCGATAACCCAGAGGGCCGGTAAGTGTACAGATAAATCAAGCACGTTTTAAGAGAACCTTCGACAAATAGCTATAGAAGCAGTCAGAAAAGTATGGTCAAGCTCAGTACCTTGCCGGTAAACTAGTCAGAATCAATAGTTTAGTTTGTCTAAGAATCCCAATGATAAGACTGTTAAAATAAAAACCAAAATGGTGCTAAGTAATCAACACATGGTGTAGGAGGAAAAGTGGGAGATGTGTTGGGTTAGCAAAAATAAATACCTGGCGAACCCATCAATGGGAAGGTATCAGGTCATGTACAATTCCTAGGAAGACAAGTCGAGGATAGGTTAAACAAAAACATTGGTATCTAAATCGACAAATAAGTTGAGTATGCTCGGATAAAAAACAAGTCACATCATTGTACTTTGTGAGGTCTTGAAAAACGTGTGATATGGTCTATGAGGTCTGTCTGGCAAAAAGTATTTCTGTTTACTTGGAGATATTTAGGAATACTTATGATATGGATTCTGATGCATCTTCCTGCCCATGATATTTTTCAGCCTTGAAAAGGCCCTAGGCCTGCGCACCACTACGGGGCGAAACACGTGTTGTCAGTCATCATATCAATTGAAGAGCATGAAATAAATTCTCCCATATCATGAATTGGATCTCTTCTATCTTCTACCTTTTCCTCGTCATTTGAGGAATGCAATTTCCCTTGCATAACATTATATATGATGTCTATGTTGGACAGTATCTCTACTACTTGATACATGTCAGAATTATATGAAATTACTAGATGTGTGATGCTTTATCCCCTGAAACCTAAAAAACTAGCGTAGAAACAATCAACACCACATTAATACACAGACTGTATAGAACTCACCAGGTACACCTATCTCTCTCTCTCTCTCTCTCTCTCTCTCTCTCTCTCTATCACTGTTCTCTCCCAGTTCCATGTGCTCTCTCTCATTATCTCAGTTTACCCACTCTCTGTTCCCCTCTTTGTGCCCCCTTCTCTAAACTCTCATTGAAGCCCCTCTCTCTTTCACTCAAATTCTCCCTCCTTTTCTCCTTCTCTCTCTCTCTCTCTCACAACGACTACTGTTTTCTTCTATTTTTTACGAACTTTCTCTCTTTTTTCCAAACTCTACCTGACACTGTCTCAATCACTCCCCTCTCCAGTGGCGTAGCTAGACCATTGGCCACCCGGTGCAGCCCAGGCGTTTGCCGCCCGCGGCGGCATCTAAGAGCGGGGTGGAAGGGAAGCTGACGGGTCCCCGTGACGGCCTGGGGGGGGGAGGATTGGGATGCTTGCTCTATTCCCGCACGGCTCCCGCCCCGCAGCGGGCGCTGGTACGAGTGGGAGGAGACCGCCGCCCCCGAAACTCATGTCGCCTGGGCGGCCCCCCCTGCTACGCCACTGCCCCTCTCCTTCTGGCTCTCCACGTTCCTCTTCTGTACTCTCTCTCATGCTCTTTCTCTGTCTCTTGCATTCTTTCTCACCCCCTTCTCCATGTCCTCTTCTCCTCCCTGTCCATTCCTCTCGTTTGTTAATTGTCTCTCACCCTCTCACCATTGTCCTTCCAGATCCCTCGCCTCTGCCCTCTTTCACTCTTGTGCTCTATCTCTCTCTCTTTCATTCACTCTCTCTTGATTCCTGTCTCCCCACTTCACTTTTTCCTGTCCTCTTACTCTCCCTTCTCTGTCTCTCTTTCGCTTCCTCCCTCTCTCTCTTGCCTCTTCATATCCTTCTGGCCTGTGATGCGGGCTCTCTCTTACATTCCCTCTCACATCCTTTGTCTCTGCCCTCTCTCATCCTCTCTCTCGACCACTCTCTTCTGCCGCTTCCATGACCCTCTCACTCACTGCCCCTATTTCACCCACTACCCTCTCCTCTTGTCAGTAAATCAGTAAATTTTTTATTTGATTCAGACCTCAACTGAGATCAACAAATACAAGGATAAAATTGTTATTATTAAATTTAAAGTGATTAGATGGTAAAACTTTTGCTTTTAAAACACACTATAAAATGGAGCAGTAACGATATTCTATCGACTACCCGTACAACATTTTGCTTTTAAAACACACTATAAAATGGAGCATAACAATGTTCTATCGCCTACCCATACAACATTCTATAAAGATAAGATAGGCGTTTTAACTTTAGAACAGCTTCAGAAAACATTTTAAAAACTTATACAGGTTATGGCAAACAAATTAATTGACTGGAGAGTTACACAACATAATTAAATCTTGGGCCAAGAGTGCATTATACTTTAGTTGAATTGGAATTATATAACGACGTCGTGCCGCTACTATACTCGCATTAGGACAGATTAGTAAAATGTGAAGCAAATCTTGTCGGCCACCTTTGCATAACTCACATATGCCTCTGGGATTATGCCTCTCCTCTTGTCCCTTTTCCCTGCTTTCTGTATTCTCGTATTCGCTCTCCCCCCACCCCTTTCTACCTCTCTCCTCCTCTCGCTCCATTTTCCTAGACTGTGTTCTCCCTCTCCCTCTTTCGCTGTCTCCTTCTCTGTCTCGTTTCCGCTCGCTTCATGTATATCTCCCCTCCTCCTCCTCCCCTCTGTCTCTTTCTCCCTCATTTCTCTCAGGCCGCCCAGGGCTTCTGACACGGGAGCTGCTAAATCTCCCGTCCTTTATCGACTCCTTCGCCAGTTCCGTCCTTTTAAGGTTTATTTCGGAGTGTTTTTTATGGTCATTTTACTGTGTTCCGTTTGATTTACTGGCATTTTATGATGGCTGTAAATGTTCACGGTTAGTAGAAATATCATAAAAAACTAGCGCACATCTTCCCTGCTTCCCTTTCTGTTTCTGGTCCACTCTCATCCTCGTCAGGCTCTCCATCACTCTGTGTCCCTCGCCCGATCACAGGTGTGTGACGCCCTGAAGCTGTCGCCGAGTGGCTGCTGGCGCCCAAGAAATCATTCATGAGTCAGTCAGTCAGAAAACACTTAACTGGATTATACAACAATCGTAAAAGTGCATACAAAGATTAAAAACACATAATACCAAAATTTCACTCTTCATACTTCATCAATGAATCAATAAACATATCAATAATGTTTCAAGGGCAAGACCTTACAATGCAACATAAAAAACACCTGGTTAAGACCCTTAAGAATGCAGCAGCTGTCCACCAGCACAAGACCCACTGAGCAATATACAGGATCAAAGGTCACCAAAGTTGCAGTAAGATTCACCTAGGGTAGGCATGTCACCAGGTGCACACTATAGGGCATATTTACAAAAAAATGTAGGAGCGCGACAAGAATACGGTGCACCCCTGTGTTTTCCCGAGCGCTGGTGCAAAAAAAGCTGCCTAGCACCAGCGCAGGCACCCTGCCTCCATGTTGCAAGGGTGCCTGTGCTGCAGGGACGATTGTTTATGTGCAGGAAGGGACACCTTCCTGCACATAAACAGTCAATAATGGGGATTTGCTCTTTCTATGTGTGCTGAGCAAACATGGAAAGAGCAAAGAACTAGGAGAAATGAATAATTTCTCCTCAAATCGCCATTCTAACGTCTTGATATTCCATGGTGTTCGTTTTTAGTGCTGCCTCAGCCTTGTAAATCTGAGGCAGCGTCAAAATGCAATAGTTTTTGCGGTGGAACGTCCACAGCAACACCCATTGCATGCCCCTTTGGACTGCGGCGGAAAGGGGCATATATACAATGTGATGTTAAGCCACGCTAAATGGCTTAGCGCCACCTTGAAAATAACGAAAATGGTGCTACGCCACCGGGGCATAAAAAAAGTGATGCTCAAAAATATGCCCCTATGTTGTCAATATCCTCTCTGACATTGATACAGTTTAGCTACATCAAAATACTTGTGATGCACCATTAAGAGAAATGATTGATCGGAGTAACAGTGGGTCTCAAGTTCATCTAAATTTTATTAAGCAAATTTGATACTTGCCACCACAATTTTTACAGCTCGCAATGTGAATGGAACAAAGATATCAAGCTATATTCTAATGGACAATTTTACGACAAAGCTTTCATTCATGATATTAGATATTCGTTAGAACCGTAATCATTAATTTTCAATCTCAGTGAGGTAATCATGAAACTTCAGCCAATACTTGTTTTGTGACCCTGCCACTTTTTCAAGGCTCCCAAAATTATAGAGGTATGTCAGCCGCAGTTTGTCAAATCAATTTCTTCTATCACAGGTATTAAAGGGCCCAAGACCCAATTTTTGAAGCTTTCCAAATTGCTCCTCTGCTAGTGGGGGACCATGAAATGCCATAATTTGGACCAATCTTCCACTTTCTCTAGGCGTAGCTTAGATCATATTGTCCCCTTCAAGGCTCCCACTACTTTCCTAACTGTCACCAAGTGATTCCATTGCTATACAGCCTATGTTCCTCTTGTCTGATAAACAAAGCCTAAAGTCTTCAATGAATAAGAACACACCCATGCTCTCATGCCTTTATTTTTTCAAATGCATTTATTTTCCATTTATGAGTTCTTCAGGTGGCTCAGATAGCTTTCAGTTGTTTTTTTCTGGTTTATATTTTATGATGAATAAAAGCACAGAACTTGAGGAAGATCCTGCAGAGCAAGATCAATGATCCATCCGGAAAGACACACTAGTGTAAAACCATAACTGTGAGGCCAGCAAACCACTCATACACAACCTGCCATTGTTCCTGTGAGATTAGAAATCTCTCTACACAATATTTATCTGTTTTATCTAACTACCCCTCCTAGCAGAGCCTGCCAATGTAAGATCACCAATCAAGTTAGAGTAGACTCACCAATGTGAATCAGAAAAACACTACCCAGTCATAAAAGCCACCAAAGGTATGACTAGTTTCTACGTGTACATGATCTACCAAATGGAAATTCAACAATCCACCAGCAAAAGGCTCTGTAAACCACAACTGTTAATCCACTTTGATAACACTGAGTATAACCAGCAGACCACCTAGAAAAGATTCACTCACATAAGGGTAACTGGAGCGGGAAGGAGACAGGAAGAAGATAAAACAGGCCAAAACGTTATCGTCTTCCTGTGGTATCCAAAGACAATGGAGTAGATGCCTCACTTATCGTGACATGCCTCATCATCGCTGCCTATTCACACCCTGGTAGGGTAATACCACCAGGGCGGACTCAACCAGGAGAAAGTCCCTGGGAGTTCTTAGATAAAATGAAACTGGATAGTTCAGGGATCCAGAAGAGAATGATGGCTGGTGAATTAAGTGTTTGCTTTGTTCGCCCTAAGTTGGCAGAGTATGCCCAGACGTGGGTCCCTTGCTCACTTTGCCACTGGATTCAAGCTAGCTTGGCTAATGAGGGGTGTTACCCCAAAACCGGTCCCAGGATGCTTGTTTCCGGTTCAGGGAAGACCTGGCTTTGCAGTTCAGCCTGGACTGTTCCCATGAGGCACAGGGTCAAGACTGATTTGCATATAGCTGGGTCTGAACTGAGGTGGTGAAGTGAGATAAAGAACGATGATGGATTCAACCCAGATCTGTGACTGGGGGTGAGTGTCCGAAAAGTTTCAGCACTCTGCCCATCATCTCCTTGTGTTTGCTTTGTTCGCTATAGGTTGGCAGGGTATGCCCAGACGTGGGTCCCTTGCTCACTTTGCCACTGGATTCAAGCTAGCCTGGCTGATGAGGGGTGTTACCCCGAAACCGGTCCCAGAATGCTTGTTTCCGGTTCGGGGAAGACCTGGCTTTGCAGTTCGGGCTGGACTGTTCCCGTGAGGCACAGGGTCAAGACTGATTTGCATATAGCTGGGTCTGAACTGAGGTGGTGAAGTGAGATAAAGAACGATGATGGATTCAACCCAGATCTGTGACTGGGGGTGAGTGTCTGAAAAGTTTCAGCACTCTGTCCATCATCTCCTTGTGTTTGCTTTTTCGCCCCTAAGTTGGTAGGGTATGCCCAGACGTGGGTCCCTTGCTCACTTTGCCACTGGATTCAAGCTAGCCTGGCTGATGAGGGGTGTTAAACCGAAACCGGTCCCAGGATCCTTGTTTCCGGTTCAGGGAAGACCTGGCGTTGCAGTTCGGGCTGGACTGTTCCCATGAGGCACAGGGTCAAGACTGATTTGCATATAGCTGGGTCTGAAATGAGGTGGCGAAGTGAGCTAAAGAACGATGATGGATTCAACCCAGATCTGTGACTGGGGGTGAGTGTCTGAAAAGTTTTAGCACTCTGTCCATCATCTCCTTGTGTTTGCTTTGTTCGCCCTAAGTTGGCAGGGTATGCCCAGACGTGGGTCCCTTGCTCACTTTGCCACTGGATTCAAGCTAGCCTGCTGATGAGGGGTGATACCTCGAAACCGGTCCCAGGATGCTTGTTTCCGGTTCAGGGAAGACCTGGCTTTGCAGTTCGGGCTGGACTGTTCCCATGAGGCACAGGGTCAAGTCTGATTTGCATCTAGCTGGGTCTGAAATGAGGTGGCGAAGTGAGCTAAAGAACGATGATGGATTCAACCCAGATCTGTGACTGGGGGTGAGTGTCTGAAAAGTTTTAGCACTCTGTCCATCATCTCCTTGTGTTTGCTTTGTTCGCCCTAAGTTGGCAGGGTATGCCCAGACGTGGGTCCCTTGCTCACTTTGCCACTGGATTCAAGCTAGCTTGGCTAATGAGGGTGTTACCCCAAAACCGGTCCCAGGATGCTTGTTTCCGGTTCAGGGAAGACCTGGCTTTGCAGTTCAGCCTGGACTGTTCCCATGAGGCACAGGGTCAAGACTGATTTGCATATAGCTGGGTCTGAACTGAGGTGGTGAAGTGAGATAAAGAACGATGATGGATTCAACCCAGATCTGTGACTGGGGGTGAGTGTCCGAAAAGTTTCAGCACTCTGCCCATCATCTCCTTGTGTTTGCTTTGTTCGCTATAGGTTGGCAGGGTATGCCCAGACGTGGGTCCCTTGCTCACTTTGCCACTGGATTCAAGCTAGCCTGGCTGATGAGGGGTGTTACCCCGAAACCGGTCCCAGAATGCTTGTTTCCGGTTCGGGAAGACCTGGCTTTGCAGTTCGGGCTGGACTGTTCCCGTGAGGCACAGGGTCAAGACTGATTTGCATATAGCTGGGTCTGAACTGAGGTGGTGAAGTGAGATAAAGAACGATGATGGATTCAACCCAGATCTGTGACTGGGGGTGAGTGTCTGAAAAGTTTCAGCACTCTGTCCATCATCTCCTTGTGTTTGCTTTTTTCGCCCTAAGTTGGTAGGGTATGCCCAGACGTGGGTCCCTTGCTCACTTTGCCACTGGATTCAAGCTAGCCTGGCTGATGAGGGGTGTTAAACCGAAACCGGTCCCAGGATCCTTGTTTCCGGTTCAGGGAAGACCTGGCGTTGCAGTTCGGGCTGGACTGTTCCCATGAGGCACAGGGTCAAGACTGATTTGCATATAGCTGGGTCTGAAATGAGGTGGCGAAGTGAGCTAAAGAACGATGATGGATTCAACCCAGATCTGTGACTGGGGGTGAGTGTCTGAAAAGTTTTAGCACTCTGTCCATCATCTCCTTGTGTTTGCTTTGTTCGCCCTAAGTTGGCAGGGTATGCCCAGACGTGGGTCCCTTGCTCACTTTGCCACTGGATTCAAGCTAGCCTGCTGATGAGGGGTGATACCTCGAAACCGGTCCCAGGATGCTTGTTTCCGGTTCAGGGAAGACCTGGCTTTGCAGTTCGGGCTGGACTGTTCCCATGAGGCACAGGGTCAAGTCTGATTTGCATCTAGCTGGGTCTGAAATGAGGTGGCGAAGTGAGCTAAAGAACGATGATGGATTCAACCCAGATCTGTGACTGGGGGTGAGTGTCTGAAAAGTTTTAGCACTCTGTCCATCATCTCCTTGTGTTTGCTTTGTTCGCCCTAAGTTGGCAGGGTATGCCCAGACGTGGGTCCCTTGCTCACTTTGCCACTGGATTCAAGCTAGCCTGGCTGATGAGGGGTGTTACCTCGAAACCGGTCCCAGGATGCTTGTTTCCAGTTCAGGGAAGACCTGGCTTTGCAGTTCGGGCTGGACTGTTCCCATGAGGCACAGGGTCAAGTCTGATTTGCATCTAGCTGGGTCTGAAATGAGGTGGCAAAGTGAGCTAAAGAACGATGATGGATTCAACCCAGATCTGTGACTGGGGGTGAGTGTCTGAAAAGTTGCAGCACTCCGTCCATCATCTCCTTGTGTTTGCTTTGTTCGCCCTAAGTTGGCAGGGTATGCCCAGACGTGGGTCCCTTGCTCACTTTGCCACTGGATTCAAGCTAGCCTTGCTGATGAGGGGTGTTACCTCGAAACCGGTCCCAGGATGCTTGTTTCCGGTTCAGGGAAGACCTGGCTTTGCAGTTCAGGCTGGACTGTTCCCATGAGGCACAGGGTCAAGACTGATTTGCATATAGCTGGGTCTGAACTGAGGTGGCGAAGTGAGCTAAAGAAAGATGATGGATTCAACCCAGATGTGTGACTGGGGGTGAGTGTATGAAAAGTTTCAGCACTCCGTCCATCATCTCCTTGTGTTTGCTTTGTTCGCCCTATGTTGGCAGGGTATGCCCAGACGTGGGTCCCTTGCTCACTTTGCCACTGGATTCAAGCTAGCCTGGCTGATGAGGGGTGTTGCCCCGAAACCGGTCCCAGGATGCTTGTTTCCGGTTCAGGGCAGATAGCTTTGCAGTTCGGGCTGGACTGTTCCCATGAGGCACAGGGTCAAGACTGATTTGCATATAGCTGGGTCTGAACTGAGGTGGCGAAGTGAGCTAAAGAACGATGATGGATTCAACCCAGATCTGTGACTGGGGGGTGAGTGTCTGAAAAGTTTCAGCACTCCGTCCATCATCTCCTTGTGTTTGCTTTGAATTAAAAATACCCCGCATTTTATCCCACGACAAATCCTTTATTAGTAGGAAACTGTGAGTATGGTTAAAAAATGAGACGAACAAGGTTAGAGTTGAGATTAATTACTCAATTACCCTTGACTTATAAGAATGCCAACATGTTTCGGCCCTCACAACAAGTCCAAATGGATCTGGGGCATTCTTCATGGGTAAAGTTGTATCCCTGCAACTGCTTTCCCAGTCCAGGGTCTCTTCCCTTAGGCTGGACAGGAGTCAGGGGCAAGGACTCCCTCCCCCTGTACCCCCTTCTGGGGCTCTGCAATCTCTCACCCAGAGGGGTACCCCCAGAAGACAAAGCAGTAGGTACACTGCTAGCAGTCGCCCCTCCCTCCAGGTCAGAGGGGACTCCCTGAACCTGGTCCTCCAAACTAGGGCCTACACCCTTTGGCTGGACCTGTGCCTGGCAAGTCAGGACTTACGGTGGGGGGGGTAAGGGGGTAACGCTACCCCTGCCAAGAGAAACACATTCCTCATGTGTTGTGGGAGAGTCTGCCTGGTGCAGGCCTCCAGTCTCCTGTCATTCTGACAGTGTATGAAGACCCCCCCAGACCAGAAGTGTCCTCACCAGTGTCAGTCCTGGGGTGGTCTGACCTCAGAGCTGGCAACCTCTGACCCACTGGTCCTCCCACTGGGGACTGTATTCCCCACTCACCCCTTTTTCTGGACTTCTGTACCCTCCCACCTGGAGTGGTACTGCCAGACACAAGAACTGGTGGGACACTGGTATCAGCCGCACCCCCCCAAGTCGTCCTTACACTAAGGGACTCCCCTCCGTAGATGGCCTCCTGGTGCAGACTAGACCCCCCCGGTGCTCCCTCTGGGAACCATCCAGGCCCTGGAACTGTGTATCAGACACCCTGGGCCTCAGCCCATTCCCACTCCCTCTCCTCTGAGACAGGACATGGGACCCCTCAACCACCCCACTACACCGGGACCAATCTGGGCCACTGCAACTCTCCCCCTCACTTTGTTGGGGAAAACCTGAGCCATTACCTCCAGGAGTACCCCCAAATGCCTCCTCAGATCCTCCCGAATCCACCAAAAGGTCTGCCTCCAGTGCAAGCTCCCTGGGGTCAGAGAACTCACACTCCACTGGGTGTTGGCATAGCTCTGAAAAACAGGGACTGAATATATGCTCTCCAGCAGTCAAATCACACAGCCCCTTGCATGCGTTAACCATACTACCCTTCACCCAACCAATCAGTGCCTTTAGGAAAGAATCCACCTTATACTTTCTGGACTGGTCAGACAGTTCCTCACTGTCCCTGAAGCTCAACCCACGCTCTTCTGGGGCGTCTGCATTCTTCTCTACCAGGGCTTTTATTGTGGGGGTACAGCTCTCCCTGTCACTCCCTTCTAGAGTCAGTAGAGTGTCCCTCCAACCACTAGGAATATTTTGAATCCCTTCATTTCCAAGGTACTGTTTGCGGGTCTTCTCGACACCGTTGCTGGCCCCGACCTTACGGTCAGTCTGAACTGTTGGATTTGTTTGTTTACGATGCCATGATAGCCCCGGACAGAGCTATCGACTTCAAGGAACTCTCTTTTAAGTTGCTTATTGCAATATTCATATCTTTAGTACTGTATGTTGGATTTTTATCGTTTTGGTCTTGTTTTACACAGATAAATATTGGCTATTATTCTAAAACTGGTGTGGTGTTCTTCTGTAGTGCTTTCACTGTGTAACTGTGTTTTATGTGCAAATGCTTTACACATTGCCTCTAAGATAAGCCTGACTGCTCAGGCCAAGCTACCAAGGGGGTGAGCAAGGGTTATTTCAGAAGTGTAACTCCCTTATCCTGACTAGAAGGAAGGGTCCCTACTTGTACAAACCTGCCAACTAGAGACCCCCATTTCTGATACTAACAATTCATTTAAAAAAAATTTAAAAAGTTCTTTTAAGTTGAGGTAGAGAATGACTGCACAACTGGACTATCGAATGAGCTAGTTATATATAGTAGAATCTCCATACCACAACAATGATCTTGTTTCAGCAAGCTTTGCTCCCTATAGGAAGGCTTTCTGCAACATTAAGAACATATATTTTTTAAAGAGAGAGCTAATCTTTTGAAAACTATTAACAGGATCTACAATCTTCCTGTGTTTCAGAAATACTTTTGTGCCCATCTCTGCACCCGCTGCTACTTTGAGGGCGGCCACTGTAAATAGGATGCTGATGAATGATGTCATGGTTTAAACAAAAGAGTTATGCTGTTCCTACAAGATGTGAGCCAAAACCAAGGAAGAGGAGAATAACTGGACCCTAAAGGTTCACAGTTGGGAATCCATTTGATTGGATTATATTGCCCTCACACACCTTCTCAGGTGTCATGCTTCATCATCGGGCTGCTCCTCGTCGGGTCGGCAGTTGCAATACCCGACGGGCTCCCTATAGTAGGGGCACTTTTTCGGAGATCTTTTTCCAATTGCCGATGGGTGAGGTGGGAGTGAGGGCGCTAGTATGTGTAGATGAGGGTGTGAGTAAGTGAATCTAAAATAGGGTTTGGAGTACTACCGACAACAATTTTAATCAAGGAGTCTCCTACCCTAACTAAAAACAAAAACTATAAGGCGCTGTGCTGAGTATTATGTCTCAGATCGTGGTCCTCTTATAGATGGTAGGTCAACATGTTTCACGCCTCTTGGATATTCTGTGGGCGATTCGTCAGGACCGGGGTGAAATTCTATCTACAACTTAAAACCTGTGACGTGGTTACACACTCACATCACCATATGACTCAATAGTCAGATACCTGGTAGTACTGGAACTACCTATAGACAGAGAGAACAAAGTGCATCAATTTGACATCATTGAATAGCTGTCATCTCACATCTTCCCTGTGAATAGTGGCCCTCAATACTTGTGGTGAGCATAAACCACAAATTATTAAAAACAGAGTTAGTTAAAATTAAATTGTCACACCGTGAATAACCGAGGTGAATAAATGTGGACTTCACCCCTTGTGGCACACAGTGACGTCGCAGAGAGACTAACAACACTCACCACAAATTCAAGGAATGTCCAGGTATCACAGTACCGGGTAGGTTCACACACAAGGGGTTCCTCATGTGCTAATGTGGTCATGGAGAAAGCATAGAGAACATGGAGTTAATAGTACAGTAATTACCATCAATCCTCCCACTGGTATTCGTACTCACGCTCCATCTCTGTCTAACTGACTGAGTGATAACGATCAATGTAATTAAGTACTCATCAAGGGTTACTGAGCTGTGTATTGACATCCACTGCTTAAAGACTGGCCAGCGTTATGCTTATCTTAACAGAAAGTGAATCACTAGCGTGACAATATAGATGTCAATTCAGTTGTTAGCAAGAAGAAATCACGCATTCTATATGATGCTGCTTATATCATGAACGGGTAATCACAAGGCAATGGTCCATAATGCATTACTGTCTTTAGCATTACTAAGTAGCGTATACATGCGAGATAACCGGCTATTCGCGGCGGACATTCTCATATTCTAAGTTTCAATTAATAAGCGGGTAATCACACAGCAATGACCCGGGATGTTTCTTATGCCATGTGTTCTATCGCGCACATCCATTCACACACATTCAAACTCAAAGTGTGTATATGATCGCCTAGCATGCGGGTGGTGCATTTTCCCAAACCCAATTACTCACTTGTATGCCTTTAGCACGTCGTCTATACACCTACCCTCTGCTACCGGGACCGGGTGGTGAGGCCATGTTGGTTCACGGAGTATTTATAACCGTATCCGGTGGGCGGGGCAAAGTGTATCAGTTACGATGTCTAGTGCGTCAGGCATTGTTACGGGGGCCATATTGGGAAGAAAATATCTTAAAGTGTAAGAAACGGCGGACAACTTAGAGTGGTGTTTTCAAAGATGTCTCAAAAGGCATGTATATATCAGTAAGAGTGTATCAATTACGATGTCTAGTGCGTCAGACATTGTTTCGGGGCCATGTTGGGAAGAATTATCTTAAAGTATAAGAAACGGCGGACATCTTAGAGTGGTGTTTTCAAAGATGTCTAAAAAGGCTTGTATATAATGTATCTGTATCAGTAAGAGTACAGATTAAACAGCTAACAGGAGACTGGAGTTAGTTCATTAATGCACTCCAAGGTATCTCATCATTAAGTCCCCTGGTGTCTGTGGATAATCGATGTACCCATCTCTGTTCTTTCTGAAATAGTGCGTTTTTGGTAATCTTGGGGAATGTTTCAAGTACCACCCATTTCAAGGTATCTGGCGAGTGATTCTTTTCAATGAAGTGTGAACACATTTTTGTATTAGTCTTTAGACAACGAATGTTGCTCCGGTGTTCAGTGATGCGTATTTTAATCGGTCGGGTCGTCATCCCTATGTAATATAATCCGCAGGGACAAGTGATCATATATATGCAGTTTGGCGTGTTACAATTGGTATGTGCCCTCAGTTCCCAGGTGAAGGCATTAGAGAAAGAAATGATCTTGTGTACGGAAGTGAAGGAGCATGCAGTGCATGCCCCACAGGGGTAATGGCCCTTAACCGGTGGTAGATCCCATAAGGTCCTTTGTCAGACTGGTGTTACTGTCTTGGGTCTAGTGTGTGTCAACATCTCTTTTAAATTGCGTGAGCGTTTAAAAGCGAAGCGTGGTAAATCTAGGTTCATAATACCCGTGTTTAATATGGCCCAGTGTTTCTTCACCACCTTACTGAGTGTGTTGGACGCAGATGTAAAAGTGGTGACACAGGTGAGAATATCATCAGAGGTTTTCACTTTTTGTTCTAAAAGCGCTTCACAGTTGTTGTTCCTCGCTCTTTTCCTACTGAGAGCAACATTTCGTGCAGGGTACTGTCGTGCTTTTAGTCTTGTGGCCCGTGCTTCTGACTCCAGTTTATAATCTTCAATCTCACTGCAATTCCTTCTCACCCTTAGAAATTGCCCGAAAGGAAGGTTTTCTTTTCGGGCGCGGGGGTGGTGGCTACTAAAAAGTAGCAGACTGTTGCGATCAGTAGTTTTTCTGTACAAAGTAGTTCTTAAAATCCCTTGTTCAAGTCTAATCATGAGATCTAAAAAGGGTATCTCATGTTGGGAGACTGTACTGGTGAATCTCAAGTATGGGTTCAGTGTATTCATCCAGCTGCAAAACTCTGCGCAGGATGTCGAATTACTTGGCCAGAAGATAAGGATGTCGTCTATGTATCTCTTCCATAGACGTATGTTAGAGCGAAAAGGATTTGAATCATGGAAGATGCGTGCTCCCTCGAAGGCCGCCATATACAGGCACGCCACACTCGGGGCGAAGGTACTCCCCATGGAAGTACCTTGTGTCTGATGGTATAGGTGTCCTTTAAACTCGAAGAAATTCTCAGTCAAGGCCAGAGAAGCGCACTCAAGTATAAAACTGGGTGGTGTTGTGGAATCCATAGGTGCCAAACAGAGTGCCTCCTCCACCACTTCTAGTGTTGCTCTCTGCGGGATGTTGGTGTAAAGTGCTTCAACATCTAGAGTGATGAGGAGGTCAATGTTATTGGTGGATTGGAAATCAGAAAGTATGCGTAGTACATCAGTTGTATCCTGTATATAGGATGGGATTTGCTTAACCAGTGGTTGCAAAAAATAGTCGCAAAATTGCGACAGTGGCTTGAGCACAGAGTCTATTCCTGATACAATGGGGCGGCCAGGCACTGGTGAGACCCCCTTGTGTATTTTGGGTAGTATATAAAAATACGGTATCTTAGGGTCTTTTTTGGTAAGAAACGCAGCCTCCTTCTTACTGATCCAACATTGAGTCTCTGCTGAGTACACAAGTGTGGATATTGTGGTAGTGAGGCGTGTAGTGGGATTTATAGCAATGGGCGTGTAGTATCGCCAGTCGCTCAGTTGTCTCAGGCACTCGTTGTCATAGTCAGTGGTGGCCATAATCACTGTGGCCCCACCTTTATCGGCTTGTTTGATTGTAATAGAGGAGTCATTCGCCAGAGATGTGACTGCTGTCAGCTCATCCCTGGTGATGTTGCTCCAATGTTTCCATGTGGTTTCCCTTTCTAAATCTTTCAGAACAGCCTGTTCAAAAGTAACCACCTCATGTGGTATCATACTGGTGTTGGGAGTAAATGTGGAAGGGTTATGAAGGCCGGAGTCGTTCCTTTCTGGGGTGGGAGACCCATCGAAGAAGGCTCTCAGTCGTATCTTGCGAAATAATTTTTGTAATTCGCAGTGTTGTTTAAAATGGTCTATTCTGGGTGTAGGGACAAATCCTAGCCCTTTTTGAAGGACTCTATGTTCTGCCTCAGTGAGAGGTCTGGGGGAAAGGTTCACAACTAGGTTCTTTTCTTTGTGTAGCTCCGGGTTTCCACCACCCGTTGTTGTGGTTCCTCCCACTGCACTCTCTTGTCTTGTTGGTTGCCTCTTCTTCGCCCGCGCCCTTTGCCCCAGCCTCTGCCTAAAAAAAGTTGGCTCATGCCTGGTGGACAAAAGGGCTGCGGGCCTTGAGGAAACATGGGATATTGCCAATACGCAGGTCCCTGGTAATGTGGCATGGGGAATCCTTGGAAGCCTTGTCGACCGCCCCTCCTAGTAGAGTTGTTGTTCCAGGTTTCAGCGCTGGAGTCGCTGTTACTGGATGATCCCCTTCTGGTGGAATTAGAACTTGTATCTGAGATGTTATTGGTCTCAGGGGGACAAAGTCCTGTCTCAAGTATGGGTACACTTTCTCCTTATCAAATCTGCGGATATCTTTTTGTAGTTTATTCACTTTCTGTTTCATGAGGTACTCTCTATGTTCTGTAATCTCATTATTCAGTTCTGTTAGTTTGGTTTTGAAACTGGCCGATGGCATGGCACTTTTAGGGTACTCTCTGCTAATTGGATCCGGGCCAATAAGTCATCAGCTAATCTTTTAGCAGTGTTGATTATTAGTATAAGAAGATCCCGTGTGCACTTCCATGAGACTTGGGACCATTCTATTTTGAATGTTCCATCCTCAAGAAAAATCCGAGGGAAATTTCTAATGAGGAGTCCGTTAGGTGCTATATTGGCCCTCAGATATTCTGTCATCAGGGCTCCATGTAAGGTAATCCTGACCCATTCTCTTCTCATAGATACGAGGGATTGCCAATCCTCCGATTGGCCCCCTGTTGCTACACCTCCTTCTGCACCCAGAAGAGGCGGTGCCCTCAATATCTCTGCTGCTATGTCATCTCCATAACTCAAACCTTGTCCCTCCATTACGTAGAGAGCAGGTGTGATGGGGTGGTGGGTGGAAAGTCAGTGACTAAAAATGCTCCAGGGACACTCACCCTATTACGGCAGTGTCTCAAAAGAAAATTGGGGGACAACAATCGTTTTACCCACCAAGAGAAAGAAAGAGAGCTAATCTTTTGAAAACTATTAACAGGATCTACAATCTTCCTGTGTTTCAGAAACACTTTTGTGCCCATCTCTGCATTCGCTGCTACTTTGAGGGCGGCCACTGTAAAAAGGATGCTGATGAATGATGTCAGTCATTTTCATGTTGGCCCTCTCCTCCAATGACGCAATGTCCGATGTGTGGTTTATAAGCTCAAATTTAATGGTCACCAACTTACTGTGATTTAAATGTAGTTGAACCATGTATTTTGATTTTGATATTAACACTAATGAAAGCAAGACGTGTTAAAGACAGAAAGGCATTTTTAGGTCTTGCCTACAGTTTTTACCTGTCTCTTGTCAACGACCTATTGTGTGTAGAAACAATTCTTACATTGGGATTTGGGCCAGTCCATTGCTTACCTCTGGTTGACTTTTAGGTTCATCTCATTTGTAGGCCTGGGCATAGCTGGCGTAGCAGCACTCCGCAGAATTTCACGGAGTTACTAGAAAATTCCATGAAATTCTGCGGAGTTCCGTGGCTGGTGGAGTCACTTATTGCCTCCCCCCCTGTTCCCCCGCAGGCCCGCATCCCCCGGCTAACCCCCCGGCCCCCCCTCCCTCCCCTCCCTCCCCTCCCACCCTCCCGCTAAACCTCCCACCCCCCCTCCCTCCCGCGTAGTAGAGCTGAGCGGAGTAAGAAACTTACCGTTCTCCTCCAGTCCCACGGTGTCCTGACTCCTGCATGCTCTGCTCCTGGTGCTGTGGCTCGCTCCACTCGCCTCCCGCTGCTCAGCTGTTCCGGTGTTCAATTCTAGGAAGAACTGCAGTGCGCATGGCATACTACGTAAAGACATGCCTGACACTTCACGCAGTACGCCATGCGCACTGCAGTTCTTTCTGGAATTGAACACCGGAGCAGCCGAGCAGCGGTAGGCGAGTGGAGTGAGCCACAGCAACCGGAGCAGAGCAGGCAGGAGTCAGGACACCGTGGGACTGGAAGACAATGGTAAGTTTCTTACTCCGCTCTGTTGCGGTTGTGGAGTTTTGGAAAACTTTGCACTCCAAACGGAGTGCGAAGTTTTAAAAATCCGCAAACTTCGCTGGTGGAGCGGAGTTAGCCGCCCACGCTTACTCATTTGCTTGTTATTTATTTAATGGATTTCTTTCCTCTTCTTCTGTTTGTCCCTGCCTTGGAGCATAGCTTCTTTACTGCCCTTTTGAATGTATGACTTGTATCTTTCCAGGATTCATATTCAGGGAACGACTGTTTTGTTAAAGTTCTGCATTCAAAAGGAGTGCATGTGTTTCTTGCTCTCTCTCTCATGTGCTGCTTTCCATTTCACATAGATGCACCTCCGCGCTTCCTCTAGGTTGCTGCCCCTATGCAGCTTATCCATTGCTTCCCTCACCCCACAGGTAATGGGGAGTTAGACCACCCTATATGGATTTGGCAGATTCACTCACCCTAGACATGATAGGTTAGGATGTGCTAAGTAGGAGTACATTATATTACAGTACTTGTTTGCAAGCATATGTTCTCTGTAATAAGCAAAATGGTTGAACTATTCATCTTTTTCACCATTCTCGTAATGCTAATCACATTATTCTGTTTCCTTCTATTGATTCTTGCAGTGCAAGTATTTTACTCAAGAATCACAATGCTTCAATGAATGTTGAAACACTTTTACTTGTGTATCTCTTTGGGTTTGCATAAGTAACAAAGCAAAAGGGTTCGCGATCTTTTATCACAGTTTCCTTGGAGAGTCAGGGTTGTCATGCTCTGAGGTTGCGCAATACATTTGTTACCCTGTCAGGTTAGGGGTACAGATGGTGCACTGTGAGCTAGCGGACTTCGACCAACATATCCGGTAGGTGTGCAGGGAATCAGTCTCACACGTTTCTGATGTTTATGTTGTCCAACAAATGCACAGTTTTACTTGATAAAGTATAAGTCGTACGACAGTATTTTTTATACATATCATTTGTATTTTTCGCCTCCACCTCAAACTTTTCCAATGCTCCTCCACTACCCTCCACCACTCTCCTATTGCTCCTCCATCTCACACGTTGTGGTCTTATTATTTTGCTCCCCTAAGACAGCCCTGCATTGATTTTCCCCACTTTCTCCACCATTGCTCCTCAGACCCACCCATTGCAGTCTTTAAAAAAATGTTTTTTTTTTTTTTTAAATTTTTGGAGGGCCCAGCAGTTGCACTTTGCTTCTGGGTTGCTCCTTTTCCAAACCTCTCTTTAATGCACATTTAAAATATTATTTTGTTATTTAGCGCTACAAGACTGGCATTTACCATATTGGAATGGCAAATAAAAATAAAAAAAGTTAAAAAATGGTGACCACTCATATGTTCATGCATGAGTAATGATGCTTATGCATATTTATGCCATGAAATGGGCTGAGGTAGCATCATACGCATGCGCATGTATGAGTGATGATGCATGTGTGCGTAAATGTTATCATGCTTTTTTTCCTATTTTTGCCAATGGTGAACAACTTTGGCAAAGCTGACAGGTTTGCATTGGCAGCCAAAAGTTGAAACCTATTGGCTTTGCCAGTGCTTTTTTTTTTTTTTTAACAGTTTTTATTGGCATTTTCTCGTTTGCAGCGTAAAGACAATAGCAATCAGCAAAACATATAAACATGTGCAGTTTGGCATCAATATCATCTTCATACAGCAGTGACAGAGGGCCGGGCGGCCTTATTAAGTACAGAAACAGTATTAAGGGTCCCGTCCGTCCCTCCCAGCTATGCACCCAACCATAGGAGATCATTGTGAAGCGGAAAGCGAGAGTCCATAGTGCGTGAGCCACGGTTTCCATATTTTCCAGAACTTTTTAGGGCAACCCCATGCTGTGTAGGTCGTCTTTTCACCTAGCATATACGTATCCATACTCTTTCTCCATTCAGTGAGGGACGGACCCTCCACCGCCCCCCATGTCTTAGCTATGTCACGCTTTGCAACCACTAACCCTAGTTGTATCAGAGTCAGCTTTGGTTTGGGGAGGTCAATGTCCGTGGCTACTCCTAGTATGGCAAACGCAGGGTTGAGCGGGATCGGTTCCCCCAGAATATCACTGAGCTCCTCCCTCAGGGCTTCCCAGTATCGTTGAATCTTTGGGCACTCCCACACCGTGTGGAAGAATGTGCCCTCTGACCCCCTGCAGCGCAGACAGTCTGGAGTTTCGGCCCTCCCAATGCGGTGTAACCTGGCTCTATCATAATACACTCTATGTAGATATTTGTATTGAATTAGTCTGAGGCGCGATCTGATGGCCACCTCTCTGGGATGCATCAGTGCCATTTCCCAGTCAAATTCATCCATCTCTCCCACCTCTGTTTCCCATTTTGTCCTTAATTTTTGCAGCGTGTCCGGTTTATTGTTTATTATCGTCCTATATGTCCAGGAGACCGCCTTGTCTGCTATTTCCCCCATCAAGAGTTGGCCCTCCAGGGGCGCGTATTCTGGAATGTCGTCAGTGTCTAAGCCTTGTGCCCGCCACGCATGGGCCAGTTGCAGGTATTTATAGTATTGCGTTGTGTTCATGTCATATTCTGTCTGGAGATGTGTGAAAGTGACCAACTCTTTACGGTACAGTATGTCTTTGAGGTGTGAGATACCCAATAGATCCCATTTCTTAAAACCTCGCAGTTTTGCGATCTCACATAGTCTGTTCCCCACCCACAGCGGGGTTTCCCTGGTAATCCGCTTGTCCCATTTCATTTGCCTTTCGGCTTGCTTCCATACCGCCAGGACGATCCGTGTCGCAGTAAGGAGCCGTGAAGCGCCCTTCCCCCCATAAAGATAGTGTGTGTACGGGCGGTTGGTAAACTGCGTGCGCTCCAGGGCATATGTGGGATGGTCGCCCTCTACATGTTCCCATTCATTCACAACTATTAAATGGGCAGCCCAGTAGTAGGCCCGGAGATCTGGCAGGGAAATGCCGCCGTTATATTGGTTACGTTGCAATGTAGCCAGTGCTATCCTCGGTGGTCGCCCATCCCTTAGAAATGTCCGCAATATGTCCTCTATTTTAGTAAACACCGCCGCTGGCAATAGCTGATATGTATTTTGTAACACATAGAGGAATTTGGGAAGCACTATCATTTTGTATAGAGCTGCCCTACCAAGTAAGGTCAGTGGTAGAGCCTTCCATCTCTCCACGTCTTCGCGGAACTCCCCCAGTACCCTGTATAGATTGTGGTCCAAGGCTGCATGGACATTCGTCGTTACGCAGATCCCTAGATATTTTATGCCTTCTCGGGCCAATTGAAGCTGACTTGGGCCCGTAGTATATTCGCCCCTCTTGTCTGCTGGGTATAAATAGGATTTCCCCCAATTAATCTTGTAACCCGCCTGCGCGCTATACGCTTCGCAGCTTCCCATGATGCAGGGGAGTGTTCTATCCGAATTTGTGATATATAACAGTATGTCATCAGCGTATAGTGAAATACGCTCATCAGATTCCCCCTCCCCTCCTGTCCGAAATCCCGTTATACCGGGGTGTGCACGTATCACACAGGCAAGCGGCTCCAGCACTAACGCAAAAAGCAGCGGGGATAGCGGACATCCCAGGCGGGTGCCCCTGCCTATGGGGAATTCCCGGGATACAACACCGTTGACTCTAACCCTTGCCAGGGGTCTGTCATAGAGCACGGCGATCCACTGCCGAAACACCGGTCCGAAGCCAAATGCCTCCAGTGCAGACATGAGAAAGGGCCAATGAACGGTGTTGAATGCCTTTTCGGCGTCTAGGATGCCAGTGCTTTCTTAACACATTCCCATTAAACAGAATACAAAATATTAAAAAAATATCACTCAATAGCAAAGAACAATGGAGAGGGCAGCTGTTTGCATCTACTTTCTCCACTTATGCCAGGGGGGTGGCCATATGGATAGCTACGCAGGTCCTGTTCAAATTACCCAAATACGAGGCTGATGTAGAAGGCATATATGTGATAATGCATGGGGACTTGGATGGGGTGGATGTGTGCCTGGGGAACATTTATGCCCCAAACACGGATGATGCTGAAAGTTAGCTTCTCCCATTCATTGGGATACCATTAATATGGGCTGGCGATTTTAATTGTGTGATAGATGACTCACTGGATAGGCACCCACCGAAACACCACACTAAACCGAATATGTCGGCCGCCCTGAGGGAAGTGATGGACAGGCTCAATTGTCTAGACATATGGCAAGTAACACTTGCTATATACCGGGCCGTGAGGTGTACAGCAGACTCGGTCGTTTTCTGATTTCCAGAGAGGTGTGCGGTACAGCGGGAAGGACTGATGTGCTAGGCCTTTTCCTGTCAGATCATGCCCCTGTATTGCTAGAATGGGGACCTGAGAGGAGCAGGCAGAGAATCCTGTTGTTGCGATTGCAACCGTCCACACTGCGTGACTCGGTGTTCAGAGAAGAACTTAGGGAAACAATAGTAGATTACTTTGCAAAGAATCGGTCAACCACAGAGACCAGGAGCACAGAATGGGATGCATTCAAAGTGGTCACCAGAGGAGACTGTCTGTATAGAGTGGGGGGCACTAGGAGGTGACTGGAGTTGGAACTGACAGAGGCGAAGGACGAGCTGACTAAGTTACAGAACCGTGCGATGGGTCGGCCTCCGGAATTACTTCTGCAAGCGCAGCATAGGGTTGGGGAGGTCTGGGATAGACTGTACTGCCTGATCCGCAGGGAATATCGGCAATTATTGCATAAGGAGACCTATAGATCGGGAAGACTGCTGGCGTGGTTGTTAAAGCGTGAACGGTCACCCCCGATGATACTAGCTCTGCGTTGCCCTGAGGGAACTATGGCCAATACGCAGATTGGTGTTAACACAGTGCTATTTAACCACTTAGTCGGTATTTATTGCAAGACCTCGGGGAGTGAGGGGATGGGAGTGGGGGAGTTCCTCCCGCATATCCCGCTTCCACGACTTACGAACGAGTGAAGACTTGGAGACAGCACTCCAATTAGAGGAATTACAGAAAGCACTACGGGCATGGCCTGCACTAAAACATCGGGCCCAGATGGAATTCTGGTTGAATTCTATCAGACATATGCAGATGTTCTGCTCCCGCGCCTATTGGACACCTTGCAGGAAGCCAAAAAGGCTGGATATCTGCCGCCATCCATGAGGGAGGCGCAGATTGTCATGCCCCCCAAACCCGATAGGGAACCTGAGGACCCAGCAGCATACAGACCCCTGTCCATGCTGGGAGTGTACTCTAAACTGTTGGCCAAAGTCCTGGCCATAAGACTAAGAAGAGTCATGACTTCACTGGTACATGAGGACCAGTGCGGTTTTATACCGGGGAGGGGAGCACACATGAACCTACTGCGATTATCAAACGTCCTGCATTCGGTGGCGGATAGCAAGCTCAGGGCGGCAGTTGTCGCCCTTGATATTGAAAAAGCCTTTGATACATTGCGGTGGGACTATCTTTGGGAAGTGCTGAGAAGAATGGGGTTTGGCAGAGAATACATAGCCTGGATTATATTGCTATATCATCAACCGAGAGCCAGATAGCGGAATGGGGGACAAGTGTCGGAGACTATACAGATAGAGAAGGGTACACGACAGGGATGCCCATTATCCCCGTTGCTCTTCGCATTAGCTATGGAACCCCTGTCGGTGAAACTGCGGAGAGATATGAAACCGTGGGGTATAGTGGTAGATGGCCGTACGCACGTAGTCTCCATGTATGGAGATGATGCGCTCCTTTATATTACAGAACCAGAAGAGGTGATCCCGGCGGCCAGGAGAATATTAACCTCATTTGGTTTGGCCTCCAGCCTCCGAATTAACTGCCAGAAAACAATATTAATCCAGCTTGCGGCCCTGGCGCGGATGACACCCCAAGATCTTCCCGAGGTGGGTACGGACTGGAGATGCAATAGCTTTCGATATCTTGATATCCAGGTGGCCCATCAACCGGAGAGCCAGTTTGACCTCAATATGGGAAAATTTCTTATAGGATTGCAGGCATCAATAACATTTTGGAACAGGTTACCACTGTCGGTTATGGGAGGGTGGCAATATCAAAGATGGTGCTCCTGTCTCGCTGTCTCTATGTACTACAGAACTCATTCTGTAAAATCCCAAAGTCCACGTTTGATATCTTAAATGAGCTCCAGACCTCACTAGTGTGGGCTGGTGGACAGAGCAAAGCCAAATTGGAAATACTTAAACTGGATATGGATGTGGGGGCCTAGGATTGCCGGACCTCAGATTATATTATATAGTAGGATTATTGCAGTACACAGCACAGTGGAGTATGGGGGTACGTTCGGTGGAGACAGACTTACTGGGAAGCTGGAATGAAGGGACGCAGTTACAGCGGTTCCTTATGATGGGCTCGGGGGTTCCCAGAGATTGTCCTCATATAATACGACAGGTGACTGAGGCCTGGGAACAGGCAGTTGTGCTGGTTCTCCAAAGGGCTCCGTATGCTAGCGCGCTACCCCTCCGGTGGTTGAGGGGATTTCAGAACATTCAGGTGACTATGGACATTTCGAAGTGGTACGAGGGAGGATGCGAATCGGCGGGGGACCTCTATCAGAACGAAACCTTTCTGACCTTTGACGAGGCACAGAATTGGTTCCAGGTACCGGCTGGTCACTTTCTGCAATATGCTAAAATATCACGTACGGTACGTGAAATGTGGATTACCTTTCCGGAGGAGCCGCGGGAGTCCTGCACGCTGAAGACACTGTTGGACCCGGGCTCCAGTAGGGGTCTCATCTCACGTATATACAAAGCATTAAAGGAAGACCGTTGGTCCAACCTTGCCGTAATTAGAGGGAAGTGGGATGAGGACCTACCTATCCTGCTGACTGATGGTGAGTGGAAGAGAGCGCTAGCACACGTGGCCGAAGCAACAAGTAACGCGAGGTTCAAACTACCCAGTTCCATTATTTACATCGTACGTATTTGACCCCACAGCGCCGTGCACGGTTTACCCCGGTACTGACCCCCTCCAACCCACGGTGCGGCACAGACCTCGCCACATTCCTACATATGGCCTGGAGTTGCCTGCGCCTACAAATGTATTGGAATCGGGTGGTACAATCTCTTCGCACAACAACAGCGGTGTGGATTGAAACCTCCATAAAACAATGCGTTCTGGGCGTACTCCCAACAACAAAGAAGGGGACACGGATAAGACATAAGTTTGCGACGCTGGGTCTGGTTCTGGCGAAGAGACGGATAGCGATCCATTGGATCTGTCCAGCCCCCCACCCCCCCCCCATATGGGATAGATGGAGGGACGATCTGCGTGAGTGGGGAGTGGCTGAGGAGTGTTGCCTTAGAGCAGTAAGAACGGATGAGAATGCTGAGAGATTTACTAGACTGGGGTCAAATGTTAACGGAAGTAAATGCAGCAACATCCCAAAGCGATAACGAAACTGCATACACCACGCCATCCACCCAGAATTCACTGTCATCTAATGCAGAAATAGAATAATGGCCCTCTCAAACAAAACTAAAACCAGTTTCTTGCCAGCTGCCCGATTGCCCATACCACGAATAGTGATGGTTGCCGGTCGCTGCCGGGGGGGTGGGGGGGTTAGGGTGGGGGGTATTTCTCTTTTTCAACTGTTGTTTTTCGCTCCATTGTTTATGATTGTGGTTATCATTCTAACTCAAAACTCATTGCTGCACACAGTAATTCACCCCACGTGCAGTGACGCTGATATAAAGTAAAGTCATGTAATTTTTTATTTTTTTATTTTTTTATTTTGAGAGTTTTATATAGCGCGAACTAGACCCTTGCGGGTATCAGAGCGCTTTACAAGGTAAGTGTCTTAGTTGCATATGTACAAGGTAGATAAGATAAAGTTCAGTGATAGTAAATGAAAGTATAAACATCCTATTGTAGTTACATGGCCTTATAAATATGCCAGTGGCACAGACCAATCAATTCATCGCAACAAAAAGGATCGTCATGATGTAAGAGTAGAGATATGACAAATGTTAATGATATCCTCTGATGCAGTGCCTTACAAAAAAAAGTTACAAAAAAAACCAAACATTCTTCCAAATGCATGTTCTTGGCCAAAATGTTTCAAAATTGCTCTTCTACTGGAGAGGGACCATGAATTGCCAAAGGATGGGCCAACATTCTATTTCCTCTTAGATGTCCTTCAAGGTTTCCGCCAATTGCCTTTTAGTCAACAAGTGATTTCATTGGTATCCAGACCATATTCCTTCTCTATTATAAAAGAAGCTTAAAGCCACTTTATTTTGTGAAGTGTGCCATGAATAAGTATAGATGCGTGCTCAAGGGCCGGTAATGTTCTTTTTACACGTTTTTGCAATTGCATTTATCAGGTCTTCAGGCGCCTCGGCTAAACCTAAGGGTGGCTGTCCACATCTTTTTCCGATTAATATTTTATGAGGGATAAGAAATACTGAATCATTTTGCTAATCAGTAGCATTTTTTACCATTCTCCCTATGAAACAATGGGTCATAGCTATAAAATACTAGTTTAGAAACATTATGATACTTAAATAAAAATTAAAAGGGTGGTGTTTATGTAGTTTAAGAATACTATTATCTTATATGCAAGGTTCATTAATTAGGCAAAGAAAGGAACTGAGGCACAGTGAGAGAGATTGATTTACCCACGATCATATAATTCGGGTGACAGGAGGTTTGAACCCTGGACTTCATACCCTGCGGCCATTTAGTAAGTCCCTGGATCACATCTCTTTTTGAAACGAGCAAAAAAGATGTAACATCCCAGAGATGGATGCCCATGAGATGCACCTTTGAGAGGACTGCTGATTCAGGACTGTACTGCATTTTGTTATTGGCATACATTTCTGCCATTGCTGCCATAAAATAGACAGAGTGAGGGTGCTTTTTGTCTATACCATCAGTCCTTGCTTCCACGCATCAGTATCACAAGCCAATCTTCACTCCCTGTAGCACCCCTACATTGTTCTTATTCAAATTCCTTGAAATCTTCTCAGGTGTCCTTAAATCGTCAGTTGCAAATTTCTTTTCAGAGTGATCTAACAAACACTCTATGAAATCAGGCAATGCGGCATCCTAGAATATAAATGACAGTGTCGTGAAACTCCCTTCCCTGTGCAGAATGAAAAGCATACATCTTCGCACCCGCCAGACATGATCCCTGGAGTGTGACACTCAACAAATGTCTTCATCACTAGAAAGAAGAGAGAACTGATCAAAAACATGGGCAACATATCAATTTCAGTGACAACTGCTTGCACACTGTCCTCACATGCTGCTGTTCACCAGGTCTTGCCCTTGAATTTACCAGGTTTATATTTCGACTGTCAGTAATGGCGCAAAAGTGACATTTTCATTAGACATCAATATGTCAAGGGCATGGCATTTGGCGTTAGAAAACAAATTCACTCACCTACCGGCACTTTTGTGCCACCGGAAAGTCACTTTTTTTTACGTTCCGGTGGCGCAATGTACCACTGGCATATTTATAAGGCCATGCAAAGCTGTGTTATGGGGCTTTTCATGGCCTTATAACTATGTGCCCCTTTCATGCAGAAAACTGCGTGAACAGGCGTTCCATGGGTGTTGCTGGAGGCGTTCCCAGCAACATCCATGGCTTTTTGACACTGCCCCAGATTTACGAGAAATCGCAAGGCTGAGACAGCGCCAAAAACGTACGCCTCGTAAGGGAAGCACAACGAGGAGAAATATCTTTATTTCTCCTCGTTTTTCCTCTTTCTATGTTTGCTGCATTCTGCAGCACGCATAGAAAGAGGAAAAAGTCTCTTTTGATTGTTTTTGTGCAGGAAGGTTTCCGATTCCCTTCCTGCACAAAAATAATCATCCCCGCAATGCAGGCGCCCTTGCACCATGATGCAAAGGTTCTTACGTTGGCGCACGGCAGCCCATTGTGCAACGGCGCAGGGGAAAAGGACAGGAACGCGGTGTATCTAATAGATACGGCGCATTCCTACCCTTTTGTTTTGCCGTAGAGCAGCACAGCAGCAAGGCCTCTGCGCTGCCCTAAGGCAAAAAACCCATAAATGAGTCCCTCAATTCATAGAGTTGATATTTCATTTACAAAAGTGATGACGCTGAGCATGACAAACCAGGTGAATGGAGAGTGACAATGTTCAGATCCATTCCCCGAATAAATGGAGCAGACAGGTGGAGAAATGCAAGACACTGGAACACGAGAAGGTCGCATTCACCTTGAAAAGGAATGGAGAGATTCGGTTTGAATGTCCAGAGCCGTTTAGGTCATAGAAAGATGAATTATTAAAGGTCCCATCTGTTAACCAGCACAGGAAACAATTTAACTCGGATCCAAGAGATAAAATGCGGCTAAGCTTTGTATCCACTCACATGAGAATTTCTTTTGCAAAATCACAAACATATGTGAAGATCCAGGTGTAAGGTTGTGCTTTGCATCCCAATAACCAGATCTGTGATGGCGAACCCCTCCATCTCAGCAGTGGAGGAGCAAGAGTGCCATGGATTTTAATAGATGCAAAGAAAATGAGTCTCCATCTCCTGCTTGCGTTGTAAAAAACAGCTATCATCGAGGTATAGTAGGACCTCAGGCCCCTAGGCCCCAGTGCCACTGTGGCACTGCACCTCAGAGCTATTATTGCTGAAGACATTTGCATGTATGTATATGTATGGTATTTCTATAGCGCAAACCTAGTCAAAAGGCAGCGGAGCTCCGATGAGGGAAACGTACCCCGGGCAGGTGGAAATCTTTAGCGTCACACCCAGAGGCGCAACTAGAGTCAAATTTCGAAGGGGGCTGCCAAAAAGTTCGGGGGGGGGGCTGATTCTTCCAGCAATATGCAGAGTGGAGATGCAGGGGCTCTAATAAGGGGTGAAAACACAACAAAGCCTCGTTAGCAAGTAAATGGTCTTTTAAAGACCTGTGAAGTACTCGGGTGCAGCTGTGTGTGTGCCCGGGAAGCTGTTTCAGCCGGGCTGACACACAAGACGGGGGGGGGGGGGGCTGAAGCCCTTTGAGCCCAATGGGCGTTGCGCGCCTGGTCACACCCATGTCACCCAGGCACTTTGGACCATTGCGAGCTCTTTGCCAGGCCTGGATCGAGAACCCGAACAAAAAGTAAAAATCTAAATCAGGCTGTGCAAATGAAAAACAGATAATTATTTATGCAATCATACGGTAAATTCTAAAATAGTCAATGCACCACGATAAGGGATGTATGATGCTACATCGCAAACATTTACATCGCAAACATTCACATCGCCGTCTTTACATCGCATACACATTCATAACGCACGCTTTCACAACGCAAACCATTACTTCGCTTCCCCATTGAAAATGCATACAAAACACAATCACAACGCACACAAACACCCCGCATGCTTTAACATCGCAATTTATTCCCCGAAATAACACCCCAAGCTAATACACTACCCTACATAACACACACTTCACAACACTACCATACAGTGCAAAACAATACACTACCCTAAAGCCTAAAGCACTACCCCAGCACGACCCTACCCCATATGCCCGTACCCCTAAACCCGAACTCCTAAATCCTTAATTACTACCTTACACTACGACCCCCTGACCCGACCCTAAACCCTAAAACAGTACCCTACTCTACGTCCCCCTGACACTTCCCTAAACCCTAAGCCCTAAGGCCTAAACCCTACTACAGTACCCTACAGTAAGACCCCCTGACACTACCCTCAACCCTAAGCCCTAAACCCTAATGCTTAATACAGTACCCTACAGTAAGATCCCCTGACACTACCCTAAAGCCTAAACCCTAAAGCCTAAAACACTGCCCTACACTACGACCACCAGACACTGCCCTAAACCCTAAACACTACACTCTACGCACAATCCCCCTTACCTCTCTCTCCTTGCGTCATCCGTCCCGGTGCTCGCCTCTGTCCTCGTCCGACTCTCGTCCATTACACCACATGCGATTTAAAAGCGCATGCGTTTTAAAAGTGCATGCGAGGTAATGGTCCGCGTCGTAACGTCGCTTGCGTTGTAACGCTTGCGACGTAAACGCATGCGATGTAACGCATGCGTTGTTATGGGTGTTCGCCCATGATAAGTCAATCAGTGCTGCAATGCAAGGCGTGTGGCACTTTAAGTGGGATGAAAAGATGGAGGGTCTCTTAAAGGAGAGTGGCCAAAGAAGTTTAACTAGTAAATATTTCCAAGCTTATGTAATTAAGGGCATGGCTCAAAACATGTAAACTACAATCCTGTGCTACACACAGCATGCCACCTGACCAGAATTGGATGCCTCTCTGTGAGTTTTCTGTTATTTCATCCAGACATGTCATGAAACATACCAAAACATAGTGGCCTTCAGAGTGTTCCCAGCATCCCATTTCTCCTTTTCTCACTACTTTCTTGTGCAGTCTCTCTCTCTACCTCCCTTTCCAACAGAAACAAATGGCACATATTCAACTATGTTGCTGTGTGTACTGCAGAGAGGCCAAGGATTGAAGGCCCACATAGTCTGCACACCTCTATGACCCACTGACAGGCTCTATGAGAAACTCAAACTACCTTTAGCCTCAACTTCAGAGCTCTCAGTTGAATGCCATCAAACACTTACTTGCAACCTGAACTCACTCAGACACCTAGAGGTGGCTCAGTCCGAAGTATGTTGCATTAAAAAATTACTGAAACACAACATTTTGTAAAAAACAGATACTCTTAGGGAAAGCAGGGTGAAGTAGCCCCTGACCTCCTGGTCGTGTGCGCCACACCCCCTCTGCCACTGCCATGAACCCTCTAGCACTCTTGCAGTTGCAACGACCCTCGGCCCTGCCATGCAAGCCAGACTTCTGGGTAAATGCCATATTGTATATTGCCACATTGTACTGTATCGCTATTTTTTTACTTTCAGTGTCTTTGCCCCATTTTGGTTGTAGATTTATTGTTTAATTTTTAAGTCACCAGTGACACTCTTGACTCGTTGCTCACCCCCACCCACTCCCACCGTATCCCTGCTCCCACAGGTTCCCACAGGTTTCCCACCCCCAACCTCCCACCTCCTAGCCTGCCCTTCCCACCTCCCAGAATTACTTATGGAGGCTGTTGCATGGCTTCTCCGCTGGCTTGCCAAAGGCAAGCCCATATGCTCCCGTCCGTGCCTGGACCACGTCCAGCGCCAGGACCCCTGGACTTTTTCCCCTTGAAGATACATCACCGCTGACCTCTGAGTCCTGGACCCGGGCGCACCAGCAACCACTGCTGCTGCATATCACCGCACACCACCAGAGGACTGTTCTCCTGCTGACTCTGATGCCTCACCTTCAACACCGAAGCAACCAACAACACTACAGATAAACATGACCACACCCGCCACATCGACGAGACCACTGTGTCACAACTCCTGTGCATCCTATTCAATGCTCGATCACTCCGCAAACATGCCATAGAGATCTGGGACATAACCTCATCCCTCACGCCAGATGTCATATCCCTCACAGAAACATGGTTGAACCCTGCATCCGCACCAGACTTCGCCTCCGCCATCCCCGAAGGCTACAAGATTGCACACTCGGACCGAACCAACAAGTACGAAGGGGAAATCGCTATCGTTCACAAGGTCACCATCTGTTGCACGACTTCCCCAGACGATCCTATCCTGATAATGGAACACTTCAACTTCCAACTCCCCACAGACGGAAGAAGCACCATCAGAGGCACCCTCGCCTACAGACCACCTGGACCACGCCCCAGATTCTGGAATGCCATCCCGGACCTCTTCACCCTACTTGCAATTGACTCCAAACACTACATCTTCCTAGGGGACTTCAATTTCCACCTCGACGACTTCAGCGATGCCAACACCATTGACCTCCTGGAGAGCATGAGCAACATCAGACTCAACCAATTCATCACAGACCCTGCCCACATCGCAGGACACATGCTAGACCACATCTTCACCTCCAGCAACAGAGTCAGATAAGCCACACCACGCAACTCACCTGGTCTGACCACCACAGCGTCCACTTCACCATCTCAGAATTCACCTACTCCGGCACGCACCCCTAAGATCTACGCGCAGAAACTGGAAAAAGATATCAGAAGACCTGTGGCACAATGCTCTCAGCTCCTGCCTCTCAGACACTACTCACAACCCAGAACACGAAGCAAAAAACTTCTCCCAGTGGATCACAGAATGCACCGACACCATCGCCCTCGCCAAGACAGTCAAGGCCAAAGGACCAACCAAAAGAGCAAGCTGGTTAAATGAAGAATTGCATTCCACCAAATGCAACTGCCAGCAACTAGAAAGGAAATGGCACATCAGCAAAAAGATTGAATACCGCACCACCTTCAAGACCGCTCTTAACCAGTACCACCGCCTACTGAAAGACACCAAGAAGAACGCCCTAGCAAACCATCTTGAAGCTAGCACAAACCACAGCAAGGAACTCTTCACCATCATGAGGGAGTTCTTCAGTCCCGCAGCTACCGAGAACGACATTACACCCTCCTTTTCCACAACAAGATCTCGTCCATCTACGAGAACTTCGAACGCCAACCCTTTCTCAACCAGCTCACACCTACGAACACAAACCCTGAAGCCCTGCTCACCCATTGGGACACCCTCTCTATGCAACACTATATCTATCATGAACTCTGTGCACTCAGGAGCACCCACGTACCCCTGCCATGTCTTCAACCTTGGATGCAAGACAATCAGCACAAGCTTAAGCAGGTCCTGAAAACCACAATCACTGCAGCCTCCTTCCCAGAGGACTGGAAACATACGGAAGTGAGACCCCTTCTGAAAACAACATCCGCTGACCCAGCCGAAGTGAAGAACTGCCGACCCATTTCGCTGCGTCCCTATCCAGCTAAAGTCCTCGAGAAGGCAATCAACCAGCACCTCACCCGACACCTAGAAGACCACAACCTCCTGGACCTCTTCCAGTTCAGTTTACGAGCTAACCACAGCACCGAGACAGCCCTGATCACAGCCACCAATTACATCAGACTGGATTTTGGAGAAATGGCAGCCATCATCCCCCTGGACCTGTCCACCACATTTGACACCGTCTTCAATCGCATCCTTATCAACAGATTCAACCACATTGGAATCCAAGGAGACACCCTCAAATGGATTGCCTTGTATCTCACCGGCAGAACTCAAAGGATCCGTCTCCCACCTTTCACCTTGGAGCCCAAAAAGATTATCTTCTGAGTCCTGCAAGGATCATCCCTCAGTCTCACCCTCTACGACACCTACATGAGCCCCCTCGCAGACACCATCAGATCGCACAAACTCGACATCATCTCCTATTCCAACGACACCCATCTCATCTTCTCCCTGTCCAAAGACCCCTCCACCACTAAAGCCAACTTCCACAGATGCATGATGAACATCGCAGACTGGTTCAAGGACAACTGTCTTAAGCTCAACACGGACAAGACAGAAGTCCTCATCTTTGGAAACAACCACTTGCCATGGAACGACACATGGTGGCCCGCGGATCTTGGACCACCCCCAGCCCCAACAGACCACACCCGCAACCTCTGCATCATCCTGGACAGCAAGCTATCCATGAAGAAACAAGTCAACACAGTCTCATCTTCCTGCTTCCACACCATTCGCATGCTACGCAAGATCTTCAGGTGGTTCCCAGTAAACACCAGACGGACAGTCACACAGGTCCTCATCACCAGCAGACTGAACTACTGGAACACACACTACGTAGGAATCACTGCACACCTCCTGAAAAGACTCCAGACAATACAAAACTCAGTGGCAAGACTCATATTCGACCTCCCCAAAAGGACCCACATCACTCTCCATCTCAAGAAAATACACGCTTCCGATCCAGAAGAGATGGCAGTTTAAGATGCTGACCCACGCATACAATACATTGCACAATGGAGGACCAGCATACATCAACAAACGCCTGACTTTGCACCAACTGACCAGACATCTTCGTTAAGCTTCCCTCTCCTCCGCTGACACCCCACGGATCAGCTGAGCTAACAGTGGAGGGTGCTCCTTTCTGCACCTGGCGGCCAAGGCCTGGAACAACCTCCCCCTGCACCTTAAGACCAAACCGTCGCTCCAGCAATTCAGAAGAGAACTAAAGACCTGGATATTTGAATGACCAAACCTCCAAGCAGCAACAAACAGTCACCAGCGTCCCAAGACCCCTGGGGGGATTTGCCACGTTTTAAAAATGTATGATTGATTGATTGATGAAGTAAAACCCATTTAAAACGTGTTTTTTAATTACTGTTGGGTCTGAGACATGGAGGAACCCACCCAATTTAAAGCCCTTCATGTAGACACAGGCGAAATTATCATTTAAGCAGACAACCATTTTCTTTGGACATTGCTATGTTGGGGACTGGTTTTGCTTCACATATAGGGCCAGATGTACGACCAGTTTTTGCGTGCGCAAACGGGTTAGCGACCCGTTTGCGCACGCAAAAACCTACATGGCCATGTACAAACACTATTTTGCAAGTCGCAAAAACTTGCGACTTGCAAAATTGTGTTTTGCGACTCGCTATTATGAAGGGGCGTTCCCTTCCTAATACGACTCTCTAGCCATGTATGAATGTTTTACAATTGCGGTCGCAAAACACTCGCAATTACCGCCCTCTTCAAGAGGGTGGTAATGGAGTCGCAAATGGGAAGGGGTCCCCAGGGGACCCCTTCCTCTTTGTGACTGGCTCTAAAAAAATGTTTTAAGGGCAGGCAGTGGTCCCAAGGACCACTACCTGCCCTTAAAAATGAAACAAAAACGTTTCATTTTCTTTTTTTAAATGCATCCCGTTTTCCTTTAAGGAATACGTGCTGCATTAAAAAAAAAAAAACACTGCTTTATTGACAAGCAGTCCCAGACATGGCTGTATGCTGAGCCCAGCAGGCCCCCATCCCTGGGAGGGCCAGCCATTCCCAATGGGGTCGCAAATTGTGAGTGGCTCATTAATATTCATGAGCCTCGCATTTTGCGACCTCATTGGGATTCGCAATCAGTGTCTCTGACACTGTTGTACATTCCAAATTGCGACTCACAATTTGCGACTCGCAATTGAGCGCAAATTGCGAGTCGCAATTTGGAATGGTCGTACATCTGGCCCATAGATTCTAGATGCATCTAGCAGCTCTTTTTGTTACTAAACCAACTCTGAACCTTGCAATACCCATGGACTGAGGGGCTTATTTATTGAGCCCTTTGTGCCACCGTTGCATCACTTTTTGAAACACTGTGGCAGCGTAAAAAATGCGCCATGTTGTGCCATATTTACAAAGTGTCACATCTAAGCAGATGTGTCACTTTGTGAAGCCCTGCGCTACATTATACCTGCATCAGGTATAATGTAGGCAGGGTAGGCGTTCCCCTATAAAAAGGGTCGTAGAAGTGGCGCAGTGAAATCTATGAGATTTCACTACGCCAATTCTAGGATGTCACTGCATCAAAATCTTATGCCTGCCTCACAGCAGGCGTAAGACTGACGCAGGCACCTTTAACATGGGACTTGCCCATGTGTAATGATCCATTGCTGGAGTAGTGTCACTTTTGCGATGCACTCCAGCAATGTGTCGTTACTGCGCCTACAGATACGTCAGAAATACTGACGTATCTGTAAATCCTTGCGACATGGAGCGCCGTCCAGTAAATATGGTGCATCCATGGTGTCGCAAGGAGGGCGCACTGAAAAGTGTTGCATCGCTGTTTTCACGCAGCGATGCAACACTTTTCATAAATGAGGCCCTGAGTGTTTAGGGATATAGCACAACACAAGAGGGGCATAATGCTAATGCAACTAGGGATATAGCAAGAGGAAAATACTCTGCAGGAAAAAAGAACAAACTTGAAAACTGTACAGAAAAGAAAAGGAAATGGAAAACGTAAAGAAACAAAATGGCAGGACAATGCTGATAGAAAGAGGGTACAGACGATACTGTTGTATTCCTCTTAGGGTGTCCATAACGGGCTTTCCAGTATCATGTCCTTATATAGGCACAATTCGCCCTGCCCTTATATAGGCATAAAATCCCAGCCCTTATTTGAGCATTAAACCCCAGCCCTTATTTAGGCATTAAACCGTGCACTCCAAATACAGGCATGGTCTCTGACATCCGTCCACCCTAACGTCACAACGAGTTCGTGAAGAACAGACCCTTAGGCTGCGGGAGTTTCCCTAGCCCAGGACTATTGATTTCTTCAAGGACTCATATATTATGCATGAACCATTATTCCTTAGGGGTTCTTTCATGACGTCTTTCGATAGTCCGACTCATGTCAATACTAACATTCTTAGGTACTCTCAGGTATAAATATACCTTCCCTAGCCCTTGTAAACTAGAGGAGACCTCGACTTCAGAGGAGCCCGTTTCCCGGCCTGACGCACTGAGAAGACGCTGTCATCCCTGCACGCAGAGAGTCCAGCTTTCAGTGATCTGACTTCCCTTGCGGGGTGTTGGAGTTCGAGTCTGGCAAAGAGATTCCTACCTCTCTCATTCTTCAGGTATGGAGCTGACAAGAACCTAGAGGGGCTCTTGGCATACTAGGCATACTAGGCTTAACATACTCTTAGTATACCATAGTAAGGAATACTTCACCTACTTCATACCTCTCCTACACCTAGGTTAGGTTAGGTACATTGGGGTAGAACTAGCTTAAAAACGCATCGTATGAGTACTCGCATTTTTAGTCTGTGTTATTTATGTAACGGCATATGTACTAAAAGATAATGCTATCGCAGTATTATTTATTTCTACTGCTCACACTGTACATTATTTATCTTGCATACTGTCTTGTGATCGTAACAGCACATTTTACCTACACCAGAAACAAGACTGTTCAATAAATCTTTTATTGAAACGCCCGTCTATTTCTTCCTGTGTAACTTGGAGAAAACTAAGCATGCACGATTGAGCTGAGTGAAATAGTTATCTATTGTTTCCACGACTCTGGGACACGTTCTGATTCTAAAGGGAAACATAGTGGTCATGTTTTGCGGCTGCCAGAAACTACTCCCTTCTTGTTGTCAAGGAGTTTCTAGTGGTCTCTGAGCCAGCTGGCACAAGTAATTAAGTTTAATATACTCGATAGGGACATACTGACCTTAGTCCTATGTCAAACCTATAGGATATATTATTCCAATGCGCAGAGCCTATTAGGGAAATAGGAGCTACACTACATGGCGCCCAACGGTTTGGTAAGGCGGTAATTCAACGTTAGATACTGAGTAACTCAGCCGTGCTTTTTCTCTCAGAGACCCCTACCCATATACTCCAAAGACGTCTGGAGTGGGCAGGGTTAAGTATCCACCACGGCTATATAGGGAAACACCCTATATATTAGCTGTTTGGTTTGCTCAACGTTGAAGGATACCGTGTTCCAAAATATTGTGCACCTTATCTTTGTTTCCTTGAAACTTGTTCTACATTTTTCAAAAAACAAAATGACTGAAGCCGGAAACGGTGGAGCTGCGGCTGATCGAGCCCAAGCAGCAGTTTTTAACTTTACAGGTTTAAATGAAACCGAGGAGGGTGTTATAGACATCCCTCAAAACTTAAGAAGAGCCATCACTCTAAAACTTATAAAAAATGGCCTACCGCCAAGAGGAGGTAGAGCAGTTTTACGTGATAGAGGCACATGAATCCTTTCAGACAGAGGTATTCTATTCATGGGTAATATTTCCTGAATGCAATCCAGTATCACACACGTTTCACTTCTACAAAGAAGATGATCCACCAGAGGAATATATTCCTTTCGAGGATATTGAAATTCCATTAACATACCAGGAGCATCAGCTCTGGTTTAAAGGCGCCCTAAAACATCACAAAAACATTACTAGGCTCGGTCCACTAGGTAGACCAGGAGCAACATGGCCGATTCTAGCCGGCTACACACCTCATCCTAACATTGAAGAGATGTCAGACGAGGAATTACTTACTCAACTCACAGAGTTAATAAAAATTTACAGACAATTGGTCCAATATGTCATGCGGACTTTTACAGTCCAGCAACCATTAACAATTCCAAATCAAACTCCCCAACAGGGAATACACTAAAAATTACACCACAGACTCTATACGCAGTCATGGGTAAAATGCCCACAAAACGTGAGCAAATTCCGTTCTGGATAGCTCAAAAATTACTCAAATCGAAGCAGTATTTCCAAATACTAGCCCGTATGAGAAACACAGAATCCTAACAATCAGTTTACCAATGGGGATCACACCACAACTGGAAGACTGCACCACTTGGGGCTCAGTCTTTGCTGCCATATATACTAAAACACATGGCATTCCGTCAATTGCGGTAATACCTGATGTCCTCAAACAAATTCAAAATGAATACGGGGCAGAGCCTGCTCTAAATTTAGGTATGAAGTTACTGAAAAATTTCGACCAGGTCTCAACAATAATATTATCTAATATTAAAGGGGAGGCAGCAGCAGTTGCGATCCACTAAAAATTAAGGAATTTGAAGTTACAGAACATCAAACTGAGCTACCCAGAATAATTGAACAATCTTATGCAGAATTAGGCAGAGATAGTTTGGGTGGAAGACCAGTGAAGCCGAAGCTATCTGAAAGTCCTGAGAAGGACTCACTTAAACAAACTCCTACATCTTCTAAAAAGAAGTGGGAGTCTAATAAACAAAATTCAAATGAGAAACGTACTCAATCCCGAGGTAGGTCTCCTCAAAGGAGCCCTCTGAAAGGAGAGTATAACCTCAGGAATAGGGATAATTTGAGAAAACCTGACAGGTATCAAGATACTGATACACGTTCCTCTCGTCCTTTCAGATCTCATCACAGACTTCGGAAGAAGAGGACGGACGGAACACAAGAGAAGAACGCGTGAAATCGAAAGACGACAAACACGCTCCACAAACTAAAGCAAAACCTCAATTCTCCAAAAGAAAGTAGCAGGTCTAAAGATTAGACATGCCGAGAATACTGAGAACACAACTCAAGAACGGAGAATGGGCTCAGACAATGCTGGACAGTGCAGCAGAAGTCACAATAGTTCGCCAGAACCTGAAGGAACTTCTGGAGATAGTGGACTTGAATGAGTACATCACAGTAGAGACTGTAGACACCAGGGTTAGTACTCCACAAAGTTATATGAAATAACGCTCCGGATGGAGGGAGACAAACCTAGACAGGTGAAAGCACTTTTTGGGAAAGACTATCAAAGGGCTATGACATACTTCTAGCAGAAAAGGACTGGCCACCACAATTTGTCAGGGAGTGCCCACATGGCGAGGACATTATTATGCCTGCCTTCTCCAACCATATTCCAATTCACCTAAAATATACATATGCCAGGAAATGGGCAGTAGCCCAGGCCCCAGCATTATATAAAAATCATGTAGGATGGGATGAGGACTCACCTCACCATAAAATACATCTGAAACATGAACCAACTGCACAGCGGCAGTACCCAATAAAGCAAAAAGCTAAAAAACAGGTCAGGAGATCTTAGATCAACTTGAATATCAAGGGGTGATTGAAACATGCACCTCCTCAATGAACAATCCTTTGTTTCCTGTCTCCAAACCAGACAATACATATCGTCTAGTTTTGGACTACAGACACCTAAACACTTGTTCTAAAACTTTTGCAGTGCAAAATGCACATAGCACAGCATTAATGAATAACATTGTGCGTAAAAATATAAAACAACATTAGACATCTCAAATGGTTTCTTTTGTCAAAACATAGCACCTGAAAGCAGGTACTTAACAGCATTCTCCATAATGGGGACCCAGCGTCACTTTTGTCGACTCCCACAAGGGTTCAAGAACAGCCCAGGTTTATTCTCAGCGAGGGTAATGGAGTTACTACAAATTTATGACAATGAGGCATTGTCCTATGTCGATGACATCTATCTGACAGACGATGACCTGGACAAACACTTGAACAGGGTGAGCACCATTATACTGGGTTTCGCCTGTGAGGGCTACAAATTCAACTTTAAAAGTCCAGAATTGCCCATCTCAATGTCCTATTTCTAGGATATGAGCTTTCAAGTGAAGGCAAGAGCTTGGCAGCTAACTTTTTAGAAAAGTGTGCGCTGCTCCAACCTCCAAAAACGCAAAAAACTTACAATCCATCCTGGGTTTCCTAAATTTTGGAAGAACATACATTCTAAATTACGCAGAAAGGGTTAAACCTCTCTACGCATTAATCAAACCTGATTTTTCGATCAGAAACTGGACACAAGAACACACAGAAATCTTGCGTTCACTACAAGCTAACATGTTAGCAACAAATCACTTACAAACACGCGTAAGTCAACGCAATTTGGTGATCCGAATAATTTCGGGTCAATGCGGATTCACCTACTTAACTTTCAATGAGGGTGAGAAAATACCAATAGCGTACAAATCTCATTTGTACACACAAGCGGAAATGCGCTTCAGTTCAACTGAAAAAATTCTAACAGCAGTTCAAACCGCTGTAGCAAAAGAAAGAGCCTTAGCCCAAGGGAAACGCATTATTGTCGTAACCCCAGTACCAGCTTTAGAAGTGGTTACAAAAGCGAGCATTCCAAATGCTAAAGCATTACATCCAAGATGGATACAATGGGTTAATTCTCTTGCTGCAACAGATGTTGAATATGTTTTTGATCCAGATTTAAAAACACAAGCATTCCTGCAATATGAACATGAATGTCCCCTGCCTACTGAAATTCTGCCTCTCGATCAGTACGAATTCATAATTTACACTGACGGATCCGCACAACCCGCAATAGGAGTAAGCAAGCTTACAGTGCAGCGTGTGCAATCGTTAAAGGTCGCATACGAAATGGCATCTTCAGACCTATGGTCACAAAAACATGCAGTCTCTAGGAGATTGTACAGCTCAGCGAGCTGAACTACAAGCATTCAAACTGGCACTTGAAAGTACAGATCGAGAATTCCCCACACTAATAGTCTGCGATTCCTTTTACTGTGTTCAGTCGTATAATGACTATATACAAAACTGGCTTGAAAATGGTTTCAAAGATGCGAAAGGTGGCACAATAAAGCACAAAATGCTTTGGGAACAAGTAGTTCAGTTGAAAAACGAACCACCAAAGGCTCACGTGATCCACACACTGAGTCATCAACGTGATGGCGTTCACGTTGCAGGGAATTCATTGGCTGATGAAGCCGCAAAGGGGGCTGTGCAGACGGCTTCCGTAGCTGCGATCACTCGTTCAAAAACAAAAATAGACGGTGAGATAATGTTGGCTGTCAATGCTTCAAGCAAAGGCAGCAGTGCAGCGTTACCAAAAAGTTTCCACTCAAGTACTCTTATGTAATTGATGCGAACAACGTTCCTTTGCTCGAATCCCTGGAGTGGGGGATAGGGTAATTCCAAACAAGGAACGCAGATTAGGACTAATCCTAGCAGCACACGAAGGGATAGCTTCTGCCCATGCAGGTGTTTCCAGCAACAGTATCTTTACTCAAGCAAAGATATTGGTGGCCTGGCATTCGGAAACAAACTAAAAACTATGGGGCATATTAGCAAGACCGGCGATAAAATTATCGCTGTTTTAGCGGCAGGAAACTGCCGCTAAAGCGGCGATAATGGGCTTGCTAATATGCGTTATAGAATTCCAATAGAAGCCCAGGTTAGATGTCCTGCACATCTAACCTGGGGTTCTATTGAATTCTATAACGCATATTAGCAAGCCCATTATCGCTGTTTTAGCGGCAGTTTCCTGCCGCTAAAGCGGCGATAATTTTATCGCCGGTCTTGCTAATATGCCTCATGTTTTAGAATGTGATATTTGCCAACAGATGAAAGTGTCAACAGTGAAACGTCCTGCGCAGACACCCTGTTAATTTCAGACAAACCATTAGCTTGTGTTTACCTGGACCACTGCGGTCCCTTGCACAGGGACGGTAACTATAAATATATCATGGTTGCAGTGGATTCATGCTCTAGGTTCCTATGGTTATGGCCTCAGCGCTCAGCTGACGCTCGAACTGTTATAAAGATTTGCGAGTCTTTATCGGCATATACGCAATGAGGCACGCTACATTCTGACCAAGGTCCTGCGTTTAGCTCTCGGGCTTACAGAAGCCATGGCCAGTCTGGGCGTTGCATTGCGGTACTCCTCTCCATTCCATCCTGAGGGAAATTCGGTTGTGGAAAGGAAAAACCGAGACATAAAGCAGTCTATAACAGCTAGGGTATTAGGTTCGGGTGATGGGTGGGTCAAACACCTTAGTGGGGTCCAACGCTCTTTGAATAATCTGCCAAGAAGTTCTCTAGGGGGTCACTCCATATGAGGTCCTATTTGGGACAAGAATGTGGGTACCAGACCTTGAACACGTAGGCACAGTGGTGGAAAATAAACCTTTTGATATCAAAGATCGTTTGGCTGTTTTACAGGACTTAAACAAATTAAGAACGAAACAAAGCAACGTATTCCTACAGCCAACCACCACTGGGGAAAAATCGGCGGTCCCAGCAAGGCTTGTCTGGATTCCAAAAGTTGGGGATCTAGTCAGAGAAAAGATTGCGGACAAGAAGGAATTTGGACCTTCTTACAGACAACCAGTACCTGTCCTAGCCGTTCAAGGAACAAGAACAGTACTTCTGCCGCCCCTTGCTGGAAGAAAGGAGAAAAGATTTGTGTCCATTGACCTCATCAAACCACAGTATGTGGCCAATACTAAATAGTAGGCCTCGTGGACTCCGACCTAGTAGCAGACGCACTGCTCTCGCTACTATCCAAGAGGTTCAGACTGAAAGACTGATAACCATCGAGAATTCAGTAGTAACAGATGGAGGACTAAGCAACAACGCTATGGAACTCATCCCTCTTGAACACCAAGTAACACCTGTCCAAATACACCTGTCTACACCAACGTAGCAAGTGATCGACTGGTTCCAGTGATTTCTACAAATCCTGATGCAATTCCAACAATTGATAGAACTGCTTCTGGCTATTTCATTAACTTTGATACGTTCTCAGAAGATCCGAGTGAACCTGAAAGCGGCGCCAGCATCATTCAAATTCAAGCAGCAAGTACAAGACTTTCTTCACTTTCTGAAAAAGACTTATTTGGTTTCTCCATGGATTGAACTCTGGATTATATCTGGACTTTTTGTTTTCCTGCTCTGGCTAGCTTTGGTTACAACTGTGAGCGTGCTTATAAGTGGCAGATACATCCATGTGAACACTGAAGGAAAAGGCGTGAACGTACTTTTGAAACCTCATAAATCTTCTCATCGTGAAGCAAGAGACTTGTCATCAGTGAACATCACAGCTGTTCCTATACACGATGGTATAGTGTGGGACAAAACAGATTTTGATATATTCGGTCCGACGGAACAATTGAACATTCCACATTTGTTTAAAATTTCACTAAGTGATCTAATCTCATCCAGTACCTATTCTGATGATTGGGACTTTGAGACTGTTAATGACATAATGTTTGACCTAGAAAAATCTGCTGCATTTTCTAAAAATGAATATTTAGAGGGTTCATCAGACTATGAACAACTGTATTGTTATAACCACTATGGTCATCATTATTTGCATAAAACTGCATATCCAAGAAATGTGTTTATGTTTAACCAATGGGAACATTGTCCTACACCACCTAAAGGTAGTTCAAAAACATTTGCTAGTAAATTTCCATATTTTTCAGGTTACAATACATCTGATCCAGAAAGGTTTTACTATAAAAATGTAAACAAGACAGGACTGAAAATTATGTTAACAAATACAAAACAGATTTATTCTGCATTATTTAATGCCCAACTGTCAAGACAGGGTTTTGACTTTTGGAAAGACACAATAGACACAAAAACTGTGTGGGGTACTAAAGATTGGCAAGTGCAGGGGATAGAAGCTTTATTTAGAGCCTGTATCATCCCTGAACAAATAATGTTTTTGAATGAAACCATCCAACAAACATCTTGTCTTGGATTAGCCAAGATCAAAGAGATGAACACACCTTCTGTACCAGCACCTGCAAATAATAACGATACACAGGCAGTGGTGACAGTTGACAATATACTACAACTCAACAGATCTAATCCTGATTGGAAAAAATGGTTGATCTGGCCCACAGACACGAATAACTGTCAGGAAAGATTCCTGAATAAAACTCAGGGCTTTACTATTAATAGGCCAGACCCAAGATATGTCCAAAGACAACATCCGGGGTAGTAACAACATACAGTGTAGGAAAATTATGCTTCGATTGGCTGCATAAGTCTACAATACAGGATGTGAAACAACACTTAACCTTACTTAAAAGGACGCAGACCTTAGGGAATTCTTGCTTGGACCAAGAAAACCGCGTCAAAAACGTTTCATATATGCCGGCATTTATGCTGCCTACAATGAAGCATGGAAAGTATCACAGATGGAGGCTGCAGAACGAATACGTGAACTTGATCGTATTAATTTAGAGAAAACACTCTCTGTGGTCGACAATGGGTTAACAACTTTGTCCTCCAGAATATATTCACTGGACGGCATTGTATCCTCTGCTATCGACATACTGGAACAAGATTTGGCGATGTTACAACAAGGACAGTCTCAATTATGTTCTATTATGTTATTAAGCTGGACGCTGCAATCTTTGCGAGCGGGCTATGTGCCTTGGCGTTTTATCAACACAACGGCTCTGTTTGCAGAATACAATCTCACTGATAAACAGATCGAATTGGCACAAAGAGGAGCAAGGTATACAGTGCTGAGCATTGAAAAACTGGAAAAGTTACCATTCACAGTGGCAGAAAAACCAGCTACAGAATGGCTTATTCATGACAAAATCACACTACCTGTGACTACTTTTCAGTTTCAGTATTGCCTCAGACAAATGCAAGCAGGCAAATATGAAAGGTTGGGTAAGGAATACATTAAGACATCTTGGGATTTACCGTATACATATAGATGTTGGAGTGGGGATCGTGAAGTGTTTTTGAGCGGTACAAACTGTAAACGTGCACTAAGCGGTTCGCTTATATGTCAGGACATTTCCTTACACGGGGCTTGTAATGGTTCTGTGGCAAATTTGTCTTGCCATCAGCAGGGTACACCAGCTGCTGTGATTAATCCAACGTTTGGACAACTTTCTAATGGGAGTTACCTCATGTTGAATGATCAGAGTTGCTGTGGGATGCTGCCAGGCATCCCATATCTAGTAACGGTCAACTCCAGGGTCACTTGCTGTATGCAAGTATTGTTTGCCCCAATAGACACAGTCAGGGAGTCACCTCTATGGCCTTCGCTGAACGTCTCTTTTATAAGATTTGATACTTTGAGCAGAATGAAAGCCATGCTTTACAGCAAACAGTGCCTTTGACCTAGGCCAAAGAAACCTATGATCTACAAGTAGCAAGGACTTCGGCTGAGATACAGACTTTAATACGTACAAACTGCCCTATACATTTCGTAGAAATGATAGGACGTATCTTCAATATGTCTGATACAACCGGAATTGTACATGTATTTAAGAGCATCTGCTCCGGTCTGTTAGCACCTTTCCAGGCAATACTCGGAATCATCCCAAACTTTGCACATTCGATGTTTGGTGGCATACCAGTAATTCTAGCACTTGTTGCCAGAATTCTATTTCTCTTCCTGCTATTGCGCTATGGCCAGCCTATTCGCCGACATCACTCCGAGCGAAATGGAGAAAGCTCTCCTTGAACGAAAGTGCCGTGAGCAAATAGTACAGCTTTTGGGCATAAATCGTCTACGGGACCTTAATACCACGTGGTTCCTGTCATTCAGACCAATCTGGCAAGATTGCATCTTACCTGTTCTACGATGCCTGCTATGCGGTGTAGAATGTGTGTTGGACACCTGTCTAACATATCCATCGGATACGCCAACGGATATCGATACTCTGCTGGACCAGATAACGGCCCATGCTCTGTGTTGTCCCCAGAGGCTGCCAATCCTGATGTCAGCATTCATTGAGATCTCACAGACGCTTCCGGCTGCTGCTGAGGTACGAGAAAGATCTACAGGCACACAGGTAACAACGGACGCGAACATTGCTGCGGCAACCTATGCTGAAAGCGATGCTTCTCATCTCTGTGCAATTAATCTACTACACGAGGTGTTCCAACTGACACCAACTTCTGTGGATGATGTTTTGTCTATAGAAATAGATGATCTCATGTTTACACCAGACCCGTAAACTGACTCTGATTCAGCATACAGTGTTCCAGAGATGCAGTAACAATTTGTCCTTCATTCTACAAAAACTTGGAACTCTACCAAAATTGAACTTCTTCCCATTTTTCGAACGAAAATGGCACTTCAATCTGCTTAAAGTAGAACTAGCCTTATAGTACAGACTTGGCGGTACTTCCACAGACACTTAGTCATCTTGTGTGTCTAAAACAGTTCATTAATTTCATGACATGAAATGACTTTGATTTTTGAACAACTTATCGATCATTTTCTGTCACATGTAAATATTACTGCTTATTTCATTCCAATTGCATCTATTTTCGAACTTTATGCGTGTAATGAAAAGCATTTGCTTCAAATGAACAGTACCTTTTGCATTTTTTACTATGTTTTTTAATACTTTTAAGAAATATTTTTTAAATATGCGGTACTCCATTTTATGTTTAGCATTTTAAATGTTTAGCATTTTAGTATTATCGTATACACGAAAGTGGTGTGGGTGTTGTATTCCTCTTAGGGTGTCCATAACGGGCTTTCCAGTATCATGTTCTTATATAGGCACAATTCGCCCTGCCCTTATATAGGCATAAAATCCCAGCCCTTATTTAGGCATTAAACCGTGCACTCCAAATACAGGCATGGTCTCTGACATCCGTCCACCCTAACGTCACAACGAGTTTGTGAAGAACAGACCCTTAGGCTGCGGGAGTTTCCCTAGCCCAGGACTATTGATTTCTTCAAGGACTCATATATTATGCATGAACCATTATTCCTTAGGGGTTCATTCATGACGTCTTTCGCTGTCCGACTCACGTCAATATTAACATTCTTAGGCACTCTCAGGTATAAATATACCTTCCCTAGCCCTTGTAAACTAGAGGAGACCTCGACTTCAGAGGAGCCCCTTTCCCGGCCTGACGCACTGAGAAGACGCTGTCATCCCTGCACGCAGAGAGTCCAGCTTCCAGTGATCTGACTTCCCTTGCGGGGTGTTGGAGTTCGAGTCTGGCAAAGAGATTCCTACCTTTCTCATTCTTCAGGTATGGAGCTGACAAGAACCTAGAGGGACTCTTGGCATACTAGGCATACTAGGCTTAACATACTCTTAGTATACCATAGTAAGGAGTACTTCACCTACTTCATACCTCTCCCTACACCTAGGTTAGGTTAGGTACATTGGGGTAGAACTAGCTTAAAAATGCATTGTATGAGTACTCGCATTTTTAGTCTGCGTTATTTATGTAACGGCATATGTACTAAAAGATAATGCTATCGCAGTATTATTTATTTCTACTGCTCACACTGTACATTATTTATCTCGCATACTGTCTTGTGATCGTAACAGCACATTTTACATACACCAGAAACAAGACTGTTCAATAAATCTTTTATTGAAACGCCCGTCTATTTCTTTCTGTGTAACTTGGAGAAAACTAAGCATGCACGATTGAGCTGAGTGAAATAGTTATCTATTGTTTCCACGACTCTGGGACACGTTCTGATTCTAAAGGGAAACATAGTGGTCATGTTTTGCGGCTGCCAGAAACTACTCCCTTCTTGTTGTCAAGGAGTTTCTAGTGGCCTCTGAGCTAGCTGGCACAAGTAATTAAGTTTAATATACTCGATAGGGACATACTGACCTTAGTCCTATGTCAAACCTATAGGATATATTATTCCAATGCGCAGAGCCTATTAGGGAAATAGGAGCTACACTACAATACCAAATGAATAACAAAGATGGCAGAGCTACACAAGAGGAACAGTAATGAGGGAAAGGGAAAATTAAGAAAGGAAAGAAATCGTCAGACAAATGAAAAAATAGAAAAAGTGAAAGAAGGAAAGAATGCACACAAAAAGAAAGCAGAGGGAAAATGAAAATTCTACAACAACATAGAAAACAACAGAAAAATGGTTCTGGGTGTTACACGTTAAAATCAGGAAAGAGCATTAGAGGGATAATGCACATTCTGTAAGCTGTATACATAATCTTCAAATCAATGACAGTAATCCTGAGGATATAAATCAGTGGTTTTACATCCTTATTCCCGAATTTATGTGTAACCTGTCAGCAATGGCTCTTATCACAGTCATAAAGGTCAATGGAAAACTGCAAATACTAAATAGATTTTTCTATAATCTGTAGGCTGCAGGCTCTAATCGCAGGAAGAAGGTTTGGTGAATTAACACATCTGCAGCACAGATGTGTGCTGAATTTATAGGCCACCGATGTACCCACCACAGAGATGTGGAAAACTGCTTGTTCGAAATTGTGTTACTTGTTGAGAGGGGTCAAATCCTACTCAAGCAGCAACCACAGTTTCTTTCGGGGTGAAACACAAGCAAACCCCAAATCAACCTGTGGTTAACCCTCTGGTAGCTTGGCACAAAAGCAGTCAGGCTTAATTTAGAGGCAATGTGTAAAATATTTATGCAGCATTTCAAACAGTAATAAGGGGAAAACACAATGCAAGACAAATCCCACACCAATATAGAAAAATAGAGAACATTTTAATAAATTGAGACCAAAATGACTAACATCCAATCATTAGAATCGAAGACATGCAATTTTAAAGATTTAAGTGAAAACAGTGCTTAGGAGCACAAAGTGTCAATTGTGGTTATCTGTTCACCACCAGACTGCGACAAAATCACAAGTTCAGGCCGGCCATGATGGAGCACGGCCCAGACACAGGGAACAGATTAGGCCCACCGAACAAAGTACCTTAAATCCGGGTTGCAGAACATTGCGATGTCCTATGTCAAGATTGTGTCATGCAGCGTTGGCTGCGAGGTCCTGCGTCGAGGATGCATTGTGCAGTGGTGGTTCCGAGGAGCTGCGGGGCTGCTATGCAAGGTCCTGCATCGAGGATGCATCATGCAGCTGCAGTTCCGAAAAACTGCAGGCTGCAATGTGAGCTCTTGTGGTGAGAAGGCATCGTACAGTGGTGAGACTGAGGAGCTGCAGGGTCCTGCACCAGGGAAGCATCTCGCTGCGGCAGTTTCAATGTGAGGCTGCAAGGTGATGCGTCATGCTGCTTCACTTCTGCCCAAGAGAACACAGCTGGCTGGCAGAGCATCTTCAGGACTGGGGTGGCACAACTTGGGGGGCAAGGCCCACAGGAGGTAGAGTTCATGTTCTGGGATTATGGTTGTAGGAGCCTTTTCTGCCCCTGAGGCTCTGATCAGGAAGCCAGCGAACTAGCCCTTGGAGTCACTCTGGTGGTCCTGGGTTCAAGATACAGGTCCAGTCCTTCTCACTCATTCAGCAAGGGCAGCAGAATAGCAGTCCTTCTTGCAGAGCAGCACAGCAGTCCTTCTGAGTCTTCCACAGGTCCAGAGGTGTGCTGAAGAATTGCGTCTGAGGCTCCAATAGTTCTACCTGGTGCCCACATTGAAGTAGGCGAGGTTTCTAGAGGCTTCCAATCCCAGATGTGCTTGGAATTCCCTGCCTCCCTGCCTTGGCCCCTGTTTGTCTCAGTGTGTGCTCAGGCAGAGCCTTTGTGATGTATAAGTGTGGTAGGTGACAGTTCCTCCCTCCACATCAAGGCAGAGATGGCCCATCCTGCCAACAGGTATTCCCCCTTTTTCTCACTGTCTGGGAGCAATGCACAAAAACCAACTGCTAGCTACACTTAGTTATGTGGCTCAGGAAACAGGCTAAAGGCACCAAATACTTGGAGCAAGAAAATGGCAACTTTCTAAAAGTGGTATTTTCAGAATTGTGACTTAAAATCCAAACTCAAACTGATGCAAGCCAAGGGTACAGGAGTTGTGGGCACCTGTTGGAGAACAGTAACTCACACCAGCAGTGGCCTGAGGGCTTAGGCAAGTCCAGTGCAGCAGGTCAGACGGACAGTTGCATGGAGGCCTCTAGAGCTTATTATGTCCCTGTAACTCACGTGGAAGGTCAAACAACTGACCTTGGAGGCACTCAGGTAAGCCGAGGATGAAAGTAAGCAGTCCAGTCTTTGTTCTCAAACAGCAAGGCAGTCCTCTGGCAGCAGGACAGTCCTTCTTCTGTAATGTCCACAGGTTCAGAAGTGTTCTGGAGAGTGTTTCTGGCGGTCCAATATGTATTCCTGGTGCCATTTGTGTGGGTACACTCCCTGTCCCATCCCCACATCTGGTTCTAGACACGTCTTCCCCTGTTAAGACTCCAAACAAAAGACAGGGCAGTTCTGGTGTCTGTGTGTGCAGGAGGCAAAGCACTTTGAAATGTAAGTTGGGTTTGGTACAGCCACTCCCATCCATCCTGACAGGATAGCCCATCCTGTCCATACCTAGGTCCCCATTGTGTTACTGTCTGGAAGTAATACACAAACCCCAACAGCAGTGCCATTCACAGACATGTGACCCAGAACACTTGCAGAAGGCACAAACTTTTGGAACAAAAAAATGGCAACTTTCTAAAGCGGCCTTTTCTGAATTGTGACTTAAAATCTGACTTTAACATTAAAAAGGATTTTACATTAAAATTAACTGGAGTGTAAACAGTATATTCTACCTGCTTCCAATCCAAAGCAAAGTTAGCAATGTCTTAAATGTAATAGGACAACCTAGTGTTAGTCATGAGAGAGATAGCCCTTACAACAGAGAAAAACAACTTTGGGAGTTTTTCACTACTAGGACATGTACAACTTAAGTACACTTGTTAAATGCGATGCACCCCTCCCTATGAGCCTTTAGGGCCTACCTTAGGGGTGACTTTTAAGTATTGAAAATGAAGATTTATGTCTGACAAAAGGTTTATTTTGCCAGGTCAAAATGGCAGTTTAAAACTGCACTACAAGTTGCAGTGGCAGGCCTGGGGTATGTGTTAACAGGCTACTTTAGTGGTTGGCACAATCGGTGCTGCAGACCCACTAGTAGTATTTAATTTACAGGCCCTGGGTATATGTAGTAACATTTTCTAGGGATTTACAAGTAAACTAAATGTGCCAATAAGGTGTAGTCCAGTTTTACCATGTTTGAAGGAGAGAGCATACACACTGGTAAGCAGTGGTAAAGTAAAGAGAATCTTAAAGCCAACAAAACCAAAAACAGCAAAAGAGGAGCAGGGAAGGCAAACCATTTGGGGACTACCATGCCAAGGATGTCAGGTCTAACAACCCTGAACTTTTTGAGTAATTTATGTTTCAACATGCAAATTATATGAAATTTAGTCAATGCATTTGGAAGTTGTGCTCTAAAAAGCATATGTATTTTCACGCTGTGCTCAAGAGGTCATTGGAGAATTCCCCTTCACCAGAACAGCCCTGGTGGAGCAAGACAGGCTCACTTGCTACACTTAGTGCAATGAGGGTCAGGCCTGGAAATTTTCGGAAGGGCTTCTCTCCAGTGCCAGTCTGTCCTTCATGTAGATTAAAAATACAATCAGGAATATAGGCAGGAAAGAGTTTAAAACACTCCTCTTCATGAAATATTTCATTAATAAAGCAGATGGGCATGATTGGATTTGTGTCTGTAGATTATTAGTAAGTAACAATAAATAACACACAGCACTGTGACAAGTCAGTGTCAGGACATTTAGAAACTGGGGGTTTATTTTGATTTCGGCGTTTAGGTTACTGCATCAAAAATGGGACATTTGTCTCATCTGCTGTAAGTGCACTAGCACTCTAAGTAGGGCAGTCTGGACATCTGCCACATTGTGATGGTGTATCATTTCTGCCAAACTCTAAGGCCTTAAGTCTTGAATGACCAACAACCTGCACAAGAGGAAGATTGAAAATCTAATATAAGTGTGGGTAATTGACATGTAACACCTGCCGCAGATTCATACCTTAAGGATATACTCTCCATACGTATCCGCAACTCTAAATGGCTTATCAACCCCCATTGTAGCATGGGGTATACAAAACACATGCCCCAGCCCCAGTACAATTACGGAGTTGTTGTAGATTTGTTGTAGGCCTTATAACTGCCCCCCTTTCTGAGTGTTATTCAGTAAGGAAATGGTTGCAGGCAAGACATTCAATGCCTGTTCAAGGTAGTGCTTCAGCCCAGCCTCTCAATTCCAAATGCTCATAATTATGTTTAATAAAGTGCTCTTATGTATACCACTTCAAGTTTTCCTAGTGTCATTTTGTATCATGATTGCAGATGAGTGAAACTGTGACTATTTTTTGTTGGAATACCCTTGAGCAGTGTGCTTGGATATTTTATGCAAGGTAAGACCACTCAAGATACCTGCTCAATGTGTTTTCCATTACATTTATAAAGTCATGGGTTGAATGTTACTACTAGCAGAGCATGTGGCTGTAGCTCACATCCAGTTTCAAATATCTCGCCAGACATTTTCTGCTGGAACCAATCTCCAACTGGTGAAAATTCTGTAATAAATGTAAGGGCAAGAAAATAATTTGAGACATACACAAAACTGATGATTTTTGTGAGATTACACTTCTGTAAAAAGAATATTCGCAAACGTAATGCCCAAAAGGAACTACAACACGTTGACAGTTAGTCATTGTGTTTACTGTCTACTGTGAATTACAGTAGGACCAGGGCTGTTGGATATATTGATCTTGTAGCTATGACCACATTAATCACTTTCAAATAGCATACTGTATTTACATGACAGAGTACTCGATACAAATTATTCCCAATTGTTAGACCTGGCATCTTTGACATGTTTTCCCCTGTCTTTTTGCTTCTGGCCTCCTGTTGTTCGACTGCATTTCATTTTTGCTGGTTTTCGAACTCTGGGCATTGTACTACTGCTGATCGGTGCTAAAGTGCAAGTTCTTCCTGTGTAAATTGTGATTATGATTGGTTATCCGTGATTGGCATATTTGATTTACTAGTAGGTTCCTATTAAAGTGCATTATGTGTTGCCAGGGCCTGTAAATCAAATGCTTCTAGTGGGACTGCAGCACTAGTTGTGCCACCCACACGAGTAGTCCTGTAAACATATCTCAGGTCTGTGAGTGCAGTTTTAAACTGCCATGTTGACCTGGCAAGTGCACCTACTTGCCAGGCCCAAACCTTCCCTTTTATTACATGTAAGACACCCCGAAGCTAGGCCCAAAGTAGTCCCCTGGGCAGGATGCAGTGTAAGACATATACTGGTGTGTTTTACATGTCCTGATAGTGAAATACTGCCAATTTCGTTTTTCTCTATTGCAAGGACTAGTCTTCCCATTGGTTATCATTGGAGCTGACTTGTAACATCTTACAAGTGTAACTTTCAATTGGGAAGAGCTAGTTATTTGGTGTTTGGGCTCCCTGAGCTCAGAATTTAATAGCACATCTTTTAGTAAATGTGGTTTTTCAATTTTGTGGTTGAAAATGCCACTTTTAGAAAGTGGGCATTTTCTTGCTTTACCATCCCGTGCCTCTGCTTGGCTGTGGAATCAACGCCTGATTTAGACTGACAGCTCGGTTGTTTGTGCATTTACTCTAGGCAGTCACACAAAGGGTGTTGAGGTGTGCCCTGCATATCCTGATAGCCCATCACAAGACTGATGGACCTTCCTGAGCTAGAGTGGTGGGAGGAGCTGTCGCCTGCACCTGAATAGGGCTTTACCTGGCCTTTCACAATGCTGTCTCCGACCCCCTGAAGTGTGTCTGGAGCCAAGACCAGGCAGGACAAGAACTTGTGCACCACAAAGACAATCCTTTGAAGAATACCTACATCAAAGGTGGATAAGTATTGGGCCTAAAGCCCCAGACTTTTCGAAGACTTCTGGATCAAGAGGTAACACTGCCAAGGAGAAGAGCTGTAAGGAGGAGTACTGCCCCTTTGCTGGTTGTTGCTTTGCTGGGTTGGCCTGCAGTTGCTGTTTCTGCTTTGGAGAGTGAATGAGCGGGACTTTCCTTTGTATCTTGCTCGTGAAGTTTCTCCAAGGGCTTGTGTGTGCTGGCCTCCTGCTAAGAAGTCTCAGGGCCATCAAAGACTTCACCTACAACATCCCTGAACTCCACTGCAGGGAGTTCTGACCTGACAAGTGGTGCCAACTCCAGTTCTGAGTCCTTGGCGGTTGTTCCTGCTACAAAAAGCTGGACAAACTCAAAAATCGACAAACAGCCCTTCCAGCACCTGTTTTTCCAATGCAGCACTGCTGTGCGGGAGAAATTTCCATGCAACGCTACCATGCGCCTGAAGAAATCAATGCAGCTCCTGCCCGCAGGCGCAGAAGCCACTGCAGCCCTAGTTCAGCACGGGAAACAGCGTTTACAACGCTGCCATTACATCGCGTTTCTATTACAACGCGGTCGTTACAACAACCGCGTTGTTAGAACGCGATGCCTTTACATCACAAGTCATTAGATCGACTTGCTGTAGGGGGCGCTCTAACCTAAGGAATAGTATAATTTACTATTCCAACACCTTCCCTACTGTTGCGCAGGCTGGAGTTGGAATAGTAAATTATACTATTCCTAAGTCCAGCGCTCCCTACAGCAAGTCGATCTAATGACTTGCTATGTAAAGCAGATCAAGTCTCTAACAACGCAGTCGTTGTAACGACCGCGTTGTAATAGAACGCGATGTTATAGCATGCGATGTAACATGCTATATTCGTACAGCACACCGTGTCTCCGAAGTCTGAGACCACCGCACTGACTCCGAATCAGGCTCTGCTGTGTGGCTGAAAAGAGCGCCGCATCGTTGGACCGTGGATGAAGAAATCGACACAGCGCCTGTTTGCCGTTGCCGCATCGACCTCTAGCGCGACTGGATTGCTACGCATCGCACCTGTGCACCGTCGACATCAATGCTAGGCTTCAGTGAGAAACCGAGACCACGTGTCTGGAGAATCGACGCATCACCTCCCCACACAGTAAGAAACCAACGCATCACCTCCTCTCACAGTAAGGAACAGGCGCATCACCTCCCCTGGTACCAAGGAACCGGCGCATCCCCTTCCCTGCTTGTAAAGAACCGATGCATTGCTTCGCTTTTCGGGGCCTCACCTCACCTGCGCCTGTTTTCCAATTGTAATTTTGATGCATCGCAGGTAAATTGCACAAAAAGTGACGCATCCATAGTTTTATATGGACTGAACAGTTTTTAACCTTTTTAAACTAATATCTTGAAATATGTATGTTGGATTCTTGTTGGTTTGGTCTTGTTTTAATTAGATAAACATTGGTTCTTTTTCTAAACTGGTGTGGTGCCCATTTGTAGTGTTTTCACTGTGTTACTGTGTGTGTTATTTACAAATACTTTACACATTGCCTCTGAGATAAACCTGACTACTTGTGCCAAGCTACCAGGAGGGTGAGCAGGGGTTATCTTGGGTGTGTAACTCCCTTACCCTGAAGAGAAGGAAGGGTCCCTACTTTGACAGGGTGCATACCACTGCCAACTAGAGACCCCCATTTCTAACATCGATCAAATCATACATGTTAACGTAAAGCACCCTGAAGCTTGGGTTGGACTGTTCCACGCTTAAAAAAACTATGACTACAGGGATATAAGAATAAGAATGCTAGTTGTTACTTGGTGGATGTTTACATTATGAGTCATTACACTGCAGTTAATACATCAGGAGAATCATTATATTGTGGTACTTTAAAATGGGAGTACTTTGCAGGTGAATTGGTAAGCATTGTTTCTAGCTACGTGTTTGTGTGTTTGTATGTGTGTGTACATGTATTTATTTTTTCATATATAAACATACATAATTACAATTAATCTTATTTAATATATTTTAATATTTGCTGTTTAAATTAATGAATCTAATAACACTATTATTAAGTAAATAGAATGTATGTTATGTTATAATTAAATATATTTAATTAAATGAAATATATATTTTTACATAAAATAATGTATTCATTTGATCTAATTTAATTTTAATTTACACCTCATGAACCCGATAAATCCGTTTAGTACCCCTAGTATTACATATCCCTTAGTCCTAAACACAGTGAATCTCTTTTATAGATCATGATGCCTATTTATGAAGAGGTTTGCGTCGAGTTTGCATCATGCAAGGTGGTACATGCACCATGCAAACGTTAAGTAAGATTTATGGAGCCACACAAAGCCACTTTGCGTGGCCCTGAGTGGCGTCATAAATCTGGATTAACGCAACGCAGACCAAATCGAGTTACTCTGCCCTGGGAAGGCATTCCATGGGTGTAGGTGTTCCCACACAACTCCCATGGTTTTTTATGCATTTCAAGATTTACCAGTACTGGTAAACCTGGGAATGCGACAAAACGTTACGCCTTCCGAGGGGAGGTGTACTGAGGAGAAATATTTCTATCTCTCCTCCTTTCTTCCTCTTTCTATGTAAACTGCATTCTGCAGCACACATAGAAGGAGAAATATGCCTCCCAGGATTGTTTTTGCTCAGAAAGGTGCCCCTTCCTGGTCAAAAACAATCCTGCATGCAAAACAGGCACCCTTGAATCATGGTGCAATGGTGCCTCATTAGCGCTAGGCTGCCAACGTGTGCCAGCGAATGGGACAGGACAGGAATGCGCCGTATTGCCTTTAAAATGGCTCATTCTTGACCATTCCTTGTCACACAGCGTAGCACGGTGACACATAAATGAGCTCCTTAGTGTTTTGAATCCAAAAGTCCTTGTGATACATATACCAAATACATATGGCATGTTTTGTACTTTTTTGCAGGGATGTTTCTCAATGAAAATGGTTTCCCTCCAGATGCCTTATAGGCCCCATTCATGAGTTTGGGGGTTAATTCTGATCCCAGCAGAAACAAGAATTTGCGCAGGCTCTGGAAATATAAATTTTGCAGGAATTATTGCACCACGCTGTTCTTCCCTGACAGGTTTCGGCAGGACAAACTTGAAGAAACTTATCAAGAGCAAAGATCCAGAGAAAATTTAAAAAATGAGGAATTCTAAGTGTTAACCACTGATTCCTCATTTCCAGGCTTGTTTAGCTTATTTCCTCTCCCTAGCCAGTGCCACTGTCCCATTGCCTTTGTTGCCAGAAGACCGTCTACTTTTGGGCATCTTTACCTTGATTTCATTGGAAAAATGTCTGCTGAGGAATTGGGCAGAGTGGTACCCTGAGAGGGTGACGCATATCACCCTTGCTCCTTTAGTGGGAATCAGGTCAGAGTTGATCTAAGGCCTCCACTTAAGAGTTCCAGTTTGAGGGTGTTTATATTGTGCCTAAACCATTTAAATAAGCAACTGCAGCTCAAAGATCCAGACTAAACATTCGGATGAAGGTGGATTGTTAGATGGTTTTTCAAAGCTAATAGGTCCACGGTTTGCTTTAAAGAGGATAGGATAGGACAATATTTATAAAGCTCACTTATACCCGAGGGTGTCAAGGCGCTGAGCGGACGGGGAGGAGAAAGAAATGCCTACATCCGACTAGGAAGCAAATTGCCAGGTTTTCAGAAGTTTCCTAAAGACCGGAAGAGAGTCCGCCTTAGAGATGGAGGGGGGCAAGGAGTTCCAGAGTGTGGTGGCTGCCACAGAAAAGGAGCGACCTCCCCATCTGGACCTATGAAATCTAGGAGAAACCAGTTTTTTCTGTGAGGAAGATCTCAAGGTCCTCCCCGGAGTGTACCACTGAAACATGGTTTTTAAATGTGATGAGCCTTTGCTTTGCATAGCCTTATATACCATATTCAGGGCCTTGAAGGAAATGCGCTTCCTGAAGGGGAGCCAGTGCAAGGCTCGAATCCCTTCCCTGGCCGACTGATACTTTGGGATGTTAAGAATCAGCCTGGCCACTGCGTTCTGTACCACCTGAAGCTTGTTCAGGGATACTACATTGATGTTAAGGTAAAGAGCGTTGCAGTAGTCCAGCCGGGAAGTGACTAGTGCGATGATAGTGGACCGAAGCAGTTCAGATGGAATATATGGCAGCACCTTTCTCAAGATTTTTAAGATGTAGAAACAGGTGCTGACTGTATGGCTGACTTGGGCATCAAAAGTCAAACCTTCATCAAAAGTGACCCACAGATATTTTGTGCTGTTCTGACCAGGACAGGAAGGGGACCGCAGTCTGCAGGCCACCAGGCATTTGACCAGATGGAATTCTGTGTGCCAAAAACTAGCACCTCGGTTTTATCCGTACTGATCTTTAAAGAATTGCCCTTCATCCAGCAGAGGGGTCACATAGAGGTTAAAAAGAGTGGGGCTGAGCGAAGATCCCTGGGGGACCCCACAGGGAAGGCCAAAGGCCTTTTCTCTGAAGCCTCCACAACTAACGATGTGCGTTCTGCTGGTCATAAAAGATTGAGGAAGCTGCAAGGCTCATCCAGGGACTCCCATTTCTCGCAGTCGCGGGATCATGTGCACTGGGGAGACGGTGTCGAATGCCGCTGAGAGGTCGAGCAAAATCAGCACCGCAGATCCGCCTCGGTCAACCTGCGTGCGAATGCAGTCAGTGGCTGCTACTAGGGCGGTTTCGGTGCTGTGACCGGCACGAAACCCATTCTGAGAGCTGTCAAGGATTTCATGGGATTCAATGTGTTTCATCAGTTCAGCATTGATGAATTTCTCCAGGATTTTGGCAGGAGCGGGAAGAAGTGAGATAGGTCGAAAGTTCTTCAGATCTAAGGGGTCGGCGTTGGATTTTTTAAGAAGAGGTGACACAATTGCTTCCTTCCAGGTGGCTGGGTAGTTGCCGGACTGGAGTGAGTCGGTGAAGACCTTACACAGGAAGTTGGCCATAGGTTCAGGTGCAAGTCTGAGTATGGAGGGCGAACAAGAGGAAGAGGAAGTCGATCATTCCACTGCATAGTACAGAGAGATTAAAAACATCATCCACCCATCATTTTTCATTTGAAGGGGAAACAGCTTGCCAATGATATGTTTGCAGACTTTAACTCACATATGGCTGCTTACCAATCTGCTACTTTTGATCATTACTCTTAAAGAGGAGCACGTAGAGGAAGATGTATGAAATTCAAGCTTCTGAACATCACTTTGAATTTCACAGAGAGCCCATGGAGAGAGCATAAGTTAGGTAAGATAGATTTCAGGCACGGCCAGCTCAGGTAAGAGCGGTGGGGCGTTGGGGTGGGGCGGGCTGGGGGGGGAAGTCGACAGACGACAGGGTAGGTAAAATTAAATTACAAAATAAATAAATCCACTTACCTTGCGCTCGCCGCATCGCCAATGAGCGCAAGGTAAGTGGTTTTATTAATTTTTTTATTTAATTTTACTTATCCTGTCGTCTGTCAACTCCCCCCGCCCCAGTGCCCCACTGCTCTTACCTGTGCCCGCAGCGAGAGAAAGATTTGAAATTCCAAAAACTTGCAAGAGCTCTCACTGGAGCCCTCTGGATTTTTCTAAGCCTATTCAACACGGACCAAGTCTCCCATAAATGGAGAGCTACAGTAATCAATGCTGGGTCCAGCCATGGCTCCAGCGATAGTTGATGATTGAACCTTGTAGAAGAGTGTGAGCTTCTTTAAAAATGAATATAATAGCTAAGGTACCCACCTGTTTCCTTGATCAAGATGACACTAGAGCAACAGACCCTACTGTTTTAACTTTTTTGACAAGGTTATGGAAACTGAACCAATCCTGCACAATGTCTGTCTGGGCCCCACTGACGTGAGCTACATTTGATCAATGCTCATTACCAGGTAGTTATCATTCATTGAAGAATGAGTCAAGCAAGAGTCAATCAAATGGCTTAACGTTCTGTTAAATTCAGAAAAAGCCTGTTTGATACTGAAATTGCGAACTGTCTTCTCCTGCAACTAGTGAGCACCGCTACTGAAATGTGTTTGCGGGACACCCAACCCTTGATTCCCGAAACCTGAATATGTTCGCATAGCTCCTGCTTCCGCCCCCAAAAAATACTGTGAATTGTGACCCATATCCAGTGCTTAATTTGTAAAAAAAATAAGTGCCAGGACACTAGTCAGGAGGCCTCTGCAGCTTGCGCCACCCATTGCCACTGCAGTTGTTGCCAGTGACAGAACCTACACAACTACTAACCAGCATACTGCTATAAGTGAAAAATTCAGCTCATTCCATACCCCCAAAGCTATAAAATGAACTTGGGAGGCAGCTATTAGTTGTTTTTAATGCATACTGAATAAATAAACAATTGCTGTTCTGCGCATCTCTAGATTATACAAACAGCGCCACCATGTGGCAGCTGTCATAAGTGCCATTGTCAACAAATAAGTGCCGGTGTCGACAATTAAGTGCCGGTGTCGAGCGCTGGAAACCACTAGCTCAAATTAAGTACTACCTATATCCAATGACAACACTTTGCATGCTCGATTGTAATAATGTGACACAGTTATTCTCAGTGTAGCGATGCAATATTTTGATACTTGTAAGATGGAATTGAAAAATTAAAAAATGCAATAAACAGATTTTAACAAAAAGAGAAATCAAATGGTTTAACATTACTGAATCAACATCCATGTCACCAGAGACAAGATTGACTGAGGGGGCATCTTCGACATAAATCTGCAAGCCACCCAGCCCTTCATTATAGATGAATACCTGCTCTCCAAGCCGTTCTTACAGCTTTGGGGTTCTGGAATAGTCTGTATTGTCGCACCTTTAGGAGATTGATGGATAGTAGTAGTGTATGTATTGTCGTTGGTAGCGCTGGCAGGGGCAATGGGTGGTGCAATCTGCAGGCGCCTCCTTACGAGAGCCCTGGCTCTTATTTTTATCTTACTTTTTTTACAAACCAAGCACTGCCTGTCAGTCAAGTAGGACCCAGACCTTCCTACCAAGGAGAGACACCTACTGCCTCAAACAGCTGACTCAGCAAAATACCGTGATCTCATGTTTCAAAAGGAGTGAGCACGTCTAATAACATAAGTTGGCAGTAGTGGCTGATACCGGACGGGGGTGGTGGGGTTGGTTAGGAGTGGGAGGACTACAATAGAAAACAAGCATTTGCAATGCAATAGGACTCTATTGCATTGGAAACGGGAGTGCGGGCGGGCAAGAAGGCACGAACTGGAGTGGGGGGTGCGGGGGGGGTGAGAAGTCACGGACCGCGGGAGGGGACGGAGGGGGAGAGACAGGGAAGAAAATAGTGTTCGGAGTAAAGGGGTCAGTAGCCATGGAAGGATACAAATGAGGACATGGCTGTCATGAGGAGGGACTAACAAGCCTAAAACCAATCGGAAGGCAGCATTTAGGACCTAAGCCAATGAAAAAGATGGGCGGAGAGTGGGCGGAGCTTCCACGAAGCTTCCACACTATATTGAATACTGCATGCCTCGCAAAGCGAGCAACGCATGTGCTGCAACGCTAGGCTCGACCTAAAAAGGGACTTACCTTGAACCGCCGCCTCTCCTCCGTCCTCCATCCTCGTAATCTTCCTGTTCCCGCTGGCAGCAGCAGGAAGACCCCGAGCAGACAGGCTCCCCTGAGCCAATCACAGTGCTGCAATGCAGCGTTGTGATTGGTCTAAGCACAATGGATCGGCGCTCAGACTGGAACAGGGAGTCTGTGCATGTTCCTGACCAGGCTGTGTAATGCAGCCTGGTAGGAACAAGCAAAGTGCGCATGAACTGTTTGGTCGGCCCAAGAGGGCCGTCCAAACAGTTCATGAGCATTTTGGGAGTGCACACCGCCCCGCCCCACCACTGACTACAAGAGAAAAAAAATTATAACAACAATATATTATTAGCATTTTATTTTCCCTTTTGAGCAGTGGGGCGATGCTCCTCCGCCTTAGCGGAGGAGCCGCCACTGCTAGTTGGACATTAAACACTACTCGAATATCCATAATACCTGCATTTTTTATGTCTGTGCTTCTGCTGGAAGGACTGTCTGTGCTTCTGCTGGAAGGACTGCTTGACTGTTTCTCACTCAACAGAGCACAGGGCACCAAATACTGAACCAACCTGAAGGTGGTGGATTTCTTGATGAAAAAAAAACCCACCCTTGTGATGACCATAGCATCGAATATTAGATTCTCACGGGTGTTGGATGGGGGAGCATGAAACTGCCGGACGAGATCCATTACCTGCCTCTCCACTACCCTCCAAAAACAAGACACATGTCCTGCCTTCCTTCCTCTGCTGTACAGCCAGCAAATGTGGTGCACAGACGTAATGAACCATACATTTTTGTTTAACGAGTTTTGAGGAGGCGAAAGTAATGAATGTTATTACTTGATTATGGTAACGCTATCCTCACCGGAACCCCTAAAGTACAGCTAGCCCCACTTAGATCTGTTCTCAACTTGGCGGCCAGGCTCATCACTGACTATAAACGATTTGACCACATCTCTCCGGCCCTTAAAGCCCTAAATTGGCTACCCGTTAAAGGAAGATGCTTCTATAAGACTGCATGCATCACACACAAAGCTCTTCACCAACAAACCCCGGTGTACCTTTCAAACAAACTCAATAAAGCGGGCCGCTCCCGATCGACGAGAAGCACCAATGCGCTCCTCCTCGTCCCCCCGCTGTTAAAAAAGAAAAACACCCAATCTCGATCCTTCTCCGGGAAGGCCCCGTTCACATGGAATGCCCTCCCTATTGACCTGCGCTGTAACCCCTCCTACCTCAGCTTTAAAAAAGACCTTAAACATCACCTTCTCAACAAATATTGGGGTCCATAACCATTCCTCTGACCTTGCTTTCTGCTTCCCCTGCATTGGTTATTTCTCTGTTTCTCCTGGTTTCTCACCTCGCTAACCCTTTTCACATACCATCCTGTTTACTCTGACCCTACCCTCTTTTTTTCCCCACCTGCCCTCTCCTAACATTACCTCCTATCTCTACCTTTTCTTTCTTTCTCCGTTTTTACTCTCTTCTCTGCCCTAAACTGTTCATGCCCTATTTATATATTTAATTGTTTATTACCCGCCAATCCGCCCAGAATTACTGCTCCCCTTAACCTTATTATGAGCTGTACCTGCGTGTTTTTGGTTACCCTGTAAAATTGCTCTCCTTGTTTTGCCTCTACTCATGTAATGTGCTTATTGCCCCACTTTAACTTAATGTTAGATGTACTTGCTTGTTTCTGTTTACCCTGTACAACTGTCTTTCTTTGACTGCTTCTTCTCATGTAATACCCCCGGGTCTAGCCAGCGCTATATAAAATCTTTCAAATAAATAAAATTTGAGCGGTAGAAATGGGCTGCTCCGCTCCGATTCATCCTGGTATTCTGAAATATTGTCCCTTTGGCGCCAGTGGATCCAGGTTATGGGTCTCCCTGCTCCAAGATGGAGCGCCTTTATGTGAGCAGCGCTCTAGCACAACTGTGACTCTGATGTCCCATTACCCGCACAGAAGCCTAATGCAGCATTGCAGTCTCTGGCTAATCATGGCTTTATTAACTTTGAGCGGTTAACAGCCTCCCCCTCACTACCTCGACAGAGTCTCCGACACACACCTTACTAACATGTGTGGTTTTGACCAGTGATGGCCCGTGCAGGTTAATGCAGTGGGGCGGGGGGGGGGGGGGAATTGACAAACGACGGAATAGGGAAAATAAAATAATAAAACCATTTACCCTCATTCCCGACTCGGCGATGTGCGAGTGCAAGGTAAGTGGTTTTATTTATTTATTTATTTTCCCTATTTCGTAGTTTGTCACTTCCACCGCCCACCAACTGTATAGAAGTGCACAACACCCCCATTCACATCCCAGGTCCTGGCCCCAGACACACAACAGGAGGAGGAGAGAGCATGTAAAAGGCAGGCACAGCCCTATTCAGGTGCAACTCCTCCCACCACTCCAAATGCAGACCAGGCCTATTCAGGTGCAAGGAAAACTCCTCCCGATGCTCTAAATGCAGCCAAGGTCTATTCAGCCTAGCGCTGAGTCACCCAGGAAAGGCAGGACACACCTCAACCCCCCTTGTGGCTGTCTAGAGTGAATGCACATCCCCTCTCTTCTGTCAGTCAAAACCAGACAATGAATTCACATCCAGGCAGGGCACAAAGACACATAAGCACACAGAAATGCCCACTTCTAAAAGTGGCATTTCTAAAATGTTAATGACAAATCCGCTTCCACCAATAAGCAGGATTTATCACTACTATCCCAAACATACCAAACATGGTCACGCTACCCCTCTCATATCAAAAATTACCACTGAAGCACATATCAGGGAATCCCCAAAGCAAACCTATGAGAGGGCAGCCTCACAGTAGTGAGAAACCAAATAGGCTGTTTATCACTACCAGGACATGTCACACAGTTAAGGCACATGTCCTACCTTTTACCTATACAGCACCCTGACCACAGGGCTAGCTAGGGCCTACCTTAGGGGTGACTTATATGTAGTAAAAGGGGAGTTTCAGAAGTAGCAATCCCTTTCCATGCACGCCACTGTGGCAGTAAACTGCCTGCGCAGGCCCTGCAGCGGCAGCGGGCTGAGACAGGTTTGAAAGGCTACTTCGGTGGATGGCGCAAGCAGCGCGGCAAGTCCACCAGTAGCATTTAATTTACAGGCCCTGGGTATACAGGAAACCACTGTACATGGGACTTACAGGTAAATTAAATATGCCAAACAGGTGTAGACCAATCTTACCAAGTTTACAAGAGCTCGCACATGCACTTTAGCACTGATCAGCAGTGGTAAAGTGCCCAGAGTCATAAAACCAACAACAATAGGCCAGAAAAAATACCGGAGGAAGGCAAAACGTTCTGGGATGACTCTGCAAAAAGGGCCGAGTCCAACACTAATCCATTTTCATTTTAAAAAAAAGGCACCTGCATCACACGTGTGAATCATGACTCATACACACACAAATGTTGTGACATATGCATGTGCTTAAAAATGATGCGGTCATCAGTGGCTAAGTCATAGCACCTTTTTTTTCCTTTGCTTCGTGTTGTGCAGCATCCACATTTTTGCGTGAACAAAACATCGGCGTAAGCAAAAAGTATTGGCAGAGTTGATAGGTCTCAAAGACGAGACCGACTGGCTTTGACAATGCTCATTACTTTGCTTCACCATTCAATCTGCTTCCTTTGTCACCTCAGCATTCTATTCCACACATCATTTTGCTCAGATCATCTTCAATACAATTACACTTGCAGCATCCCAAGTAGTAGCCTGCAGTGTGCTACATATTACTTTCAATGAATAGGTTAATGTTTAAAACAAAAACCTGGCTTTTATGCCACAAACATCCAGCCACGGCCCGTGCAGGTAAGAGCGGTGGAGTGGTGGGGGAAGTGGGGCCAGGTGTGGAGGGATTTCGACAGATAACGACAAGGGACAATTCATTATTTATTTATTTTTCCCTTGTGGTTGTCTGTCGAATCCCTCCCCAACCCGGCCCCTGCTGCAAACATCCAAAATGAACCCTGTAATATAGAAGTATATTTTGAGTACTTGTGAATTACAAGCCCCTAATGTCATGCATGGGTTCTGACATTAATAATGCACTCGAATCTCAATGTGGTGGTTTATGATGTCGCCAGAAGCCCTGTATCGCATTATATGATTGTAATTCAAATACTTTTAGGTATGTGCCTTCAAATGTCTGGCACCCGTGACACACGGCTGAATGGCCATCTCCTAGACATCCAGGGGTATATTTATGAGCCGCTTGCATGGCAATAGCATCACTTTTTGTGATGCTCCGGCAGCGCAAATCACAAAATTATGTCTATGTGGCCACGCAAAGCCACTATTCGTGGCTTTGAATGACCTCATGAATATCATGTACGGCAAGGCAGCACAAATCGCTGTGTTGCCTTACTCTGCGCTTGGGAGGCGTTCCATGGGGCTTATGGTGTGTTTTCCGTCGCAACACCAATGGATTTTGATACTTCCCCAGATTTATGATAGCATGTAAACCTGGGGAAGTGCCAAAACTTTACGCCTCCTGAAGTGAATCGTAAAGATAAGAAATAACTTTATTCCTCCTTGGTTTTTCCTCCGTCTATTTGTGCTGCATTGTGTAGCACATACAGAAGAAGAAAATGCCTCTTAGGATTGTTTCTGCGCAGGAAGGTGCCCCTTCCTGCACAGAAACAATCTTGCCGACAACACAGGCACCCTTGCACCATGGTGCAAAGGTGCCTGCATTGGCACTAGGCTGGCGAAACGGCGCCAGCGCAGGGGGAAAGGACAGGAATGCACCTTATTGCATAAATACGGTGCATTCCTGCCCTTTCACTTTGGTGTAGGGCGACATAGTAAGCTGACTTGCTGCGCTGCCCTACACTAAATGCCCATAAATTAGGGCCCCAGTTTAGTACAACCATAGACAGTTCAGAAATCGTCTCTAAAGTAAGAACATCAGGACTTGGGTTTACTAAACTTTCACACAACGCAACGCAGCAAGAGAACTTGCTGCATTCGTTGCATGAAAGAGAGAGAGCAGAAATATGCCATATTTACAAAAATATGGCACACTTCTTCTCTCTCATTGCGCTCGTGCACTCGTGGAAGCCTAGCGTCAGTGCAGGTGCCCTTGCACCATGACACAAGGGTGCCTGCGTCGTGGTCAGAATAGTTTTTGTACAGGAAGGGATTCCTTCCTGCACAAAAACTGTTTTTAGAGGCTTATTTCTCTTTGCTTGTGTGCTGCAGAATGCAGCACACATGCAAACAGGAAGTAATGAGGAGAAATAAAGATATTTCTCATCGTTACTCCAGCCTCGGGTAGGTGCACTACTTTGGCGCAAACCAAAGTTTACATACTTTGGTATACCTGGGTTTGCATCAAAATCCATGGATGGATGCACAGGAAAGCCCATGCTCCAGCGACCGAACCCCTCCCTGATGCAAGGTAATGCAAGGCAGCACTATTTGCTGCGTTGCTTTACTTTTTTTTGACTAAGCCACGCAAAGCCACACAAATCTGGCTTTGCATGGCTTAGTAAATCCTGACATACATTTTGCATTGAGGCTGCATCAATAAAGAGACGTAACCTCGATGCAAAATGTTAGTAAATCTAGGACCAGATGTGCAAGTTGGGTGTCCAACATCCCATCCAAAAGAGGCACTCTCAAACCTGGCCCAGCTCCTTCAAACACATCATCTACAACTATCTGCTGGAAAACAAAGTCTCATTCCATCCCGAGGTTACATAAAAAGCTCTAGGGAGACACTGTGCCTTGATGGAAGAAATGTCTCCATATATTGATGAAAGCTCTTCCTTTGAGAAAAAAAGATTCTACACCTGGAGACCTCAACATTTGATCCTGAAGACCCTGACGGCCCCACAGGAACCTCACTCAGCAAAGCCACTGGAGATGTACACGTCTCATAATTCATCCCTCAGAGCCCATACTCAATGTTTTTTTGACTTTTTCAGTTGGAACATAGAAACCATAAACTAGCCAACAGTGGTATACTACAGGAGCAGGCAACGGACAGTTTGCATATGTATTTGATAATATAATTACATTTACCAAAGGAGAAGGTGGTCATTGGTCAGTTATTGGGTGTACACTGTAGGGGGTCTCATTTTTTCTCTTTTGTTTTGCTCCTTCTTCTGTGGTCTGTGCCACCCCGGCTGTATCACCTGAACATAATAATTCAACTAACATTCTCTTAACTAATTGAATTTACTTGGGGGCACATTCTGGCTTTGTACGTTACTCTTTCCACCCTATATAGCGTTCGATTCCATGTTGCTAGTCCTGTTTCATGAATATTAGGTGGGACCCCCACTTTTTTGCTAAGACCCGTTTAGCGACAATTAGAACCAACAGTCAGAATATAAGTTTAGTTCTTGGTAGGTCGATATCATTTGAGATTCTTAGACTAATAAAAAGAGGAGACATTGAGACGTCATCTTCCAGGATTCAGTCAAAATCTAGCCTTTTGGTTCTCCAGATTGTGTATAGGGACGTTGCCACTTCCTTGATGCATTCAAGCAGGTAGGAGTTGGAGCTGGACCCATTTTGTGAAGCCTGCTCCTTTTGCGATACGCTCAGTGTAGAATTTTCAATTGTATTAGACGCAGCCGAGCCTTTTTTGCGAACTCCCAAGGATGCATCAATGCTGCTTTTTAGCTAATATCTTCCAATACACCTAGTTCTGCCTCCCACTGTCCTCAAGTATATCAGCCTATCTGGCATGCTATTTTATTGGTGGAGGTAACTGCCCCCCGCCCCATGTCATCTAGTAACACTCTATTTTCCATTGGAGCATGCCAGGTCCTCATCCTGCAGAGCATGTCTAACTTTGGTGTATTTAAATATTTGGCTTTGAACTAGTTCATATTCTTGCTGGAGGCTCGAGAGGTACCTAAGCGCACCTTACTCGAGGAGGTCATCCTTTAGGTCGAGCCTGGGCAGTGCATGCGCTGCTCTGCGAGGCATGCTGCATTCAAGTATGGACTTGAAGCTCTGCCCATTCTCCGCCCATATTTGTCATTGGCTTGTGTCATTGTCCTTTGTAAATTCTGGCTTCTGGTTCGTTAATAGGCTTGTTAGTCCCTCCTTAGTACCGCCTTGTCTTCATTTGTAACCTCCCATGAGGACTGGCCCTTTTACTTCTGTTGTTACACGGTATGTCTTATTTACTCTGTAAGCACTATTTTCTTAAATGTGTTTCTCCTACTGCAGGCATGACATGCCTTCCTGCAACATTAAGCGCGCCATGCGCGCTTTCGCTTTCCAAGAAGCCCGGGACAATGGCGGCTGGGGTTTCGCATTTACAAGAGTCTGAGCTATTGGCATTGTAAAAGACAATGCCTTTTCTTTATGTGTTAATTATCAACACAGATAAATAAAAGGCATTGTCATTTACAATGCCAATAGCTTAAACTCTCGCAAATGCGAGACCAATTGCATTGCAAATGCTTGTTTAGATATGCCAACATTGTCCTAAGTTTTGAATCCCCGCAGTTTAGTGACTTCTTTAAGCAATGACCCTTCCCAGTGGCGGCTCCCCCACTGGGGGGTGGGGGCGTTGCCCCACTGCTTTCTCTCAGAGCGAGAAGGCAGAAACATAAATGGTAATAACTACCATTTTATGTTTCTGCCTTCTCGCACGGCGAGAAAGCAGAAGTGCCTGGTTGGGGGTGGGAGGTCCTGCTCGAGGGCAGGGGGAGTGGCTTGCCCACTGTTGTGTGTACTGACTGTTTGGTCGGCCCTGGGGCCGACCAAACAGTCAGTATGCACAACAGTGGGCAAGCCACTCCCCCCCTGCCCTCGAGCAGGACCGCCCACTCTCCCTTTTTAGGTCGAGCCTAGAGCAGCGCATGTGCTGCTTGCTCGACTTTTAGTAAGGGGGTTTTCAAAGTGCTACCAGAGGCTTTTGGTGGCCTAAAGCTTGCGTGCACGTAAGCGTGCACGCGTGCAGCCGCCATCTGTCTTTTCTCTGTCACGGGTAATTAAGTGTATCGCGATCACTTTAACTTTCGGCGCCCACGCGGCCAATGCTTTTCGCGCGCGCTTGTTTAGTCGATCCCGTGGGAGCTCAGACATCGTCCTCCAACGGGCAATGTTTTCATAGGCTATGTTAGCAGTGCTTTGAATCGATGACGAGCTCCGTCAGAAATATGTACTACTGCGTGCGGGTTGTGTTTCCTGAATCAAGCGTGAAAAGGCAATTGTTTTCATTCCTTGCTTGTTTTTCTTTACGATGCTAATTATATTGCGGCAATCTGCGGTACTTGACAGGAGAGCAGAGGGCTCTTCAACCTTTTCAAATTCTTGGCAATTGAGAGCAGTCCATGTTACATGCTTTAGTGTGCAGTTATTTTGAACACTCGCCATACATCAGTTTTAAGTACGGGGTTTTCCAATCAACGGGAGGGCTGAATAACTCATGAAGTCGGCATCTGCACGTATCTAGATTTTCCCATGTTAATTTTTTTTTTACAATCATATTCCACTCAGAGGACTTGTGTTCCCATGATGGCAGTGGCATATTTTACCGCGATGGGCATTCGATATAAATGTGTCTGTATCTATTAATCTCTGCACAAAAGTGCACTGAAACGCAATGCTTTTCAGCAGTCCTTAATTTGTAAATGAATAGGTGGAGGCTCCCAAAGTTTTGCTCCAAAGCCCGCAGCCAGTGCTATCGAAGGAATATCACAGTTGCCGAATATCATGGCTGCTTAGTCTGGATTCCGACTCATGCGTTTTTTCCCACTACCAGAAACCTCAAATTTGCGGGTTCTTTTTCATCCATGCTTTCTCTAGTTTTCACTTTTACTCTATCTTTCTATTTCTCCTCCTTTCTCCCATTTGTGTCTTTCTTTCTCTGGTCAAAGTCTGATGAGGAAAAATAAGTTGGTGCCCAATAATGAGTGCCAGTGGGCCCCATCTGCAACCACTAGCACAAATTATGCACTGCTTGAAGGTGCATTGGCGCAGCTGTCTGAGACTTGAGAATCCGACTGCACCCCAATTGTCGCTGTAGATCAATTCCATTACATTGCGTAGCACTTAGGGGCATATTAGCAAGACCGGCGATAAAATTATCGCCGTTTTAGCGGCAGGAAACTGCCGCTAAAACGGCGATAATGAGCTTGCTAATATGCGTTATAGAATTCAATAGAAGCCCAGGTTAGATGTACAGGACATCTAACCTGGGCTTCTATTGGAATTCTATAACGCATATTAGCAAGCCCATTATCGCTGTTTTAGCGGCAGTTTCCTGGCGCTAAAACGGCGATAATTTTATCGCCGGTCTTGCTAATATGCCCCTTAGTTTTTCTGTATAAAGTACTTTCTTTTTAAATAGAAGATAAACACAGGCGTTAACATTAGGCTAATGTGTCTGTTGGTTGCCTGTTGATTTCTGAGCTCTTGCCCCACACACTACATGCCTGAAAAGTCTGTAACTGCTCACCCTCATTACCCTGAGAGTGAAGTGCTAAAATGGCTGTACTTGGCTCAACTTGCATAAGCATAGTAGTACAGACCGAAGAACGAATATCAGATGTTACAATGCGGTTCTTTACCCAGCATGCCTTTACCCAGTGAGCATTACAATCTATTCACCTTTACAATGCGCTGCAATACCATGCAGGGCTTTATAACACATGCCTTTACCCCACTGGGCCAGAGGATGATCGGGGTCCCAAAATGCAATTTTCCCATGCAATTTCCATAACGATTTTTGAACAGCGATACAGAGAAATCGGCTGAACATAATAACACCAAATTTTGGAGAAAATAAGCTATTTACAGAGAAAGTGTGCCTTTTATGATTTGGTGTAAATCTATGAATCCTTTTTGGAGATATGAAGGTTAAAAAATAGAGCTATGTGTGCGGTAAGTCCCTCTGGAGTCCAGCGGTACCTCAAATAAACAAGCATTGGCATAGCCAATAGGTCTCGCCTTTGGGACCTTATAAGTATTTAGTTATGCAGCACAATATCCTTACTGCAACAACATTAACTGTTGCATGGCTAAACACTTATAAGGTCCCAAAGGCGAGACCTATTGGCTATGCCAATGCTTGTTCTCTATGTAGGCTGCTGCATGCAGCCTACATAGAGAAAATGGCCCGGGTGGGGCGCGCTCCGCTGCGCCTCACCAATCACAACGCTGCCATTGCAGCGTTGTGATTGGCGGAGGGGAGGGAGGGAGGCTGCCTTTCCTGGCTGATGACGTCGCGATGAGAGCTGCCTGCAGGAATTGGAAAAGGCAGGACGGCGGGAGTCGGGCCCATCCAGAAGCTGAGGTGGCAGCGGCGCAGGACGGTAAGTTAAGTTTTATTTTATTATATTTTTTAATTAAACAAACCCCTCCCGCCTCCCCCACCCCCCGGGACGACCCCATTTCCACCCCTCTCCCGCCACCCGCCCGTCATGCCGGCCGCGACTGGTCAAATTTGAGTTCTAGAAAATTTGGAGTTTAAAAGTGCATAAAAATTGCGTTTGTATTTCAAGAGAAAATGGATGCCCTTAGAGGAGCTTTAGCCTGGCGTTTTCCTCGCTCGCTGTGCGAAAGTTCGTACCTTCTCGGGCCCAGTCGGTGGGTGAAAGAAAATAAAATGAGGAGGAAGGGTAGTTTTAGATTATGAGGATTAGCCCATCCAACCATAATCTATTCCCTCATACTGTTACATCAACTTTTTTGCTCCGGTCAGTTGAAAGTACCACCTTTTGAATTTATGGTAGCCCCATGAGTAGTTACCAAATGTCTAGTGTTTGTTGCAGTGCACACTCCATTTTAGCACCATTCCTGTTTTTTCATATTTGGATGACTGGCTGATAAAGAGCAGCAGTCAGTATCAGTGCCTAGCGCACACACAAAGTGGTGCTCCTTTTCCCCAAATTGGGCTTTCCGCTCTTTCTCCAACAAAAGCAGCCTTTTCTGGGAGCTGTTTGGGCGCATGGACACTGGGTAGTGGTAGGGTGGGAGAAAAGGCGGGCTGCGGTGTGAGAGCGTGAAAGGCAGACCGTCCTTTCAGCAACCTCACCGTTCTTACAGGCCCGGGCTGTGTTTTCACTAATGTGTGTGGGGCCTGGGCTCTTGAATGTGGAGGATTTGTGCTTTTGTGATGCCCGGGTATTGTTTTAGGAAGGGACCACGGTACTGCCTCTTAATACACACTTTAATCTACCATCTCGTAATAAACTCCGTGACCTCCGCTACAAATCTAAAAAAAAAATGGGACTTTGTTTGCAGTTTCGTTTTAAACACTTTCAAACGTTTTGCGATCTGTGTACTGTTCCGTCAGTGGCAGTGCTGTGAAATTTGTTGTTACCAGCGTGGCAGATTTCAACTTGAGAAAAGTATATTCTGCTCTGCTTTCTTGTGAAATGCAAAGTCTCTTAATGACCTTGATTTTAGTTACGATAATTTTAATGGCCAGCCTCTGAAACTGTTTAGGATTAAAATGTCATCTGTCATGGATTTCCTGTGACTGCTGGAAACCAAGGGCTGCAGTTAGTGAAAAAACGTGAAGATGTGCAGGGCATGCTGCATGTTGTGTTTTGATAAAGGGAAGGAAAGGGTTATGACAACCTTGCCAGATTTCCAAAATAAGCACAACCACTTACTAAGGGCTAGTAAACATCCAAGCAATAAAAGTGTATGTTTCACTATTACGGTCAATGAGTGATAGGAGTTGTAGCTGGTTAGTAATTTTTTACTGCATTGTGATATACTATTCTGTAAAGAAGTGTGTGTTCAAATCTTTTCTACATGCAGCATTGTTGCGGTGGTGTTAATGGATATGAGGATATTGTTCCAGATACTGGGTGCAGAGATGGAAAATGCCTGCTGTGCTGTCTTGTTTTTACTTTTACACTTCTTAGTTTTCAGTCTGATAGTATCCTGTAGGACCCCACCCCTCCCCCCCCCAAGCCCTTCTTATTTATCGGGCTTGCACGCTTCCCTATACATCACAAACGTTTACGCCTCACCACTTTGAAATGTCACCAGCCGCCACTGACCCTTCCCAATGTCCCTCTTTTGTAACTCTATCTTTCCACCTGAGGCATCTCACGGTCTTTTCCCGGGCAGTCATTCCCGCCTTAGTGGCTGATAATAGGTGTGTTTTCGTCACCATTATGGTAATGCAAGAAGTTAGGTTTGACATGCATTTAATTTTTCCGCTTAATTGACGGATCATATCTTGGAGCACACACCTAGTTATTAATGTTGATGAGTTATGTCACCCAATAGTAGGCTCCAATGTCAGGGAGAGCATCCCACTGTTGAATTGACCTCTCTTAAATGTCTTCATTGCTATTCTTGGGGTGACTCCATTGCATAGCAGGGTCTGTAACTCTCTATCTGTCCTAGCAAATATTGCCTTGGGTATTGGGCATGGTTTATATAATAATTTCAGGACAGTGGTCATTTTAAAGAGGAGACAGCATGACCCATTAGATTACAATAGAGCGACCTCCAATGGCCCATGTCTGCCTGGAATTCTCCAAGGATACGCTTAATGTTTCTGGACAGAAATAGCTCAATTCTTGGTATCACAAAAAATCCCAGGTATAGAAAATCCTCTGTGAAAACCCCTACACCAGGGGTGGGGTAACTCTTCCTCAAGAAATAGAGTCAACTTTTTCCAGTTTATTTTGTAGCCGGAGTAAGCTCCATTATCCCCTAACATTTGGAATATTCTGGGAATAGCGGTTGCGGATTGCCTAATGTATAACAGGATGACATTTGCACAAAGCATAAGACTTGTGCCCGCCAGGAATCCCTTGCCTTCTGCCTGAGCTCTGACCCAGCAGTCCAAGGGTTCTATGCTTATTGAAAACAGGGGTGGGGAAAGTGCACATCTCTATCTGGGGCCACACTCCAGGGGAAAGCTGCACAACTTCACTTTACTTACATTAATTGCTGCTATTGGGCTACAATATAGGAGAGTCACTCAGCTACAGAAAACTGGTCGCAAACCAAATCTTTGGACTGTTAAAAACAAGAAACGCCAATGTACCTCATCAAATGCTTTTACAGCGTCCAATGAAATTAGAGTATATGGCTGTTTCTCAGAGTTTATATGAGCTTACAAGTTGTGCAGCCTTCTAATGTTGAGCTTAGTCTTTATGGATAAGAGCGCTGATGACTCTTAAAGTCTGGAGGCCAAGATCTTGCCAGAATCTTAGCTTTTATATTGAGCAGTGAGATTGGTCAGTATGATGAGCATGTGTTCCTTGGTTCCCTCACCTTATATATTACTGTAATAAATGCATGCCTCATGTCAGGGGATAGTGTCCCTTTACCTCTAGCTACCTTATACATGTGCAGCAGGAGCAGACTCAGCAGCCGCGGTCCATGCAGTTAAGAGAGGTGGGGCTGTGTTGGGGGAGATTCGGCAAACGACCACGAGGGAAAATTAAATAAATAATTAATTTTCCCTCGTTGTCGTCTGTCAAAATCTCCCCCACCCAGCCCCACCGCTCTTACCTGCACGCGCCACGGCTGGGACTCAGCAGTGAGGAGAGTTTTCGTAAAACTCTTCCGGCATTCCGCTGGACCACATGATCTTTTCAACTTTCATATGCTTACTTCCCTCCATAACCTTTTCTAGTGTGACTGCCTTTTCCAGTTCATTCCTGTTATCACTGCTCAGTGTTGGCATGTCTAATCCTTTAAAAAAGTGTTTGATCGCACCCTCCTCAGCCAGAGTTTATGTCCCATTAAATTTCCCAAATTACTGTGCAAGTACCAGTGCTATATCTTTATCAGTGTCATATTTTCTCATTCGCCATCCATTATTTCTCCCACCCATCTGCCTTCTTCTGTTTTACTGAGCCAAGCCAGCAGGCCCTGGCCTTGTCTCCCACACCTGTGATGCATTGAGAGCACGTGTTGTTGAACCCTATTCTGTGCCTAGTCTGAGTATTCTTTTCTGAGTATTCCCATTGGCCTCAGTACTGCTGTAGATGAATGAATGTTCTAGTGTAAGGAGCTTAGCTTCTATCAGTTCTTACTTTGTAAAAAAATAAGTTCCAGGGCTCTCGTCAGAAGGCCGGTATAGCTTGCACCACACATTGCTCCTGCCAGCGCTGCCAATGATAGTAACAACACAGCTACTAACCATCACACTCCTAAAAGTGTGACAATTCAGACTATTCCAGGCCCCTAAAACTATAAGAATGGCTAGGGCGACAAGCAATAGTCATTTTTAATGTACATTGTATTAATAATTTACTTTTGTTGTGGCAATCTCTAAATCAGCAGACAGCGTCACCTTGTGGCAGACTGTCACAAGCGCCAGTGTTGACAATTATGTGCCGGTGCTGAGCACCGGAAATCACCGGCTCAAATTAAGCACTGGCATCTATTGATCTTAGTTCTCCTAGTTTTCGTCTTTGTTTCCAGACAATAATATACTGTGCTTTATCCCTTAGTACCGTCTTATATGCTTCCCATAGTATTCCAGTGGAAACAATTGATGCTTTGTTTTCTTTAAAGTACACTTCGGTGTCCTTTAATGCCCATACATTAAGATTTCAGTACAGCCTCTTGTTTACACTGTTCCCTTCTAGGGTGATAATTAGAGGAGTGTGGCCTGAAATTCCTCTCACTTGGAATTCTGCCCTTCCTATATATATGGAATTTCCCTGCTTGGGATAAATATGTAATTGAGTCTGGATAATACATGATGTGCCTGGAAAAAAAATCATATTTTTGTTTGCTGGGGTGCTTGAATCTCCAAACATTTGTAAGACTCATTTTCTATGCAAAATTCATGAGAAGTGTCTTAGCTGGTGGATGTGGTATGTGGGTGGAGTCCATACACAGTTTTAACCAATTTCTTTAACTCATTCTCCTCCTCAACCAAGACATCATCCAACTAAACAACACTCCCAGCTCCCTGACACACCACTGTCGAGTCTGGTAGGGCTTTCGTGTAATAATAATATGTGTTACATGCAAGACAGGCCTGGTTGCATGTAAACATGATTACACTTAACATTAAGGGAGTGCATGTAATGGGCATAGGGCATAGAAAAGCGGAGACTAATGGTTTATATGGTAATGCTAACAGTGTGTGTTCGATAACCACATTTTCTGCTTAGAAACTCCGAGGGGCATATTCACAAGGACTTATCTCCGATTTATCTCCACCTTAACTCATCAAAAGTGGAGATAGATTTAACACCCCATTCACAAGCGGGTGCAAACTGCAGACATCGCCAGTATTCCCGCGATAACTGCCCCAAAACTTAACACCACGGTGGACACCACCAACTAACCCTAATGAGATGCAGAGTAGGCGTTCCCGTGCAAAAACACACGAAAAAACCACAACACCACTTTCACAACAAACTGCTAGATCTGCGATGCGAACCAAAAACAGGCGATAAGCCATGGTAGCACCAGGGATTTAACACCTGCCTTTTGCTGGTGTTAAGCAGGACGACTACCTGCAGCATGAAAGCGAGCCCAGCCAAGAGCCACACCCGAAGACCCACAGATGCCATGGAGACAATCATCATGCAGCTTCGAGACCCTTGAGGGACACAACACCCACCCCCACCCACCCCAGGCCCGCAACCACCCCCAGGACCCGTCCCGCTCCCCCCCCCGGGAACACCACAGAGGCAGCGTACACAAAGACAGCGGACCCACCTGAAACGCACCTGCCACCCAGACCCAATGCCAGAGGAGGACATTGCCCACCACAGGCCCAAAAGGACAACCATCCCCGCATTCTGACCCACATCCCCCACCTGCTGACTGTCCCAACCCAGCGGACTACCAACATCCCTCTGCAGACAAAGCTGCCGGCTGCGCAGCACATGTTGGCCTCTGGTACCATCCAACCCACAACTGCCAGAGTCGGAGGAGTCACACAGCCAGCCCCATACAAGGTCATCACACCTGTCCTGGATGCCAACAACAGCCTGGTACCCCAGCACCTCCACTTCACCCACACTGCGCAGGAGCTGCTGGAGACCAAGCAAGGCCCCTACGCCATAGCTGGATTCCCTCACGTGCCAGGGCCAATCAACTGCACACATGTACCCCTTGTGCCCCTGCCGACACTGCACACAACTACCACAACAGAAAGCACACGCATATCATGAATGTGCAGGCAACAGTGGACCGCCCGGGACTCCTCAACAATGTCGTGGCCAACTCCCCAGGCCGAGTGCATGATTCTCACATCTCCGGACAGTCCAGCATCACCCAGCGCTCCCAGGATGGCACCCATGGAAATGCAGTGCCCGTTGGTAAGTCCAAAATGAACACACCACACACCTCCAGCCCACAGTCATGCAACTCACGACACCGGCAATGGACACGCAGCACAACTACATTCAACATGACACACAACATGGCAACCGACCAGACACAACAACACGACTCCATCAGGAACTTGGCCTTGCCATGCCCACAACCCAGCCACGGCATGGCACCACAGACACACAATAGCAGGATGTGAGGAGAGGCATGGAGCAGGCATGTGCGAGAGCGGCAAGTGACTAAGGAATGTGAACCTACCCAATGCCAGATGTGCCGTGGAGATGCCGGACAGACCACAGCGTGCAAATCACGGAAATGGCCATGTGGAGATCAACTGCTGGTGCATGGAGTGTAGTGGCCAGTGGACGCTACCATGTCCCCACAGGCTGTGGGGCAGAACGCGGAAATGTCGCACGTTACGTCCCCCCCTGCATGCGCGGGCGGAGTGGGTTGGACCTGCATACGCCAGGCCTGCGTAGGGGTGTGAACAAAAAGCCCGTCGCACTGAGCGTGGTTCTCATTCGGAATGGACAACACATCTGCCAGGGCGGTGCCTCTCAGCCCACCACGAGTCCGGCGCCGAGCGCGGCGGGGCCTGCGTCCCTGTGCACCTGCTGCACCCCGGGCCGCTGGGCCCCAGACCCGTCATGCCTGCCCCAGCGCACCAACGAGGCTCCGCTCACCTGCCGACACCGGCGTGTGTCAAAGAGGGCCCACCACGTGCCGGTGCAAGCTCCAGGCCCCAGGCCCGCGACCTTTGCAGCCTCCTCAGACCACGCTGGCCTCCACGGCGCAGGCCCACATTACTCCTTATACATTCACATACTCCACCTACGTCCTCCTCGGCCCAGTGGGTCCCACATGTGGAACTGTGTCCTGAGTCATGAATGGCAGTGACCCCAAGTCCGTGGCAGCGGCCACAGCACCAGACTCTCTTCGATCAGTGAGGCATAATTCCATATCGCAAGCCGGCGATACGTGGTGCCACTAACCCTGTTCAACGCAAGCCGGCGACACATGGTGCCACTAACCCTGTTCAACGCAAGCCGGCGACACTTGGATGAGGGCACAGGCCTACACAGCGTCCCAGTGGGTCCCACATGTGGAACTGTGTCCTGAGTCATGAATGGCAGTGACCAGATGCCTACTGCAGGGGTGATATCACTAAACTCTCTGCTATCAGTGGAGCAAACGAATGCATCACAAGCACACGACACATGTCTGTGGGCCCGTGCTGACCGCTGCCCCCGGCCTACACTGCGGTCCAGCAGGCCCCACATCCAGCACCCAGTCGTGATTCATGGATGGCAGAGTCCATACCAGTGAACGCACGGAGAGGAGTAAGATGCGGTTCAGTCCGGATGAAAGCCGGATCCTCGTTACGGAGGTGACCGAACACTAGCAACAACTGACCTGGTGCCACTAACCCTGTGCAACGCAAGTCCGCGTCCCATGGTGCCACTGAACCTGAACTACGCGGGCCGGTGGGACCATCCAACCTAAGCCGGCGACACTCGGTGAATGGCCCCTGCTGGCCGCTGCCTCAGGCCTACACTGCGGTCCAGTAGGCCACACATGTGGAACTGTGTCCTGGGTAAGATATGGAGGAGTCCACGCCATTGGACACGCCTCATCGCAGGCGGCATCCCCTATCAGCACTGGTGCCACTAACTCTGTGCATAATGACTCATGGGCACTCTCTGGTTGAACTTTGGTGTCGTCTGAGTCCATGGCCTGGGGGTTGTCTGCATCATCATCTGGCTGGGACGGACTTGGGGTCCGACATGTGTTTGCTCTACTCATCTCCACCATGGTGACTGTTTCAGCGTGGTTCTGCCCTCGGCATCATGCCCTGGGGGTACACCTTCCACTGTCCACCGAGACACTCTGCGACAACCCCCCTAGTCATCTGCGGACACCTGCTCTGCTCTCGTGACCCTGCCCCAGTGCACCACAAGTCAGCGGCCCATAGGCAGTAGGCCCATGCAGGACGCTGTGCATCTGGGGCCACTAACTCTGTGCAGCTCAGGTCATGGGTCCTTTATGGTTGAATGGTTTTGTCCTTTACGATGTACACTGTTGTCGATTTCTGACTGCACCAGGCAGCCCTTGACGGCTGGTGTGCCTGCTAATAAATGTGGCCGGGCGCACTTGCCCATAGCCATTCACACCATCTGAGCAAGTGTGTCCGTGTGGTCATTGTGTCAGCATGATGGGCACGGGCCCTGCAACATCACAGTGTGCTGTCTTCAGCGGACGAGACCATGTCACCTCAGCGTTGGCAGTGACCTTGGACATGTAGCTTCGCCCGCCCCCCCCCTGCATGCACAAGCGGCGTGTGCTGGTCTGGCGTACGTCAGGTCAGCGCAGGGGTGTGCTGATTCGGCAGGGGGAGCAGGGCGTGGCTCGGACCTGGCCTTGGGCAGGAAGTGCGGTAAGTGTGTCTCTGTGTTGGGGTGTTGTCGCCACCAGGGCCACAGTAGTCGATGTTGCAATGTAGCATGCACCAGGAGGGCGGGCCCGCACGGACGGGGAAATGTAGGAGCGCAAGACCGCTCGGGGTCTTGGCACATGCATGCCAAGTGTTATGTGTATCAGTCCTGCGGCTGCATGAGTCAGTTGCCTAGCCTCATTCGCAGCGTGATCACAGCCAGCCATGGACTGTACACTTGTGTCCGGCCAGTCTGGACCATTGGCCTACACTCACTTGGCTGCACACCTTCAAAGGCCAGCGTCAGGGTGTTGGTGGCATGCCGCTGGTCATGCGCGGACAGGCATTACAATGGTGTGCCGTAGGAGTGCACGTGATACAACCGCGCAGGGCACACAAGTGTGGGGGCTCGTGGGAGGGTGGAGCAGCTGTGAGGCAACGTAACACACAGTGAGGCCGCACATGTGCCACGTGCTGGGCATATCATCCATGATTCCCAGGGTCGCAGACATCCCACCACACCCACGGCAGGCTCCTGTACATCTCCTGAATGCATGCAGATGGTGCAGTTACTGTAGGGATGAATGGTCCTTTGTCCGCACTCTCTGGCGGTAGCATATCTGCAGCTCCTAGATGTGACTTGCATGTGCCCAGCACCCCTGACAGATAGGATAGCATTTCCAGGCGACTCCCACACTACGCACTGCCAGACGTGAGGCCAACGTGTACACATCCCACACGCAGAAGTCCTTGGTCGTAGTGTGCATGCGTGAAATGGCCTTCACTCGTACTCCCACCACACCCCAGGCCTGCACCCGTTGCACACAGACACTGCTCATTGCTCCGAGCTGTGGCGTTTCATCCACAAGACTGGCGCAGGTCCTCGCAGTGCCGCATCAAGCAGAGCCACTGACGCAATGGCAGACCATCCCGGACACATGCTCTACTCCAGTCACGTGGACCTGTACCGTGCACGTCTGCTGCATGTACTGGGGGCACTGCCATTGGCAGTGCTGTGGATCAGTTACAGGCTGAGCTTCCGCATTGCCAATGTCACCTGCGTTCAGCCTGTGTTGCACTGTCGCTCGTGAATATTCGAGTGGTCCATGGATGTCTGCCTCTCCAACGTAATGGTAGCTGACCTGGATTTCGACGTGTGTGTGCGCCCCCTGTTGGACCACGACCAGGAGTGTCACCGTGATGCCCGTTTATGGCATGCCTGGATGTTTGGCATGCATGCTGGGAACTGGACCTGGGAGATTGCAGGAGTCGTCGTGTGCAGTGACCACATTGAGCCGCTCCCTGATTGGGCTTTCGTGCATATTGGGGCCAGGGGTTGGAGTGAGCACATCTGTCCGGGACAGATGATGGGTTACATCGCCGACATGTCAGATGTGGTGGACAACGATCTTGCATTGGAAATGTTGGCCTACGCTGCTGCACTCGCGTTCATGGACGAGTGACCAGGTACCTGCAGCCAGGACTGCATGTGACCCATTGCACGTGTCCCGACGCCTGGTTGCATGTTGGGATCTGGTCACATGTCCCTGGGAGACAGGGGACATGGCTGCATTGGCCTGGACTCCTGATCCATGCGCGGACAACATACGCGGGTTGGCAATGACTTGTGTTGGTGATGGACTCCCCGGGGTGGACATGGGCGCTTCCAACGTTCCTCATTCAGACATGCTGCTGCATTGGTCTGCATGTCGTGGCACTTCCCTTGGCCGTACTGACACGCAATTGTTGATAAAGTTTCCGCACGTTCACTTGTCTCCAACTGTGTTGAGTGTTTATTTGTATGCCAATGTGTGTGTCACGGCCTATCTGGGTCCCTGCCTTACATGCATTGCTGCCCCATCAGGGCTGTGGGTTGGTACTTGTGCATTATCATGTCCCTGTTTCGTGGTTTGCCAGATGTGTATGGCCATTTACCGGCCACAAGCGGGTTCACTTGTCTCCTGTGTTCGGTTGTGCAGATGTTGGTGTTTGTTCCACATTGTGTTCGATGTTGGGGTGCTCTGCTTCCTATGTGTGTGTGCTGCATTGTGTGTGAGATGTCCCTTCAGCTCTGATTTGGCTCACCCTTCTCCCTTTCAGGCAGTGTGGTTTTCACTTCTGTGCTTGTTCAGTGGTGTGATATTGCCGACTTGTGTGACTTGTGCTCTTGGTTGGTGTTGTTCCTCTTGGGCATGGTTTGTCTGCAGTTGTGGTGTGCTTAATTGTGCATGTGTGCCATTGTGGCCATCTCCCACCGTACCCCCAGGCCCTGGTGGTTCCTCTCCCTGCTGCTGTTGTGTCTGTTGATTTTAAGCAGTTTCCGGGCCCGAGTCCTGCCACCATCTCCAGACTGATGTGGTGGACACCATTTCCTCCATGTCATCCAGCTCCTGGTGTGGCGCTGAACTCCCTCCTCCGGTGTGCATTGCTGCCTTGTGGTTGTTGGCGTGTTTGTGCTTGTTTGTGCGTTTCGCATCATTCCAGCTGTTCTGGTTTTCTGCCATTGTCCTCCTCCGCTCTCGGGCTGCATTCACCATGTCCACGTTGGCCTGCCATGTCTAATGGTGCTTGTGGGGTTGTGTGCTGGCTCTGACTGCCTCCATTGTGCTTCGCTGTTTTCTGTTTGGTTTGTCTTTCTTTTTCCTGCTTTAGTTGTGTTTATTCCCGCATGCCGTATATGTGTCGCGGGCCTTGCGCTGCTTATCGCTGCTTTCCTCCTCGCGAATGGGCTCACCGCATGTTTTTTGGTGTTGGGGTTTGTGTTTTTATCTCCGTCGAGGTGGTTGTATCGCAGACATTGGCCGCGGTTTCGGGAGACTATCGCATGGTACCGCCGTGTTGTGAATTCCAGGTTAACACGGGGTTATTTTCCCGTGATAGGCTGCGATGTGTAAAGTTGCGTTAACATTTTCTGGTGATATTTAGCGCACATTCTTGTGAATATCCCCCCATGCTTTCTGACACTGTTCAAACTAACAAGACAAAGAAGGAACCAACCGCGGTCCGTGCAGGTAACAGAGGTGGGGCGGTGGGGCCAGATAAGGGGGGATTTCGAGGGACGATGCAGAGGGAAAATTAATTATTTATTTAATTTTCCCTCTGCATCGTCCCTCTAAATCCCCCCTTACCCGGCCCCACCACCCCACTGCTGTTACCTGCACGGACCGCAGCTGGAAGGAACAATTTTCACTTCTCCGGTGCGCGTGTTGTAAATGCAGCTGCAAGGCAAGATGACCTTGTAGAGAACAGTCTTGGCAAGCAGAAGAAAGAAGTTGCATTAGCTTTCATAGCTTCTGTATGCTTCAACAAAGGGACATTGTTTTCAGATTTGTAGCAAAACAGGAGCTGGGCACAAGTGACATTTCCTCACTTTATAATGCACCATTACTGATAAAGGTAAATAAGGTACCATTGATCGGACGGGGCTAGATGTATGGACTGGTTGCCATGGGGAGATTGAAGGGCTGATTCCAACTCCTCACTGGATGACAGCGTAAGGTATGTGGAGTAAATGTACATCGCTTGGCATAATTAAGACTAAGTAAAATAATACCGCCATATACGTTAGATGGCTGACAATATCCAACACTTTGGATAGGGAACAGACTAATAGGATAGGGATGTGTGATGGAATTTGAAGGGGCCTAGCTAGCATTCCCTCTGATTGGCACATTATCTGCTGAGTTGATTATAATAATTATGATCTTTTTGATGCAAACAATGTGTAGACTAATAGATATGTAATAAACAATCATATAATTGGAAAATGCAACCATTATGTGTCCGTGCTGATTTTGGGATACTAGGACAGGGCTCCATGTATCATCACCTGCAGATAAGAGATTATCTGGCAGGTTTGTTTGACTCCTAACGCTCCCTGTCTAACAACATAACTTTCTGGAGATGAAGTCTGAGACGCTGCTAGTTCCACTTTTCTCCAAAAAGGGTGTATGCCTTCTTGGGGTTAAGGTGATCTCCTGTGAGTGATCGACAATATTATTAGGGTGAACATAATATCACCATATAGCATTTACCACCTCTGGACCATGGTTCTAAATCATGTCTGCTAAGAGATACTAGCCATTTCAAACCCTGCAAAATCTAAAAAAAAAACATATTTACGGGCTTCCCAGATGTACGGTGTAAGGCTGACCATTTGAGTTCTTTTCGTGAAAAAGGAGCAGATCCAGCAGAGAGCAGGTCCTTGAATGCTGATCTTGTGTAGGAGACTGATGAGGGTGTGGAGTGATACCATGTCAAAGGCCACCAAAAGGTCCTGAAGGCTGAGGGCTGCAGTCTCTCCTCTGTCTAGGATCATTCTGATGTCGTCTGTTGTGGTGATGAACGCTGTTTGCATGCTGCAGTTGGGTCTGAATCCAGATTGTGTGGTGTCAAGGAGCTGGTGGTTGATAAGGTGGTCGGAGAGGCATCTGTTGATGAGTTTCTCTAAAACATTGGCTGGGTATGGTAGGAGGGAGATCGATCTGTAGTTGATGAGCTTAGTTGGGTCTACTGAGGATATCTGGAGCAGGGCGGTGACTGTGTCATGGTTCCAAGATTCCCGGAAAGGTGGCTGAGTCAATGGAGGCATTCAGATCGGAGTACGGTCTTTGCTGATAGGGGTGAATCCCTTGATTAAGGCATGGTGAGGACAGTGGTCTGATGGGGCTCTGGAGTGGATGGACTTCGTGGTAGTGGCGGTTTCATCTATGAGGATGGTGAGCCATTTCGTCAGGGTCCGTTCTTCATCCAAGAAGGGCAACTTGCCACGAGGTTAAAGAGGTCCAGTTATGGGTCAAAGTAGCCGTATATGGAGGTGATCTTGTCACAGAAGAAGTCCGATAGATTGTTGCAGAGGTCTTGAGAGGGGGTGATGTTCTTGGAGGTAGCTGCAGGTTCGGTGAACTCTTCTTTGTTGATGGTGAATATTTTCTTGCTGTTGCTATTGCCGGCGCTGACACGGTCTGTGAGGGCTGTGCGCTTGGTCTTTTGAATTTGCTGGTGGTAACATCTCAGGGTGGATTTGATCATATGTTTGCTCGCTGAGTCTTGCATCGTTCTTCACTTGCACTCAAGTTGCTTACAATGCTGTTTCATCACCCTGAGTTCTTCTGTGAACCAGCTGGCTGGTGTTCATGTTCTTACTGTTTTGTTGCATTTGGGGGGAGGGGCCAGTGAGATGGCGCACATGATGATCCAGTTGTTGAAGTTCTTGATATCTTCCATCAGGTTGCTGGTGGGTTCAGGTCGGTGCACTGAAAGGGCAGAAGCCCAGTTCATTTCTGGGATGTTTTTCCAGCAGCACCAGGCAGGTACAGAGGTTATGGGTCTCTCGACAAAGGCGGGGTCTGTCCAGGTGATAGGTGATGGTTTGTTGACCGTGAAGTTGCTGAAGGGAAATCGTGGCCTGGAGGTGTCTGGCAGCATGGGGGGGGTCCGGTAACCTGCTGGGTGAGACCGAGGCTCCTGACAATTTTCAGGAGGGCAATCGAGTGTGAGTCGGTGTGGTCTTCCTGGGGGATACAACCATTACAACGCGGTAATTACAACACGTTACCATTACAACGCAGTTGTAATAACGCAAATGCTGTTATAACAAATGACCATCACAACGCAAATTTTTACCGCGCATATGCCTTTACAACGCATGCCTTTACAACTAATTTTGTTGTAAAGGCATGAATAGTAAGATGATATGCATTTCAAATGTAAGTATTAGGTAAGTATGGGTTTGGTTTTTAGGGTTTAGTGTGGGTATGGGTTTTGGGTGGCAAGGGTGGGTTTAGGGTGGGTATGGGTTTTGGGGTGGCAAGGGTAATTTTAGGGTTTAGGGTGGGTTGGGATTTGGGGTGGCAAGGGTAATTTTAGGGTTTTGGGTGGGTCAGGGTTTTGGGGTGGTAAGGGTAATTTTAGGGTTTAGTGTGGGTAGGGGTTTTGGGGTGGAAAGGGCAATTTTAGGGGTTGGGGTGGGTATGGGTTTTGGGGTGGCAAGGGAAATTTTAGGGTTTAGGGTGGGTAGGGGTTTTGTGGTGGCAGGGGTAATTTTAGGGTGGGTATGGAATTTGGGGTGGCAAGGGTAATGTTAGGATTTAGGGTAGGTAGGGGATTGGGGTGGCAAATGTAACTTTAGGGTTTAGGATGGGTAGCGGTTTTGGGATGGCAAGCAATGTTCCCTCTAATTATTTTCCTCTATGTGCGGCAATAAAGGTGCTCCGTGCACTGCAGCTAAGGCTGCGTGCACTGAAGACAAGCGACAACTTAGTTAATAGGCAAGCATGTGCGGTATGCAAGCTACCAAAATTAGCAGCTTAGTGAGGTTGCAATGGGCCCTAATGCAAACGAGAAACAAAATGCTCCTCTTACCTCTGTGTTGGTATTAAAAACACACATTACAGGGGCGCAATGGGCTCCTCACATCCGTGGCCACGGGTGCCACAGCATCTTGTGCCCTCATTACTCTACCTACAATTCCTCTCTATTTGATATCTCCATGTTGTTCTTATCTCCTCCTTGCACCTTTTCTGATCCCTATGCACTACCACTCAATCTCTCTCGCTTGTCCTTATCTCCTTCCTCCCTTTTTTTAGTTTTTTCTTCTCTCCTTTCTCCTCATTACCCTCCCCACTTTTCTTCCTCTATTTCTGTTCTGCTCCACTTCTCCCTCATCCTATCTCCTCTCCTCAATCTACGTCCTCCTCTTCTCTCTCCCACAGACTGCCTCTAATCTCCCTATTCACTCTCATTCCAACCTTAATTTATAAAATTGATACCTTGAATATGCTTCTCTCTCACCCACCTCATTCCTCTTCTTGTCTCTGACCTCCTCCTTCTTTGTCACCTCTTGGGCTACCTCTCCCCTTTTGGTTGTTTTATTGTCATTTTCTTCCTTATTCCTTTCCCTCCCTTTTTATTTCCTTTCCACATTTAACTCCCTTACTCCCTCCATATCTTGCTTATTCACGTGTTCCTTTCCTATCTCACTTCCATAGCTTATCATCTCCATATATGCCTCCTTTTCTCTCTACACTTACATCTCCCCTCTCTCTCACACTCCCAAATCTTCTTTCCTCTCCATCTTTCTATTATTTTTCTCCTTTCCTATCCAGTACCTTTTCTTTCTTTCCAATCCCCATACTTATCTTTTCTCCTTTTCTCTACTCTCCCATCTTTCTTTCCATTCTGTCTTTACTATCTCCTTGTTCATTTTCTAATGCTGTCTCTCCTCTTCATTTATTCTCTCTACTTCATATCGCAATCTCACCCCTCAATTCTTTCCCTCCTTAATATCTTGCCTCCACGGTTGACCTCCTCCTTCCAACCTCATTCTATCCACCTCTATTTAATCTCACCCATTCTTTTTCTTCATTTCTGCTGCCTTTCCCTCATCCATCAGCTTCCACCCTGTCTCCTTGTCCTCAAGGCAGGCATAACAGTGGAGCATATTTTAAAAGTCTCCATATTTTTCAAACTTTGTATGTGTGTTGCGCTGTGCTGCACACATACATTGGGACAAGTCGTAAAGGATATTTTTACCGCTAGAAGGATCCCCTTCCAGTACAAATCCTATGCTTGACAGAACCCTCACACCCTTGTACTAAGGTCACGGCCACTGGAATTATGCAAGGTCATGGCCTTTTCCCCATAACAATGGATTTGCCACATGTGCCACATAATCCATCATCTATTGTATAATCTGTAGATTTTAAACCCAAAAAATTGTTTCTAGCTTGAATGGATCAAAAGGTACTAAAACTGTGACTACCTGTATTGCTGCGAAGTGGAAGACCCTTCGCAAAGGTTAACTGGTCACCTTTCTGTTGCTAATTGTTGTATTTGGGTGTTAAATTAGCACTAATGATGTGCAACATATGTCCAGACAGTGTTAGCATGTGTGAAAATGTCAAAATATTATAGTAATACTGTCACAAAATATGCCACATTGCAACGCATAGTTTGCATTTCCTTGCTGCATAATTTGGTCCTCCCCTGCCGCATAATTCCTGGGGCTCTGACTATGGTGCAAGGTACAGTTGGGAGAGCCAACAAATGAATAGGGACAGCTGAGCCAAGGGGCAGCACTAGCTCTTAAGAGCCGATGCACAATCCGAGCCTTGAAAATATGTGGCATGTCAATCATGCAGCACAGATCATGTAAGAATATGGTAAGATGTTTTCAAAATTCAAAAATTAAAATGTGGAATTGTTTCGCTTCAGTCAGGGCCACTAGAATTATTTGATTCTGCGGCAGTGGCTTTTTTCTCATGATTATGGATTTGCTGTACTTGCCACATAATACATTGTCTACTCATAATCTGTAGATTTTGACAAAAAATTTTATTTCTAGGTCAAACGGATCAAAGGTTACTAAAAATGTGGCCACATGTGTTTACAGGCAGTGGAAAGTCTTTAGCAATTGTTAACTGGTCATCTTTCAGTTATTTCTGCATTTGGTTGTTAAACTGGTAGTAATGAGGTAAAATCTGTGTGTAAAAATGTCAAAACAATGAAGTAATACAATCAAAAGATGTACTGCATTATGCCACGTGATCTGCCTTTTCTTCAGCCCCGGCCCATGCTAGTAAGAGTGGTGGGGCCAGGTTGGGGGGGATTCGACAGACGACCAAGAGGGATAAATAAAAAAAGAATTAATTTCCATCGTCTGTCGAAGTCCCCCCCACCGCTCTTACCTGCACGGGCCGCGGCTGCTTTTCTTGCCGCTTAATTTAGTCAACCCTGCCGCATAATTTAGCGCTCCTTTGCAGCATAATTCTACTGGCCCTGACCTTAGTACATCAGATTGTGTACTGAAGGATTTATTAAAAGTGATTTTTTAAACTGAACCGACAAACATCCTGAATTTTTTACATTTTGTTTTGCAGTTTTATGTAGCAAACACGACCAGAAAGTATTGGAGCGCTTTACCTGAGCATCAGACTGGAACATGTTTTCCCAGTTCCAAAGTCAGCAGCTCTGGCAGTAATTTTACATGCACACCTTCTCTTTGCCATATGAAACACAATCACACATGTTTATTTCGCACTACATGCTGCCCTCCTCATAAAACACTTCGAACTGAAATGAAAGAAACAGCCCCTTTGTCACTGATGCATTTGCTGGGCCTCCTGGTGCGCCTGCTATGAAAAGAGAAAAGGGGAGTTTTTGCACCTACCTTTAATCTCTATTAAGTTTAGGAACGAAGAGAGCGCTACCTGAGAGAGTCTGAGTGCTCAAAGTAAATATAGACCATGAAATGCCTCCACATCAGTCAAGTAATAACTTCTATAGAAGCAAAAACATGTCCTCATGCTACCAGCAAATAATACCATGAACCCAACACTAAGTGTCCCTGTACCAGCAGGAATTATCATTAAGATATCAACTTTACATATTTTTCAGCTGCCCTTTGTTCTCTAAGTTTCAGCTTGCTAATTTCATAAAAAGTTCGTATGGTGTTTCAAAATACAAGTTTTTTAAAATTTTATTTTATTTATTCTCAGTCAATAAAATATTTTTTTATAGCATCAAATTGTCCATTTCTGAACACTGGCTATTTTTGTCCTTAAACTCCAGTTTGTTCTTTACAGAAATTACATGCTCTATGTCCCAAAACACAAATTTTCATTTTTAATAAATGAACTCATTTTGACACCAAATTCAGTCCTGAAAATACACCTAATAATAAAAAAAAAACAATTGATGTACTCTCATTTACTACTGCTGCACACGGACTGATAATGGCATGGTGGCCATTTTCAAACTTGAATGGCTGGGTTCAAACATTATATACCAATATAAAGCATACTTTGCCCGTGGGTAGCCATATTAGCTCGTGCGTTATTTCTCATTCCCATGTATAGTGCTATTCACCCTTGCCCGCGTTCATATGCATGTGCCATCTTATAAAGTCTCATTTTCACGTGTACACCCACATTTGTGGTAAAGGAGCCTGTGTTTGAATAGTGGAAAATATTTACTCCAGGAACCCATACATTGGGGGTCTTGGTGTGGCAGAGGAGAAGGAGGGTGAACTCACGAGCGCTGGCAGTCTGTTCATACATTTATTTACAAAAAATCTACTGAAAAGAAATTGTCAACAAGCACAAACGTGACAGCAAATCTGTTCTAGTTCACTTAATTGGTCACAAAGAGACTGCATTTTAAAATATCTTAAAGGGCTAAGACACCTGCTGCTGCAGAGTTCTTTGTGTGCCCAGCAACTTTGAGGGGTTTAAAATAGCAGTAAGAAAGGCGGGCGTGGCTTGGACGGCAGAGCCGATGGCTGTATGATCCCGTTGCTCTGACCGACCCGGAGAATGTAAGTCAGAAATCCGGAGTTTCTGGGATCGTTGACGGAGCTGGACATCTGAATGTGGAGCCAGATGGAGTGCTGCCTCTAAGTATACCATCGATGTCCAGTGAAAAGCACTGCTTTAATGCAATCATTGCCGTAATTTTTGCCGATCTGGGATATACGAAACAACAAAATGGCAGACGAGGTACATCCATATCGTCATTACGAGTGATCATCAGACCGCATTACAAAACCGAGCTTTCATCCCACAGTGATCTCCAGGCCTCGACCTACGTTAAGGTAAATTCACCTTTGAGGCAGCGTGAGAGGAATTTAACGTTGCAGGAATATTTACCGATGCGGCCTGACCCTAAGATGGCGGCCGTTTAAATGAGATACGGCGAGCGTCTCATCCTTCACCTCGGGACCTGCGCTGCATTATTTAAGCAAATGGGCATTTATTGATAGTGTTGCGGCTGCTGGGGGAACGGAGCGCCCTTATGCACAACTGATTATCTCTCAATGCGTGTGGCCTGACCCCAAGATGGCGCCCATGTTCAATCGTGACTGCAGCCTGCTCTGTATTGCTCCGGTGCCCACTGCAGAATAATGGCGCACGGAACAGTCTCTAGCCTGTGGAAACAGTAAGCAACCATCAGACAGCCAGCATTGCCTGAGGAACTTATTGCCAAACGTTTTGGTTACACAACACTGGTTGTCATTTAGTTACTTCGGCATACCAAAATTGAAGCCTCCTAGTTTACCTATCATTGTCACCAGATCCAAAAATGAAATGACCCCCTTTACTCTCAAGACTCTGTACACGCTGTGTAGGGTGGTAATCCCCGGTGCAATATAGATAGTGCAGACATCCACATCATTATTCACAGGAAAGTCAAAAATCAACCATTCAATGGGTCAGCCATCTGCTGGAGTTAATTCACATTATTATTGAGGGTCGCTTCACTGCGGGCAGTTAATCAAGGCCTGTACTAACATTCTCTTCACTCAGGGCCGACCAAGTGTGCCTACAGTTGATCTCATTCTTTGTATCGTACCGACAGTTAGCTCCTGCCACCAGAGTTACTACTAACATTACCAACGTCATAAGAGGTTCACCCTAACCTACCAAGATTTTCACTATGGCTTATAAGGAGTCCAAGATCCAATACAAAAGAAATAAAGGGGACCCTTTGCCGTCTGACTCGCCTATTAAGGCCAAAGCGGATATAAACAGTACGATGGAAATGATTCTGAAAAAGCTAGCCGATGTTCATGATCTAGCTAAATCTACCAAACAAAACACGGACGCTATGCAGTTAGAACTCACTGCCATACGGGCGGACATGAATATAATCAACTCTAAAATAGATGCCGCAGAACAAAGGATTAGTGACGTCGAGGATTCTTCATTGCAGGCCAACAAAGACATAAAATCTCTAATAGACATTACGCCACCCTAAAGAAACATGCAGCCGATCTTGAAGACCGGAACAGAAGAGGCAACATAAGAATCCTTGGTATTCCAGAGGGCTCAGAGGACTCTGTTGAGTCATGCATAGCCTTCCTGGAGAACTGGATCCCTCAGATCACGGGTATAAAATTCCTCAAAAACTTGGAGTTGGACCGAGCACACAGAATTTCCACATATAATTCTTCAACAAGGCATACAACTCGTCCTATCATCTGCAAACCGTTGAGATATCAACATACAGAAGCCATCCTCAATTTTGCCCGCAAAAATCACCAGATCACTTTGAACGGTCAGAAAACAATTTTTACACAGGACTATTCTAAACCTACAGTGGATACACGAAAAGGCTTCCTCCTTCTAAGAGACAAACTAAGAGATAAAAATATTCAGTTCTCTTTTGCTGGCCCTGTTAAATTTAGAATCATAGACAATGGTAGACATCGCTACTTTACGGATCACAAAGACTTGTCAAAATTTTTAGACAGTCCGGCCACCCAAGACATGGACCACACTAATTCCTTCTCTAACAAAAGGAAGTCATGATATCCTTTTTCATTTCTTATCTAAGCCTATTACATTCGCCTCTCATGTATGCTCATACAATTTCGTGTGTTTCCATTACTTCTTGGTCATAAAGCTTGCTTCTTATTGCTATTTGCTTACAGCTAGATGAACCATATCCTGTAGCAATCGTAGGGTAGTGCCTAAATGCCTGTGGTTATTACACCGCCTAACATGCGGTCTTCACTTTTTTATATTATTACAACAGGTACATAACCAACTAAGTTTAAATGTGCGCTAATAAGTTCAATCTTTTTAGCACAGGTCAGTTTCTACAGCACAAGGTACTTATACTGTTAATATATTTTTTCTAATATGGTTAAGTAGTTGGGATTATGTCTTTCCCTAGAATGCGCACGTTTCCAAGGGTTGTATAAGTAATTAAGGTTATGCTTTTTCTCTAGCGTTTATTTATTTTCTGTTACTAAGTGTGCTAAGAATTGACTTATAACACAGAGTTTGATGACATGTTACACTCTGAAAAGTTAAAATTTTGTCATAATACGTTTTTCTCCGAGTTGGGAGGTTGAAGCTCCTGCCGTCGCACCTCCGATATTCGAGGTATACAAGGTTGGGTGGGGAGGGCGGAGGGAGAGGGAAGGGCTCTAGGGGATCCCCAAGTTTTGCGGAGAGGGTTTGGGATTTTTTGGACCTTACATTGGGTATTCCCAATGTTTTCTGTTTTTATTTCTATTATCTTTATCTTTCTCTTTATTCTTTTTATCATTTCTGCCCTGCTTTTCATTGTACTCATAATTGCACAATGTCCGCGCTTGACAAGAGTTATTACGAACTGTCTATTCTACGTATTCTGGTACGCTATTACAATATCTGCATTCAGCACAAGTTATCCTCATGCATCGGGGGTTATGCAGAGACAGTCTTTCTGGTGCGCCTGTCACTCGTCAGATCTCACATATCCTACATAGAACTAGATCCCTTTATCTTCACTTACGTATGTCATGACTCAAACTAACTGGTATACAATATAACAGAGTTCATCCATCAAAACACATTAATGTCAACGCAAGATTACTGTATCACATGTAAGAGCAAATCGCATGGATGATTAATACTGGTATATCGATAAACCTTTACATCCCATGTTTGCCAGTAGATTCAAATGATCGGACCAAACCACAGTCCTACCCCGTGTTGAGAATGTGAAATCAACCATTGCTATCCACTGGCAAGAAGCAGGACATAACATCACGCAAGTACGCTTCACTATTCTGGAAGCGTTGAGAATTCGATCTGACATTGATCCACATAAACATCTTTTACGTTCTGAATTCTATTGGATCAAAAAACTGAACACTATGCAGCCACAAGGTTTGAATAATCGTATAGAACTCACATGTTTCTTATGAAATATTGATATATATTGGAGAATTTGATTCATAAGTTTGTCTTTATGTTCATTTATATATTATTTAGAACATCTTGCCAACACAATGTCTAACAACACTGCGCAAATGTCAAAACAACGGTGTTCATGTGTTAATTACCATTGTGCCATACGATGCTATGTATTTGCATGTCACAACAAAATTATATTTAGCATAAGGATTTATTTAGGGTATTTTTAGCCTGATTTGTACACCTTTAGCTAGCTTTTTTAATTCTAATAACATCACTGCATATTTCTATGGATTATGTATCTATAAATTGCATCATGCCTTCGTGCGCGATAAAACTGGGTTCCTTTAAGATAATCAGACACGTCATCGCGTGAGTGTTGGCGTCATCTAGTTTTACTGCATTTCGTATCCACAAACTTTATTGGCCCTCATGCGCGACAACACTAGAACATGTGCGTTCACTTTAAGAACTTGGATTCCTTATAACACTGAGATACGTCATCGCGCTAGCGTCGGGCTCAGCGTGTACGAAGAAACATTGGCATGTAGCTCTCCGCAGAGCATGAACTCTTCTTTTCTAAACTTTTGGGATTATTTGGTGAGTCTAAACACACATCGTAATGATTTCTAAGACGGGGAGTAATGTTTTGCGCTAACGCTTTTTAAACTTGACTAAACGCACATCGTAGTGGTTTTCAACACGGGGTAGGACTGTGGTTTGGTCCGATCATTTGAATCTATTGGCAAACATGGGATGTAAAGGTTTATCAATATACCAGTATTAATCATCCATGCGATTTGCTCTTAGATGTGATACAGTAATCTTGCGTTGACATTAATGTGTTTTGATGGATGAACTCTGTTATATTGTATACCAATTTGTATAAATCAGGTCAGGATGCTCAATTACGTTTGTATATATGTTGACATATGAAGTCATATCTAGTCAGGACTGAATTGGCTCTTGTTTTATATCATTTCCAGAGACCCCAGATGAAGGGTCAATTTGGGACCCGAAATGCATTGAGTTGTTTGAAGAAATTGGATAATACATCATAAATGAATAAGTTTGGAATATCAGTCAATGAAAATATAAACCAATAAATTGATGATGAAATCAAGAAGAAATTGGTATTAAAGTGTCTTTTATTGATAATAAAGGATTTATCAAACCTTTGGATAAGAAACAAAGTAGTTTCATAGTTAAAGTGCACCCATCTACGGGGACTGGTTCGCCTACCCTGACATCCATTATCATTACGTTCTACGGCACTAACAGACATAGTGCTAAGGATGGAGTAGCACACAGTTTAAGGACAAGGAAAGCATAGAATAAACCAAGAAAAACGAGTGCATTGAGAGAATTCAATTCTTATAATGACTCAAACTAAGACATGTAATCTTACAGAAGATCTTAACGTCGTCTCCCTAAATGGGAAGAGGCTTAACCACCCACTCAAATGCCGGAAATGTTTTGATTATTTAGCTAAATCTAAAGGGGATATTATATTACTACAAGAAACGAAACTGTCTGGGGAAGATGCAACGTTTATTAAACACAACTGAATGTCACACGTTTCATGCTCTCCAGTGGACCATAAAAAGAAGGGCGTAATCACCCTAATAGCAAGGAAAGCTAACATATCCCTCAAATCATACTCACATGATAAGGATGGTAGAGTATTAGTTACACATCTGAAGAAAGGGGAAGACTCTATACATGTTGTAAACATATACGGCCCTAATACGGACGAACCCAATTTTTGGGAAGACATTTCAAATACCATAGAAAACCTTCCTCAGGATGATCTCATCATAGTTGGGGGTGACTTTAATATCCCTTAGATCCTATAATTGACCGCCAATCAACCTGTAAGTACCACGTTACAAGATCTCACGGTATAGTTCAAAAGATATGCATTAAGTTTAAATCTCAAAGATTCTTGGCGCCTTCAATACCCAGACTCTAGAGACTACACTTTTTACTCTGCCCCACATAACTCTTACACTAGAATAGATTACATACTTATCTCCGGTTCAGTCACACATTTACTTGACCAAACAGACATTTCACCCAAGTTAGTGTCCGATCACTCATGTATCAGTGTTAAATTAGCTGGCAGTCATAATAACCCTTCGCCCAAAAGATGGCGCCTTAATAACGATGTCCTATCAGATCCTGAAGATAAAAAGAAAATTGGGGAGGCAATTATAGATTATCTCAAACATAATGATCTTCCTGAAACAAATGTAAACACCCTTTGGGACGCTCTGAAGGCAACCATTAGGGGAGTTATCATTGAGATTAAAACAAAAATCAATAAAAAGCTTAATACTGAGTTAGTCAAGTTAGAAAATGAAATTAAACACTTAGAGACTTCACATGCTAATTCGCTAAATAATATCAATACCCTTAATCTTCTTACACAAAAGAAATATGAATACAATAAAATTCTGAGTAAAAGAGCAGGAGTATGGATAAACAAATTTAAGGCCCTTAAACGCTGCGAAGCCAACAGAGCGGGTAAAATGCTGGCTTCCTATCTTAAACACAAACAGAACCAAAACATTATCTCGTCAATCAAAGATACTAATAACCAAACGCTTACCAAACAGAAAGATATTTTAAATACCTTTAAAACCTTCTATGAAGACCTATATCGGAGTGACCAAGTATTTAATTCAGAAGAGTGCACCCAGTACCTGAATAAACTGAACTTACCTCACCTGAATGAAACAGACAAACTGGCTTTAGGGAAACCAATTAGCGAACTAGAAATTATAACCTCGATTAAATCCCTGAAGGATAATAAGGCCCCGGGTCCTGACGGCTTCACAGCCACATTTTACAAGACATTTGCAGGGCAACTACACCAGACTATGTTAAAAGTATTCGATAATATAGCAAATAAAGGACAAATGACAAACTCCATGACAGAGGCCAACATCATTGTTATCCCTAAAGAGGGGAAGGATCCCTTATTGCCAAAAAACTACAGACCAATATCTCTCATTAATGTCGACTGTAAAATTTATGCAAAAATTTTAGCCACAAGACTAAATGCAATTCTCCGACACTTGATAAGTAACTCACAAGTAGGCTTTCTTAAAAACCGTATGTCGAACGATAATACCAGGTTATTATGCCATGTTCTTGAAAATGCAGCTCTCAAACAAGACCCTTCTAAAGCAATCACCCTGGACGCAGAAAAAGCGTTCAACAGAGTTTCCTGGTCATTCTTACGACACTGTATGCAGTCATTTAACTTGGGGGAATCATATATAAATATGGTTATGGCCCTTTACTTGATGCCTTCGGCACGTATTGCAATTAACGGTACACTTTCAGAATCTTTCACTCTCCAACAAGGCACAAGACAAGACTGCCCACTCTCACCATCTCTTTTTCTACTAGCGCTAGAGCCCTTAATACAAGATATCAAAAAGGACAAAAAAATAAAAGGAGTTGGTTTTAATAATACTCAAGTTAAACTAGCCGCTTATGCGGATTATATATTAATAGTATCAGAAGACCCGGGCCCCTCAATTAATGCTTTGATGCTAACAATAGGAAATTACTCTAGACACTCCGGTTATAAACTAAATAGGGACAAATCGGAGGTTAAACCCTTGAATGTTCATTGCAGCAGAGAGATTTTAGGCAACTCTGGTCTTGCGTGGCAACCCGGATATATAAACTATTTGGGTATAGAATTTGGTAGTAATATAATGGACACACTACACCACAATGAAAGTACAACATTGGAAAAAATTAAAAAACTTCTAGATGCATGATCCCGAAAATGTATCACTTGGTGGGGGAGAATTGAAACAATAAAGATGATGATCACACCCCTAATTAATTATCTAATCAACATGCTCCCTCTCATCCTAACAGATGACTTTCATCATAAACTTGATATTCTTTTATCAAAATTTATATGGCAAGGCAAGAAACCTAGAATTGGACTTAAAAAACTAAGACTGGACAAATCTCTAGGTGGAGTCAATTTAGCAGATTTTAAAATATACTAAACAGCCTTTCTTGCAAAACAGGGCTCCTACTGGATCGCGCCTCCCGTTGATTATATTCCTGTATGGCTGGAAGTCGAAAAATCTATTCTTGATAATCTTAATCCTCTGGCCCTGCTCACCTCTAACCAAACAAAGTTAACCAATTCTAAATCTATTTTCAAAAATACAAAAGTGGCGCTACTAAAATTTGACAAGAAACTCAATTCAAGCATAAAAAAATATGGAACCACCGTAATATTCTGTACAAGGGGAAACCTTTACACTATGATACTTGGATTACCAAAGGGATCTTCTTCCCTCAACAGCTAGAAAACTCCTCATATCCAATTACTTTTAAGGACCTTCAATCTAGATACAATTTGGACAATATAGAATTCTATAACTTTCTAAAAGTTAGAGCAGCACTTTCAAAAGCCAAACTTCACAACTCACCTCCATCCCTACCACATTTTATAACAAAGATCAACAAACTAGGCCATCAAGTTTAATTTATTTATAAACTTCTTCGCCCTAACAATTCGACTCTTAATAAAAATCTCATTGCTTTCTGGGAGCTACATTCCTCTAGCCCACTACCCGAATTTAAATGGCCACAAATATGGAGCTCTACCACCCGTAATAAGATCTCTCCGGTCTTGTCTCAAACTAAACTATGGCTTCTACATAAAGCCTTCTGGACACCCGCTTGGCTGCATTCACAACATCTCCGTGATGACTCTATCTGCTGGAACTGTAAGGAAGAAACAGGCGATTTAGCCCACCTTATTCTACATTGCAAGGCTGTACCGACCTTTTGGGATAATGTGTTTGATTTCTTATCGAAACTATTTAATTGTAAATTAAAAAGAGAATTCGCCACATTAACAACCGGCTTTATTGAGGCTGATACATTAAACTGTGCAGACAAAACACTATTGGACCTTTTACTTACATCAGCAATAAAAATGGTCCTGAATAACTGGAAAAACACACATAAGACATCATATAGATGTTGGATGAACTGGATTACACATTTTAGGGGCGCTGATAATATCGCTCTTCAAAACTCTCCCTGGAAAACCCCGACCAGACATATGTGGGATACACTAGATATCTATTTCACCACACATAAACCACCATGATCGTTACCCAGACTCTTTCTATAGGATATTCCTTTTACATATCTTCTTAATCGTGAACGAGTACCAGAGATACATAAATCACTGTTTGGACCCTCAGTTAAACTAGAACCAATTAATTTGTATTCCATAGGACTTTTTATTTAATATACATAATTTGTCATACTACCAAACATAAGCAGGAGTAGGACTCTTATTGCTTGGGTTTGCTTATCTTCTCTTTTTCTATTCTCTTACTTAGTTGTTATTAGTTTCCTTCTATCTCTTATTTAATATTTCTTTCTCTTCCTTATTTCATGGACTACATGAAGGTTATTCATCAGTGTACAATATCTTGTATCAGCTGGCACTTTGTATTTCCGCTTCCTGTATATTGCTTGTGATAATTTTTCTTGTTTTTCATATTGCTGTATTTGCCATGTTTTTTGCCCAGCTGATATATAATGTCAAATCTTATATTTCTGTACACTGTATGGAGTATATTATTTTTCTGTTTTCTTATGAAAAATCAAACACAAGGAGATGATGGACGGAGTGCTGAAACTTTTCAGACACTCACCCCCAGTCACAGATCTGGGTTGAATCCATCATCATTCTTTAGCTCACTTCGCCATCCCAGTTCAGACATAGCTATATGCAAATCAGTCATGACCCTGTGCCTCATGGGAACAGTCCAGCCCGAACTGCCAAGCCATGTCTTCCCTGGACCGGAAACAAGCATCCTGGGACGGGTTTCGGGCTAACAGCCCTCATCAGCCAGGCTAGCTTGAATCCAGTGGCAAAGTGAGCAAGGGACCCTCGTCTGGGCATACCCTGCCAACTTAGGGCGAGCAAAGCAAACACAAGGAGATGATGGACGGAGTGCTGAAACTTTTCAGAAACTCACCCCCAGTCACAGATCTGGGTTGAATCCATCGTCATTCTTTAGCTCACTTCGCCACCCCAGTTCAGACATAGCTATATGCAAATCAGTCATGACCCTGTGCCTCATGGGAACAGTCCAGCCCGAACTGCCAAGCCATGTCTTCCCTGGACCGGAAACAAGCATCCTGGGACCGGTTTCGGGCTAACAGCCCTCATCAGCCAGGCTAGCTTGAATCCAGTGGCAAAGTGAGCAAGGGACCCACGTCTGGGCATACCCTGCCAACTTAGGGCGAACAAAGCAAACACAAGGAGATGATGGACGGAGTGCTGAAACTTTTCAGACACTCACCCCCAGTCACAGATCTGGGTTGAATCCATCATCATTCTTTAGCTCACTTCGCCACCTCAGTCCAGACATAGCTATATGCAAATCAGTCATGACCCTGTGCCTCATGGGAACAGTCCAGCCCGAACTGCCAAGCCATGTCTTCCCTGGACCGGAAACAAGCATCCTGGGACGGGTTTCGGGCTAACAGCCCTCATCAGCCAGGCTAGCTTGAATCCAGTGGCAAAGTGAGCAAGGGACCCACGTCTGGGCATACCCTGCCAACTTAGGGCGAACAAAGCAAACACAAGGAGATGATGGACGGAGTGCTGAAACTTTTCAGACACTCACCCCCAGTCACAGATCTGGGTTGAATCCATCATCATTCTTTAGCTCACTTCGCCACCTCAGTTCAGACATAGCTATATGCAAATCAGTCATGACCCTGTGCCTCATGGGAACAGTCCAGCCCGAACTGCCAAGCCATGTCTTCCCTGGACCGGAAACAAGCATCCTGGGACCGGTTTCAGGCTAACAGCCCTCATCAGCCAGGCTAGCTTGAATTCAGTGGCAAAGTGAGCAAGGGACCCATGTCTGGGCATACCCTGCCAACTTAGGGCGAACAAAGCAAACACAAGGAGATGATGGACGGAGTGCTGAAACTTTTCAGACACTCACCCCTAGTCACAGATATGGGTTGAATCCATCATCATTCTTTAGCTCACTTCGCCACCCCAGTTCAGACATAGCTATATGCAAATCAGTCATGACCCTGTGCCTCATGGGAACAGTCCAGCCCGAACTGCCAAGCCATGTCTTCCCTGGACCGGAAACAAGCATCCTGGGACCGGTTTCAGGCTAACAGCCCTCATCAGCCAGGCTAGCTTGAATCCAGTGGCAAAGTGAGCAAGGGACCCACGTCTGGGCATACCCTGCCAACTTAGGGCGAACAAAGCAAACACAAGGAGATGATGGACGGAGTGCTGAAACTTTTCAGACACTCACCCCCAGTCATAGATCTGGGTTGAATCCATCATCATTCTTTAGCTCACTTCGCCACCCCAGTTCAGACATAGCTATATGCAAATCAGTCATGACCCTGTGCCTCATGGGAACAGTCCAGCCCAAAATGCCAAGCCATGTCTTCCCTGGACCGGAAACAAGCATCCTGGGACCGGCTTCGGGCTAACAGCCCTCATCAGCCAGGCTAGCTTGAATCCAGTGGAAAAGTGAGCAAGGGACCCACATCTGGGCATACCCTGCCAACTTAGGGCGAACAAAGCAAACACAAGGAGATGATGGACGGAGTGCTGAAACTTTTCAGACACTCACCCCCAGTCACAGATCTGGGTTGAATCCATCATCATTCTTTAGCTCACTTCGCCACCCCAGTTCAGACATAGCTATATGCAAATCAGTCATGACCCTGTGCCCTCATCAGCCAGGCTAGCTTGAATCCAGTGCCAGGCTAGCTTGAATCCAGTGGCAAAGTCTGAACTGGGGTGGCGAAGTGAGCTAAAGAACGATGATGGATTTAACCCAGATCTGTGACTGGGGGTGAGTGTCTGAAAAGTTTCAGCGCTCCGTCCATCATCTCCTTGTGTTTGCTTTGTTCGCCCTAAGTTGGCAGGGTATGCCCAGACGTGATCCCTTGCTCACTTTGCCACTGGATTCAAGCTAGCCTGGCTGATGAGGCTGTCAGTCCAAACCGGTCCCAGAATGCTTGTATCCGGTCCAGGGAAGACATTGCTTGGCAGTTCGGGCTGGACTGTTCCCATGAGGCACAGGGTCAAGACTGATTTGCATATAGCTGTGTCTGAACTGGGGTGGCGAAGTGAGCTAAAGAACGATGATGGATATAACCCAGATCTGTGACTGGGGGTGAGTGTCTGAAAAGTTCCAGCGCTCTGTCCATCATCTCCTTGTGTTTGCTTTCTTATGAGAAATACCTAATAAAATTCTTTGAATTAAAAATAAAATAAAAAATAGCAGTAAGAAAGATCTGGTGGTTAACACAGTTCTGTGAGAGTTCTGTGGTTTCCCCAATCACAGTTTTGACTCATAGAGCAGCACAATGGGTTAATGTGCCTGCTGCAAAGCACATTGTGTAACAGTTTTGTATTTTATGTAGATAGAAAAGTGGGCTACTGCCTTTGACACTGAGATCATTTTGTTACTTCCAGTTCATAAATTGCAATCTGTCCAATATAGAACAGTCATCTGTTTACCTGTGTCAGGGAGCTACATCTAAACTGTGGTTAATGGGTTTAGATCCTTGTTGTTTTTTTTCTCAATTTGTAGTTATTCTGAGATTGCAAAGAAGGGCTCCTCTGGGGATTAATAAAGTCTTGTTAGTAAAGACAGCTCCCAATCGCTGCTTTATGTTTTATATCACGCACTTGTACGATTTATTGTGACATGTGTGTGATGTAAAGCGCTCTGACATCCTACACTGGGATGACTAGCGTTATAAAATATCTAAATAAAAAAATTATTTGGTGCTATTTATATCAAAATTAGTGTAGTTTTTCATACACATATATAAATCTTGTATTCTTACTCTACATGCACACCTCTTAAAAGGGGGGTTGAACAAAGTCAAAAATTTGCTTCCAAGTCATAATTTCTCATAAGTACTTGGGAAGTGATGAGCCATGTCCCTGTGTTTCCTTCCATTGCATTTGCATGTAGGTGTTAGCCTCAGATGGCTCCCAGCCAGGATGATACTTGAACAAAAGGGCCTTTAAATTAGGCCTTTGTTTGTGTCAAGCTGAAAGTGAAAATAAAAAAGCCCTTTGCTGCCTGCAGGTGGCTGCACCAAACAGAATGCAGACAACCTGCCAGCACTGCTGTAATGTGTCCTCTTGTCGGAAAATGATACAAGTACAAGAGCAGCATATTTCCCTGGGTCAGCCTGATCTCAGAAACGGCCCAGAAATAGTCAGGATCCGGTATTGTCCCCCTACCTTCCAGCCCTGCGTGAGACTATATATGTGCCTACCTGGGCATGGGACTACATGCGCAACTGAGACTGAAGATGGGCAACTATTTGCCCATGTAGAGTTACATCCACCTTTTACTGCCATGTTTGCCCATGTACCATCATACCTACCGAGACACATTCACCTACCCACCCTACGAAATCATAAGCAGATACACCAAAAGGTGTGCAGGCGCACACTCATGCATTTGTGCGCACACACACACCACATAAGCTCACGCACACACACACAAACGTTACTGTGCAAACAGGTGCTTGCCCTGCCATTTTTTCTTCCGGCTACACCCAAAAAAATGTTTTACATTCATCCCTGTGAGCTCTCTTTCACTCTTGGCCAAAACGTATGGGCTATCATGCTAAAAATCCACTGAAAGTGTTCCAGCACCTCGCTGTGAGTCTCAAGCGCTATATAAATGCAAGTAATTGCAAACATACAAATGCGGACCATTGCCTCACTTCCTCACTTCCCAACTCTTTGCCTCACTTCCTCACTTACCACTTCTTCCATTACATACCTGTTAGTAGGGCATGATCAGATTGGCCCCTGGTGGGTGGTGAGTAAGTCGATCCAGGTGAGTTGTAACCCAAGGTAAGGTACTGCAGATAGGGCCCATTGAATAGGGTAATTGAGTTGCAGCTCTACCAGCATGGGGGCTTCAAGGGATATGTTGAGAGATTGGGATTTATGGATGTTAACCTTGAAGCCCGCCGATTGTACAAATTGGTCCAGTTCATTCATAAAGGCCGGAGGAGAGGTCAGGGGGTCTTCCAGCGTCGCTACAACATCATCTGGTATAAGCTGAGCATATGCTTGTCTTCCCCAAAACTTACCCCAGATATGAGAGGGTTGTCCCGTGTCCTCTGAGCCATAGGCTCCATGTATCAAGCAAAGATGAGGGGGGAGAGCGGGCACCCCTGTCTCGTACCTCTCTGGATGGGGAAAGGGGTGGAGGCATAGCCGTTTACTCGTACCGTCGATATGGCTTGGTATAACTACTCAAGACCCATTGTATGTATCGAGCGGGGAGCACAAAATGCCATAGAGTTTCTATCAAACAGGGCCAATGGACCCTGTCAAATGCTTTTTCAGCGTTCGGTGTCAAAGCGCTGCGCCTTATCAATGATGTGAAGCAGCCGCTTGGTGTTATCAGCGCATTGTCAGTTGGGTACAAATCCCGCCTGATCAGGATCAATCAGGCCGGGAAGAAGGGGGGACAGTCGTGAAACTAAGATCCCAGTAAACAATTTCAAATCTACATTTAAGAGAGAAATTGGCCTATAAGAGATGCACTGGCGCTTGTCCTTGCCTGGTTTAGGTATAACAATCACGGCAGCTTCCAGCATAGTTGGCGGGAGTGCTCAGGAAATTCCAACCGCATTGTAGACTCTGGTGAGGACGAGGGCCAAAATTGTGCACAATGTCTTATAGAAAAGGGAGGTGAACCCATCTGGGCCCAGGGACTTAAGCAATTTCTGCCTAGAGATGGCAGATATCACCTCCTTTATTCGGATCAGGGCCTCGAGTGGCTCAGCCTGGTCCGGTGTTAATCTGGTGGTGGCAGCGTCCCGGAGATAGCCAGCTGGGGCATCTGCGGGGAGGTCTTACGACTCGTAAAGCCCTGCGTAATATTGGCAGAATGTTTCAGTGATCTGCTGGTCTGCGGTTTGTTCCTCCCCTGTCGCGGTAATCACTGACGAGACCCCGTATGCCTGCCTCTGAGTCCTCAGCCTATTGGCTAGCAACCTCCCACTTCTGTTGCTCCCGGTGTAAAAGGCGTGTCATAATCTAAGCACTGCAAATTCTGCCCTGTCTAAGTCCAAACTGGACAGTTGGGCACGAGTGGCCGCAAGCTGTCGCCAGATCCGGGTATCTCCGGTCTGTTGGTGTATACGTTCTAGCTCCTGCACCTGTCTTGTAAGGAGATCTCTCTTGTCCCAACATATCTTCCTTTCCGAAGAGGCAATTGCAATAAATTCTCTTCTGATCACCGCCTTCAGGGTATCCCAAAGAGTGGCAATAGGGGTCTCGGAGTATCATTCATGGCTAGGAAATCTTGTACTGCTTGCGAGATCTGTTGGATCACCGCAGGGCGGTGCAGTAACGTGTCTCTGAGGCACCAGGATCCAGGCGGAGGGTGAGAGGAGGGAAGGGAAAGGTCTAATGTCACCGCTGAATGATCCGATAGTGTGCAGGTCAGAATGTCAGCATGTTGGGCGAGGGATACGATGCTCTGAATGCCCAGGAAGTAATCAATCCTCGCGTCTGTCTTATGGGAGTGGGGATAAGAGGTGTATTCTCTGGCCGAGGGGTGTAAAGTTCTCCAAATGTCCACAAAATCCACCTCCTCTAGCATTTGTGACCCCTCTCTAGAAAGTGCCCCAGTTTGACCCTGTGGTTGAGCTGATCTGTCAATAGCGTTATCGAAAGCACGGTTCAGGTCTCCTCCCAACAGCAGCATTCGGTCAGTTGACTGGGTGAGCTCGGACACCGACCTTCGCAGAAAGCTTTCTTGACCCTCGTTTGGGGAGTAGACTGAGCCCACTGTAAAAGTGTGGGAGCCCAGCGTGAGAGAGTGGGCCAGTAACCTACCTTTGATTTCTGCCTGTTTGAAACCTATCTTTCTGGGAAAGGTGGAGGAGACAAGGATGGCGACCCCTGCGGATTTAGAGGACTAAGAGGAGAAGAGTTGGTGGGGAAATGTCCTGGAGCGTAGCCTGTGGGTATCTCCAGAAAGTAGATGAGTCTCTTGGAGAAGACAAATTTGGGCACTGAAGTGCTCGAGATAAGAAAGGATGGCACGTCTTTTGACTGAGTTGTTGAGTCCTTTTTGAGAGTTGGTGCCATCGCGGGGGTCACTAAGTAGATCTATTTGAGCGTGCTGTTTGGGGGAGTTGGTTGAATGGTGACTGAAAGTCAGGGGGCGGACTGCATGAAGTCAGTAGCTGAGCGGCAAGGCGGTGAAGGAATTCGCCCTGGGGAAACCCCGAGTGGGGGAAGGCCCAACAAACCCAAATGAATACAACAAACAGGTAAAATGGTGAAATAAACATCATTAATGTCCTGGGTAGTGAGACCCATGAGAAGGGGGTGAAAGAGGTCAGCGACAACCCGTCCTGCCACCCGCCCCACCCGGGCCCACCGCCCCTGCAGAAATTAGAAAGAAGGGGACCAGAGAGAGTCAAAAGCTGCTCAGAGCCAGAAGCTGGTTAGAGTAATATGAATCTAACTACGCAGGTCCGGCAGTGCCATCACTAAGAGAAGCCATAACCGTCTGACATTTTCTGGCTATCGTCTCTGGGCAGAGTTGGGCCACAACGCGACCCGCCGTCTTACATTTGCGGGCTTCCGGATCCCTGCCCATCCCAGCAGGTGGACAGGAATTCTCCGGGGAATCTGCTGTGATGTCCAACAATGGGTGGGCCTCCTTCAGTGAGGGGACCTGGTGTATCTTCCCATCTAAGTGAAAGATTAACCGGAAGGGGTATCCCCATGAGTAAGGGACTCCGATGCAGCGGAGGTGAGCCATGATCGGCCGAAACGCCCTCCTTGTTTGAAGCATGGAGGCGGCGAGGTCCTGGAATAGAGTGGGTTGATGGCCCTGGAACTACACTGGATGATTATCTCTGGCCTTTTTGAGAATGCGCTCTTTTAACTGAAAGTCATGAACACATGTGAGGACCTGGGAGAACCTGGGCAGGCCTCTTTGGACCGACACAGTGGGTACAGTCTAGCTTGATCTCCAGTTCAGGAGGAGCCTCCAGAATTGCTCTGAAGAGATCTCCAACAAAGGAAGCAACTTTGAGACCCTCCGCGCCATTTGGAATCCCCCGATGCGTATGTTGTTGCGTCGAGAGCGGGTCTCTAGGTCTTCGGCATATGCTTGTAGATCTAGGTGCTGGTCTTTAAGACGGATCACCTCCTGGTGGAGTTGTTCGATCTCTTCAACTCTGCTTGTGCCATGTGCCACTAGGGTGTCCACCATGTCTCCCAGCGTGTCCACATCCCATCTCACCTCCCTGACTTGCTGGCCACTTCCTTCTTCATGTATTTAAGGTCATCCTGCAAGGAAGCAAATAGCATTTCTATGAAGGAGCGGGTGAGCGCGGCTTCGGCATCACCAATAACCTTTGGAGCATGCTGCTCCAGGGGAGATGCAGCGGTCTCAGCGGTAGAATCAGAGGCTTCGACCGAGTGGTCCCTCTTCCCTTTACTTGCCACCATAAGGGACGAATAGCACGTGCCCACTGTAGGGGGTGCATTAAAACACTGACCACCAGGGCGGCCTGCTTGTCAGTTGGGCAGAGGAGGTCCATGCTCTGAGTAGGCCTCTCCAGGGCACGCAGCCTCCGTTTACCCTCAAGCTCGTTCCCCCCAGGGGTCCGCCACCATAGACCAGGGGAGGCAAATATCTATGAGGTCTATGAAAGTTCCTTGTCCAAAAGGAGGAAGGCAACTATGGAGGGGGGGGGCTCCATTCACCACCGTTAGTACGCCAACCGCTCCCATCTCAGGGTACCCCCTCAGCCTAGCAGGCACAACCAAAGGTGTGGAAAGAGTTTCCAGTCAGCTAGGCAGGTCCTGCCCCCAGGACGCACCCTCTATGGAGTCCAAGCAGCCTATGTCACGATTGTCACACCAGGGGGGAGGCCACCTACAGATCAGCCCGGTACCCTATGTATGTCGTCCCATGGGTCTCCCCGCTGTTGCTGAGATCCCTTGTCTCCAAGGCCCAGCCGGTAAATCAACTATGGGGAGTGGGGCTGACAGAGGACACCCCCATTTAGCCCCTGAGGTCCACGAGGCAGTGGCAAGGCGGTACAGTGTCGGGGGGAGGCTAAATCGCTGGTCCGGGCGCTGAAGTCTCCCACTCCTCTAGTACCCCAACAGCTCAGCCCTAGGTGCTCTCGGGGTCCCAGCCAGGCAGCCAGCACTTCACAGGCTCAGCCGGGGGGAGGCAGTCCACCAGGGTGCCATCCAGGACTTCAGCGGGCCAGACTCTGTGCCATGGACGAGTGGGGGCGGGATCCGCTATCTCACCTCCGACACTGCAAGCCCATGGCCTGGTCGAATCCAGCTTTTCGGCCTCTTGAGGCCCGCCTCCAGCTCCGCTTTCAATCTCCGGTTGGTGAGGGTAGCTCCAGCTCTCAGCTCCTTCTCGGTCTCCGGGGCTCCAGAGGACCCAGGCCAGCTATCTTTGTCTCTCCAGCCCAGCTCCTGCAGCCACTGGCCACCAAGCCAACCACACAGCCCCAGGCGACCCCAGGGCCACAGTCAGAATGGGGGCCCCCTTCAATCCCAATGGGGGGGCCGTGCATCAGAGCCCTCCCCCAATGCTCCTGCCAGTCTCCCCGTCTCCGGCGGGCGGGGTCGCAGCCCGCCAGTCGCCCCTCAGAAGTTGCACAGGCCGCGCCGGCCAGAGTCTGCTGGCTCACCACTAGTGAAGCGGGCCCCGCGGCCTGATCTTATCCAGCCCCAGGACCTCTCGGGGCTTGGCTTTGCTCCACTTCCCGGTCTCTCAGCGAGGGGGCTTGGCTCGGCTTCCAGCTCTTCACGGTCCCCGGGGCCCACGGGGAGCCCCAATTAGCCACTGCCTCCATCTCAGCTCAGGTTCTGCAACGTCGGAATCACACCAAAACCCAGACTCTGGCACGAGCAAGGCCCCTCCAATTTGTGCTCTGTTTGTCACCACCTCTGTGTTTCGGTCGACTCAGGCTGCTTCAGGACCACCGGGGCAATCAGTGCAGCACTATAGTGGTCCCCTGGTCCAGTGCAGCAAGGCATGGGCGGTGGGGCCCTGCTGGCGAGACGGAGCGACAAGAAGGAACGTCCTACTCGGTCGCCATCTTGTCCACACCCCTCCCCTTTTTGAGAAATGTTGGACCTGGGGGTCTGTTCACCGGGCTTTGTGATGGCTCGGGGGGGCACGTGGCATCACTCTCCATATTGCATAATTTCCACTCCTGCTGTGGGCTCCCCGGGGCCTGTGATTAATCGGGGAGTGGGGATCCTGCGTGGCCCCCTCCCCTAATTGAATAATTTGCAGTGGGCCCCTATAATGGCTAGGGGAGGGGGACTGTGTGCCCCCTCCCATTAATAAAAGAAAGAAGCCCCGGCCACCATTTCTATCCTGCGGGAGTCTCATGGGATCGCAACAATTTTTTCTAATATATTTTTATTTTTGACCCATGTGGGGGGTCTCTCTGGATCCCCCCCTAGTCCCTAGGAGGTCAGGGTATCCCTACCTTGCCCCCTCATATTTTTTTATTTTTTTTACAAGTTCAGTACAGGAGACTAAGCCCCCAAGTTTTGTAATGGCTGCCAGCAACATTTTTCTCATGTTGGCGGCAGTCAATCAGAATGCTCCTCCAGAGGGAGTCTGACTCCCGCAGTAGTGAGATGGCCCAAGGGAAATAAAGCACTTTGGGCTAATCAGAACGCTCTATTTTTAAATTGGCACTTTTGCAAGAGTCTCACGAACCCAACTATTCAGATATGTATATTTTTTTACACTTAATTTCTCGAAAGCTACTGAATTGGTTTACACTAACTCACAAAAAGCCCAATCTGAGGATCAAGATCTAGCTTCCTGTCAAATTTGGTTTAATTCCGTTCAACAGTTTTTGCTGCAGCTCTTCTTACCTTCTTAAAGAAGTCTATGGAAAATGCTTGGGGATTTTGCATTTTGGGACCCTCCTTTTTTCTTGGACCCTGCTTAACTGATAAGTCCGAAACTTTCAATGCCCAAACTAGTCAAACAGTAGCACCTTTTTAGAAAGTTTCTTGGCAATTCGTCAAACAGAGCCAAAGTTGTTAGCAAGACAAAAAACGCTTTTTCTGTGGAACAGCTGACCTAACTATAGCTACCAGTTGGCAACTGCCACTGAGTAATATATATATATATATATAACTCCTTTCCGCGTCAGGTATGCAGGAATCCTCCTAACGACCACAAACCATGGACACGGACCAAAAATTTGTGCAAATCAAATATTTATTCCTCCTCTGATGCCGCCATATATATATATATGCTGATCTGTAAAGAAAAATTTTACGTTTTTGTACGTACAATTTTTCTTGACAGATCAGCATATATGTATATATATAGTCACTGAAAAAACCACAGGTTTCAGGGACGTTATAGTTAGTTGGACATTTCACTCGTACAAAACCAGAGAAATTCGGCCATTATAGTTAGTTCAGCTAACTATAACTCGCGCCCCCGCAATGCACTGCTGATGACATCACATATTACATCATTCATGACATGGTCAGTGACATCACTGATGACATCACTGATGACATCTCAAATGACATCACTGATGACATCACTGATGACATCATCCAGTGACTGTGTGTTTCTGTAATGTTTAAATATGTTTTATATATATGCCAAGGTGTATTGAAGAATTAGTGGGTGTATAAGTGTCTGGATGGATGATTTAGTAGGTGCGTGACTGACTGTATAAGTGAGTGATTAAATGTGTCTTACTGAATGCATGGTTTAGTGACTGATACAGACATTCACACAGTTTAGTTTGTCAGTTGGTGTGTAAGCGGTTGCATGGGTTGGTGAGTAGCTAAATGAGGATCTATATGGGTTATTGATTGGTTGTCTGAGTATTTGTATGGGTGCCTGAGTGTATGTGTGGGTGTGTGGGGGTGTGTGACTCTGTGCATAGATGTGTGAGTTGATGATTCACTGGGTGTATGGGTTCAAGAGTGCATCTGTGAAGGGCTGTATGGGTGGGTGAGTATGTGTATGGGTGTGTTGGTGAGTGAATGGATGCCTCAGTGGTACATGTGTGAGTAACTGCATAAGTGAAAGGCAGTATATGTGAGTGTTGAGTGTATAAATGACTATATGTGAGAGTGAGTGATTGTGAGAGTGGCTGTATGGATCAGTGTGTGCTTGTATTAGTTATTGTATAAGAGTGTAAGTATGTGTTAGTATCTGTATGAATAAGTGAGGTGGTGTGTGTATAACTGTATAGGTGAGTAAATGGGAGTGTGATTGATTCTTTGCATGACTGACTAGGTGTGTGAGTAACTCTATGGATGAGTGGTGGTGTGTGAGTGTCTGAATAGGTATGTGAGTGCATATGATAGTGCCGTATTGATGGTTGACTGCATGTATGAGTGACTGTATGGGTGAATGACTGGATGTGTGTGTAGACCTAGGAATTAGTGAGTGGGTATGCACTAACTGGTATTGGTGTGTCTATGGTTTCGAAAATGGTAGTCTGTATTTTAGAGTGGGTGTATCAAAGGTTATATTAGGGTATGAGGAGGTGCATCAGATTATCACGTGGATGATGTCATCAGTGATGTCATCAGTGATGTCACTGACCATGTCATGAATGATGTAATATGTGACGTCATCAGCAGTGCATTGCGGGGGCACGAGTTATAGTTAGCTAAACTAACTATAACGGACGAATTTCTCTGGTTTTGTACGAGTGAAATGTCCAACTAACTATAACGTCCCTGAAACCTGTGGTTTTTTCAGTGAATTTCTAAGGTTTTTTAAATGCTAATTTCTAAGTATAACGTCCCTGAAACCTATGGTTTTTTCAGTGAATTTCAAAGGTTTTTTAAATGCTAATTTCGAACTATGCCTACAAAGGTAGGACATGTGAAGAAAGAGGAAGAAAAGTGCAGAAGGAAGCAAGACAAATGCAGAAAGAGGCAACAGAAGTCCAGAAAAACGAAGAAAAGTGCAGGAAGAAGCAAGAGATGTGCAGAAAGAACCAACAGAGGAGCAGAAAGTCCTCCTGTGCCCCCAACTTTTTGCTGACGGGTACTGGTGGTAACTGACTCTGACTAACCAGGCCTAGAGCCAGTGCTATGCTAAAAGACACTTAGAATACAGTGAAAACACCTACATACACTAGGGAACACTATGCGTTGGGGTGCCCCTGTGATTAGCATGACCTCCTCTGTATTTGCCATGAGTTAATGCCTGGGTCATTGCATGAGTACATGAGTAGTGACTGGATGATTAGAGTGCTACAAGGAGAGTGCATGGTGATTTTATAAGTGCTTGGATTTTGGCAGAGTGATTGGTTAAGTACATGGTGCTGGCTGGGTGATTGGAGGAGTGCATGGGTAGTGACAGGGTGATGGCTGGACTGCATGGGTACTACCTGGGTAATTGCAGGAGTGAATCAGTACTGTGTAGGTGGTTAGAGGTCTGCATGGGTAGTGCACAGGGGATTGTAGCAGTGCATGTGTTAGTGCCTGGGTCATTGCATAAGTACATGGGTACTGACTGGATGAAGAGAGTACTGCAAGGAGAGTGCATGGTGAATTTATAAGTGCTTAGGTTTTGGTGGAGTGATTGGATAAGTACATGGTGCTGGCTTGGTGATTGGAAGACTGCATGGGCAGTGCACAGGTGATTGTACCACTGCATGTGTTAGTGCCTGGGTCATTGCATGAGTACATGGATAGTGACTGGATGATTAGAGTACTGCAAGGAGAGTGCATGGTGAATTTATAAGTGCTTGGGTTTTGGCGGAATGATTGGATAAGTACATGGTGCTGGCTGGGTGATTGGAGAAGTGCATGGGTAGTGACAAGGAGATGGCTGGACTGCATCAGTAGTGCTCAGGGGATTGTAGCAGTGCATGTGTTAGTGCCTGGGTCATTGCATGAGTACATGGGTAGTGACTGGATGATTAGAGTGCTGCAAGGACAGTGCATGGTGATTTTATAACTGCTTGGGTTTTGGCGGAGTGATTGGATAAGTACATAGTGCTGCCTGGGTGATTGGAGGAGTGCATGGGTAGTGACAGAGGGATTTCTGGAGTGCATGGGTACTACCTGGGTCATTGGAGGAGTGAATCAGTAGTGTGTAGGTGGTTAGAGGTCTGCATGGGAAGTGCTCAGGGGATTGTAGCAGTGCATGTGTTAGTGCCTGGGCCATTCCATGAGTACATGGGTACTGACTGGAAGATTAGAGTACTGCAAGGAGAGTGCATGGTGAATTTATAAGTGCTTGGGTTTTGGTGGAGTGATTGGATAAGTACATGGTGCTGGCTGGATGATTGAAGGAGTGCATGGGTACTGACAGGGCGATGGCTGGACTGCATGGGTAGTGCTCAGGGGATTGTAGCAGTGCATGTGTTAGTGCCTGGGTCATTGCATGAGTACATGGGTACTGATTGGATGATTAGAGTACTGCAAGGAGAGTGCATGGTGAATTTATAAGTGCTTGGGTTTTGGCGGAGTGATTGGATAAGTACATGGTGCTCGCTGGGTGATTGCAGGAGTGCATGGGTAGTAACAGGGCGATGAATGGACTGCATGGGTAGTGCTCAGGGTATTGTAGAAGTGCATGAGTTAGTGCATGGGTCATTGCATGAGTGCATGGGTAGTGACTGGATGATTAGAGTGCTGCAAGGAGAGTGCATGGTGAATTTATAAGTCCTTGGGTTTTGGCGGAGTGATTGGATAAGTACACACATGTCGCATCAGGCCCCACCCCCTCCCTTCACCACTGTGCAAACGCGCCCCCTGGCGGGTTTTAAGTTGGAGGATTAATTCCCCTTGAATCCTGAGGGTCCCTGGGGGCCAACTAGCCCACCAGGTACCTCCAGTAAGCGCCACAGGGCTGCGTTGCAGAGAGGTGGTCCGAAGCCACGCCCCTTTTTACACCTCTCTGCAACGCAGCTCTGTGGCGCTTACTGGAGATACCTGGTGGGCTAGTTGGACCCCAGGGACCCTCAGGATTCAAGGGGACTTAGTCCCCCAACTTAAAACGCACCACGGGGCGCGTTTGCACACTTGTCACATCAGGCCCCACCCCCTCCCTTCACCACTGTGCAAACTGGCCCTCTGGCGCGTTGTAATTTGGGGGATTAAGTCCCCTTGAATCCTGAGGGTCCCTGGGAGCGAACTAGCCCACCAGGTACCTCCAGTAAGCGCCACAGAGCTGCGTTGCAGAGAGGTGTAAAAAGGGGCGTGGCCTTGGACCACCTCTCTGCAAAGCAGCTCTGTGCCGCTTACTGGAGGTACCTGGTGGGCTAATTGGCCCCCAGGGACCCTCAGGATTCAAGGGGACTTAATCCCCAACTTACAACGTGCTAGGGGGCACGTTTGCACAGTGGTGCAGGGAGGGGCGGGGCCTGATATAAGAAGTTAGCAATCCTGCTGTGTGGGACTTACTGGTGGTAATAAAAGGGATAGTTGCCCCCAAGGTTGACGTTGGGGGCTAACTACTCCTCCTGTTACCTCCAGTAAATCCCACACAGTGGGATTGCTAAGAGGTGTTTCGAAGGCCACGCTCACCTTTCTCCACCACTCTGGAAACGCGACTGGTATGTTATAGTTAGAAATTAGCATTTAAAAAACCTTTGAAATTCACTGAAAAAACCATAGGTTTCAGGGACGTTATAGTTAGCAATTAGCATTTAAAAAACAAGCATTGGCATAGCCAATAGGTCTCGCCTTTGGGACCTTATAAGTGTTTAGCCAGAGATATTGACTTTGCCTATATCTTTAAGCTGTGCTGTACAGAAGTCTGCAGCATGCTGAAAAGTTATAATAAAGAAGTGTCAGAAGCATTTTTGTTACCGTATATATGACCAAGAAAGCATTATGTACAACTGAATGACCATATTAAAAAAGTATTAAAAATAAATAATGTTTTGAGATTTTTTTTGTCCTTTCAATGCTGGCAACTTCTATCTGCTTGTCCCAATGGTTGCTTGTTATGGGGTTTTTTTTGTAATGGGGGGAGGGGGCATAAATAACAGGAGGGTGAAGGTTGGGAAATAGTACCTATATAACAGTCAGTCAGTCAGTGAGAGAGTCAGTTAGTTAGTCAGTCAGTGAGAGAGTGCGTCAGTCAGTCAGTCAGTCAGAGAGTCAGTGAGAGAGTCAGTCAGTGAGAGTCAGTCAGGCAGTGAGAGAGTCAGTCAGGCAGTGAGAGAGTCAGTCAGGCAGTCAGTCAGGCAGTGAGAGAGTCAGTCAGGCAGTGAGAGAGTCAGTCAGTCAGTGAGAGAGTCAGTCAGTCAGTGAGAGAGTCAGTCAGTGAGAGAGTCAGTCAGTGAGAGAGTCAGTCAGTGAGAGAGTGAGAGAGTGAGTGAGTCAGTCAGTGAGTCAGTCAGTCAGTGAGAGAGTCAGTCAGTGAGAGAGTCAGTCAGTCAGTGAGAGAGTCAGTCAGTCAGTGAGAGAGTCAGTCAGTCAGTGAGAGAGTCAGTCAGTGAGTGAGAGAGATTGAGTCAGTCAGTCAGTGAGAGAGTCAGTCAGTGAGAGAGTGAGAGAGATTGAGTCAGTCAGTCAGTGAGAGAGAGAGAGAGATTGAGAGTGAGTTAGTCAGTCAGTGAGAGAGAGTCAGTTAGTGAGAAAGAGATTGAGAGAGTGAGTTAGTCAGTCAGTGAGAGAGAGAGTCCGTCAGTCAGTAAGAGAGTGAGAGTCAGTCAGTGAGTCAGTGAGAGAGTCAGTCAGTGAGAGAGTCAGTCAGTGAGAGAGAGAGAGTCAGTCTATCAGAGAGTCAGTGAGAGTCATTCAGTCAGAGATTGAGAGTCAGTCAGTCAGTGAGAGAGAGATTGAGAGTCAGGTAGTCAGTGAGAGAGAGTGAGAGTCAGTGAGAGAGAGTGAGAGAGAGAGTGAGAGTCAATGAGAGAGAGTGAGAGAGTCAGTCAGTCAGTCAGTGAAAAATGAAACACTGCATGGTGCATTGCAATTGTGTGAAGGCCTTTTTCACTAGATTCACTTTTCTGTTAAGCTTGTGATAGTATATTGCACTTGCAGTAAGGTTGGGTGACAGAGTACCCGTCGGTCAAAATCCAAGGCAGGGCCTGTGTAAGCACCCCGTCCACATACCTCTCCCCAGCTGCAGAGTTCGCTGCACCCTCAGTCTATAATTATCAGGTGTCCCCGGGCAGAATGTGCATCAGAAAAAGGCTCTCTTAGTCTTCGGGGTGGTCACTGCATGCATCTCGTCTGTACCTGTCCTGGACTACCTTTGAGACGGTCACAGTGGAGCTGTAATGTGTCAAACGGAACATGCTCTGTGGCTAACGCATGACTAATGAATGCTTCGCTTATACCACCATCTCACAATGTAGAGTCCTTATAAATGCAATTACAATAACTAAAACCGATTGAAAACGAAACGCCGGTAACTTCATTTTTCAAAATAATGTTATGGAAAAACATCTTTAAACCCTTAAACGTAAATGTTGAACTTTAATATAAAAAAAGGCCACGATGTAATTAGCGAAAATGTATTATCAGCATGATGAGTACTCTCTCTGCTGTGTGTTTCACTCAGTTGTTTGCTGAATCCTGGGTGTTTTGACAAGCATGAAAAAGGAAATAGGGGCACCATGCTGAAGTCCCTTTAAAACCAGTGTAATAGAGAACCTTGCTTCCGGGATACAATCAAGGCTCCACTGCTGCCGGGTGTCCCACGCACAGTACCTACGTTCAGGCCTTTGTGTTACCAGAACCACAGCCTGCACAATGTGAGATATACCTGCTAGCTGTGCATCGAGGGTTTTACTGAGACACGATGAGGCAAATATAGACCAGCAATTCTGAAAGAAAGATTTTTACTTTTTTAGACAGAAAGCTGGTACCAGGCAGTCTTTGTTGTTGGCAATGTGTTCCTTACGGGCAAGGATGGTGACCAGGGTGAATTCAAGTGACTTGGTAATCAGAGAAAGTTGGGGCTTGAAGCAGTCCAAGTTCATGTCATTCAGCTAGGTTTGTGCAGCTTCTTTTTTGTGATTCCTGGCAATTAAAGCAAATTCTGTCTTAAGTGGATTTATGTACGAGCGGGAGTAGCAGGATTTTCTAGATTTATAGCTCCACTGCTTTGAAGATAAACTTGCTCTAAATACTGGCTTGTCTTACTGTGTTGAGGCAGACATCTTATTTTATTTTGGTTGTGTGGAATTTGCATGTGGTGCCGGTTGCTTTGTATGTGTGTATGCTGTGGCATTTGTATAGTGCGGACCTTGCTAGAGAGTAAGAGTGCTGAATATTTTGCACAGCCAGAAAACAATCACTGTTTTCAAGGAGGCTGGGTAAGATAAGTTCAGTACTGTAGGGGAGCTGCTCAAACGGCAGGTTTGCACTCATTTTTGTGAACCAGGTTGCAGATAGTTTGGTTCCACGTTTATGGTGCAGAAGGGGAGGGATTAGATCACAGGTATAAGTCTGGCTTGCTGATATGTTGGCGGGACAGAGTGTGCACAAGAATGCATGTGTGTGAGTGAGGTTAACAGTGGGAACGAGCCACAATGAGACAGAATGACAGTGTGCCAGTGGGTGTTCGAGAAAACCAATGAGAGAATTAGGGGGAGTGTGACCCTGTACCAGTGAGTATAAGAGACAAGCATTGGCCGCGCGGCCGCAAAAGTGACGCTGCCGCGCAGCCGCGAAAGTGACAGAAAACAAGCACGCGGGTGGTGCGTGCAGAGAAAGCCAGATGGCAGCTCTGGTGGGGAGGGGGAGGGGCGAGCAAGACAGAGAGGCAGAGCGAGGTGCGCGCGGGAGAGCGAGAGGAAAGCCCGATGGCGCTCGTGCCTGTGCGCGTAATCGCGCGCAGAATGCCACAAAAAAGCTGTGGTCGCATTTCTGAAAGCCCACTGACTAAATGTCTCGCCCAGACCAGCGCAAGCGCTGGCTCAGGGCGAGACCTAACCATTGAAATTCACTGAAAAAAACCATAGGTTTCAGGCACGTTATAGTTAGAAATTAGCATTTACAAAACCTTTGAAATTCACTGAAAAAACCATAGGTTTCAGGGACGTTATAGTTAGTTGGACATTTCACTCGTACAAAACCAGAGAAATTCAGCCGTTATAGTTAGTTCAGCTAACTATAACTCGCGCCCGCGCAATGCACTGCTGATGACGTCACATATTACATCATTCATGACATGGTCAGTGACATCACTGATGACATCACTGATGACATCTCAAATGACATCACTGATGACATCATCCATGTGATAATCTGATGCACCTCCTCACACTCTAATATAACCTTTGATACACCCACTGTAAAATACAGACTACCATTTTCGAAACCATCGACACACCAATACCAGTTACTACATACGCACTCACTGATTCCTAGGTCTACACACACATCCACTCATTCACCCATACAATCACTCATACATGCAGTCACTCATCAATACAACACTATCATATGCACTCATACACCTATACAGACACTCACACACCGCCACTCATCCATGGAGTTACTCACACACCTAGTCAGTCATGCAAAGAATCAATCACACTCCCATTTACTCACCTATAAAGTTATACACACACCACCTCACTTATTCATACAGATACTAACGCATACTTACTCTCTTATATAATCACTGATACAAGTACACACTCATCCATACAGCCACTCTCACAATCACTGACTCTCACGTATAGTCATTTATATACTCCAACTCTCACATACACTGCCTTTTACATATGTAGTTACTTGGACATGTACCACTGAGACATCCATTCACTCACCAACACATCCATACACACACTCACCCACCCATACAGCTGTTTCCACATGCACTCTTGAACCCGTACACCCAGTGAATCAACCACTCACACATCTATGCACATAGTCACACACCTCCCATCCACCCACACACACACTCAGTCTCCCATACAAATACTCAGGCAACCAATCAATAACCCATATAGACACTCATGGAGCTACTGACCAACCCATGCAGCAGCTTACACAACAACAGACAGACTGATACAGACATTCACACAGTTTAGTCACTAACCCATGCATTGAGTAAGACACATTTAATCACTCACTTATACAGTCAGTCACGCACCTACTAAATCCTCCATCCAGACACTTATACACCCACTCATTCTTCAATACACCTTGGCATATATATAAAACATATTTAAACTTTACAGAAACACACAGACACTGGATGATGTCATCAGTGATGTCATCAGTGATGTCATTTGAGATGTCATCAGTGATGTCACTGACCATGTCATGAATGATGTAATATGTGACGTCATCAGCAGTGCATTGCGGGGGCGCGAGTTATAATTAGCTGAACTAACTATAATGGCTGAATTTCTCTGGTTTTGTACGAGTGAATTGTCCAACTAACTATAACGTCCCTGAAACCTTTGGTTTTTTCAGTGAATTTCAAAGGTTTTGTAAATGCTAATTTCTAACTATAACGTGCCTGAAACCTATGGTTTTTTCAGTGAATATATATATATATATCTATATATATATATATATATATATATATTTCCCAAAGTTGCACCAGCAAGTTAAAGCCGCACTCCAACTCCAGGTAAGGAAACAACCTTTATTTTATGATAGCAGGCAGCTTCCTATTCCGTTCATATGTCCCCAGGCTTGACGCGTTTCAAGGATTCTGTCCTCTTCATCAGAAGCCTTTGATTCAAAATGGAACGTTCTGTGCATTTCCCATGTTACCCTGCGCATTTTTAACTTTGAATTAGTGGCCTCAGGTGTGCCTTTGATGTCAGTTCTTTCCGTTGCACGCTGGTAATTGTGGTTCTTTTTCCGCACCTCTTACGCCCTCCAGTGGGCCCGATTTGAAGCAATTTCTATGGGGACCATTTACAGCCCACATTGGGCTCACAAATAGGACTCTGGCTGCTCACTTAAAAGTACCTGCAGCGCAATAACACGAGGAGAAGATTCACCCCGCATGGCCCCTTTTGATGTTGCGGTGGGGGGTGCGTCGCTTTCACAGCCTGGAGCGCGCCGTGTCAAGTATTTCCCAAAGTTGTACCAGCAAGTTAAAGCCGCACTCCAACTCCAGGTAAGGAAACAACCTTTATTTTATGATAGCAGGCAGCTTCCCATTCCGTTCATATGTCCATATGTTCATTATCCGATGACTCGCTGTGACCTCTGAGGAAGAAGAAAGGTTCTTCAAAACGCGTTAGGTCAAGAGGACGAAATTACGGGATGGGAAGCTGCCTATTTATTTTAATAAAGGATGGTTCCTCACCTACAGCGGAGTGCGGCCTTAATTGCTGATCAATGTTTTGGGTCATGTTTACACGGCGGCTCCAGGCCGTGAGGGCGACGCACCCCCCGCTGAAAACAACAAAGGGGCCACTCAAGGGGAATTCTCTCCTTGAATGTGGCGCTGTGGGTCTCTTTGAGTCAAGTAGGCAGAGTCTCATCCAGAGGCTCAATGTGGGCTGCTAAAACTGTCCTTGGATTAAGGTGAATCATCGGACCCACTGGAGGGTTTGAATTGGTGCTTGAAAATGAACTACATGTACCGGCATGCATTGGGAAAAGCATCGTGATGAACGGCACACCGTAGGCCGATTAAAAGTATTTAAAAGCATGCAGGGTACTGTGGGACTGCACATGATTATCCGATGACTCGCTGTGACCTCTGAGGAAGAAGAAAGGTTCTTCGAAACGCGTTAGGTCAAGAGGACGAAATCACGGGATGGGAAGCTGCCTATTTATTTTAATAAAGGATGGTTCCTCACCTACAGCGGAGTACGGCCTTAATTGCTGAGCAATGTTTTGGGTCATGTTTACACGGCGGCTCCAGGCCGTGAGGGCGACGCACCCCCCGCTGAAAACAACAAAGGGGCCACTCAAGGGGAATTCTCTCCTTGAATGTGGCGCTGTGGGTCTCTTTGAGTAGAGTAGGCAGAGTCTCATCCAGAGGCTCAATGTGGGCTGCTAAAACTGTCCTTGGATTAAGGTGAATCATCGGACCCACTGGAGGGTTTGAATTGGTGCTTGAAAATGAACTACATGTACCGGCATGCATTCGGAAAAGCATCGTGATGAACGGCACACCGGAGGCCGATTAAAAGTATTTAAAAGCACGCAGGGTACTGTGGGACTGCACATGATTATCCGATGACTCGCTGTGACCTCTGAGGAAGAAGAAAGGTTCTTCGAAACGCGTTAGGTCAAGAGGACGAAATCACGGGATGGGAAGCTGCCTATTTATTTTAATAAAGGATGGTTCCTCACCTACAGCGGAGTGCGGCCTTAATTGCTGAGCAATGTTTTGGGTCATATATATATATATATATATATGAAATGAAATTTGTACTTGTAAAGCGCACTTATACCCCCAAAGGGGTGTCCTGGCGCTGTACGCATACCGCTGTGGAACCCTTCCTGGCTTTTCCCTGTGAAATGTCCACTCCTGGGCACCCCCAAGGTGAAGCCAGGCATCCCAGCGCTGTTGGGGCCGTTGTGGAGATTAAGCAAGCTATTGCCCAGAGTTGCAGAGTGGGACCCATGATTAGAATAGGCACCGAGGCGAGAATTATCAGGTCCGAGGAAATTGAGCCCAAGACCCGCCGAGGTGGGAATTGAACCCTGGTCCCGGGCCAGATCTCTGCATCAGGGTCTGCCGCTCTAACCATTGAGCCACACTTCTATAATATATATATATATATATATATATATATATATATATATATATATATATATATATATATATATATATATATATATATATATATATATATAAATATATATATATATATATATATATATATATATATCCAAGAAAGAAGTGACTCAAACAGATAGATTCACCAAAGAACAAAAATATATTTCCACTACAACGTTTCAGCTTCCGCCTTCCTCAGGTAGTACAAGATGGTTTGCTCAGTGGCTGCACAGATGACACAGCTGAATTTTCAAAAAGCATCATGAGTGAAGATTCCATTTGGAATGTGGAATCAATGCAGTCCTGAGAGCTCTTGAGATATGCAGTAATCAGGTTGTATTATCAGTAATGTTCAGTCCATCTGGATGCAGTGATTTTAAACGGTACATCCAGAAGTTTTCTCTGGAGTCCAGTAGTTCTTTCTTTGAGACATGTTCCACGGGGAAAATCTTCAAATCTGATAGTAAATGATCCACAAGGTTAAAATGATTGGCTACAGGCTGGTCAATTTTCTTATTAATTATTGCCGATTTGTGGTTCCTGAATCGTGTACGGAGGTCATTCACTGTTTGGCCTACATATTGTTTTTTACAGCTTTGCCGTTGGCACTGAATCACATAAATAATGCATGTTGAGCGACATGTAAGATGCTGTCTTATTCCATAGGTCCTTCTCGTAACAGAACTAGTTACTGATGATGTTTGTAAAAGGTATTCACACGTGATGCACCTTTTAGAGTCACAGCAATGAACCCTGCATTTGTTACAACTTGCTTGAGTTCAGCTCTCACAATAAGAGATCGTAAATTTGGAGCTCTGCGGTAAGCAATGACTGGCGGTTTTGGAAAAACCTTTTGCAATTTTTCACAAGTAGACAGTAAGGGAAATGTTTTTTGCATTATATTTCTGTAGTTGGGAGCTGATGGATGATAGTCAACCACAAATGGAGTTCTGTCACTTTTGTTTCTGCCGTTGGTATTCCAAATAAGTGCTTCTCTGGGTAACTGCAAAGACTTGTCAATTTGTTGCTGTATGATATGCAGAGGATAGCCTCGCCTTTTAAATAATGTAGCAAGCTCCTGTAGATGGTCTTTACAGGTTTCCTCATTGCTGCAGATGCGTCTTATTCTGAGTGCTTGGCTGTAGATGATGCTCAGTTTAGTGTGGTGTGGGTGACATGAAGTCCAGTTTAGATACAAATGAGCATCTGTAGGCTTGTGGTTCAGATCAGTTGTAATTTTTGTTCATGAATGGTGAGTAGCACATCCAGAAAAGGGAGATGATGCTTCTGTTTAGTATTGCTGCTGGTAAATTTGATGGTAGGATGGATATTGTTGATATAAGCTGTAAATTGTTCCAATGCTCTACTTCCTGCATTCCATATTATAAATATGTCATCAATGTATCTTAGCCATACCAGTGGTTTGATGCTATAAGTAGCAAGTATACAGTTCTCTAGTTTGCCCATGAAAATATTTGCATAGGATGGAGCCATCCGAGTGCCCATGGAAGTCCCTTGTATCTGCAGATAGTGTTTACCATTGAATGTAAAATTGTTGGATTTAAGGATAACTCTTGAAAAGTTGGTAAGCACATTTGTTGATGGCTTTTTCACAGTTCTTTTATTAAGAGCTTCAGATAATGCCATAAGCCCATCCTCATGTGGTATATTGGTGTATAATGATGTAACATCAAATGTAGCCAGAAGAGTATCATCATCAAATGGGTTGGTTTTGTTTAATTTTTCAATAATCTGAAGGAAGTGACTGGTATCTTTAACAAATGATGGAAGTTCCTGTACAATGGGCTGGAGGTGCAGGTCGACAAATAAAGATAGTCTCTCAGTGGCTGTGTCATTGCCAGAGATGATGGGACGGCCAGGATTGTTCATTTTGTGAATTTTGGGAAGCATATAAAATCTCCCAGGTCTTGGTTTGGGATGAACAAGTATATCTGCTGTTGTTTCATCAATGAGGTTTAAGCTCCTGTACCTTACAACCATGTTCTTAATTTCTTTGTTTAAGTCTTCTGTGGGATCAGTTTCTAAAGGTTTGTAAGTGTTGGTATCCATTAGTTGTCTCATTCCTTCCTCAATATAATCACTTACTTTCAAGGCAACCACTGCACCACCTTTGTCTGCCGGTTTTATAATGACATCCATTCTCTGTTGAAGGAAGTGGAGAGCTTTTCTTTCTTCTCGGGTAATGTTATCAAAAATCCTCTTAGGTGTTGATTCCTTGATGAGTTTGTTGATGGATAAAATGTATGTATCAAGAACATGATTTCTACCACATTGAGGAGTCCATGATTTGGGATGGCGGAACTTCTTAAATGGATCTGGAAGGTAGCTTGGCAGACCAACATTAGAATTATTGTAAAAGTATTCTGCAAGTCTGCATCTTCTCTCGAAGGTTTTTAGGTCTCTCATCATGTTGGCCATATTATGGTCCTTCGGTACAGGACAGAAATAGAGGCCTTTGCTCAAGAGGTTCAATTCACCTGGTGATAGGAGCCCTACAGTCAAGTCAATAACTGGGTCGGATGTCTGGAAGGGTTGTAACTGGCTGATGCTATGCAGCTTTTTTGGTCTTATAAATCTTCTATTTGTTTTATGCTGTTTACTCACAGGGCTTACACTGACAAGAAAATCTCCAAAAACAGAATGATTTAGGAAGTGGTGAGTTGGAAGAGGAGGTATATGAAATCTTAACATATCTCTTTTTAGTTTTGCAGATTTAATTTCAATAGCATTATTTTATTTCTTTGTGACTCAATGTATCCTTTGGGATCCAGATTTTTGCCCTGGCTGGCTGTTGTTTTCTTGTGATCCTTCATCTTCAAGTATATATATATATATATATATATATATATATATATATATATATATATATATATATATATATATATATATATATATATATATATATATATATATATATATATATATATATATATATATATATATATATATAATACAAAAAGAGTTGCCTCTAGGTGGGATGCACTCCCAGGTGAAAATTACGCCAAAGCAAGGGCACACGCCATGAACAAAGTCCTTTTCTGGTTTACCTGCCAGACGCGTTTCGGGCCAACGCCCTCTTCAGTGGCAGACCATGTGATGTGCCGGCATGCGGCAACCACCAGTACATCCCCATAATAATAACGCTCAGGTGAACCACCTGAAACAATGCTTCCTTGGACTGGTGGTTCAGTAAAACCCAAGTGGGTCGCCGCCGGCACTCACATTCAAAAATGTCTTAAAAGGATTGCCGATGTTCGCGCCGGCACCCCTGCATATAACAGGCACCTCCTGTTCCACAGTTAGCTGCCCCAATAAAGCAGCCGCGGACCCGCAAGTGTTTCGCGGTGGTGCAATCCCGCGACCAGGCAGGCCGCTGTACAAAATACAAAAAGAGTTGCCTCTAGGTGGGGTGCACTCCCAGGTGGAAATTACACCAAAGCAAGGGCACACGCCATGAACAAAGTCCTTTTCTGGTTTACCTGCCAGACGCGTTTCGGGCCAACGCCCTCTTCAGTGGCAGTCCATGTGACGTGCCGGCATGCGGCAACCACCAGTACATCCCCATAATAATAACGCTCAGGTGAACCACCTGAAACAATGCTTCCTGGGACTGGTGGTTCAGTAAAACCCAAGTGGGTCGCCGCCGGCACTCACATTAAAAAATTTCTTAAAAGGATTGCCGATGTTCGCGCCGGCACCCCTGCATATAACAGGCACCTCCTGTTCCACAGTTAGCTGCCCCAATAAAGCAGCCGCGGACCCGCAAGTGTTTCGCGGTGGTGCAATCCCGTGACCAGGCAGGCCGCTGTACAAAATACAAAAAGAGTTGCCTCTAGGTGGGATGCACTCCCAGGTGGAAATTACGCCAAAGCAAGGGCACACGCCATGAACAAAGACCTTTTCTGCTTTACCTGCCAGACGCGTTTCGGGCCAACGCCCTCTTCAGTGGCAGACCATGTGACGTGCCGGCATGCGGCAACCACCAGTACATCCCCATAATAATAACGCTCAGGTGAACTACCTGAAACAATGCTTCCTGGGACTGGTGGTTCAGTAAAACCCAAGTGGGTCGCCGCCGGCACTCACATTCAAAAATGTCTTAAAAGGATTGCCGATGTTCGCGCCGGCACCCCTGCATATAACAGGCACCTCCTGTTCCACAGTTAGCTGCCCCAATAAAGCAGCCGCGGACCCGCAAGTGTTTCGCGGTTGTGCAATACCGCGACCAGGCAGGCCGCTGTACAAAATACAAAAAGAGTTGCCTCTAGGTGGGATGCACTCCCAGGTGGAAATTACGTCAAAGCAAGGGCACACGCCATGAACAAAGTCCTTTTCTGGTTTACCTGCCAGACTCGTTTCGGGCCAACGCCCTCTTCAGTGGCAGACCATGTGACGTGCCGGCATGCGGCAACCACCAGTACATCCCCATAATAATAACGCTCAGGTGAACCACCTGAAACAATGCTTCCTGGGACTGGTGGTTCAGTAAAACCCAAGTGGGTCGCCGCCGGCACTCACATTCAAAAATGTCTTAAAAGGATTGCCGATGTTCGCGCCGGCACCCCTGCAAATATATATATCTTCAAATAGGGGGCTTTAATCATATGACCTGATCTGATTACTGGAAGCTGGGAGCTGTTGTCTTCAGTGTCCGGGATCTTCAAAGACGGTGAAGAAACAACAACAGTTAGTGGTTTTTCAAAGTCAGTCTTTCGTTCACCCCTTCGATCAGGAGACCGATCAGTTAAATGCCTCAAGTGAGAAGAGTCTCTGGTTACAGACTTCCCAAGACGCTGGGCAGTCACCATATGACCCTTGGTGGAAACCACACGGAAGGGTTCAACGTCATAGGGAGCATCAGACTTCCTTCGTCGCATCTGCCGGGCGATCACAATATCTCCTTCTCGTACAGGAGGTTCTTTGCCCATCGCCTCTTGTCTGCATGGACTTTAATTTCTGCTTGTTAACCAAGTCCTTTATATGAGTGGTACTTTCACTGCTTTCTCGTTGGTTGGTTTATTGAGGTAAATTGGTTGTCATTACTCTCCCAAATATCAAAGTCACAGGACTTTCACTGGTGGTTGAATGCATCATTGAAAGATAGGCTCTTAGGGTAGAATTCAGTACCATTTTCAACTTGAGCCCTTCAAAAGTTGCACACTGTACCGCTTTCTTTAGCATACTCATAAAATGCACAACATGTCCGTTGGCCTGCGGCCACAGTGGTGCACTTTTCTGATGCTTTATGTTCAGATGCTGTGGGAAATCCTTAAACTCCCAACTATAAAAAGGCGGGCCATTATCAGACTTCACAATCACTGGAATGCCCTAAGTCACAAAGATGTTTTCCAGTTTCTTAATGACTCATTCATGAGTACTGGACATTGGTTCTTCAATGAGTGGGAAATGAGAATATTCATCCACAATGACTAGCAAATGATGTCCGTTATCAAGTGGACCAAGGAAATTGATGGCTATTCTCTCCAAAGCATAATTATGGAGTTCAGACAAATTCAACGTATGTTGTGTCACATTTGTAGACAGGTAGTTGCATAGATGACAAGCCTTGAGTTCCTTTTTGACTCACTCCTATATGTATGGGAACCAAACTTGTTTTCAAAGAGCTCTTTTTGTGGCAACTATAACACTGTGCCCTTCGTGAGCCTCTTCAATCATTCTCTGTTGCAGACTCTCCGGAATTAGGGTTCTCAATCCTCGTAGTATGACTCCTTCCTGAGTTATGGACAGTTCATTTTTAACATTCATGTATTTTTGATATTCACCCTCATTGGTGAGAGGTTGAATGTGTTGGTTCCACGACTAATGTGTAATTATCTCTTTCAATTTCAGCATGTCACTATCATGACTTGTGGCAGTGATGATCTGGGCTAACGATATGTCAGCTGGTGTATTTGTTTTGACAATGAAATTGATATAGGCCTCAGCCATCATGGATGGAGTACCTTGTCCTTGTATAGGCACTCTGGAAAAGTAATGAGCAAAATTCTGATCCTTTCCTGAATGATGGAAGGGTTTTCCATTCAGGAACACATGGAAGTATTCACAAGCCCATACCATAGCCAACTCACTTTCTCAGGTTGTGAGTAAGCACGTTCTGTCTGGGACATTAAGACAAGCTTCAGACTAAGAGTTTCTTTCAGCATTCGTCATTTGGATGAATCTGACAAGCATCCATCTATAACTCTAAGATGCATAGCTTATTCATCCTTGAACTTACAGTGTCTAATAAGAGTCTCAAGTCTCTCCACAAAGTCATCAGTGGTTTCACCAACTCTTTGTCATTCTTGACTGAAAATATATCTTTCATAGTCAACATTTTATAGTGGATTAAACTTGAGATTCAATGTTTCTCTATTCTGACAGTATGGGATTCCTTTATGTATAGCCTGACCAACAGGTTCTCGGCCAACGATGTGTAGATTCTTTACACTGTTTTCATGATCTTGAATTGCTTCACCGCGACTGGAGCTGCGCTTTGACTCCACATGTATGAAGCGTCGATTCTGTACTTCGACAGCGGCACGCATGAACAGTTTGCCAGGACCAAGGTAAACTCTCTGAGAGAGTAAAGCCGGTCTTTGGGTTACTTATCCCCTATCTCTTCGCCAGTTGTAGCATCTATCCCAGCCTGGCTACTCGCGAATGACTATGCCACACACGGAGCTCAATATTGCATGTCTTTATCCTGCTGCGTGTAACTGCGAACTCAACATTCTAAACAAGCTTTCATTGTGTTCCACTCTAACACTGACGTCACAGCTCTATGGATTACGGTAGGAACCAAAAGGGCTCAGTCATAAAACTCGCAAGACACTACATGCTGGTCCCCCTCACTGGCTCCCTGCCGGAGTTGGTTGCCCAAAGTAACTGCAAGTAACTGCATTGATATCTGCCCTCGTTTTTCTTGAAAACATTTTTAAGTGTGAAATTGAATAAATTTGCCAAGCGCTTGTTCGCGGATAAGTCAAAAGTGCATACTTACTGTCCCTTGTAAAATCTGTATCTCCAGAACCCTCTGGAGGACCTTTTTTCGTTTTGATGTCAAAAGTTACACAAAAATACAAGCTATTTTTTTTAAGTTGGTGTCAGATTTCTTCAATGTCTCGTGTAGTTCTACTGCAATTGTTTTGGTGATGTGTAAATGCTTTACACTTGTTTCTTTTTGAAAGCCTGACTGCTCAGAGCCATAGCTACCTAGGGTCGATTGAAGGATTTGCCAAATTAAATTTACTGGTCTTAAAGAGGTTGGTAAGCGGATTACACGGTGAGGTCACACAACAACACCATATAAAACACCCTTTTGCCTCACACTCACCCTTTTATCTCATCTTACAGTAGATTTGGTGATTGCTAGTATTGGTCAGTTACTTTAGTTACTAATAGGTTTTTGTTGCTCATTATGCTTTAGCTGTGTGCCTTGAGATATGACTCAATCATTAGTTACCAAGTTAAAGGATATATTATGAAATGGTCTTACCGCAGACCATGGATTGATAGTTTAGTAGGTTCGGCACCATGGTTGTCTTTTACCTCAACTTGTGCTGAATCATAGATTACAGCGCTTCACCCTTTTATCTCATCTTTAGGTAGAGTTGGGGGTCGCTTGACTTGGTCAGTTACATTAGTTGCTGATTGGTTTCTGTTGCTCACTTATGCATTAGCTGTGTGCCTTGGGATCCAACTGAAACATTAGTTACCACGTTAAGGGATACATTATGAAATTATCTTCTGCAGATCATGGATTGATTATTTACTATGTTCTGCACCACAGTTATCTATGATCCTGTGGGTGACACCATTTTCTGAGGTACCGATCCAAGTAGGAGGCCTAAGGCTTATCTATTAATTATGTCTTTAATTAGTTTTGGATGTTAACTTATGAAATGACTGCACATTGAATTGCTTCTCAAAGCATCTTGTCCAATCATGGTCAAGAGTCCAGGGCACCATCTGCTGCAGCTTTCTGAAAAACAGCAAAATACTACAGGTTGTAATTTCCTGGTGCAGCGAGTTCCAGAGCTGGTGGCTAGTTATAAGGAATCTGTGGCAACCTCTGAAAAACCATATAAGTACTAGTGGCGTCTGTTGGGCAGAGAGAGGGGTAACTGCGCTCTTTGGGTCCTTAAAAGATTTTGGTCCTAATTAGGGGCGTCCTGGTAAATGGTGTGAACTTTATCGCACCTGCTGAAATCTGACTGCGCAGAGTCGGAATTTATCAGGTGCGATAAATACCAGTTAATTATGACTTTTGGGGAATAACATGTAGGTTTTGGAGATTAGCACACCAAAATCTGCATGTTTTGCTAGGTAGGGTTTTTTCCCCTCAATACGTTTCAGCAGGTTTGACCAACCAATATTTATCTCAAAATCCTTAACTGCGATATGTGTGATAATTGCAGTAACTTTAAAAACAAGCATTGGCATAGCCAATAGGTCTCGCTTTTGGGACCTTATAAGTATTTAGTTATGCAGCACAATATCCTTGGTGCAATAACATCAACTGTTGCATGGCTAAAAACTTATAAGGTTCCAAAGCGAGACCTATTGGCTATGCCAATGCTTGTTTTAATTGTTTGAGAGAATATTTGTGCTGGTCATGTTTATGTGTGTGTTCGTTTTTTATTTTGCCTAACAGAGTCTTTTTGCAGTAATTTAAACTTCAGCGGGGGGCGGCTCAGGCCCGAGGTACATCTTTTAAGAGTCTTAGCGGGATTGGATCCTGGGCCGGCCATTGTGTCAAGGATCACACGGCTCGACTTAAGTCCGCCGTACAAAAGTAGTGATAAGGAGGTGAACTCGGAGCTGACTGGCGAGATTACAGGCCCTGGAGACGGCGGTATCAGCAGCAAAGCTCCCCGCGGGATCCCAGTCACAGAGAGGGGCTGATCAGACAGCTAAGGTTCAAGAAAGGGAGGCCCATGGAATGGAATGTGAGAGCAGCGCCGAGGAGACGGAGAGCAGAGCGGTGTGTGCTGAAGAACACAAGCAGAGCAGAGTGTGCCCCCGAGCTAGACGGTTCTGAGACAGTGACCGGCATGGCACTGAGGCTGGAAAGTAACTTCAGTAACGGAGCAGAGAGGCGGAGAAAGCGTGACGTATACTCGTGGAAGAGAGAGCGGAGGCCCCTTCTAACACTAACGTGACAGCAAAGAGAGGGGGGCTGCCGAGTGTCACTGAAGGAGGGGCCACCTCCTGAGTAGGATTAAACTACGTACACTGGGCATGGGGGAGGGAGTGGGAGAAGGGAGGGGTGTGTGAGAGCAGAGAGAAACCATTAACAGCGCGGCGCTCGTAAAAGGGCGCTGTGCTGATTATGTTACAACAAGCCAGGACTATTGTCTTTGTCAATGGCTGTTAGATGCATAAGATAAAAAACAAGCCAGCGAAGGTCTGGTGTAACAAGCACGGAGGAGCGGGGGCGGCGAGCGCGGCAGCCTGCAAAGCAGTCCCAAAACGCTCGTGCGTCGTGGCTGGCCTTTGGATGAGTACGCGCGGCAGACATGTGTTTCCACTTATCGCGCCCGCGTCTGGGCACGATAATTGGAAACACATGTTTGCCGCGCGTACCCATCTCAAAAAGGCCAGCCACGACGCACGAGCGTTTCTTGGACTGCTTTGAAAACTCACTTACATTAAGTCTTCGCCTCTAAGCAGCGCTTGCGCGCTACTCGAGGCTCGACCTAAAAATTATAATGGTGCTGCTTATCTGTTAAGATAAGGACATTGCAGTACTCCAGCACCCCCACTATAGTCACCCGTTGAAATATGCCAACATCTTCATTATGTTTGCAAACATTAGTTCAAGTTAGGGGGCCAAAACAGACATGAGGGTAAAGTCACATTTCTGATTTACTGAATATGAATTTGCCATTTTGGGAATTCCACCAGTGTGGATGGGGTTTTCGCATTTGTATATCAGTGGTTGTAGAATTGGTAGGAGAGGGTTTGTGGGCATTTCTAGATAGGTCACTCATGTAAATGTTGTGAACACACACAAGCTTGCATGTTTGTGGCATTTTCAGCAAACAGTTAAAAGCACTATCCCACTTGAGAAATACATTTAAATTTACTCCTGCAAGGGCGTGAATTAGAGAGTTTTCTAGGTTGTAAACGGACAGGAAGCACCTCCAAAATTGATGATGGAGTGGGGGTTTTATTTTGAAAACCAAACCCAAAAAAATGTATATGTCATTTTGCTTTGAGATTTCATTTCATATTGTAGGTCAGTATACTTGGCAAAAATTCTGCCTGAAGGAATACTTCTTCATTTGAGTACTCGTGGAAATCTGCAAGTGTTGCAGATTTCCGGACTATTCCTGTTTTTTTTTTTAATTCTAAAGAAGTATAAAAATTGCTTCAAATGTAGGAGCATCATAAAGGAGCAAATGCACTGTTTTTTTCAAATAATATACGTGACAAGCTATAGCAATGCTTGTGGAACCTAAAAGCTGGAATTGTGTTAAGGACTTTGAACTGGGGGTTACAGGATTTGCATACATTTCCACACACTCCACGCAGTGCCATTTTGCTTTTAGAGTGTGTCTGCTTCTATTTGTGATTCCCTGATCTATCTTTCGTGACTGCTGGTGGGTATTGGTTCTAAAGAAGACAGTGGGGGGAAGGGGGTGGTGATCGTTCAATAGAGCATTTGGTGTTGGCTTTTAAGGCCTAACGGCAACATTTACTCTTCAATACCTAAGTATATGTAAAAATGTATAATGTTGTTTGTATAGTGCGTGGAATGCACAAATAATTTTTAAAGTGGTTAGGGTTAGTTTTAACAGCGTGGTAGAAAAGTGACAGAGTATACGTTAACATAGCACTAGGGTGCACCAGGGATGATTTATATATATATTACTGACTCTGTTCTTTGTTCACACAAGTCTCTTGTTTGGCAGCAGGCCTGTCTTGAAACAAGAGAGTAATGTCAAACCTCACCTTTTTGCAGTGGCAGCCAATGCAGGTAAGAGCAGGGGGGCAGGGCGGAGAGGGGGGAAGTCGACAGACAAAGGAATAGAAAAAATAAAATTTTAAAAAACACTTATCTTGCGCTCGATGCATCACCAACTCGGCAAAGCGGCGAGTGCAGGGTAAGTGGTTTTATTTTTAATTTTTATTTATTTTCCCTATTCTGTTGTCTGTCGACTCCTCCCCTCCCTGCACCGCTCTTACCTGCACCTGCTGCAAATGCCTTTTTGGGAGGTACTACAGATGAATGTGCAACTAACAGTCTAAACAGAGGTTGAATATTTAAGGCCATGTCATATACCCAGTACTAGAAACTTTATTCTTTTGCATTCCATTGGTGCAGGAACTGTGTATGGGGCTGAAGACCAGACTCTGTCTTTATTTTGGGTGCCAATAATTTTCACAGGGAATTGGTGAAGTCCATGTCAAGTGCCCAGTGACCACAGTACATAGTCTGTTCTGTGTGAAAGACATTTAGGGGCATATGTACAAAGAAGTGGCGGAGTGAGGTGTTAGCCGTCATGGCTTAACGTCTCACTCCGCCATTTCAGAAACGCAAGGCTGAACCATATTTACAAGAATATGGTGGTGCCCTGCGTTTCCCCCTGCGCTGGCGCTACACTTAGTTGCCTAGCGCCAACGCAGGCACCCTTGCACTATAGTGCAAGGGTGTCTGCATGCAGGGGAAAAATGTTTATGTGTAGGAAGGTGTCCCTTCCTGCACATAAACAATCTTTAAATGCCGTTTTGTCACTTCTATGTGTGCTGCTTAATGCAGCACACATGGAAGTTACAACACGTCTTATTTTTTTAAAGATTGTTTATGTGCAGGAAGGGACATCTTCCTACACATTAACAATCCAAGGCATTTTGCTTTTTCCATGTATGCTGCACAGGACAGCACACATGGATAAAGCAAAAACGAGGAGAAATTAAGCATTTTTTCCGTGTTTCGCCAAGTTAAGACCAGGTTTTCCCTGGGCTTAATTTTGTCGCTGCCTCCTATTTACGCCACCCTTGTAAATAGGGGGCAGCGTCAAAATCAATGGGTGCTGCGGTGGAACGTCCTCCGCAACACCCAGTGCCCACCCCTTTCACGCTAAGCATAGCGTGAAAGGGGTCTTATTTACAAGGCAGCGTTAAGCCACATTAAGTGGCTTAACGCTGCCTTGTAAATACGGTGAAGCAACTATCGCCACAGGAACGTCGGAAAAAGTGATGTTCCTGTGGGGATAGGGGCTTGTACATATGCCCCTCAGTATTCTATTGATTGTCTCCATTTTATCACAATAATCAACCTTTCAAATATTTTTATTCAAAATTCTGTGGTACGCTCTACCATCCAAGAAGAGTTTTGATCACTCACAAGAGCTTTGATGACCTCCCACTGGACTGCAGAAGAATTTAAATAAATTATAATGAGAAAACCACACAAAATCACACTTTCAACAACCAAGGCACACTGATATCAAGTGCATCCATAACACAGCACAGACCCACCGCAAACCACCTGTGGCCTCTGCAACTGTGTGAAGCACACCACAGCCCTTGTGCATTCATAGGACAACAGATTATGCTGCATTCATCACAATATATCCGGAACCCAGCTACTTCAACTGTAGCATAATTTCAAACAACTTTAAGACCGTGCAGCACTCCACAGTGTGCACTGTGATCACCATGTACCTCCCCATTTTGAGCTCTTCAGAATATTGAACAACTTTTAAATAATGCATTCATCATACTTACAACCCATATTTAAACCTATTCTTCACAATGATAAACATTTGATATCCCCGAAGTCAATTGCAAATGAATAGAGTTGGGGGGTGTGGGGGCAGTCTATTAAGTGATATTATGTGCTGGGAAAATAAAATATCAGATATTATTCAGCTCCTTTTCTAATAAGCACAGTTCATCTTGCTAGAGTTGAATATAAGACTTTTATAGTTTGGATATCCAAAGAAAAGGCTGCACACTAAGGAAAGGAGGGAGGGGAGTGGGATGCTAAATTTCATGTGGGACTTCTAATATGGGTAAAAATGTGTTGAGAAGACAATCATTAGAATTCCCAACAGAAAAGGAAAGTGTAGAATAAATCAATGGGAGAAGCAGGGTGGAGAGGGAAAGCCTGCAAACATTACAAGTAACCCAAAATGGCTCAATCAGCGAGAAAACAGCATTTGTGGGGGGAAAAAACAATAAGCACAAATACACCTGCAACATGTCATGCAATGTTCATTTTTTATAGTTCACAAATGATCATACCAGGCATAAACTGTGCATGGTGTACAAGGCTCATATGAATTTGTGTGGCTCTAACAGAAATCTAGTAGGAACTTGCTAACTGTCAAATGTCTTGGGAAACATTTTATTCTCTATATTTAAAGTGAAGAACAACAAAGTAGAAAGTGTTCTTGAATAAGAATTATGAGGAAACATTAAAGTCGCTTAATTTAACCTACCTTAGTGTGATGATGTAGACGAGGATGGAAAAGCTAAAATAATTTGAACCTATTTGTTGAATCAGCAAAATCACTTGTAAATGTTAACCATAATATCAAGTTCCACCCCTTTGCTGAACAATATTTAGAACCCATTTGCAGTTTTGTGCATAAAAAAACTACTTGGTCTGTGTAATTTGTGCAAAGGATGCCTAATTTATGCAGGGAAGACCTGACTTGGCAGTTCGGGCTGGACTGTTCCCATGAGGAACAGGGTCAAGACTGATTTGCATATGGCTGGGTATGAACTGGGGTGGCGAAGTGAACTAACGAACGATGATGGATTCAACCCATATCTGTGACTGGGGGGTGAGTGTCTGAAAAGTTTCAGTGCGCTGTCTATCATCTTGTGTTTACTTTGCTCGCCCTAAGTTGGCAGGTTATGCCCAGATGTGGGTCCCTTGCTCACTTTGCCACTGGATTCAAGCTAGCCTGGCTGATGAGGGGTATTACCCCGAAACCGGTCCCAGGATACTTGTTTCCGACCTGGCTTGGCAGTTCAGGCTGGACTGTTCCCATGAGGAACAGGGTCAAGAATGATTTGCATATGGCTGTGTCTGAACTGGGGTGGTGAAGTGAGCTAAAGAACGATGATGGATTCAACCCAGATCTGTGACTGGGGGTGAGTGTCTTAAAAATTTCAGCGCTCCATCCATTATCTCCTTGTGTGCTCCATCCATCATCTCCTTGTGTTTGCCACGTAGGGTAATTCATGCCATTCCTATCTTCCGTTTTTTATTTCTGAATATTAGGCACCTGATTCCTAAGTGCAAGAATTACGTTTGAAATCAGATAAAAAGAACTTTGAAATCAGCTGCAATTGTAACTTGGGAGTAGAAAGGGAAAAGAAAAGTAGATAAAGGAGGAGGAATGAAAAACAGAAAGGATGAAAAACGTGGGGAATCAGACTGGATTTGATGTTAAAGCTGACGTGCTACAGAGAAAAAATTATTGAGTGTTCAAGTTTGGGAACCAATAATGTATTTTTTTCAAATGTTTGCATTTGTATTGCTATTGTTACCTTTCTAATAACTATAAAAAAGAATATTGATGGGTGTAGGTGAAATTTACATATTGTCTGAAAAGTTATAAAACATTGTATTATACATTGTTTGAAAAGCTTAACTTTTGTGGAGAACCCTATTTCTTGTGCAGGAATTTTATCAATAAAAGACTGCATGCACTTCTTTTTTTCTGTCTTCAAAAACTATAAGTTGAGGTTCTCTTCTATAAGGTGTATTTTGCTTTGTAAACTTCATGAAGGTCATAATGTTTGCATAGTTTAAAAAACATTTCACAAACTTGCATTGGAAAAATCTTTGCAACTTTAGTGAGCCCCAATTATTAGACCATGTAAAAATGTATTAAATGAATTAACAGTTTATCTATCATCAGAGCACATTCTTAAAAGAAACTAAGGGCCAAATTACAAGTCTGGCGGTCCTCCCGCCCGCTGGATCCAGAATTGAATCCAGGCCCTGACTTCGCCTTCGTTCCTGCACGGTGTTGCATGCACCATGTCGTGCATGCCACACATTGCATGAACAAAGGTGCAAATATAGGGGGGCACAACATGTGCCCCCCTGCACGCACCCCATGGGTAAATTTGCCCGGGGGCCCTATTAGGGCTCCCTTACATGCATGTCCACCAACCTTTTCATGCCGGGGTCACTGCCATGAAATGGGCAGTTGAAATGCAATTCGGAATATGCTCGGCAGAGCCGGCAACGGCACCGCTAGCATATTCCTGCCCCTTTCCACACCGCCACCACCTCGGGATCCTGGATCCCGGCGGAGGTCCTGTGGTAGTCCAGCCACTACCCTCGGAATACAGCAGGCGGGCCCGCAGGGGTGGCGGTGGTCAGACCGCCATAGCAAGTACGGCAGGCCAGGACCACCATACTCGTAATAAGCCCCTAAAGCAGTAACTGAGATGAATGACATTTTCACTTTTTTTTAAATAGCCAGAAAATAACAGTTTTCATCTCATCAAGTTCTCAACCATTTATATTTGCTACCCCAGAAAAAACACGGGCGTGAGTGCAAAAAATTTTAAAATCAAAAAACACTTGTAGTTTTGAATAGTGTCTAACTTTCATCTAAAATTTATGGAAATATTTTCATGTGTACTGCTGATCTTGTACAATTGCAGGAAAAAAATAAATATATGTTTTTATTCAAAATGAAATTGAGATTACAAAGAAATGTGTGGCGTCTAAAAACGTTAAACTAGAAATTAATTTGCAGTTATACGAGTGTTTTTAATTAAAAAGTAAACAAAAACAGCATTTTATCAAATCAATTTTATATTTACTAGAAATGGGAATCCAATACTGGGAAGTGACAATTCTTTTGCTTAAAAGGAAACCAAGAATATGCTTTTAGGTTAAAGTTGACATTTTGTAAGTGTGTGCATATAAACATTTACGTTAAAATAATGAAAAGTTGGCTTTTGCTCACACAAAGCAAAACGAATGAGAAACTGCAGCCTTTTCATTTTGACTGGAAGTTCAACATTTTAGGAGAAAAATCATTAGTTTTCAGTGAGAAATGTATGGTACTTAAACAGCAATTACTGCCCACCGCTGGTTACAATTAATGTTCCATGGAGTAACTCATTGAAGAAAATAGTTACTTCCAGACAGGGATCAGTGTTAACCTGTCCCAAAATAGCAATAAATTTAGAAGAAGGAAACAAAACTCTTTGCTCAATAAAGCACTTAATACAGTTTTTCCTTCAACCAACCTCAACCCGTTTTACCAATTCAACCAATTTGTACACAATTACATTGCAACATAAATACTACAAGGTTTTTAATTCTCATTGTTTTCATTTTATTTGTAAACGCTAAAGAAATTTAGTAGCAACTTCTTGATTTCTTTCTATGTGATTCACATTCTATTATCATTGAACTTCAGGTGCAAATATATCTTTGTGGTAAAAACATATACATGGCAGGTGCCTCAAATACTCTGTTATTTAAACAATAAATGAACTGTAGTTTTCACTGCGAACTTTCAGCATTAATTTCAAGTTGTACCTGAATGCTTTAACTGATCAGGACAAACAAGATACCATTTTGTAACACAGCCTAATCCAAAGAAAATAAGCATATTATGTATCTATTCTTAATGTTTAATTGCTTTTTCCTATATGCAACTGATTGCAGGAAATAGCACCACATGAGCAAGAAACAGGAAATGATGTCATGAGTGATTGTGGAATACAGTGGGAGGATAACGGACTGCCGGAAATGCTGCTACAATGATTACTTTTTCTCCAAGGAGCCATTGTCAAGATCTGTAACAGACATACATGCCTGTAGGTCGACTATAGATATCGGGTAGTGAACAGGTATTTAAATACAGGCCCATTGCATGCTGGGACCTTCTGCGAGGAGTCTGTAAGGGAATGTGGTCAAGCACTTTATATGTTCGGGAGCAGGTTCACTGTCAACTGCTGACACACCTACTCTACTGAATAAAGGAGATCCTTAAATTTGCATTACTCACCAGGAACAAAATATACAAAACGAGATTGATAGAAAACTAAAGAACAACTGGTAAGGTATCAGAGCATAAAATACTGCATTGGCAATTATGATAGTGTAAAACTGGCTCAGTAGCTTCTTGTTCACAGAAGGTGCTTTATCAATTTTATAGATTAATACTCATAACAGCACTTTTCAGACACCCAAAAATAGTGTCTTTCCATGTGTCCCAGGATCATACAACCCAGGCGTCCACCCCCGGCATAAAGAGGGAATAGTCTGAGTTCATCATACCAACTGCTTGACTGTGGTTTCCTCTTGTCCTCATAACTTGTGATGTTCCTGTCCAATGGCGGCAAGCCTGAGTCAATTTGTGAAGACTCTTACCTAAGCACTCTGCAGCTGTTGATGCCTGTTTGCAGAGTTTTGAAGATGGAAAGAGAAGAAGTGGAAGGTTCACCCCGAGCCAACTCAAACAGCAGGCGTATGGCGTGAGAAATTGTACAAAACGTGAAAGAAGTGCATATACAAGAAAGGGTGTTGGTGTTTTTTGATGATAGAGGCCTACTGTCAATGAAGACAATAGAAAGTACCAGTCCAAGTCTAAAACAGCCCCTTCCCTCAACCAAGATATTATGGGTCAGAGATGAGAAGGGGTGCAAGAGGCAGAATCCTGTTCTCCAAGGATCGGGGAATGTATGTCATTCCTAATATCCAGTCAGAAAGAAAAAATAATAGGTTGTTAAACTCTTTGTGAGTTTTGAATTGCTCAGTCAGGTGCAAGTTACATAGATGCCTCTTGGAAGTGGAAGCCATCACTGTGGTCTGTAAGAGTCCCTTTCTCCTTCATTTCAGCACTGGCAAACATGTCTGCAACCCCTCACAAATCTGGACTGTGTCACCATTCCATCCTCCACAGAGCACTGAGATTTGAGAAATTCTCATTTGTTCAGGTATTCAAAATAAAGAATAAGAGTGCGATTGGGAGCCTTCTGACGGTTGTGTCCGGCCATTGTTTATAGAGGTGGCAAGGAACACAGCCGAATACAAGGCTATTTTACCTGGTTTAAGATCATTTTTGGATTGGTTAAACAAGAAACCAAGGGCTTACTTTCCTAATCTTTAATCTGGATTCAGTCTAAGTTTAATATTGCCCTGATATTATTTTAAGCAAGGACCTCTTCGTAAATTAGGTCCATCTTTCCTTGCTTGAATCCCAAATGAGGATAGATGAGCCTAGATTACTGGGACCTTCCCTTGCTTAAAACAGTTTCAGGGCCGATCTAGCCACGAGGGATATCAGCTTTTAGAGTAACCTAGCACTATTTTTAGCTGGGACAAAACTCTTTGTAAATCAGAGATCAGTTTCCTTGCTTAAAATAGGCAAGTGACTAAAAAAAAGTGGAAAGCTATAGTAAATCACGCCCAAAGATGAAATCTAATAGAGTAGCTAATCAAATTCGGCTAGCCCAACAAAGAAGGAGTTCAGGCTTATCTTTTTGTGACAAAGTGACATCATTTCCCTCGGTCTGCCTTGGGCTGGGTGTGATAGGCTGAGAACTGATACCTCTTTCAAAATTGGGATGCACTCAGTGCTAAATTTGAGCCGGTGGTTTCCGGTGCTCAGCACCGGCACTTAATCATCAACACCGGCACTTTTTATGAGCACCAGTTAAGGACACATTCATTTATGGTAGGCACGGGGGGATTAAGAGATGTGCCCAGAATCACAGGATGTTGAGCCGACGCCAAGACTCGAACCTGGTTCCCCATCTCCGAAGTTAGTAGCTCTGGCAATTATGCCACATCCTCTCCCCACTTTCATAGTTGGTTCTGTTTTAGGTGGCGCTAACAGGAGATGCAGGAGAGCTGGTGCAAGCTGCCTCCTGGTGCGAGCCGCAGCACTTATTGTTTTACAAATTTACCACTGGATACCCTTAGCCTCTGGTGATACGTGCTTGGCAAACAGTACTTCGAAACAGATTGACGGATGGTCATAGATACACGTGAGTGAGGGAATAGCTATATGGAGAGAATAGTTTGCTAGCTAGATAAAGACAGACAAGAGAAATGGCGAGGCATTGACAGAAAGACAACTGTCTTAGTCAGAACTGCTCAGTCAAAGTCCAGCTAGAGAAGCACAGACAAACTCACTCTAGGGACCTGAGGGTAAGTTGGCCAGTTAAGGTTTCCAGCTACAGCACAATCACAAGCACACAGCCTTCAAGTCCCAGGTATCAAATGTTCATAGTCACAAGCATGGGAAACGGGAGAGCTGAGTGTACTTCCCTCCCTCCCTCCAGCGTTTCCGCTAGCCCGGCTTTTATCTCTCAGATTATATAAAAAATGCAAACAAAAACTCATTGGTAATTCTGCCCGAGGTCACTTCCAAATGCAGCTGGAAGGGATGAAGCCTGGAGCTTAGCGGGGAAATTGCATTATTCCATCTGCAAAAGACAATGATGCTTCTGAGCTCATCCTGCACAGGGCCCCCAGTTTCTCCACTCTCCTCTTTCTTTAGTTCCTTCTGATCTGAAGTCTCTCTCTTTCTCTCTTGCTGTCCTGCTCACTCCTTTGTGGCACCTCTCTCATTTTTGTGGCCGTTTTTAGAGTTTTGTGCTCCTTTCCTTTCCTCCTACATGTCTTTCAATCTTTCACGTTTATGGCATCCTTTCAATGTTATGCGGATTGTTTTTTTTTTTACCCTTTTGTATTTATGCCTTCCTCCATTTATATTGTGTTCTTTTTTCTCTTACTGAGTCCTTTTTACTCTAACGAGCTGTTAATTCTTTTGTTAGTATTGCTTTCTGATTCGTTCTAGTTTCCAGACTTTTTAATTGCTTTTTTCTTCCTTTCCCTCATACCGCATGTTTTTTCTATATCATTGTCCCCTAGCCTTTTTCAGTCGTTGTTGTTCCTTTCTTTCTCACTTCTCCATTTGTTTTGATTCCTCTCTTATTATCCTTGCTTTTTCTTTCCCACTGATGCACTCTTCTTTCCTTCTCACTAGTGTACTATTTCCTTGTTCTTTTCTTCCTTCCTCTCTTCCTTTGTAGGTTTTACCTGTATGGAGCTCACACCACTTGTGGCGATGGTGAACATATTGCAATCTCAGCTGTTGCAGGAGGATTAGGGTCACGCTCCTTCAGCGATTGGCTATTATTCAAAATCCTTTAGCCTTTGGCTTGAGACATTGCCAATCATACCTTGGATCCGCCCACAAGAGTATTTCGGTGTCACAGTTTTTCTATTGGCTTTTTGGGTGTATCCGTCCACCGCCATTAGGATGCATGAGTGACTCTTTTACAAATTAAACCGGCCTAGTATAGTTTGGGATACCGTGCTGATGAAAATATGTGACAAATGGATGCTGCAGAAAAACAAGTTTGCTTAACTATCTGTACCCTCCATTCTTCAAGTGCTTTTATCAGTGCTCACTACCCAGTGCGAGCAGGCCGCTTGCCGACAGATATAACTATGGCGCCATCTTGGAATATTATGCAGCATACTCCATTATGGTTTGCTATGCCTCATGTTTCTAATCAAATTATAAGCAGTCCAGTAGCACTGGGAGTGACCACTGACAAAAGCACCTGTTAGACGAATGCTACAGAAAATAAATCAACCCTTTTTTCTGTAGCATCAGTTTTTCAGAAATGTTTGCCTGTGCTTGCTCACCAGTACACAAACAATCACTGGAAAAGCTAATTGGTTTTAAATTTGTGCAGCTTGTGAACGCCTAACCTGCACGCATTAAAATAGATTGGCTTTGCCAAGGCTTGTTATTCTTCCAATACCACTTTATTCATCTGTTGTTATTGCCGCCTGCTTATTTCCTTGCTTCCATGCTATTGCTTTGTTTGTTCTTCCTTTATTTTATATTTATTTCCTTTTTTATATGTCTTTACTACCTCCTTACCCAACTCTCATACTTTCTCCTTTCTGTACAGAGCTCTTTTCTCTCGTATTATGTTATTTCTCTGTCCCTGTCACCAGTGTGGGCACGTCGCATTTTTGCTGACTTTTTTCTCTTACTATCAGCTGTCGTTTTCTCCCTCTTTTTCTCTCTTAGCTCTCAGGCAGGAGATGCCTCCTGCCCTCTTCCCCTCAATTGACCCTTAACAGGCCCAGGCATTAAAACAATGCCTCAGAGAAAGCTGCCTCCCCATTGGCAGTGCCACAGAATCAATGCCCGGACCAGCTATGACGCAACCGAAAAATAAATACTACAGCACCTGGCTGGGGAGATTGATTTTTCATTTCAAGATGGAGCCCGATCTATATTTCCCTCTCGGATGGGGAGGGTGGTGGCGAAATGTTCTTTATTTTCCACTCGGAGGGTGGGGGATTTTTTCAAATAATCATATTATAGCTGTAGTCGTCTGTGCAGAATTCCTAATAAGGGCGAATTATGTGATTGCTGTCCTCGCCAGCAGCTGCTGCCCACGCCTCTGGAGGGGTTCCAAATTATTTTTGATTTCCGCCAACATACTTGGCTCGTGCCCTCCAAGTGAATGTCTGACTTTGGGTGGGCCCCAGCGCACCTGGGCTGAAGCAGAGCTGCCTGCCTTTACTGTGCAGGCTTCTCCCGAGCCCCCAGCATGCAAAGCAAGGAGCGCGCGCCTCGAGTGTTCACGGACGTCAGTTACCTGAGAATGGAGGTATCCAGCCCTGCCTGCACAGTCTGCCTCTCTGGTTCTTAGGCCCCGCTGAATAGATTTATGACTGATTCGTTGGAAGCTTTCAGAGTGAATAGCTTCTGGGCACATGTAGAAAGTACATTTTCTGATCAATTACCAGAGTCTGTGATAGTCTGTTTGCAATTATGAAAAAAAAGAATGCTGCATTATTGATGACTCGATGAGGAAATAGGTTCTCATTTAGAGATTGATCGGTGCGGGACATTTGGTAAAAAGTGGAAAATGTCCCCTCCGCCCTATTTAAATTGTATAGGGCCTCTATGATTTCTAAATATATAATAGGGGCATCTGCTGCTTTTTGGCAGATGTCCCACAGCCACGAAACGTACAATAAGGCCAAGCAATGGCCTAGTGATTGTGTGACAACATGAACTTTCCCACTGGATTCAAGCTAGCCTGGCTGATGAGGGGAGTTACCCATAAACCAGTCCCAGGTTGCTTGTTTCCGGTCCAGGGGAGACCTGGCTTGGCAGTTCGGGCTGGACTGTTCCCATGAGGGACAGGGTTAAAGACTGATTTGCATATAGCTGGGTCTGAACTGAGGTGGTGAAGTGAGATAAAGAACGATGATGGATTCAACCCAGATCTGTGACTGGGGGTGAGTGTCTGAAAAGTTTCAGCACTCTGTCCATCATCTCCTTGTGTTTGCTTTTTTCGCCCTAAGTTGGTAGGGTATGCCCAGACGTGGGTCCCTTGCTCACTTTGCCACTGGATTTAAGCTAGCCTGGCTGATGAGGGGTGTTACCTCACAACTGGTTCCAGGATGCTTGTTTCCGGTCCAGGGAGGAGCTGGCTTGGCAGTTCGAGCTGGACTGTTCCCATGAGGCACAGGGTCAAGACTGATTTGCATATAGCTGTGTCTGAACTGGGGTGGCAAAGTGAGCTAAAGAATGATGATGGATTCAACCCAGATCTGTGACTGGGGTGAGTGTCTGAAAAGTGTCAGCACTCCGTCCATCATTTATGACTGACTCGTTGGAAGCTTTCAGAGTGAATAGCTTCTGGGCACATGTAGAAAGTACATTTTCTAACCAATTACCAGAGTCGGTGATAGTCTGTTTGCAATTATGAAAAAATAATACTGCATTATTGATGACTCGATGAGGAAATAGGTTCTCATTTAGAGATTGACCGGTACAGGACATTTGGTAAAAAGTGGAAAATGTTCCCTCCGCCGTATTTAGATTGTATAGGGCCTCTATGCATTCTAAATATATATAAGGGGCATCTGCCGCTTTTTGGCAGATGTCCCACAGCCACAAAATGTACAATAAGGCCAAGTAATGGCCTAGTGATTGTGTGACAACATGAACTATGGTGTCATCACCATGGAAAAAGGTGCTCTGCATCTGAAGCAATGTGGGTTTTGTGGTGGCAGCAGAGTAACGGTGTTCTCAGTAACATCATTATCGGTGAGAGAATATGATTCATGAACTGTACATAATGCACAATGTGATGTAATCTCCAGAGAACTACTATAGTCTGAGATATTAACCATGAGACAGGTTGGTCTTTGATTCTATCACGAGATAAATAATATTTTCTGTGATCTCGTTAGTTGTAATTCAGTAAGATAGCTTGCTCTGTTGCATCATAGGAAGATTAATACTGTATTCTGTGATGTCATCAGCTCAGGAGAATGCTCTCTGATGTTATCTGCAGTAATCAAAGTACTCTGGCATACCTTCAGCAGTAAAATATTGTAGTCAGCCAAACAATGTGCATTGTGACAGCATCACCAGTGATCAAATATAATCTTTGATGTAATCAGCAGCCGAACAGTATGCTTTGTGATGTCTTCAGGAGAGAGACAACACCCACTAGGTTATGATCAGCGAAATGCCAGTTCGCCGTGTGATGTGTTCACTAAATGACAATGTGTTCTGTGATGCCATCAGCGAAGAGACTTGGAACTCGGTTGTAAGGAACTACTTTTTGATGGAACATGTTCATTTTAAGATGATTATTTTCAATGACCATATTTTGTAAGCGTTAGAAGACTAATGATGTTATATGTTGAGTTTCGAGGAAAAATGAGTTTGCGATGAACCACCTCCTAACTGATACTGCCATCTCGCTCACCTGAACCCGGCCACCTAAATACAACCTAGTACAACCTAGCCCAAGACCAACAAAAAGGTCAAATTCCTGACATGAAGGACAAGATGAGCCAGAGTTTAGCAGTGAGAAGCCAGTACAAAGACAAAGACTAGACTTAAAGATTATAGAACACCAGGCAAGTGTCAGAACCTGGGTCGAGAGAAGCCATAGCTTGGCGAGTGAGAAGCTAGAACACTGACCACGAACAAGAGTAATTGGAGCTTACGCTGACAGAGGCCAGAATATGAGGCAAGTTTGTCGAGGTCAGCACCTTGCACTTGATAAGCCAGAGCTCTGATTGGACACAGCCACAACACATGTCAGCCACAACACATGTCAATAATACAGATGCGTTCAGTACCAGGCTGGAACACTCAGTCTGAGCAAGGCTAGGGCAGGGTGAACCAAAGGACAGATTGACAGAACCAGTATTCAGGCTTCAAAGGCTGGGGATCACTGCAGGAAATCTCAGTGCCTAGAGGAGGATCAGACACAAGTCAGTCGGGATGAGCCCCACCCAGGACAGAAAAAGTCAGCGCTGGTCAGGAGGAGTCAAAACCAGGAGTAGGAAGAGTCAGTGCTCACCTGGTCGGAGTCCGTACCCAGGATACAAAAATGTAGAGTCTGTTCAGAGGAACAAAGAAGCAGGACAGGAAAAATCAATGTCCAGCTAAAAGGAGCTAGCAGCCAGGAAGTGGCAATACCCAATTTAAAGGCCACAACAGCCAGAACAGGAAGGTCAATGCCTGTTGGTAGGAGTCAACACTCAGGTCAGAATTGCAGCGTCCACTTGGGAGCATCCAGCACTCAGGGCAGGAAAGTTCGGTGCCGGGCAGGAGGAGCAAACACCCAAGATAGGAAAAAGTCAACGCCCGGATGGGAGGATCCAATGCCAAGGATAGGAAAAGTCTATGCTGGTTGGGAGGAGCCATGAAGAGTGCCCTGGCACTGCCCCCTTTCCGCTGGCGGCGAACTTACACATACTGCTCTTTGGGACACACGTAGGGTGCTCGGGAGCCGGGAGGGGGGTAGCAGTAGGGGGCATCCGCAGCCCGACGGGGGTACTGATGCTGGGATGGGTATGACGAGGGAGGGTAGTCAGGATGCAGCTGTGCCAAATAGTCCTCGTCGTGGGCACACCGGTGGCTCAGGTATTCATCCGCTCCCAGGTTCTCGTGGTCACGGTTTCTAAAGATCTGTGGAAAAAGGAAAAGAGAATGAAAGGAGTCCTGGCTCCTGAGCATCGGGCACTGTGTGCAGGGAATAGGATACTTGTGCACTTAGATTGCTTGCACTGTACTTAGTGCTGAATGGAAGTGTGTGTTCTCTTCTAAGCATCAATCACAGTGTAAAGGAATGGAAGATAAGTGCACGCAGAATGGTAGCCGTGTACTCAGTGCTGCACATAGCAAATTAAAGAGTCAGTGCATGCCAGAACGGCACCCAGGGCCAGATGTGCATAGCTTTTTTGAGCTTGCAAATGGCCTGATTTGCAGAATCGGTCCATTTCCAAACGCAAAAAAAGCCTTTTTGAATGTACAAACCCTATTTTGCAATTCGGTAACCTATTACCGAGGCACAAAATGGGATAGCTATTCGGTATTAGGAAGGGGCATGTTAAGGGCGTCCCTTGCTAACAGTGACTCGCAGTGGTCTGTGTGAATGTTTTGCAACCGAAATGTGGTCTAAAACATTCTCTATTAGCTAATTGCAAGCACAATGGTATGTACATCTGGCCCCTAGTCCACTCTTCAGATACAAGTATACTTTGGGTGCTTCAGTTTACTGGGTGCAACAAACAGAGAATAACGTCAAGGGTGCGTGTCGTGCTCCACATTTAATATAGCGCTTTGTGCCCCATGTACAGCTGCAAAGAGAGGACAACACAGAAGTAAACTTGTGCTGGAGAAAAACATTTAGACAACAGTGCAGATAGTGGTGGACAGAGGCAATAACAGAAAGGCACAATTATAATGAACAGACAATAATAGCTGTGTATTTAGGCCTAGAAAGAAAGGAGTTCTGGAGAGTGTTGGTCTAGAGAGAGAGGGCGTCACACGTAATTTTGCACAATTTTTAGTGTAAAATTCATCTTCGAGTCCATTTTGGATGCAAGGCGCCGGATGGCATTTAAAAATATTTCGTACAGGCCAAAAACCCACCGCGGGGGGAGGGAACAAACCAGACAACCCGAACGTGAGCAGATATTGTTTCCTTCACTTGTGATTTTGCTCTATTTTTTTTAGAAATGTGTCCTCTATTTTGATGCGAGGTGCCAGACAAGCATTAAGCAATTTGCTTAATTTCACCTAATTTATGGGCATTTCACATAATTCACAGACATTTTTAGAGTTTCACCAGGGTTTAGCGTGAAGCAGTTCTGGCAAGAGATGGTTCCTGTGGTAGGTGGGTGTTGAGAAAGGGCTTTGTGAGAGGTTGATTTGATGAGCGGTGACTTTGGCCAAAGGCTCAGAAGTAGCTTCAGCAAGAGACGGTTATGCTGAAAGGTTGTTCTGGCAATGGGTGACTGTTGAGAGGCTGCTTTAGTAAAAGGCGGCGCTGACAGAGGTGGCTCTGTGATTGGTTGATTTGGTCAGAGGTAGCATTGGTGAAAGGCGGGTCTGAAGAGAGGTGATTCTCCTGAAGGGTGTCTATTGAGGTGTGGTTCTAGTGAGAGATGGGTTTGTGGGAAGTGGTCCTCTGAGTGGCAGCTTTGGTAAGAAATGGTTTCGGAGATGCAGTTCTGGTAATGGGTGGTTTTGTTAAGAGATGGCTTTGTGAACGGTAATTTAGTGAGAGGTCAATCTGGTGAGTGACATCTCTAGTGAGGAGTGGCTCTGTAAGAGATAGATTGCTGAGAGGTGGCTTAGGTAAGAGGCGGCTCCAGCAAGAGGCGAGGGGTCACTCCATATGAGGTGTTCTATGAGAGGAAGCATTGGTGAAAGGTGATCAGTCTGAAGTAGTTCTGGTAATTACATGTTCTATTGTTGAGAGGTGGCTGTGTGAGTGGGCGCTCCAATGAGAATTGGCTTTGGTTAGTAGTGCTTAAGGTGAAAGTTATCTTAGGTGAGAAGAGAGTTTTCTAAGAGATTACTCTGGTACGAGGTGGTTCTGGTAATGGTTGGGTCTGTGAGGAGCTGTTTGGTAATAGTGTTTATATGGTGAGAGGTGGCTCAGTGAAAAGTGGTTCTTTGGGAAGAGGCTGCTTGTTGTGGTACAATTTCTTGAATAATACTCTGCCGCTGTTGGTGGGATAGGGGAGTCGACTGAACGGAGTCAGGGAGTCTATAGCCATGCTTTCCACTCTATATGGACATTGAAGAGGAGTCATTTCTTGAGAAGTGTATTAGAGAGTCCCATAGTTGAGATGTCTGAACTTCGAATGCCCAACCAAAATCTTTGCCTCTTTATAAGAGAGCTACTGTAAGGTTGAAGGCCCAGGTGAAACACGGGGAGCCTCTTGGTAAATATCAGGGATCCGGAAAAGCGGATGAAGGACTCTATCTATTAGAGAAACAGACCTGGAGTCTCATTTGCAGATTAGAGGTAAAGGAAAATCCTCCTATTTGTGAAGGAAGTGCTAAATCTTGGAATTCCTCCATTGCAAGGATGGTATGGTAGGCAGAATGCAAGTGGTGGCTTCAGAACTTCCTCCACCCAGCTATAAAAGAGGGAGTTTACTATATCAGACACAGGCGGCGAGCGAAAGGCCCGGAATGCTGACAAGACACAGTGGACATCCTTTATCCATCTAAAATTCGAGCCACCAAATTTTGTATTTGCCAACGTTGTTTATTGTTTGAAGTGGGTGGTCCCTACTTGTATCCTACTGATGCAAAATGTGACACACCATAGTATAGAAAAAAGTGATGGATGGAATGCTTGAATTAATCTCAGCCAACGGCAATCGCTTGGGCCGCATCCAAATCCATTGTTATTTTGCACACCGTGCCACCTCAGTCTGGACCCAGCTATATGCAAATCAGTCTTGTCCCTGCTCCAATGGGAACAGTACAGCCCGAACTGCCAGGCCAGATCCTCCCTGAACTGGAACCCAAACAACCCAGGACCAGTTTCACCCTAGTTAGGGCTCATCAGTCAGGTATAGCTTGGATCCAGTGGCATAGTGTCCATGGGACCCATGTTCGTGCATACCCATCCCACTTAGGGCGACACACTGTAGTATACAAAAAAGTAATGGACGGAATGCTTGAATTGATCTTAGCCACTGGTTCCTGAACAGGGCTGAAAGACATATCATTTATGTGTCATGACTACCATTGATCCCCATATCTAAGTTCTTGAGCCCTGTACTCACATCCGAGCAAGAGCACAGTGACAAGAGCCTGAGGTTTGAGCTTTCCAAAGGCAAGTATTAAAGATTTTTTATGCAATGCTGTCTTTGTTTAATTCACCTATCTGTTACACTATAGGCATCATCAGGGCAAGAACTTCAGTGTGTGCATCTCTGTAGGTCTTAGGTCCCTATTGTTTTCCAGGGTAAGGTTTCTGTTGGCTACAGGGCTTAAGGCTTGGGCTCCTATTGATTCCTACAGCTAGGCTTTCTATTGGCTATAGGGTTTAGGTCTTAGACTCCCATGGGTTCCCTGGGCTAGAGTTTCTATTGGCTGTAGGACTTAGGGCTTGGCCTCCTATTTGTTCCCACAGCTAGGGTTTCTATTGGCTGTATGGTTTAGAACTTGGGCTTCTATTGGTTTCAAGTGCTAGGGTTTCTGTTGATTGGGGCTTAGGGTTTGGGCTTTCATTGGTTAGTAGGGCTAGAGTTTCTTTTGGCTGTAAGACTTAGGCTTGGGTTCCCTTTCATTCCTATAAATAAGGGTTCTAATGGAATTAGAGCTTGGTCTCCCATTGATTCCTACAGATAGGGTTCGTATTGACCCAGGTCATCTGATCACTAGGGTTATTTGAACAGCGTGTTTACAGCATCCAGCCCCGGTGACAGGAAATGGGTGTCAGGTTCAGAATGCTGCCTGGCTGGGCCTTGAAATGGCATAGGGGCCAAAAACTCTGCATCTCCGCATTTACAACTCGAGCTAAGCATACACTCTTTATGCAATCTATAATTACTCCTATGCCCTAAAGACAATCTATATCTACTGAAGGCCATGACACCCATATAGCCTCATCAACAAACACCACACGACCTACTAAAACAACACAATAACTGTAAAAACACAACCCAAGCAAATGACAAATAAAATGTCACTTGTCAAGAGGAAACTAAATATCATGTAAAGGCACAAATGCATGATCACTGGGTTCCCTCCAGCAACCTTACCTCCACCTCCACCTCCACCTCAACCTGCAACCAGACTACCCTCCAACCCACCCACACAAATATCTGCTATGTCTCTGTTCCTCCGCCCATATTAGACCACCATGCATCTCCCTCAAATCAGCATGACATCAAGAGGAAAGAAACACAACAATGAAAAGGCTTACTTTTCAATAGAGCAAAAATCATTTCAATCTCTTGATCTACTCTCAGAAACCACACCAGACCTCACTTTCAATACAGAAGCATGGGTTGCGAAGACTTTGCACCCACATGCCACAAAGCAATCCCACTTGAACTTTACATTATCAACAAGGATTGTATTGACAAAAGTAAGAAGAATGCAGAAATCACTCTAACAAATAACCCAGTCATTATAAAAAGAGACAAAAGCAACCTTCCACCAGTACATCCTTTTAGTACCCTTTCAGAAAAAGATTTCCTCAAAATTATCATCAGAAGTAGATGCTCAGCATGATCAGCATTACATTCAGACCCAGCACTTCCAAAAATCTTTAAAGATCTCCATCTCACAACCTACGCAGGGGAAGTAGTTAAAAGCTTACTCAAAAAGCACGTGGAACTAGTTCATTCCCAACCGAGCTGAAAACTACCTAAATTAGGCCACTCCTTAAAAACAATTTGACCTATCCAACCCAGAAATCTTCAGGCCTATGCCAAATGGCCAATTCTTAGGAAAAATGTTTTAAAAAGCAGTGTTTATTCAACTTTTAAAATCTACAAAAGGAAATGACTTGATACCAGACCAGCAGTCTGGCTTCAGACCAGGCAGAAGAACAGAGTCGGCCATCATATCAACTTGAGATGACCTAAAACTCACAGTGGACAAGAGTGGATTGGTCACACTATAGCTTATGGATTTTTCAGCTGCATTTGACACTGTCCACAACACATGCACCCACAAAGATTTCATCATCTTCGAATTCGTCAGCATGCTCTAAAATCAATTGCTTCTTACTTCAGAAACAAAGTGTGGTTTACCTTTCACGTCAGCTTGTTACATCTAATACTGTTTCATCCCCCAGAGATCATATCTACCTCACCCCCTTACCAAACCTGAATAAATCTTTCAACCTTTCCTGTTACAACTGTGCAGACAACATACAAATCATTCTAAAAAGACTTCTACAACTCAAAACTTGATGACTGCCTTCGTGCTATAAACATGTGGATAATGAGTAACCATCTAAATCTCAACACTGCAGAGACATAAAGCATGACCTGTGTGCGGCAAAAGTACCAGCCTATCGTCATATGACCCTAAGAAACCGAAGTCCCTCTAACAACTTCAAGAGAAATCCAAAAACTAGCAGTAACCATAGATTCAAACCTATCCTTGATACAACATGTCAATGTCACAAAATTGACATGTCGCATCTTTCCAAGCCTGGATACCAACAAAAGATCCAATGCTATCCTCACACTCGTAATTGTCAAGCTTGACAATGCCAACACACAATACTTTGGCACACCCAGATTCATCATACGCAAGATACAACTAATGCAAAATGCTGCTGTAAGGCTCCTTCTTTGCATTCACCCGTGAGGCCACAACGCACACACATGACTCCAGTACTACAATCACTCTACTGGCTACCTTTAGTTAGAAGGGCAATGTTCATGGCACTCTGCATTATCCAGAGAGAATCCGAAGGAAAATTACCACTACACCCACAAGTTTAATTCAAGCAATACAAACAAAACAGGGCAATCTGCTGCAGGCCTGCACCAATGATCATCATGCCACCTTAACATAAGAAGCCCATAGGAAGCACTGCTTTCAGTGTACATGCCACAGAGCTCTGGAACTCACTACCAGCCAAGACTCTCAGCATTCAGGAGCATATACACTTCAGAACACACTTGAAAACTTGCCAGTTTCCAAGACAGCTATATAATGGCACAACCCTAGGATAGCACCTGGAAAGATATTCACCAATCTTCAAGTAGAATCCTTTACACTCACACAATACATGTCTGCTACAGGTCATGTCCGTCAACATGTACTGTACCAGCCCATAAACCAGCCATCACCAACTGGACAGGCACTGAGTAACTGTTGAGATTCGTTACATATTGCTGATCAATCGGAGGACTGTAATCTAGGTCACCGCTGCTGTCAGCCTCCAATGCAAAACACTTTTGAACCAGAAAGTTTGCGGTGTGCACCCACATAAAAATTTAGGAATGTCTTGGCCAAAAGCTTACACTAGCACAAACCGAAAACTTAAACTCTAACACTATGACTCTAACTTTAACATCAACACCTAACCCTAACTGTAAACCCTAACAATAACATAACCCCTAACCATAATCCCCAGTGGCATAGCAAGACCTTTGGCCGCCCGTGGCGGTCCCTGCTTTTGCCACCCGCAATGGCCACAGGTAAGGGGGGTGGGGTGGCGATACCTGCCTGCTTTGTCACAGGTAAGAGCAGGGGGTGAAATCACCCCCCTTTGCTACGCCACTGATAATCCCTATACCATAACCTTAAAACTAAACATAATCCCTACCCTTAATTGATGTATCCTCAACCCTCTAATTTTAACCTGCAACCTAACACTAGCCCTGACACTAACCTAGTCCAGGCCAGTAATCACAACCCTAACCATAACCTTTATCCACACAGTCCTCCCTAACCATACACTTTAAACCTCCTGGTAACCGCTAACCCTCAACCTCACTCTTAAACTTTCCCTTACCACAATTTTAACTCTCAAACGTAACCTCAAATCAACCCTGAATATAACCCTCAGGTTTTTACTACCCTGATCCTACTGATTGTCATGCACCTGACCCTAATTTTAACTCATTAGCCTACACATTCCCCTTTATAATGTCAAAAAGGGGGGTATTAATTCACACAGGAGTAATGGCACCTGTGATGTATCGTAATGTAACCAAATGCATTTAAATGTTGCGGTGCGACAGGTGAGGGAAAAACACCTAAAACCCTCCAAATGGGACCAGAAGTCCGAAGTAAATAATGTCAACTCCTGTGCAGACGCGTACGTGTAGTTTGAAAGTTCATCCAATGTGGAAAATCAAAGCAAGTATTGTTTCTTGGTATGTATTCTTAATCTTTAATCCAAAGAACACCACAAAGTCCAGCCAACACGTGTTTCGTCGTTAGGGTGTTAACCCTCGACTTCTTCAGGGCTGTATAGTTACCCAATGGTAATCCGGTTCAGAACGCGTCACCGGCAGTGGGGAAGAGATCAGCGTACTTGCTACAGATCTCGTGGCATACTTCGCCCGTGATGAGAAGGACAGCGTACTCGCTGCAGGTTTTCGTGACTTACATCGTCCTCTTTGGTTTAATTTTCACACGCACCGGCTTATGATCGTTCACACTGTTATAGATTTTGGATGTTAAAAGAAATACTTTTAAGATTGAAGAATCGGAATTATTTGGATACAAGATACTAGAATTGGAATGACCTAGCCGGGTCGGAATTATAACCGGTAACTAGGCATTGGATTTCCATTGGTTAACTATACAGCCCTGAAGAAGTTGAGGGTTAACACCCTAACGACGAAACACGTGTTGGCTGGACTTTGTGGTGTTCTTTGGATTAAAGATTAAGAATACATACCAAGAAACAATACTTGCTTTGATTTTCCACATTGGATGAACTTTCAAACTACATGTACGCGTGTGCACAGGAGTTGACATTACATTCCCCTTTATGTTTTATATATTTTGCTTTGTTCCCCACAAAGTAAATTTTCTCAATTCTTTTTTTTAATATCCTTAACATAAAATGTGTTGCCACAATTCTTCTCTATGATGGCTTCTTTCTGCTGGTACTTCTCTGTAATGGTTTCTCGGTAACGACAGGCCTGCATTTCTCAGTAATAAAATGCAACTTCCTTATTCTCGCTGCACTGCAGATGTTCCTGCTGGTGCAGTGCAGCTCTCTTCACTGGTAAACTGCAGCACTCCTTTTTGCAGTGTGCATTTGGCGCTGTCTCCTCTGGCACTGGGTGAAACTCCGCTTTCTTCTCCTGTCCATTCTGCAGCTCTTCCTCTTGGTAGAACGAAGCTCTGACCACAAAGTGCAGCTCTCGTGGGTGGTACTCCTCATCTCTCCTTACTAGCACGGGGCAATCCTCCTTCCCTGGGACACCTGGCGCTACCCACACTGACTCATTCAGGGGCCTGGACTTCATAAGGAATATGCAGGAGCTGCTCTGGTTTGCTCTGTGCCCATGGGCATTTATAATGATAAGTAAATTGAAGCAATGCTTTGTGTTGCTTTGCACCATGGAGGCGCCCACACAAAATCGTAGTAAATAAGCCTCAGGGCTCTTTCCTTTTTACACTCCAGTTGTCAGCCTCTCTGCTGCACCTGCGTCTCCTAATACAATACAGATCTCTTCACATATTGCAGTTCTCCACACCACCGGTACACTACTGCCCTCTCCCCCTCCATTTCAGGTGTTCCCGTCAGTACACGCAGCTCTCCTCACACATGGCAGCTTTAGCACACTGAAGCCCTCCTCTGTCCCCGGTAACTTGCAGATCTTTTCCCTGTACGCTCCAGGTTCTTCCTCACTTGCACACTTCAGCTCTCCTCCTCGCTCTGCTGCAGCAGTCGGTTTCCCTAGTTCCCAGCAGCCCTTGAGCAGCAGGCTTGTTCTGCTCCATTTTAGCTGCAAATAACAAGCCGCGGCAAGGGCAAAGCTGCCCCATGGGCTCCATGCCAGCTGCAGCTCAGCTCTTGGGGACAAGACAACAGTGTTCTTCTGCCCTTTTCCCAGCTGCCCCAGTTCCTTTTTCTTCCAAACACTCCCTCTATATGCTTTCCCTACCGCCTCCATCTCCACCCTCCCTTTGGCAACCCATTCCTTCTCTATCTTTACCTCTCAGTCCATCTCCTTCTGCCTCCCTCCCTGCCAAGCCTGTTTCACTCCCTCTTTTTCTCACTTCTCCCTCAAGGCTACCCAGATCCTGACCCCTGCCCAGTTACCTTCCCGAAAAACACAAAGATCCCTTCAACGATGGCAGCCATTTTAGATGCCTAACTCCAAGACTGCAAGTCCCAAAATCATCAGTCAGTTGCGCTGCCAATAAAAAAAAGACAAAAAAAACGGGAACACAAGGAATTGGACAACTAATGTGCATCTTCCATCAATTCTTTGCTTCTCTCGGCTACATCTCACCAGAGGTGCAGAGCGCCAGGACACTCCTTGGAGTAACAGCGCACTTTAGAAATGCCTTTCACATTACATTTCATTATAATTCTGTGACTTTCCTTCAAATTAAATGGCTTGCCTGACCAGCTCTGTCTTTGACTATCACCGGACACTGCAACAACGTCCCCAGGTCATGAAGAAGGCTTCAAGACAGTCCTATACTTTTCATTCTAAGACACGAAGCCCACTGGGACTTTCAGCTTCACTTTTCCCACAGTGGCTATTGGCCTATATGTCCCAGCATTCTTAGGTGCTCATATAGACACTGGCCGACGGTCTGCCCGTCCGGCAGGGAGGCGGAGCCTGTGGGTTCTGTCACCTTGGCAAAGAATAGCAATAAAGAACCCTTCACCCTTGAGATCCCCACCTGTCTGGCAGGGAGCTCTGTGCACGGAGCCATTGCTGGGATGGTTCTCCTCACAACATTGCAGGTTTGCTGTGCAAATGTCACAAAGTGCATGCTACACAGACGTTTGTGTTTAAGGAAATTAAAGAAACTCCATATGCTGTAGTTTGTTTTCTCTAAAAAAATAACAAATGGCTGACACGGTGGGAGTTGTCTTCCTTCTTTCCCTGGCCATTCTACATTTACCCGGCCCGTTTTCGTCATCCTTTGCATGGGAGACCCCCGGGCAGGGAAAATCAGTGAGGGTCACCCCGACTATTTAGGGTGGTACGAACATTACTCTGACCTAGTGATCTTCTGGCAGACAGGCCGTCATGCCAGTGGTTACTTCAGTGGAGCCATTTCAGGGTCCATCAAAGGTAGCTCACTGATTCTCTCATCGCTGAATCGGTCAGTGGGAACTGAGGGTTTAGGAGGGCGAGAGGTAAGTCATCCCGCTCCGCCACTCCCTAATTGAGGCCCTTAGTACTTTAGGTTGCGAAATCAGGAATGGCTAAAAGTCACTGCTAAAACATGGGTACATTGGTGAACATTGTATATAGGACGTTTCTAATTTGAATTATTTGATCTTTTCTGCAGGGAATGATCCAATTAATCACATTCAGATGAGTTCACATTATCAGTCCTCACCTCTGACCCCTGGAAAACATAATCAGTATCAGAAATTGGATATTACTGATATAAGGGATCTCCTAATTTCTAGGAATAACAACCCTGGAACAGAAACAGAATTTCTTCTCCCATGGAGAAAGAGCCTCCTAAATCCTGTCCCATTGGACTCATTTTCTAACCCAGTTGTCTCACCACTTATGAACACACACAACCTCTGGGTGGACTTTGATTATTTCATATCTGTTCAACTGCAGATTAACTGACTCTCAACGGAAGTAGGAATCGATTTGCACCTCTGAACCCAAGGTAACACCACCAAGGTAACACCACTAGAGTGGCCCGGGTGCCATGGGCCTAGTGGAAGGAGAGGAAAATCCCCCTTTGGCTGCTGTTTGAATGATAAAATACAGCAATAATCAGGGCTCAATAGGTCCCTCAGTCCTTTGGGCCCCGGTGCACTCCACCCAATGCACCAATGGACGCTACGCCCCTGGATACGGCCAGTTAGGGTGTAAAATGCAGCTACATTTATAAAAATCTATGCGTGTTCCTAGATAGGAAACAACATAACACTGTGCAGCTGGTAAAAAGGTTATGAACAGATTCAGGATCCTGTACTATTGGAAAGAGTGTGGAGAGTACATATCGGATGGGCTTATAGGATGGAGAAGCTGTGAGATTCTTATCGATGACAGGTAAGTTGCTACTCATACAGGTGCATGGTCAGTTACTTTCGCAACTTTAAGAGCGATCCAGTGAACTTGTTCTGAATCCTGCTGCTAACGTTGAGAAAGTCTGTGTCCTAGTCCCTTCTTTTAATTCTTGATTTTAAGTCTGGAGATATGGAGATCGTTGGTATTGCTTTGGCCTCATGATGCGGGTGTACCAGTCATTACTGTCATGAAAACTACTGAGACTTGGAGAGGCATCAACTGAAGTTCCATTGGTGGGAAGTGAGGGATGTGATTGCATTTCATCATCCCTTGGATGAGTGGGGTGGTGTGTGAGATTGACTTCAGGGAGCATGAAGACACTGTCTTAGGAGGCCATTGCTACCATGTAGATGGGAGAGGATGGATGGTTGTTGCAATGTTTGTTTCTGGGAGGGTGGGTTATTCTACCTAGGGCTTGGGTGAATTATGCCACTTAGAATTTGAGACAAAAACAAATTCTGGAAACAGCACTGTGCTGGATTGTCTGAAAAACATATTTACATTTGATAATGGGTAGGTTGGCAGTTTGAAAGAGTGATTTACATCAGAAAGAGGGGCTGGGCAAAATGCTATGCGAGAGAAATGTAATCCATCTAGCACATTATATTTCATTGCACCTGTGCATGTATTCCATCTTTCGACTATATGGGAATTGCCTGAACCACAGATGTACCAGGAAAGATTTTGAAATAGAATGATATCACTTCATTTTTTAAGTCAAAGTCGCCTTTCCTGAGAGTCCTGCCTATGTGCGAGTTCCTCACTCCTACTAGTGGATCACTCTTCCTCCAGCCCTCCACCCCATTTCCTCCTCTTCTCCTCCCTTTCCCTCCCTACACTCTCAGTTGCATCTCTATGAGGTTATGTGTTTTCTTCTCTTCATAGTGCCTGGTATATGGGGTATATGACCTATTACACTTTTTTACTTATATATGCATCTCTCATTTTTCTCTGTAAAGTGCCTTAATGCCAATCTGGTGGAAGGAGTCCTATATAAAACTGTTAAATACATACGCAAGGTAGTTGGGACTCATCGTGTCTCTGAGCAGCCAATATCTTGTGGTACTGGTAAGAATGTAATTGCTGACAGACAGGGATCCTCTACTGTGCAGCACGCCCAACAATATCTTGTTCTGCTAGCAAATTACATAGAAATAAGAATTTTTGCCCTAGCCGGGGAGGGATGCTGCCCCTAAATATAATTAAGAACAAACGCAATCCGAAGGTTTCAGACAAATACCTCTGTGGTGAAAAAGAGGATCTGGAATACTTTATGTTGATTTAGGGTCATTATGGCAAGACTAGGCACAACAACAGGCCTATACTTGAGTCTCAGTTGGGACATCCATACAAAACTCCAGAACGCTTAACAAGAACAATTTCAGTGCCTATTTTGTTTATTATCGCTTTGTGAGTCACCTCGATAGAGCCATTGCTCTATGTTCATGGACTTCTTGGGTCTGTCATATATGCTTCGGATTTTAGAGTATATAGCATTTTAGTTTTGTGTTTAAGTGCATTTTAAGCTTTTTATATTTTGTTTTTAATCATATGTGTGGAAGGCAGCTACGTTTTGTACTATGAGCCGAAAGCACTTTAATAAATTCAAATTCTACTATGTAGTAAGAAGAGTCTTCCTCTGGTTTGATGCAAATTGTAAATACATATCTGTAAGCGTTTGATGTTCTTTTGCAATCAACAATATTTTTGCTCTAGGTAAGAGTCAAACGTATCAGATAGCAGAGTACTTGTCTCAGAACTTTATTTAACAGGATCTCAGCCTTTGTAGGTACAGCTGACCAGTTGAGCCAAAGTCCTAAGAGTGCTTAAAGGCCTTTATGGATTCCCTTGTTTTTGAGATTAAGTAAGAGTTCCTACAGAATCCCAATACTAAGTGCCCATGACGGGACTAGAATCTGCCTCCAGGATCCTCTCTTTTAGCCATACGTATAAGAAGAATGATAAAGCACAGACAATTCAAAAATCTGCATTGATTGTGCTATTGGTCACAGACCTGTTGGCCTTGGGTACTAATCAATGCTTAACTCAATCTATGTCTCTTCTGATCCCAGCTCCATTAAAGTTCCTAAATGTTTGAGGTTTGAAGGATAAATTTACATGAAATAAATTTTATTCTACTCCACCCTATTTGGCATTCTATTAAAAAAAGGTAGGCAATACAGCACGGAGTGGCCGAATGTGAGTACCGAGGGTTTGGCCTCGTTAAATGTGCTATTCTGGAGGTAGCGATACGGGTGCACCAGCACTCCCATGGGGCCGGGGGCTGGGTGGGTTGAGGGCTGATTTAACAAGGACTATAAAGTAGATCCTAAGGGTCTTCTTAGAAATCACCTGTAAATTGGTACTTCCGGTCCTGATTCTCTTGGTTATTTCTCATTTCTCCCCAGTATTTAAACTGCAGACTTTTCTGCTTACAGCAGCCAAAATCTCTGAGTGGACTGTACAGAATTTGCAGTAAATCTGTGGGGCCTGCAATTGAAATGAAGTTACCTACTCAACTAGAATTAGTGGGAACGTGTAATTGGTCCTTACATTTTTTTAGATGGGTTAGTCTTGCCTCCTAATTTAGATCGGCGTCCTCCATCTGAACAGCAGGTTTTTTATAACGGCTCAGAACTGTGGGCAGCCCCATTTCAAAAGGATCACAATTTGGATCACAATTTTGAGTCAACGACTACAGTCTCTGATTTAGAATAATTTAAAATTAAGTGTTAATAACACAAAACCCCAAGACACTGGTACCAGGAAGTTAAAAGAAAGACACACCATACACATTACAGAACACTGGGGCAGAGGAGACCCATGAAGGACTCCATGGAGAGAAACCTTTGGGAGATAAAAATCCAATGAAGAATCCTCACATTGGTGCTTTGTATTTGCAGTGTTGTGTGGTGTTCATGTAAAAGGGTGTGGATTGTGTACAGTACTAGGCACTATTCCTATCTTGCAGCTCCGGACTTGCTACAATTTAGAAAAACATTACTAAATCATTACTGCTGCACAGATGGCTCCTAACCAGGGCCACCGGAATTATGTGATAATGCAAATCCTCGTTTTGTGGCATATTATGCAAATACATGGGATGATCTAAGGCCAGGCATTATGCTAAACACTTCCTTACTTTACAAAATAAGGATGTCATATTGCAATAAAAGGTGCAGTTCTTCCTCCTGTCGTTTTCTGCTCTTTCAAAACCCATCTCTTAAATGTAAGCTAAGTCACTGTTTTCTAACAAGAACAAGGATCACAAAACTCTGCGCCTTACAAATATTTTTATGGAAATGTCTTAATAAAAGTCAATTTAAAGTTGAAAGCTTCGGACTTATAAAAGCAGATGGCTCTTTGTTGGAGTTCTTTTCAATTCTGAGGGAAACTGCAGCTTTCATAGTGACGGAAATATTAATTGGCTTCAACAGCAAAACTTTGAAATGGTTAATAAAAACAAAGTAGAAGGAGCAATTATCAAAGCATGGCCCATAACATAAAATACTTAAGAAAGGATGTTTCGGCTTAGCGACAAAGTAGTTGAATAATGTTGCCAAAATGATTCATTACTTTCGCCCTCTTTTACATTTGTTAAAATATGCTGTGTTTTATTTGAATCCTGGTGGGAAAAAAAGACAAACACAAATCCCTCCAATTCCAGAGAGATGGTAACGCCACTTTTAGACACATTCTTATTTTTCCAAAGTGTGTACATAGCAGTCAACAAATGAAAGTGAGGCAAGCAACTTTTGCAGAGGTTTGATAGATGCCGTGTTTTTCACAGCATTCATTGTAACTTGTGATCTGTTTGCTAAAAAACTCTGTGACAAATGATTAGTGTGCTAAACCAACAATTAGGCAAAATGCACAGCCGCTTTAAAATCACCCATGTCAATTTCTGTGCCGCTAACCTAGTGCGATAGAGCAGTACTGTGATAGGCATGCTTTGGGCCAGGTATACAATACTTTAGTATTTGTTGGCTAGTGTAATTCTGAGTAATTTCACGCAGTAGATTTAAGGCACACTGATTTGTGACGCCCTGAGCTTGGCAGAGCATTTTTAGGGTGGTAATCTCAGCCTTGTGTCTCTCTGCTCTGGCCCATACCATGTGAAATGTTCAGTCAGTGTATGACAAGCAATGTGGCCCAACAATTTTACAGAAGCCATGGTACTGAGACAGTGACAAGCAACAGCAACGCCCATGTAGCTCCATGCAGTCGCATGCTTTCCCATGCAGTTGCATGCAGTGCCATGCATGGATGTTTGCAGCAGACATTCCACCATGCAATACATGTGCTCTCGGTTTAAAGACTCTCCAGTCATGACTGGTCAACAAGGGGCATATACACAACCTTGGGGGGAAAGAGTGGTAGAGGTAACCAACAGAGAGATTGGAAGATGACTCAACAGACCAGTGACTAATCTTGACGCCGGAAGGACTGGGGCACAATCAGTCACAGGTCTGGCACAGCGACAGCCCCAGTGAACCTGGAGACCTATGGCCAGTATCGACACCTGCCAACATCCCTGTAGGCCTTTCACCCATGGATATAGGGAAGAGCATGCGCATCCATGGAGGTGATGGGGAGACAACAGAATGACACATTCACAGAGAAAGAAGGCGGAACATTAGTAGTGTACCTTGAGGCCAGAGTCTGGGGGAAGGCCTAGGGTGGCACGTGTTAGCGTATGTTAGGTTGGATGGTGGCGTACTCCACGAGCTCTCCGCTGGCATGGACGGAGCTCCGGGGGCTGGGCGACGAGGCCAGAGCCGACGTGTCCAGCTCCGCATACTGGACGTCACTGTCCTTCGTGCCAGAATTCTGGAGATGGGAAAGCAAGTGAAGCGGGGAGACCATGAGGAGAACATGACAGAGACATGGAGAAAATGGCAAAGTGCAGTGCCGGTAGAAGAGAAATGAAAGGGTGAGTGGGGAAAAAAGGAGAGCAGAGGGAGCGAAAGGAGACAGGCAATGACAAAAGAGGAGTGAAGGGAGAGGGAAAGAAAAAGGACAGGAGAGAAAAGAACAGGGACAAGAGAAAAGGTAAAGACGAAGAAGGAAGTAGAGAAGGATAGTGAGAGAAAATGAAAGCGAGAGAGAAATGGAGGGGAAGGGAGGGAAAGAGAGAGCAAAAGAATGTAGAGAAAAACAGGAATAAGTAATGTAGTGATAGAAATATTAACCCAGGTGGAGAGCAGCAGAAGAAAGGGAAATGGAAGAAAAGGGAAAAGGTCGAAGGGCCGAGAAAAGAATTTAGGAGTGAGAAAATGCAGAGCGGTGAAAATGGTGAAACCGAGAGTCAAATGGGCAACATGAGAGGGGAAGGTACAAAACAAGAAACAACAGAGTTAGTGGGAAAAAGATTCAAAAAAGATAAAAAAGGAGGATAGGAACAGTGAACAACTAAAACAAAACTGGTGTTAGAATGAGTCACATTCCTTTGGTCAAGAAATGTGCATTGCAAAAAGTTTGGGGTAAGCTCTGAAGGTGAGCACATAATACAGCAGTGATAGTGACAGGTCAAGGGGAGACAGGGTGACCACACTGCAGGTCGCTTTCACAATGTCACCGTCTGCCCTAACGTCTCCAATACCAGGCACCTTCATCCCTAACTGGGGATTTCTTCAGTCCCCAGCACCTTCATTCCTCCCCAATGCCTTCCCTTCCCTTGGTATTCACCCATACTCCCCTTCCTGGAACTTTCATTCCACCCTGGTACTTTATTTGCTACCTACTTGGTATGTTCGGCCCTGTTGGGAATCTTTTTCTTTCACTGATACCTTCGTCCCTCCAGTGTATCCTCATCCATGCCTGGTCCCTTATTCCCTCCTTGGCACCTTTATTCCTCTCTGTTATGTTCTCTCCTCCCTTCTACTTTCATATTTCCATGGTCTTCTCTTCCATGTTTGGTACCTTTGCCTCTCCCAGTACCTTAATTCTTCCTTCTTTGTCTATTCCTGGTGCCTTCCTCCTTTTCGAGAGCCTGTTCTCTTCTCATGTACATTCTCCCCACCTCCCAATCTTCATCAGTGGCTTTCACCTCTCTGGTACCTCCATGCTACCTACATGCTACCTTAATCTCTCTGCGGTATCTCCATCACACACTGGACCCGTTATCGCTTTCTGTTGCCTTTATTCCTTCTTCGTACCTTCATCCCTCACTGATGCCATCGCCCCTCACTGGTGCCTTTATCTTTTATGGTTTCTTCCCACATTTCTCGTACCTTATTCTCCTTGGTACCTTCGCCCATCTCACACACCTTCATCATTTCTGACACTATTATCACTCTTTGGAACCATTATCACTTCACTGTCTCTTCTTCCTTCACTGGTACCTGACCCATCCCTGATATTTTTCCGCCTCCTTCATATCTTGATCAATCCCTAATATGTTACTCCTTCCATTTGGACCCTCATTCCATCGGTCCCTTAACCCCTCTTTAGTACATTTATTTCTCACTGTTACCTTCTCACCATGACAGAACCCTAATCTCTTCAAGATCACTTCTTACATCCTGCTATCTTCTCCCATGCCTGGTATCTTCACCCCTTCCTTATACCTGTATCCCTCTCTGAACTTTCCTTTCTTTTGATAGCTCTACACCTTTCTTACACCATCATCTCATCCCCCATCTCTTCTCTCCCTGGTACCTTCTACTTTTCCTAGTACCCTTACCCCTTCTTAGTAACATTATCCCTTCCTCACCCATTCTCCTGGTACATTAATCCTTTCCTGAAGTCTTCTCATTTACTGGGAACTTAATCCCCCTGATATCTTCTCCTATCAAAGGTACATCATCTCTAGTTGGTATCTTCCTTCTCACATCCCTACCTTTCCCTCTTCCTGACACCCTCTTTCCTTTTTGGTACTATTCACATAATACCTTCTTCTGTACGCAGCCCTTTTACCCCTCAGACTAGCCCCCTCCATGGCTCCTTTATTCAAGTACATTCTCCTCGTGCCTTCTTTTCTGGGAGTTACTTCCATTCCTTTCTGGTACCTTTTCTTCTCCCTCGTACCTTCACTCCTCCATTTAATACCTCCCTGGTTACATTACTATGAAGCACTTTCCAAACCCAGGTATCCTCGTCCTTCATGGGTACCATAATGGGAAAACATTATCATATCCACAACAACTTTAGCCCCGGGTGCAAAATTCTTAGGGGGCACAACTTTTTAAAAGAAAGTATCGCGCCCCCTCACCCGTGGACTGTTAGCACTTCCTGAGCTAACGGTCCACGGGTTAGGGGGCGCAATACTTTCTTTTAAAATGTTGCCCCAAGTGATGGTAACCCAAGCTACGCTGCTGTGCACACACATACTGAAGACAGACATCATAACAAGCAAGGGGATGCTGACCCCTTTGTACACATCCTTTAGTTAGGACCAGATTGGGCATTTGGGTACCTGTGTAGGTAGAAAGAGCAGCTTCGTACACCTGGCTGTGCTGGGCAGACCTTCACTACTGGATTCATGTAGTGGTTGGGGGAAATTGGTTTGCACATTGGGCATACAAGAGGCTCGACTGATGAGACCTGAGACCTAGACAGGGTCGAACTGGCCTATAGGGCAATTAGGAAGTGCCCAAAGGGCTGGTCCGAAAGGCCAGTGTATGGGTCAGCCGCGGCTCATGCGGGTAAGAGCAGTGGGGCCGGGTTGGGGGGGGGGATTCGACAGACGACCATGAGGGAAAATTAAATAAATAAGTTTCCCTCGTGGTCGTCTATCGAAATCTCCTTCCCCCCACCTGCCCCGGCGCGGCAGGTATGGGTTTGTTTTTTAGCCATTCGTACGCCTGTTTTGTGGTGTGGTGTGCTGGTTTTTACTGTTGAGTTCCCTGATATTAAAACAAACATTGTCTGCAACAAGCTTAGATACATACAGTCTTCCGTACCTTACCAAACACTTATGCAGCGTGTTTTTACAAGTTTAAAACTGTCCCAATTAGCAAACATAGGACACTGTTTTTTAGCTGATTCTCTAATGGGGGCCACTTTTATCCTGGCGCCCGGGGCCGATTTTCCGTCCTAGTCCGACCCTGGGCCCAGACAAACCCACGCAGATAATCTGATTATTCCACAGTGGAAAAAGAAATCCTTTCTGGAAGGCACGCAGCGCTGAAGACGCCTGAACCTGCCCCTTCCAACCACACAGGAGATAAAACCCTTGAAGTACTCGAAGAATAGTGAGATTAATGAACGGCGCGAGGCCCTGATTTCCCACCGATTCCGACATGAAGCACCGCTTTATGAAACACTTTCCGCCAGACCCGGAGCATTGTTCTGCGGCGGGGCCTAATGAAGTAATTGTGAAATTTATGACAAATCAATTACCGTGGAATAAGAAAAGATTCCCCGCATGAAGGAAGAGATTCGGAATCACGTGCGCCTGGAATATTCGCGAAGCGGCGCTAATGCGCCTGAGGCCTGATTTCACAGGTGTGGTGTGAGCACAGTGCGGGCGGGCCTGGCTAGGAGCCTAGCGGCCATTTTATAAGGAATAGTAAATAATAATTGAGAGGTGAGGAATAACTATAACTGAGTCATGAAAAAACAGCTACAGACTCCTGGGGCCCTGTTACAGAGAGGGGCCCGGGAGTGCAACGGGCATGTGCGCCCACTTTGTGCGCCCCTGGGGCACTTGGTATTACAGAAGGGGCTGCAGTTGTGGCCCCTTCTTTAATACTGATAGTGCTGACACACATGTAGTGCCACCGCTATCATTAGAGGGCGTTCCCTCATTTGCATGGGGGGAGTGGCCCCATGCTAATGAGAGAATCACTTTGCCTTTGCACCTACGCCTTACTATGGATGCGGGCACAGAGGCAAACATGCCTTTAGGAGGTGCACCAAAATTGCGCCACATAAAGATGGCGCACTTTCAGTGTGCCTCCTAAAGGCAGCCCTCTGGAGGGGAGAAAGGGGGTTCCATGGACCCCTGAGACATCCCTTTGCAGACAGGTGCAGTCACTCACTGCACCCACCTGCAAGGGGATCTCTCTCCCCTCTTGAAAGCGCAGGCGGGTTGCCACCTGCATTGTGAACCATGGAGTCACTTTGAAGCAGCCACTCCATTTTTCCCGACTTTGTGGCTGCCCTGAAAGCAGAGCATAGGGTGCACTTTCCCTGTTTGTGCCCGGCCCACCTGTTTTAAGCTGCGCCGTGGTGCAAATAGGAAAAGCACACCCATATTGTAATACTGGCCCTGGTCTGGGATTGCAGTGACCAAACATAGGTTGGAATTTACAGGAAGAAATGGCAGATAAGAGATTTAACAAACAACACAAGATATGGGTATATACAAATCAACATGTGATTCGGATATACTCAATTCAACCCAAGATCTGAGGTTACACAAACCATAACGAGATCTGAGTTTACAGAAATCAACGCAAGATCTGAAGTTACAAGAAATAACACAAAATATGAGGGTACACAAATAAACACTAGATGGAAGGCAACAGGAATCAAAACAACAACTGAGATTACAGGTATGAATGCACGATTGAGGTTACAGGTATCAAAACAAGATCTGAGGTTACGTGAATCAACAGAAGATCTGAGATCAGAGGAATCAAAACAAGATGCAAATTCACATAAATCAACACAAGGTCTGAGGTTACACGAATTAACACAAGATCTAAGGTTGCATGAATAAACACAAGATCTGAAGTTACAGGTATCAAAATAAGTTTTGAGGTTACAGTTATCAAAATACCATGTGAGGTTACAGAAATCCACACAGGTTACGGGAATGAAATCAAGACCTGAGGTCACAAGAATCAAAGCAAGATGTTGGGTTACAAAAATCAACATAAGGTGGAAGATTACAAGTGTTAACGCACAATCTGAGTATACAGGATTCAATGTTTGAATTTGCAGAACCAACACAATATCCGAGTTAATATACAACAACAGCATGTGTTCACTCACAGCAATCTGAGGGCTGATGTTAGAACAAATACTTCAAGATCTGAGGTCACATGTGCACCCACAACATTGTTCTTTAGAACAACAAATGCCATGTCTGAGCTTGAAGAACCCAACAGCAGGTCTGAGTTTGCAGGAAGCAACACAAGAACTAAGTATATAGGAGTCAACCGTAAGCTCTGAGCTTCTGCAAACCAACTCAAGATATGAAATTATAAAAGCCTACAGCAAGTGGGAGCTTGGTGTAAAAACAACGGCATGTCTGTGTTAGACATGGCATCATTGGCGTGGGTCTCCACTACATTTTTTGTTTTTGCTCCCTTTGTAAATTGTTGTTATGGATTAGTGATTCCATGGTTGGCATATTTGATTTACTAGTCAGACCCTAGTACAGTGCACCGTGTGTGCCCAGGGCCTGTAAAACAAAGGCTGCTAGTGGGCTGCAGCACTGATTGTGCCACCCACAGAGCCAGCCTGTAAAATGTAACTCTGGCCTGCCATTGCAGAGCCTGTGTGCAGTCTAGTACTGCCATGTCGACTTAGCAAGTGCACCCACTTACCAGGCCCTCACCTTCCCTTTTCTTACATGTCAGACACCCCTAAGGTAGGCCCAAGGTACCCCTGTGGGCAGGGTGCAGTGTATGTGAGAGGTAGGACATTCCCTGGTGTGTGTGGCATGTCCTGATAGTGAATTACTGCCAATTTCGTTTTTCACTATTGCAAGGCTACCTGTTCCCATAGGACAGAATGGGGAGTTTGTTTATAACATCTTATAAACATAACTGCCCCTTGGGAACAAGGTAGGAAAATAAAGTTTAGTATGCCTGAACTCAGAATGTTAAAATGCATCTTTTAGTGAGGGTGATTTTCACATTCTGTGTTTGAAAATACCACTTTTAGAAAGTAAGTATTTTCTTGCTTAACCATCGAGTGGCCACTGCTAGGTTTGTGTATTGCATGTCTGGCTTTTGGATGACAGGGGCTGGAGAGGGGCAGTGGCTCCAGAGAGCCTGATGAGTCAGGGCTGGGCTGAATAGACCTGGGCTGCATTTAGAGTAGGGGGAGGAGATTTCCTTTCACCTGAATGGGCCTGGTCTACCTTCAACAATGCTGTCTCCACCTCCTGCCAGGAAGCTGCACCAGTGAGGACAGAACTAGTTTTGGCTGGGTACAGACACTCTCTGCCTTCAGAGAACAAAGGATTTTTGTGTATAAAAAGAGGGGCCCAGACGTTTATATCACTTCTGGGAATCAAGAGGAACCTTTGCCAAGGAGAAGAGCCGGAGAAGCTGAGGAGGAATACTGCCGCTGTGCTGTTTGCTGTCTGGGGTTGGCCTGCAGTGGCTACTTGCTGCCAAGGAAAGCAGAAAAAAAGGACTTTGCTGTTTGCTTTGTCACCTGCTTGAGGAAAAGATCTCCAAGGGCTTGAAATTGAGCTTGCCTCCTGTTCCGAAGTCTCAGGGACACAAGACTTAATTTCTTCTGTCTCTCTGCATCTGGAACTGCTGTTTTAGCTGCCACAGAAGGAAATTGCAACACAGACGCCGGCGAGCGTCGCCGTAACCTGCACTGAAGCCGTGGGCACCGCTCGTGAAGAGCACGACGCACCGCCCCTACTTACACCATAGGCCCACTCCTGCTGACGCCGTGCCGCATCAACTCCGAAGCAGTCACTGAGGCCGCTGCCTGCACTGCAGCCAAGGACACCGTTCATGACGTCCACGGCGCACCGTCCCGACTCGCACCGCAGCCCCGACTTCACCGACGACGGTGCTTCATCAACGTAGAGCCGATACTCGACGTGGGTGACTCCTGAATCCATCGACACTGCACCGTCGTAAGGAACCAACACCTCGCCGCCACCGTGACGTCACCTCCCCGACACAGTAAGGAACCAACGTCTCACCCCCCTGCACCGCAGTAAGGAATCGAGGCTTCACCTCCCCTGGGGTTGCAAGGAACCGACGCCGCCCGGCGCCAACGAAGCATCACCTCCCCGTTGCCGTGCACCGTCTTTGCTTTCATCGTTTCCAAGGTACTGTTCTTTGTGGGTCTCCTTGACTCCGCGCTCGACGCCGCGCACCTCGCGGTCAGCGCCGTACTTTGGGATTTTTATCTGTCACGATGTCGTAATAACTCCAGATGGAGTTATTTGTTGCTACAAACTTTAATTGAGTGAAAAATCTATTTTTTTAGGATATCTTGATAACTGTATTGTGGATTTTTGTCGTTTGGTCTTGTTTTGGTTTACATAAAGATTACTTATTTTTCTAAACTGGTGTGGTGTCCATTTGTAGTGTTTTCACTGTATTACTGGATATGTTCACAAATGCTTTACACACTGCCTCTGAGATAAGCCTGTCTGCTCATGCCAAGCTACAAAGGGGGTGAGCAGGGGTTATTTTAGAAGTGTATCCCCCTTACCCTGACTAGAAGCAAGGGTCCCTATTTGGACAAAGGTACCTACCTCTGCCAACTAGAGACCCCCATTTATAACAGTCTGAATTTACAGAAAACAATACAAGATGTGAGTTTAAATGAACATACAGGAGATGTGAGTGTCGAGGAACCAAAGCAAGTTCTGAGCTTAGAGACACCAACACAATATTTTTGTTTACATGACCCAACACCACGGTCAAGGTTAAAGCAATCAATGGCAAATCTTAGCTTAAAGAAATCAATGCAAACTCTTAGTCTACAGGGTTGAACAGCAGCTCTGACCATTTAGAAATCAATACAAGATCTAAAATTAATGTAATCAACAAGAGATCTTAGTTTGCCAGAACCAATTGAAGGTCTGAGATTGCAGAAAGCAACACAAAGTCTGGACAACTCAGTATCTTATTTTGCACAAAACAATAGCAAGTCTTGACTTATAGGTACCAATGACAGGTCTGGGCTTGGAGGAACCAAGATAAGACATTTGTTTACTTGAGCCAACAGCAGATCTGGGTTTACTAGAACCAATAGCAAGATGGAAATTAGAGACGCAACCACAAGATTAGAGCTTCCATGAACAAACAAAAGATCTAAATCTACATTGTTGTTGGACTGAAAATGCGTCTAGCTGACTCCTTGTAGCATTGTGCGAGTTAAGTTAGCATTTGCGGCACCATTTTGTATCCAGCCGCCATTTTGTACCAAGATCGAAATGAAGCTTCTGTCTCCTACTGTCTGCCTCAGCAGAAAGCAGCCACGATTGTTTCTCTTTAGTAGCCAAGGCTAGGCTGCGACTGCACTAATGAATAGATCATTCTGTAACTGCATGCCTTTCCCCGTAGGTAGGCCTGCTCCCACTCTCAGAGAGACGAGCACGGGCAGAGTAACCTTGAAACTAAGATAGCGTGTACCCGGTCTCAAGATGATAGCCCATCCTTCTGTACCTCCATTGTTCATCAGTGACCAGGCTGGAAAATTCCAGTTTGGGCGAGCTCTAGGGGTGTTGGAAATGTATATCTGACTTGACCATGTGATCGGGAGTCAGTCCCTCTGGTGCAATCTGAGGAGGCTGGTCAGACCGGACTCCGCTCGAGCGTATACTAATAAAATACTTTGGTTTGTATTCTCTACTGTCTGACCGACTCTTCATTTGTATGGAAAGCTGAGAGGTGGTCGCGAGTGACCCGGGTGGCCCTAAACGGGTCACTTCCTTCAGTTGGTACCTGAACAGGGACCCCATCGGGTGAGTGACCCTTCCTTGCCCGCAGATGGGTGAGGGGGACGGGGCCACTTTGGGTCGGACGGTTGGACCGGGAATCCCTGCACGAGAGAGTCTTGAACTCGCAGCTGCCCCGTCTGTCTGACCAGGCGGTGCCTTGGCCAGTGGTCATCCTGGCTGGGGTCCTGAATGGCGAAACCCTTGGATCTGACCGTTTGGTCCGAAGAGTCGGCAGTGGAGAATAACTTCGCTTG